>CM060902.1:137235000-138485000 GCA_030737815.1 Allium fistulosum | reverse complement strand
AATCAAAATGTTAAAAAGAAAATGTTTTTGACATTTAGAAATTTTGAGATTTTTTTTCATTTTTTTTAAGTTAAAAGAAAATGAAAATTCAAAAATGCCATGAAACTTAAAAAAATATGAAAATGAGACTCCCTCTCCCACACTGAATTTTGACTGTGTCCCCACAGTCGATGCATGATATAATGAGTGTAACGGGGAAAACTATGTACATATTTACAAAAGAGGGTTAACATTCTTACTAGACGTAGCTTGGCTCATGCAGGATCATGAGCTCCTCCTCTTGGTTATTTGGCAATTCCAAGAAGGGTTTCAAATAATGACCGTTGACTTTGAAAATCGATCCATCCCTAGGGTTTTTTATTTCGACGGCACCATGTGGAAAAACAGTTCGTACCACAAATGGTCCGATCCATCTCGATTTAAGTTTCCCAGGGAATAAATGAAGTCTTGAGTCATATAAAAGAACTTTTTGGTTAGGCGAAAACTTTTTCCTTAGGATTGACTTGTCATGAAAAACTTTGGTTCTTTCTTTGTAAATTTTCTCGTTTTCATACGCGTCGTTCCTAAGTTCTTCTTGTTCGTTGAGTTGTAGTTTTCGGTTGTCGCCAGCTTTCTCAAGATCAAAGTTTAAGTTCTTAATTTCCCACAACGCTTTGTGTTCGATTTCAACGGGTAAATGGCAAGCTTTACCGTAAACTAAACGAAATGGGGACATTCCAAGGTTAGTTTTAAAAGCGGTACGGTAAGCCCAAAGCGCGTTGGTCAATTCCAGAGACCAATCTTTTCGATTTTTATTGACAGTTTTTTCCAAGATTTGTTTTATTTGTCAATTTGAAACTTCAACTTGGCCACAAGTCTAAGGATGATATGGAGTGGATAACTTGTGAGTTATCGAGTAATTTTTCATTAAAGTTTCAAAAGAACGGTTGCAAAAATGGGTTCCGTTATCACTGATTATTATGTGACGTGTGCCGAACCTCGAAAAGGTGTTTTCTTTGAGAAATTTCACAACAATCCTATGGTCGTTGGTTTTGCAAGGAATGGCTTCGACCCATTTTGAGATGTAATCGACAACGAGAAGGATATACAAGTTTCCAAAAGAATTAGGAAAAGGTCCCATAAAGTCGATACCCCAAACATCAAATATTTCGATCGTAAGAATGGGGTTTAGAGGCATTATATCTTGTCGAGAAATTCGTCCAAGCATTTGACATCGATCGCAAGTTTTACAAAATTCAAACGAGTCTTTGAAAAGAGAAGGCCAATAGAAACCACACTGAAGTACTTTTTCCGAAGTTTTTGGAGGAGTGAAATGTCCACCACACGCTTGATCGTGGCAAAATGAAAGAACACTCTTGATCTCATTATCCGGAATGCAACGTCGGATGATTTGGTCAGGACAATATTTGAACAAGTTTAGATCGTCCCAATAGAAATATTTCACTTGGGACATGAATTTGCATTTGTCCTGTTTGGACCAAGATGAGGGAGTTTCTTTAGCGACTAAGTAGTTCACTATATCAGCGTACCATGGATCGATAGAAATTGAAAGGAGTTGTTCATCAGGGAAGTTTTCATTGATTGACAAAGAAGATGGTGCATTCGGAAGACGAGACAAGTGATCGGCAATGATGTTATTGGATCCTTTTTTGTCTTTAATTGTAAGGTCAAATTCTTGAAGTAAAAGGATCCAACGAATCAAACGGGATTTAGCATACTTTTTAGCGAAGAGATAACGAAGCGCAGAGTGGTCCGTATACATAGTAATGTGTGAACCTATCAAGTAAGGTCGAAATTTTTCGAGCGCAAAGACGATGGATAGAAGTTATTTTTCGGTTGTTGTGTAATTGAGTTGAGCGTCATTCAAAGTCATACTTGCGTAGTAAATGACATGAAGGATTTTGTTGATGCGTTGTCCTAAGACAGCACCAACCGCAAAGTTCGAAGCATCACACATGATTTCGAAAGGAAGATCCCAATTGGGGGCGCAAATGATTGGGGCAAAAATGAGTTCGCTCTTAACACATTAAAAAGAGGAGATACACTCAGAGTTGAAATCAAAAGGAACGTCTTTTTCAAGAAGAGTCATCAAAGGACGAGCGATTTTGCTAAAGTCTTTCACAAAGCGTTGATAAAAGCCAGTGTGTCCTAGAAATGATCGAATGTCCTTAATAGATTTGGGAATGGGTAGATTTGTAATGACATCGATTTTCACTTTATCTACCTCAATGCCTTTATTTGAGATGATATGTCCAAGGACTATCCCTTGTTTGACCATAAAGTGGCATTTTTCCCAATTCAAAGTCAAATGTTTTTCTTTGCATCGATTTAAAACCAACTCGAGATGATGTAAACATTCGGAAAAAGAATCGCCAAAGATAGAGAAATCGTCCATAAAAACTTCTAGAAAGCGTTCGATCATATTGGAAAAGATGCCAACCATGCATCGTTGGAAAGTCGCAGGAGCGTTACATAGTCCGAATGGCATACGTCGATAAGCAAAGGTACCGAATGGACATGTGAAAGTCGTTTTCTCTTGATCTTCGAGAGCGATTGGAATTTGGTTATAGCCGGAATAACCATCAAGGAAGCAGTAGAATTCGAGGCCGGCTAAACGTTCGAGCATTTGGTTGAAGGGAAGAGGGAAGTGATCTTTATGTGTTGCGGCATTTATTTTTCGATAGTCAATGCATACACGCCAACCCGTTTGAGTTCGAGTTGGAATACGTTTGTTTGAATCGTTCTTGACAACGGTTAGCCAAGACTTTTTTGGTACAACGTGAATTGGGCTAACCCATGAACTATCAGAGATTGGGTAAATGATTCCGTTGTCGAGAAGTTTAAGAATTTCATCACGCACCGCATCTTTCATTTTTGGATTAAGCCTTCATTGCGCGTCACGAACAGACTTGGCATCGTCGATTAAATGGATGCGATGTTGAACAAGAGCGGGACAAATTCCCTTAATATCGGTAATCGACCATCCAATCGCTTCCTTATTTTTCAAAAGAATGGAGAGAAGAGAAACTTCTTAGTCAAGAGAAAGATCGTTAGAAATTATGACAGGAAAAGTTTTGTTTTCACCTAAGTATATGTACTTAAGGTGATCGGGAAGTGGTTTGAGGTCCAACTTCGGGAATTTTACGATCAAAGAGTTTGGTTGAGATTCGGACTCAACTGGAAGCGATTCAAATGGAAGAGTGTATTCAATTCGTGGGGAATTTCATGAAATAATTTTTCGTACTCGGCTTCGCGTTCATCTTTAAGATCAAGTGTCTCATTTTCAAAATTTTCATGAATGGCACTAACTTCCAACGTTTGGTCATGAGGTTCATTCGATTAGCTTTCAAGATTGAAAATATTAAGATCCAAAGTCATGTTTCGAAAAGAGATTTTCATCAAACTGTTACGACAATTAATTAAGGCATCTGAGGTGGCTAAGAATGGTCGGCCTAAAATCAAAGGTATTTGACTTGCAGGGTTTGTCACGGGTTGTGTTTCGAGAACGATAAAATCAACAGGGAATATGAATTGCCCTACTCGAATGGGCACGTCTTCGCTTTCTCCCACTGGCTTCTTAATGGAACGATCGGCAAATTGAAGCATAACTTTCGTGGGTTTGAGCTCACCTAAGCCTAATTGTTCGTATACGGAGTATGGAATCAAGTTGACACTCGCACCTACGTCTATCAAACATTTGTTAATTGTCTTGTCTCCAATTGTACACGAAATCGTAGGGCAGGCAGGATCTTTGTATTTAACGGGCATGGATTGGGACAAGACTTTGCTCAAACTGGTGGCTAAGAAGACTTTTTTGGGCACTTGAGTGAGTCGCTTTTGGGTGCACAAGTCCTTAAGAAATTTTGCATAAATGGGGACTTGTTGAATGATGTCAAGAAGAAGAATGTTAACTTTGACTTGTTTAAAAAATTCAAACATCTTTTCCATTTGGTCCGAGTGTTTCTTGGGTCGAAGACGATGTGGAAATGGAACACGATACTCGGTAGGCGGGTCTACTTGAGTAGAGGAAGAAGAATTTTGATTAGCATTCGATTCAACGTTTGGCTCCATGCTCTGTTCAGCTTCGTTCGTTGTTTTAAAAGTGTCGAGAGAGGTTTCCGGTAAATCGTTTGGATTAACGACTTGATTATCGATTTGTTTACCAGAACGGAGAGTTGTGATAGCATTCAATTGGGTGACGTTGCTATCTTGAACAACATGGGCTTGATTTGAATTTGCGTTTTGATTTCTGGGATTTGGAAGGGGCTGGCTTGGGAATGTTCCACGTTCACTTTCACTTAATGACGTGGCTAATTGACTCATTTGCATTTCAAGTTTTGCAATTGATTGGTTTATGTTTTGCATATATAAGGTTAATAAATTTTGAAAATTGTTGTTTGATTGAAGGCTTTGAGTAGTTTCCTTAGCCAACGTTTCAAGAGTTTTCTCAAGTGAAGTTAAACGTTTATCGTCTTAGGGAGGATGAGCAGAATTTGGTTGAAAATTTGATTATTGCGGTTGATTATGAGACAGACCCGCAAAGTTTTATTGAAAATTGTTGGGCTGAAAGTGGGGATT
Source organism: Allium fistulosum (assembly GCA_030737815.1). NCBI lineage: Eukaryota > Viridiplantae > Streptophyta > Magnoliopsida > Asparagales > Amaryllidaceae > Allium > Allium fistulosum. The sequence goes on along the minus strand of CM060902.1, from coordinate 138,480,422 downwards.
TGAAGCATTATTCGGGAATGCTTGAAAATTGGGACGAATCGTATTCGTGTTGGGATTGTTTTGGTTCCACGCAAAATTCGGATGATTTCTCCAACCAGGGTTGTACGTGGGAGAAAACGGGTCGTTTTTGGCTTTATCGAAAGAATTGATTTGTTTGACAGGATTGGGACACTGATCGGCTATATGACTAGGATTGTTGCATTTATAACACATCGGTTGGGAAGCTTGGTTCATTTGATTCGATGAGAAAACGTTATCGAATTTTTTTATCATTGCGTCGATTTTGGCTTCCAAAGCAAAAGAACATCTTATCGAGTGTGCACTCGATCGTGAGTAAATTGATTTTTTGTTCGATCATTCCCATTGGGATGATTTTTCGGCGAGATTTTCAAGAAATTGCCAAGCATCGTCGTGATGTTGGGTAAGACACATTGATTCAAGCATGGTTCGTGAGCTATTTTCGAGTCCATCGTACAAAATTTGGCAAATCGTCCATTTTTTGAAGTTATGCTGTGGACATTTTATCAAAAGCTCTTTGAATCTTTCAAAATATTTTCTCATCAATTACATAAATCGCATAATACATAAGAATTCAACATAAATATTTATATCAATCCTCATCGTCTTCTAATTCAGATTCGGTCTCATATTCTACATTATTTTCCTCCCTACTCTCGAATGCTTCTACCAAAACGTTTGATTCATCGTTCAGAGGTCCAAAATCAATACGATCGTCTGTTATTATTATTTCGTTGCTTTGCTCAAGATCTGCCTGATAAGCTTGTTCGTTTGGAATATTCTTCCCATCAAATGTAAATTTTGCCTTTGTTTTAAAAACTGCCGACCAATCTGCTTTATCTCTTTTTAGAGATGGATAAGGAGAAAATAAACTTGCAATGCTTGTTTGGCTAGTACAAAAGGATCGTACTTGTGATAATGCGATGTGTGCTTTATTTCAATAGGATTATAATCCTTGTGCACATTAATTCCAAAACCTAGAACATTGTTAAACCAATTGCATCTAAACAGAAACACCTCCTGCGCGGGTCATGAGAAATATGTCAGTTGCAAAATTTGAGTTAAAACGCCACAAAAATCATTTATGTGATTTTTTGGATCATCACTACCTTTAACAAGTACACCTGTATTATTAGTTAATTTTTCTGCACCGTATTCTTTGGTGTTAAATTTATATCCATTGCTGAAATATATTAGATATGTCTTGACATTTCTTTTTGGTCTTAACTCAAGATGTTTCAACCCTTCATCAACCACACAATTTTTCGGTTCATAAACATACTTTGAAAACCAATTAGAATTTCTTTTACTGAGATCTCCGTGTGGATGTTCACTTTCATAAATACTGCATATATGAATAAAATATTGCATTAAATTATACACGCGCATGCATTATGGAAATGAATAAATCATAAATCATTATTTCAGATTACCTAAGAAATGGTGCAACCTCGGCACAATTAAGAAGAATATAAGTGTGTGCTACATGAAGATCTCTATCGTCTAACCATACTTCTACACATTTTTCAGAAGGTCGACCATGTTGTCTAAAAATAGATAACATTGTTTGAGAAGACTCTTGTTCGTCGCCATCATCTTTACGAGAAACACTTTCAAATGATATGTTCACATGGTCACTGAAATAGTGAGAGAAAAAGAACGAAGCTTCTTCTTCGATGTAAGATTTACACATCGAACCTTCAACTCGTGCTTTTTGCCTCACTTTTTTCCTCAGATGATTCCAGTATCTATGCAAAATTAGTTTACATTAACTTTAACTTTCGAATGTAATTAAATTAATAGGTAACATATTTCATACCTCTTAAATTGATACATCCATCCATATTGCACAAGACCTTGAAGTCGAGCTTCAGATGGGAGATGAACAGGTAAATGTTCCATTACATTAAACCTGGCAGAAATATTTTCTCCAATTTGCAAAGCAATATAGGAATATCTTCTTCAAGTTTACATAAACGTTGCACTTTTAAAGTAGTCGAACAAAGCTCTTTATAAAACAGACCGAGCTTCGTTATTACGTTCCAAACTTTTAAGGGCAATAGTTCTTTGAATAGAACGGGCAATAAATTTTCCATCATTATGTGACAGATGTGACTTTTCATTCCGCTCAATCTACCATTTTTAAAGTCAATACATCTACGAAGATTTGATGAAATCCCATCAGGAAATCTTAATCCTTCCACCCATTTTAACACAACTTTAACTTGATTATTATCTAACTCGTAACATGCTTTGGGTTTTTTTACTGTCATTTGGTTTCATATGAAGCTCAAGACGTTTACATAATTCTTGAATATCGCGTGTTGATTTCAAATCGTTCTTAGTCTTCCCCATGACATTCAAAATTGTGTTAAAAACATTATCAAGGACATTTTTCTCATTGTGCATCTCATCAACATTGTGACGAAGTAGAAGATCTTTCCAATAAGGAAACTCCCAAAATATACTTTGTTTGCACCAATTATGAATAGTCGATTTGCCTGCAATTTCTGTTTGCACTCTAGTTTCATATATCTTTGGATAGTCCATCACAAGTTCAGATATGTCTTTGCTTGACCATATCGTTGGTGGTTGTCTGGTTTCTACTCTATTAGCTAAAAAGATTTTCCTGTCTCCTCGAAAGGGATGATTGACATGGAGAAAACATCGATGGCAGTCAAACCATGAAATTTTCGTACCATTCGGTAAAGAAAATGTCTGTGTTTCTTCCATGCAATAAGGACAAGCTAGACGACCGAATGTACTCCATCCTTAAAGCATTGCATAGGCAGGAAAATCACTTATAGTCCATAATAAAGAAGCAAACATACGATTTTTTTTCTTTGAAACGTCGTATGTTTCTAGTCATTTGTTCAACAGTGTTTTTAACTTCTCAATCAACGGTTGTAAATAAACATCGATTCCTTGTGTCGGATTGTCGGGGCCAGGAACGACAACAGTAAGAAACATATATTGTGTTTTCATACACATCCACGGAGGTAAATTATAAGGTGTGATGATAATGAGCCAAGATGAATATTTAGCACCAAATTGAGAAAATGGTGAAAACCCATCCATACATAATCCAAGTCTAACATTACGACTCTCCGCTGTAAAATTGGGATACGTTTTGTCGAAATGCTTCCATGCTTCTCCATCGGCTGGATGTGTCAACGTACCTTCTTCCTCTGTTCTCACACTATGCCATCTCATATAAGATGTAGTTGCAGAAGATGTGTATAATCTTTGAAGCCTAGGAGTGATGGGCAAATAATGCATACGTTTGTATGGAACTTCATTTCCCTTCTTTTTTCTTCGTTTGTACCTTTCCTTGTTACATATTCTACACTTCCTAAGCGTGATGTCCTCTTTCCAAAACAAAATGCAGCCATTTAAACATGTATCTATTTTTTGATATGGTAAACCGAAAGGCGACATAAGTTTTTTAACTTCGTAGTGATTTTCACACATTACATTATGGGCGACATATGTTTTTTTGCAACTTGTACAATGGTTGTAAATCTGGCTTCGGTGATGTTGTATTTTGACTTCATCGCAATGTATTCTACGGTTACTAATAGTTGGGTGCCGCTTTTACAACCATCCCAAAGAGGTTTCTTAGCACCATCCAATAATCATAAAAAAAATTGCTTCAATATTTGGTTCTTCAACATTTACATCATTGTCGTCAACTTCAACCGTGGGGTACATTGTTCATGCTGCATCTTCAACCATATTTTCTATATGGTTCGTCATTACAATTTCATTACCAGCAATCTCTAATTCAGACTCTGCAAAAGTATGTGCCAACTTCTCTATGATGATCCCAAACATAATACTCCGGCATGAAACCGTTTTTGCACAAATGGACTTTCAAAATATCGGGTAACAAATACTTCAAATGTGTACACCTACTACACGGACAACGAATTTCTACATCGTTTCCATTATTACTTAAAGCGAATTCAACAAATACGTTTATACCATTATAAAAACCTTCTTTTATTGAGCCTCTCAATCCCCTACTTTGATACATCCATCTCCTCCGACCAACGAAATAATCGATCATTTTTTCTATTTGAAAAAACATGTCAAAAATTCAAAAATTAATATTGGTCATTTTACGAATTCACATTTTATTTTTCAATGTATCGATACAAAAACTTATACACGTCAATTTTACTCCACTTAAGAATACAATATAGAAATGTTGGTTTATGGTTATCCTTTTTCCTGGTCAATCATCCTACTTCCCATTACAAACATAGTACACACTTACATTTCGTACATTATTTCATTTTAAACGATTCAACAAAATTTCGACAGCACTTCCCTTTTGTTTCCTGCATTGTGCACAAATGCATGTACACAGGAAACAAAAAAGAAAAGTGACGGCGAAATTTTGTGAACCGTTTGAAATGAAATAATGTACGAAATGTAATTGTGTGCTGTGTTTATAACTTGTCCAATACATGGACAAATCCATCAAGTATTTATACCAGATGAATATAAATGGTCGTGTTGTGACAAAAACGAATATTTATATAACGATCATGTACATCACTTGTCGGACGGGGCCAAAAACTCTCTAAGGGACGTAAAAAAAGTAGTTTATAAAAACGAATTTTTACTAATTTTATATATGTCAATTTTTTTTAATATACCACATTTATTCCGCGTATTTTAAATAAGACCGCTTCAATATTGTTGTCATTTTCCAATATAGTCAAATTTATTTTGAGACTCGTGCATTCATTATTGTTATACAAGTCAAGATGTTATACAACTTATGTCTTATTCCAATTAACACAATACAATGGTAGAAACAACACATGTATAATGGTTTACACATACACACAAAATCATAAATTATACATACTCTTTAGAATTTCACGATAACATATGAAATAGGTATATCATGGGATACTATAAACCATTATTAGGCTATTGGAAACAATTACAATCACTAATTAACCCTAATTTATCAACTTATGCAAATCTAGACTTAGGATAAAAAATATATTTTTCATGAAAATAAGAGATTATATTTGAGATTGAAAGCAATAGAGTGTGATTAGGCAGCCGTGGAGGATTCGGATGCTTGAAATTGGTGATTGGAAGCTTGAAATAGGGATTTGGGGGTTTTAAGTTTTTTGCGTACTGGAAAATGAGGAAGAAGATGCTCGGCTGAAGCCTGTAATTCGCGAATTTCCCACGGTTTCCAATGGCCGCCGATGGCCCATCGAAAGCCATCGGAAGCCGTCGCTAGGGTCTGTCAGTATTTTTGCCTTTTCTAGTAGTGCCAGTAGTGAGTTAGTGGCAGCAACTACCAAATTATGATATCCATGGTAAAGTGCATATAGTTAATGTAGTTTGGAGAAGTACTAAGTTAGTGGCAGAAAGTTGAAGCTTGCAGAGAGTTGGTGGTATTAACAAAATTTGAGTAGTATTCCGGATTTAAGGACTAATGATACCTAGATAGTAAACAATGAAGCATGGAATCTTGGGGTTGTAGCATAAAATCAATGTAGTGATGCAATGCGGCCTGAAACAAGTAACAATGCATTGAAATGATGACTGAACAATAGTGGGCATTGAAACTACATGAAGTTAGGACTATGACGATATAGAAGCAGGATGGTTGGAGAAGATACAAGGCAGAAGCTGCTAAACAGAGTTGGAATAGAATGAATCATGCAAAGGCTTTTGAATAGGGTGGAACAAAAGCAGCTGATGACCATTGAACTGAAATGAAAGGCTAAGGTTAATGCACCAACTAAAGGCACCCAAAACTGAAGTGCATGCAAAGTACAACTTTCTGTTTTCTGTTCCGGTCATCGAAGAAATTCTAAATTTAGGTTCCATTTCGGAAGTTTCGAAAATTCAGCTTTAATTCGGGTTTGCGTATTCCGGTCCTTTTTTTGTAAATACGCCAATAAATATGCAATACTAATAGTGAATTATTCAAATTACATAAAATGTACCTAACAAACAACATAAACAATTTAGTACCAAAAACTATTTCTTTGAAAATCATATGAATTATGGTTATCGTTGTCATCATCTTGTGTCGAATTATAATATGCTGGAAATGCATACTGCTGCATTTGATCTGAATTTAAAAATGTTGCCATCATATTATCAAATGATGAGCGTTCAACTTGGCTATTAGACAATTCAGCAGTATATGGTTGATTTACTCCAAAATATGAATAAACTCCAGTATAGTTAAACAGGAATACTGTAATCATGGACATAATTAGAAGTGTACATGCCATCAAAATTATGTTGATCTCTATTTTCAACATTCAAATTTCTATCTCTTTGTCCACTGCAGTCATTTTCGTCTCTCCTAGAATAATTTTGGGCAGGTATGTGAAAATAAATAAAAGCGGGAGCAACACCATAACCACTAGAATCAACACCGTAGCCACGAGCATTACCTGAATCATCATTTGGTGAACTACTATTTTCATTACTTTGATCTGTTGTTCTTTGTGTAGATACGTTATCATTGTCTGATCAAGGATTATCACCTCTATTATCAAGCAATGGATTCTCAACTTCTCTAGTCCATTCTGGAAGTGGATTCTCCTTATTAAAGATGTAATCTTAGTCAATAAGTTGATCAGTTGTGTGTTATCGTTTAGCATGTCATTTATGATGTCGTTTAGCATGTTATCCCTTCATTGGAAATTTCTTTACTGCGGTTATTGCATTTTGTTTTTTTATTGATACCAACTGTCGTGCAATAATTCCAATCGATGTCATGACTTGTCATAGTCAAACACCTGAAATAATAAATAGATTATAAATAAAATTTACAAAAATTATGTGAAGTATATTTAACAAAATGGATATGATTTTAACTAAAATTGCCTAATTATAACCAAATTGTAAACTGAACTATATGGTCGATGCCTTAATTTACACCACCTGAATAAAATCAATTGGCCGGCCCATTTAATCAACGCAGGCACAAAAACATTGCACAAAAACTTGGTTTCAGTTTCTACTGGATATTCGACGATGAAGAAAAATAAAAAGAAATAAATAAAAACAATAACTCACGCAAGTCCCCAAGTCGCAGCACTTCAAGGCCGAGATCTTCGATCGTCGTGGCTGATGTACGTTGTGCCAAGAATCTGGAAGAACATGGTGGCTCCGGATCCTTACTCATGATGGATTGGTGAATTTACTGGTGATGGAAAATGTGTTTGATGAAGTAGAGGAATTGATATGTTGGAATAAGATGAAGATAAGATGACAGTTCTGTTTACAATGGTCTGAAGTAAGAAATCTTATTGAGGAAGAAGCAAGAATCTGGACACATATACTCATTGATACAAAAAAATGTGCACAATTTTGATGTACACAGCAAGAAAATGTTGTTTTGAATATGAATTGTATTACAGTTGTGAAACAGAACCAAGAAATGTCAATTTGGGTTTGTACTTGTAAAAGAAACAGAACAATATATAAATGTGGATCAAGAAATTGTGATTCAATTCAAAGAAACGCCGAGTAAAGAAATGTATTCTGACTGTTTTGCTAATACCAGTCCAAATGAAAGAAAATACTCAAGCAAATGACACTATATTATCAAAAAAGTGTGTCCAAATGAAAGAACCAAGATAGACAACTGACAATTATAAGAGAACAAAGAAATATTGATGTATGAAGATAACCAGGACAAGAATTATAGATCAAGAGAAGTATTAAGTATCAGATTCAAGAATAGCAATTTATTGCAAAAGAATGATCAAGATTAATATCAGGTACAAAATATCACCAGATAATGGTATACTGACAAGTATATGGAACAGAGAATCAAATTACAAGAGTCACAAGCAATTAAAAAGATAAGCACAAGAATTATAATATTTGTATGCAAACTGAACAAGAATCAAGTTGTAATTGAGTAACAGTAATCAATTATTAGACAAATGAAATAATGCATCAAGATCTGAAACAACTAAGAACAGAAATATACTAACAGGAGTTTGCAATATCAAACAACAAGTACCAAAGAATTGTAAGATAGTTGAACTGGATAAAGATTGCAGAGGAATTACTATCAGCAACAGAACAAGAGAATCACAGAACAATGTAATTTTATTTCAGAATTTACTTTTCTCTCTACCTTCAGTTACAATTTCCACACTGTATTTATACACATCAGAGAATTAACATAACACTTTGCCTATACAAGCCCAAACAGAAAATACAGCCCAACATCAAACTAGTACTACTGCAACAATTTGTACTTCAACCGTGCACGTGCACATATGTCAACTGTTACATTCCATCATCCCACTGCTCGAGCTTCAGCCTCCTCCTCATTTACCTTTGACCCTTCTTCCTTACTTTCATCATTCTCCTGGAACAGATGGTCTCCATTTTTCTCGAAAATCAGTGCTACCATTCCCCTGTTGTTACAGAATCAAGATCCCTTCAGTCGTCATCTTCGCCAATGGAATCAACAAGTGCTTCTTCAAATCAAGTAAACAATCAATTATATCTGTAATTTGCATCAGTGTTGTTGAGTTTAAATAGCCGAAATTTGATTCTTTTCCACGTGAATTTGCAGAATCCATACAAAAATTTTGTGTTTTGTTATAAAAGTAAAGTTGCGATGATTGAAGTAAAATAAAGTTTTGATTCTTTGTTTATTTGTTTGATCGGGAGAATCATTGTTTGATTTTAACCGTTTTACTGAATATTTTTACTGTCTTTTTTTAGCCCTTAATCTGTAATTCTGGAATTTTAGGGTTTCTCCAATCCAACCACCATCGAAACCGGAACGGGATCAAAGGGATTCCGACGTGCCGGTCGGAAAGTTGAACCATGAGTGCATGACAAACTTATTTGTTCTGGAGTTTGCAAGGTGTCAAGAAGAAAGTTCACTAACAAATAATTGCTTTGAATTAATTTCTAGCAACTTTAGAAAACAGTAAGTTTGTAAGACACGTGTTTTACACCTTACGTGTCAAATCAAAATGTATTCTTTAAATAGAAATTAATCACCTTAAATATATAAAAATAAACACATTCATATTCTTCACATAAACTAAACTAATAAACAATATTGGTACTTTATATAAGATACTGCTCCTCTTCTGGTGGCATTTAATAAACATAAAAAATAAAAAAACTTTAAATAACGGGACTACAACCACTAATGCATCTCCAAACTATATATAGTTAAGAACACGGCTTGCATTCACATATCATAATTAATAGGTGATAAAGAAGAATACTTACCCAGTCAATAATGTGCATACTTCTTTGCCTCCTTTGTCCTCCAATTGAACATAAAGTTAAACCTACAAAAATAATAATCATATTTTAATTTGAAATATTTAAAACTCTAAATCGCCGAGGCGGTTTAGCGTAAAGGATATCATCGGTGAAAGGGGTATGACTCCGGGAGATTCCTCAGTCGTCATTGGTGAGACCTTGACTTTCACGGATCATCTGACGGATCATTGTCGGGATGTCCGGCATCTGGACCTTTTGGGCATGCTGAGCCAAGGTGTGGTCGGGTTCCACAATGCGAGGATGGGTCGGTCGCAGTCGACGGTCCATATCTCAACTCCTTGGTTCTAGGTTCTGAGGAACATAAGGCTCAGGAGTATAATTGCGTTGACCATGGGTCGGATCCGTTCAGTTCTGAGCGTCAACTTCCAACTCAATAGCGGCGGTAGCAGCGTGGTTGTCAATAGTGTGATAAGGAACAGTACCTCCTCGGGAGGAGGGTCCGGTCTGATGACTGGTTGATAGGCCAACTCTCGGTTGCCCAAGATTCAATGTGCGCTGATGTCCAGTGGCTTGTGTATAGTTTCCACCTAGCCGTGGGCGCGTGAATCGGCGACTGTAGTCAGAAGAGGCTGAACTCTTAGTGGATGAATAGGAAGCCTGATCCCTTTTGGATCTCCTTCGTCTTTCATGGTTCAGTCGATTGGTAATTCCGCACTAGCACGTAGTTGATGAGTAAGCTGCTGGCGGCTTTGCGTTAGCTCTTGCATTAGCATTTGAAACTCTTCCCGGGTGATAGGGCCTTGCGAATTTGAAGGTCCGGTAGCATTCTAGTGTGCTTATATTTACATCCATATTTTATCTCTTTTTATTTAAATAAACATCATATTTGGGCATTTTTACATGTTAAAACCAAAATTCAATTATTTTCAAACCATCATATTTTCATCTTCATTCAAGGGCAAAATGGTCATTTGTGTGCATGTGTTAATTTAAGAATTTTTACTTGGACAATTTTTATGATTTTTATAGGATATTTTGATGCATATGGAAGTGGGATTCATGATGATATATGCATGTACAAGGAAATACAAAGGAATGAAGAGGAAATAATTCAAGTTCAAGATCATGGAGGACCCCACCCACTTACCTAAATGTACAATTAGGAGCTAATGGACAACTAAGTGGAGGTTAAAGCTTCATGGACATCAAATGATGGATTAATTAGTGGCTAATGGTTACTTGGATGCCACACTTCCTAAAGGGTATTTTGGGAAGCTCCCTAAAAATGGAATTAGGGTTTTATGCATGTATAAATAACCCTCTTATGTACATGAATCTATCTTCTACTCTTTGAAATAAAAAAATGCAAGTTGTAATGTCACTAGTTCATGAAATAAAAATGGCTTCCAAGCCTCTTTCTCTTTACTTTCTACATGTTTTTCTTTGTTTTTATGTTAATTTTATTTCTATGCTCTCTTTCTTTTAGTATTTATAGCTTAGATTTACATACATGCAAGTAGTGTAACTTTGTTTTTAATCAAGTAATTAGTAGTTAATCTCTCTCTTTCTACCTTTGCTTAGTTTCATTTCTTTGCCTTTTTATGTTGAAATTTGCAAGTGTTGATTTGATAACAAAAATGAGTAGCTAAACCCCTTCAATTTAGAGGTAATGAAGCTCTCTAACTTTATATAATTTCAACATTTTTATGATTTATGATCTCATTTGGTTTATGCTTCATGAAGTGAATTTTGATGTAAGTTTATATAAGTGGGTTTGATAGCTTATATTGTTTATGCAAATGAGCTATTCGTATTCAACATAAACACAATTTACATCATCATTTGCTAACTAATTTTTGATTTTGAAATGGAAGTAAAAATGAAATTTGATGGTCTATCTTACTAATTACAATAGTAAATAGATCATACTTAAAATAGCTTTTTCTTTGGCTTCATTTTCATGAGAATTATAAGTGGTATAATTGTTGTATTATAGTTTGATGGCTTGAGTTATGTTAATCAATAACATAAACAAACCATACTTAAGATAAATGCATTGATTATTTCACTTAATATCACAACTGGAGATCATAAATTATTGAAGGTTGATATACAAAAATATGGGAGTTGATTTATCCCTAAATTGTTATCTATTCCAATAGTTTTTAAATCACATTTTAATTCTAGTTTTTGCTTCATTTTGTTTCTAGTTAACAATTTCTCCTTCATTTGGTCTAATTTGATTGAATAGATTTTTAAACTCTAACAATTCCCTGCGGATCGACTCGTACTCGCCACGTACTAACTATTGTATGTCGTGTGCTTGCGGTATAAATTTAATTCAAAATTTATCGGCGGTTTTCTAATCCGATAGAAAATTTGATGTTAAACAAGTTTCTGGCGCCGTTGCCGGGGAACTTGATTTGATTTTAATTTCTATTCTTCGAATTATTTACGTTTGATTTTTGTGTGTATTAATTTTTGTGTGTATCGCATATAAAAAAAATTGTGTGTTTGTTTGTTGTGTGATTTGTTTGTGTGCTTGTTTTTTATTTGCACTTGCATTAGCATATTTATTAAAAAATTTTTTTACACATTTTCATTTGAAAAAAAAGAGTTTCTATTCCATTTCATTGTCAATTACAATTGCATTTTTCTTCTTTTTGTTTACAATTAACAAAACAAAAAATTCGTTTCATGTACACTAATTTTTGCAATTCTGTGCATCTTTACTTCTCCGTGCATCTTTATATCTCTGTTCCTACAAACTTACAACACTGCAGCCACCCCTACTGCCTTCCATCATCTCCATACAATCACCAAACCACTTCTGACCATATCAACAACTTCATCACCCATCACATTGCAACTACACCCCCTACCCTGCTACAACCCACCACTGAGAACATCTACCCACTTTACTTCATCAACCAAACTGCCTGTGCATATATCACCTCCTTCATCAATCAACCATATCAATAACAACCACTATTTCTGCCATTCCACTTGCCTCATCACTACTCAACACAGCTATCCCCTATTCCCATTGCCTTTTTCATCAACTAAACCAACCATCTTCAAATCCATACTTCCACTGACAGCAACTTCAAAACCAATCATCATTGCCTCACGACAGTTACAGCAACCACACTGACCTCACACCCACAACAGCAATATCACTATCTCCACCATAATCATTCAAACACCCTCCAGTGCCGTTCTAAATCCAACTCTCCCTCTTACAACAAGCCAACCACTGCATCACTGTTTGCCTGCCTAGCTCCACTCTGCACACAAGAAACCACCAACACACAGAACACCATCAACCTTCAACACCCCACCATCACCATCCAAACAACCAACCTCTTACAAAACTGCCTCCCCCATATACAAGCCACTTTCCACCAATACATTCACTGTCCCACCATTCCCCTATAGCAGTTGCTTCGACTAACTCACTGTCCACTGTAGTGCATTACTGCCTCCTTCCCATACAAACCAACCAAAAAGAAGAAAAAAACATTCCCACTTCCCCACAGCCATAACAATAGCATCTTCGCAAAAAAACACATAGTCACACTATCACCTATGCTCTGCCTTGCTGTTCACCTACCTCACCAACTACATACACACAACAAATACCATCGGATCGGCCTCCTTGAACCACCGCAAATTCCTCCACCTTCTGTAAATCAAACCAAACTCAGCACCGCACTTCGCTCAAACAATTCACCGCCACCTCTGCCATAACCAATTCATCTCCAGCACCTGAAGCCAACTACAAGCCTGAAAACTACCGGCCTGAAATTCACTGCTTCCATCACTTCGTCGCGACTCTACAACCAACTACCATCCATGACCTCCAGAAGCCCAAGTCGACATCGACAACCACAACTGAATTCGAACTCGAACACCAATCGACAACCAGAACTGCTACTCTCCTCCTCCATCAATCGCGATTAATTTACACGACCACCATTTTTTTTCTCTTCGCGTCTCTTGTTGAAATTTGATTTTGAATTTTTTTAAAAAAAGAGAACGAAGTAAATTTGGGGATGAGCGGTATGTGGTTTTCTATTGTTTAGTGGGCCGGATTTGTGTATTCGAGTGAAATTTATTTATTTATTTTTTTTCTTTTTCCTTTTTTTGTTTTAGCTTGTTTATTTTTGTTTTAATTTTTTTTAGTTTAGTTTGTTCAAAAAAAACAAAGAAAAGAAAGGAGTTTCAATTTGTTTTATTTTCTTTCGATTTGTTTTACTTCTTATAAAAAAACAAGTTTCTTTCCTCCATTTATTTTGTTTTATTTCATTTGATTTTGATTGTTTTGATTTTCCATCTGTTTTAGTACTCCTTTTAATAAACCTGTATATATATATATCTTTGCTTTAATTTCAGGTTGTAAAAGTAGAAATATCAAAAAAAAGAATTGTATATATCTTGTTTCAATTTTTTAGGTTGTCAAAGCAGAAATATCAAAAAAAAGAATTGTATATATCTTGTTTCAATTTTTCAGGTTGTCAAAGCAGATATAGGAAGGAGCTTCTTGCTAAAAATAAATTTCTTTCCTCGCTTGTAAAAAAAATATTGCCGCTTTAAAAATAAATTGCTAATAATATGCACGCTCTGGTATCGTGCCTTTTCCCTTGTTTTTATTTGAATTGCATTGTTGGTTGCTTGCATTTGCATTTGTATATATATAAAAAATATTCAAAAACCCAAAAACAAAAACAAACTTCATTTTAGTTGCATTGTAAATTCACGTTTAATTTTTGCTTTGCATTCATCTCATCTTGTTTTATTTTCTAAGGGCAATACCCCAATTCACATAAGGTGAGGGATTTCATCACCCTTTCCTTAGCCCACAAACGCATTTCATTGTAGAATTTGACTAATAATAAAGGTTAGACATTCGACTTAAGGGTGTCACGAGCTCATCTAGGGCTTAATTATATCTTCACAATTGTTTTCTTTGAACAATTTTATTTCTTGGTGTCTATGCTACGGCAGAGTAATAACCATTTATAAATTTTACGGTGATTCGTAAATAGTATAGTGGTTGTTCCTCTAAAGTTACTTAAACCTTCAGCTGCATTGCTACGGTGATTCGTGGTGCACCGATAACCCCTGCCCGTTACCTGGCTGAGAAATATTTTTGTTGATTAAGACAAAGTGTGATTATTCAATTTTGGGTTAGGAGCTACTAAGGATAGAAAATTGTAATTAAGTCCCTTGCATTCATTTAGTTGCATTAGTTCATGCATATTTTAAAAAAAATCCAAAAATCCAAAATCCAAAAAAAAATTGTAAATTTTACTTAACTTATTTTTTAATCCAAAAAAAATTCTTTTTTTTCTTTTCCTTTGAAAATTTTCAATCAAAAACAAAAATCCAAAAAAATATAAAATCTTTTCAAAAACAAAAACAAAAATCAAATTTCCATTTTCTAAAAAAAATTCCTTTTGGTAAATATTTGAAAATTCAAAAACAAAAAAAAACCATATAAAAATTTGAAGAGCCAAAAACAAAACAAAAATCAACCTTCTCTTTTGAAAATAAATTTCACTTGGTAAATACTTTTCTTCCTTAAAAAAAACAAAACAAAAACAAACACAATTTTTCACTTCGTTTTTAAAATCTTCTATCATTCACTAAACTCGATTCTAACTTCTTTCTCTTCACAACTTTCACTTATGCATGAGTACTTGGACTCGTGACACAACAACAAATCATTGGACTCACGACTCGACAACTAACCGTTTAACTCGAACAGACGATCCTCCCGCTATGGCGAACGTGAACGCCCCTCGAACTCTTATGGATAGAATCATTCCCGATAGAGTTTCTATTCCATCTTGCATCACATTACCCGCCCCTATGGGTAACCATTTCGAAATTCATTCGAACCATATTGCCACGCTTCCAAAATTTGGCAATTTTGAACACGATGATCCATACATCTTTTTGACAAAATTCAAACAAGTTTGCGCAACCATTAAACTCCAACAACTTTCCGATGACGGAACCAAACTTCGATTAATCCCATTCGCTCTTACGGATTACGTTGAAAAATGGTTGTACAACTTACCATCGAACTCGATTAAAACTTGGGAAGAATTCGTAAAAACTTTCTTAAAAAAATTCTACCCCTTGGAAAAAACAAGTAGAATCCGAAACGAAATTGTAAATTTTCATCAATTCAAGGGAGAACCATTTAGATTTATTTTTCATCATTTATGTCATTACATCATTTACATCATCTATGCCATTACCATTTATGTCATTTATTTAGCAATTTATGTTAAAAATGCAATGTATTCTGCTTATTGTCGAAATATGAGACCCAATCTGAATCAGGTATACTTTGCACTTTATGTACTTTATCTAATTTATTTCATTTAACTATAAAATATATTTTATTATTACGTTATTGTTCTCTTTTAAAATGATGTGTCTGTGACAGGTATCATGTCATCTAGAAAGAGGAGTTCTTCTCATTCTTCAGGAGGTGATGGCAGCGGTCCATCGCAACCGCCAGAACGACCCGCTGTGTATCTAGTACCTAGAGCGGAGGGCTAAGTATTAAACTATTTTCGGCATCTTAAATATTTTATGTATGATATAATAATCTGTATCATATTTAACACAGGGAGTTTGACATACAACCGTCAGCTATAGTTCTATCAGTTTTGAGAGATCCGTACAAGAGTAGGATGACGGCCTGTTGGCCGAAGTGGGATAATATCCCTCCCCACATCCTAGAGTGTATACAGTAGGATTTCATTGTAAGTACAATCTTCTGTTTTTCATTCTTAATTTTTTTGTCGCTTATTTATTGTTCACCTTTTATTGTTTAATTTTTTGTTGCTTGTTTATCATGAAATGGAGGCCGTAGTTGATGTAAAATCAGATGATCTGCAGCTGGTACGACGCTACTGGATGCAAAAGATGAGGAATAACTACAGGGATTCTATGTCGACTGTGAAGCATAAAGGGCAGAAGCCGAACAGGATGGGGGTGAGTGTGTAGGAAGGGTGGCTGGTACATTGGGATAGTGACGAGGCGAAGGTAAGTGTACTAAACTTTTATTAATTATTTGATTAATACGTAAATATCAAAAAATATTTGGTAAGTAAAATATGTATTAAATTTAAATGTACAGGCAGAGTTGGAAAGAAACTCTGCAAATAGGAACAAAAATCCTGTCACTCATCGAGGAGGGTCAAAGTCGTTCGAACAATGTCGCTAGGAGTTGATAAATTTATTAAATGTGAATTGTAAATAGTTATTGTGCTATATAATTTTGAATATACAATAATAGTACATAATAATCAATTTCAGGAAGTTGAGGTGCAGGGTCCCGTATCGTACATGGATGTATTTACCCATACTTATGCCATCGAGCATGTAAATCCAAACGGGACAGTTTCATACACATGGTGTGACGATAAATCGAGAAAGAGCTATGTAAGCATATTTTAGTTTATATACTATTAGTAACTATTTAAGTTATTAAAGTATAATGAATTGAGCTATCATGCTATTAATTTTAACTGTAATTTTGTTTGTTCATGCAGGCAAGGTTTATGGAACAACGATAGAAACTCTTAGAGAAAACCGGTCGAGAGTAGCAGACGACGGACGAGGAGGACGTCATTTTTGAGTCAGTCATAGATCCACCTTCACGGAACAGGCACTACGGCTTTAGAAATCATGTAGTAATGAATAATATATTAAGATATAACAATTTAGTAATCTTTTAGTTCTAAACAACTTCACATCGCTTTAGTTTCAGTAATAGGTTTATAGATATAACAATTAACACATTATGCTATAGCTTTGATAGTAAGATTATAGACTAAATTAAATACGTATTGCAGGCCAATAGACATAGGAGAGCCAGCCAAACGGCCAGTCGTCAGATCGATCTAGCAGAGATCGAAGAGTTGAGAGCTAGGGTGGCCCAGTTGGAAGAGCAGAACCGTCGGCAGACCATTAAGATGACACAGCTGCTGGACCAACGTATTGCTGAGTACATGCAGCAGTATGGTGGCCACTTTCCATGTTCAACGGGTTCTGGATGTTCTGGAGGTGATTGACCGGAGTGATAGGTATGTTTTTTTGTTTTGCGTCATTGTTTAGTAATTTTTGATGATACATTGAGTTGGTGGAGTTAGATTTGAAATGTTGTGTATATTGTTTGATGATACATTTGGTAGTAGTAATTTTGACATTTGGGAGTTGATGGTGAGGAGTTGATGAAGGATTGATCTATATATTGTACAATGAGATGTATGTAAATTATGTTAGCGAATAGTTGGTTTGATTTTATATGAATTATGCTTGATTTATTTCTTTATGTGATTTGATTATGTTTGTATGGTTTGATTTCATATTGAATATCTGAATTGGATATATGCTTGTGTGGTGGAATATATTGTGTTTATGGATTGTGGATGGAAGGCAAAAATGCAGCAGAAAGAATGAAAAACAGGTTCAGGAATTTCGACGGCCCCCGACGGCCTGTAGGCCGAAAATTTCCGATGGCTTCCGATTGCAAGCGACAGAAAGGGAACGACGGATTCTGATGGCTGCCGACAGTTTTCGGCACCCACCATGATCGTCCACGTGTCTTCCGAGCAGTCGGCTGGCCGTCTGAAGCCGTCGGAAATGCAGCCATGGGGTTTGTCGGAAGCCGTCAGAAATTTTGTTCAGGGACAGAATTTTTGCGTCGTATTTTTCCGACGGCCGCCGACGGCTTTCGGTGGCTTCCGGCAACCGTCGACGGTTTTGAGCCGTCGAAAATTGTCCTATTTCTTGTAGTATGGCATCAAATTCTACAATCATCACTACATACTAACAGAATTCACTTCAACATCTACAACTGCAGTTGTGCACCCAATATACACTCCTATTTAGTCAAACAAACTTGTGTCTCAACTCTCATGATAATAATATATATTTTTGATTTAGTATCTGTTTGTAGTTTGTAGAATAACTAGTAAATTGTTAAGGTTCATGAATTTTGATTTTGCAGTTCAATGTTTATTTTCGAGCTTAACTAGGGATTAATGGTGGATAAGAATTTCTGATTGTGTTGTTACTAGTTCCTATTTAGTCACTTTACACTTGTTTCAGCTTGTGCATCATGCTTGCTTTTCAACTGTTGGGTATGCTCTTTTGATTAGCTTCATGTTTCCAGATTCTTCTCTACCAGATACCTATGTTGTTCGATTTACATTTGCCTCTACTGTTTGATATTCTTTAGCATTTCTAAACTTTTTATAGTGGTTCTGCCTACTACTTCCCTTTTAGTTTTATCTCCATGCAGTTTGAGTTGTTGGCTCTACAGTAGCGTGGCCAATTGCAAAAGTTGTAACAGAAACAAGTTCTAGTAAGTATAAATTATTTCTTTTATATACAAATTTTTAAGATGTTTAATTATTTAAACGTGTGATTTAATTCTTGACGTTGTACCACATTTATATAGGTAGCCATTTTTAAAGTTTTTTAACTTACTAGAAGAAAAAGCTCTTTTCTTCCTAACTGTAAGTTTAAAACTTTCTATACTTCTCTGTATCTTTTTATTCATTTGTTATTCAAATGTAGTGCATTAAAAATCAAAATTTGTAAATATTCATAGGTGATGTCGTAATGTAGTTCAGCTTGGTTGTTGAATATCCTCCCTTCCATGTACATCCTCACTCTTATGTACGTGCACCAATTTTAGTTTAGTTAAGTTTAGTTGTGCTTGCATATGCAAAACCTTGTATCCCTTGCACTACCTTGTACATCCTCAAAGTCCCGCTCTTTTTGTACATGCAGTATGATTTTCTACACATGTAACCATGTATGTACATGCACTTGCATTATTAGAATTACTATCCTATTTTGCACTTACCTGTACCTAGTCCTGCATGTACCTTGGTGTTTGAATGTTGACATTTACCTGTTGAAAAAGCACACATCTAAATGTATAATTTTCCCACCTTAGATATTTGATTTTACCAATTTTACACTGAATTTTACCTAATCCACAAAATCTAAATGTATAATTTTCCCACCACAAATATTTGATTTTACCGATTTTGACGATGAAAATGTAGTGAAAAACCAGAGTTTTGAGCAGCGGAAGCAGAACACCCAATGATCTAATCTATCAACAATCTCAACAATTCCAATCCAACAAAGAAAATAAAAAAATAAAGAGCACAAATTATAGATTGTGTGTGACAGAAAAGGAAAGAACACATCGATATAACGAGGTTTGGCTATGCCTACGTCATGGGACCCAACAACCTATATTACTTCTTCACTTCAAAGGGGAGTACAATATGAGAAGAAAACGAATCACTCAATAAAAATATCTCACCCTACAATAGATATAGAAATAGGGATCTAATTGAAGATATTTGTGGAGAAATCTCTTTTTGTCTTGTGATGATAAAAGATGAGTAAAGGTCTTCATATTTAAATGAGCAAGAATGAAGATTGCCTTGAAGATAAGGATGAAATGTTTCCATATTCGCTTGATTTGATTTCAACACAAATCTAGCATAATTGTGTTTGTTTCTACATATATCTTTATCTGATTGATTTCTTAAATCAATTAATATCTATTATAATATTAATCGATTCTCTTTCCAATTTTTTTCTCATATTTGACTAATTATGGGAATCAATTAATATCCTCTCCTTAATAAATTTGGAATAGATTTAAATCGTCCAAATTTAACACTATACCTCGATTTAAAGATATTCATTAATCAACAAAATGGGTTGTTGGGTCAGTGCCCCTTAGCGCTAAGTATCTCGTACCACACTAATCAATTTTGAGCAATGCTCAAACTTGTCCTTTGGAACCGACTTTATCAACATATCGGCTAGATTGTCTTTTGTGTGTATCTTTGATAGCTTTATCTTGTTTCACTCTTCTTCAAGCATGAGAAAGAAACTCCTAACATCAATGTGCTTTGTCCGTGAGCTGTAGGCTTGATTCTCAACAAGATTAATGGCGCTCTACCTATCCGAAAACAACTCCATCGTCTTCTGCATCATTGATAAATCCTCCAAAAGCTGCAACAAATACAATCCTTCCTTGGTCGCTTCCATAATAGAAATAAGCTCTGCCTCAGTGGTTGATAAAGCTTCAACGGACTGTAGCTTGGATCTCCATGAAATCGGGCATATGCCAAGTGTATAAACATAGCCCGAAAATGATTTCCTACCATCTCTATCCCCAACATAATCTGAATCACAATAACCCCTTAGAGTTATATCGCTACCTCCAAACAACAAGCCAATATAAGAAGTGACTCTCAAATATTGTAGAATCCACTTTACTGCTTGCCAATGAGTCTTTCCTGGGTTAGACATGTATCTGCTAACAACAACAACTACATGAGCTAAATCAGGCCTTGTGTATACCATAGCATTCATAAGACTTTCAACTGCACTAGAGTAAGGAATATTAGCCATATCCCTTTTTTCTTCATCCGATGTGGGACATAAATCTCTGGATAGTTGAAATTGAGAGCCTAATGGAGTAGCCACCAGTTTCGCTTTCTCCATGCCAAATCGTGATAGGAATTTCTCGATATACTGAGTTTGAGTTAGCCTCAAAACTCTTTGCTTTATATCCCTCTGAATCTCCATCCCTAAAATTCTCTGTGCATTTCCCAAATCTTTCATATCAAACTCCTTGCTAAGCTCCATCTTCAATTCTAAAATCCTAGTCATGCTCTTAGAAGCTATCAACATATCATCAACATAAAGCAACAAATAGATGATGTCTTCATTACACTTCTTAAAATAGACACATTGGTCCTTAAAGCTTCTAGAGTAACCATGTGAGATCATCAACTTATCAAATTTCTTATACCATTATCTAGAAGGCCGTTTTAAACCATAAAGAGATTTGTTAAGCTCACAAACATGACTGGGTCTCCTGCTGTCAATAAGCCCCTCTGGCTGTTGTAGGTAAATGTCCTCCTCGAGGTCACCATGCAAGAATGCTGTCTTGACATCTAATTGTTCCAAATCTATGTCGAAGTGGGCAACCAATGCCAAAAGAATGCGAATGGAAGTGTGTCTGACAATTGGAGAAAAAATATCATGAAACTCCACACCTTTCCTCTGAACATAACCCTTCGCCACTAATCTCTCCTTGTACCTCAAGTCACCATTGTCACCGTCTTTCACCTTATAGATCCACTTACATCCAATTGCTCTCTTGCCAGAAGGAGTGGCACTAAATCCCAAGTGTGATTTTTGAGAAAAGACTCAATTTCCTCCTCCATAGCTACTAACCAACTGGAACAACCAACTGAACTAACGGCATCTCGATAGTCTCTGGGCTCAGCATGAAATCCCACAAAATCGTCAAGCCATCGAGGCCTTTTCCACTCTCTGATTGGTCGAGTTTGAATTTGAGCTCCACCTTGAGATTGATCCTCTGTCCTCTCCTCATCAACCACGGTGTCATCGGAAACACCATTTTTACTTGTATGGAAGTCTGATGATCTACTTTGTGTCTGGTAATCTGAATTTGTCCTCTCAACATCATCATTAAGTGAAGAAGAAGGCTCCACCACCTACATAGAATTTTCATCAAATGTAACATGCCTGCTAGTAACAATCTTCTGGGTAGTAGGACACCATGACTTATAACCCTTAACTCCTCTCCTATAGCCAAGAAAAAAACACTTGCGCGATCTTGGATCCAACTTCTTTTTGCTCTCATGCAAATAAGTTGGACAACCAAACACTCTAAGAAAGGAATCTGAAACAGGCTCTCCCTTCATATCTATGGTGGTAGAAGGTGTACGGTTGATGAGGAAAACCGCCGTAGATAACGCTTCTGCCCAAAATCTCTTCTTTAATCTAGCAGTCAGATGTAAGGAACAAGTTCTTTCTAACAAAGTCCGATTCATCCTCTCTGCAACTCCATTTGATTGAGGGTCCCTTGGTGTGGTGTAGTGCCTTTTGATTCTCTCGGACTCACAAAATTCAGTGAATTGTTGAGAAGTGAATTCACCACCATTATCTGAAAGAAGAATCTTTACTTTCTTTCCCGACCGCTTCTAAACAAGAGATTTCCAACTTTGAAACCTATTAAAAGTTTCATCCTTGGACATCATAAAGTAAACTCATACCTTTCTAGAAAAATCATCAACAAATGAAACAAAAATACCTAGCTCCTCCAAAAGATAGGCATGGTGCGGGGCCCCAAACATCAGTGTGAACATACTCTAAAACATCTTTAGACTTATGCTCTGCAATGCCAAAAGAAACCTTCATCTACTTTCCAAGTACGCATCCTTCACAAAAGCCAAGTTTTGAATGATGAATACCGTCAATCAAACCTCGCTTTCTCAATTCTTCAAAACTACTCTCCAATGTGTCCCATACGAAAATTTCACAATTTGGTAGAATCAGAATCAATAGAATGAACAACCAAAGAAGACTCCGCAACAACAGTGGTACCCTTCAGCAAATATAGATTTATAGCTTTTACCCCTTTCATCACTATCAATGAGCCATTTGTAATTTTCAATGAATCTTTTTCTATTACACACTTCAAGCCAAGATTGCACAATGCTCCAACATAGATCAAACTACACCTCAAATCAGGTACATGTCTGACATCACACAAAGTACGAACAACACCATCAAACATTCTGATCTTCACCATTCTAATATCAATCATGCGACAAGTAGCATTATTTCCCATGAGAACCTCTCCTTCATCAAACTGACGATAAGTGTAAAAAGAGTGTCTATCAAGTGTCATATGATAGGATGCTCCAGAGTCAATAATCCACATAGTACTCTTAATAGAAGAGGCAGAAGCTGTAAAAATGCCAGGATCACTCTCTGAATCTGATGTTTCCGCTGTAGTAGCTGAAGACTTTTGGGTAACGGCTTTGTTTTTATTCTCTAACTTGGGGCAACTTGCAATATAATGTCTAGGTCTTCTACAATAATGACAAACTCCTTCTAAACTCCCCTTGACTGGGATCTTGACTTGGCTCTATATCCACCATATTTAGGTCTACTCTTACTTCTTCCCCTTTGCTCAATAAAGCCTTCGGAATCATTCTCCATGCTCATGTTTGCTAACTTTCCCCTCAAAATCTTGTTATGCAAATTTGTCTTCACATCCTCCAAGCAAATAGAAGAGCGCTGATAGATCATAGAGTTAACAAAAGTGTTATACTCCGCAAGAAAACACTACAAGAATTACTGTATATAGCAACGGGGGGGGGGAGCAACGGCCTTAGATTGTTTTTGGCCCCGTCTGATAAGTATTGTATACGATTGTTGTATGGATATTCGTTTTTTTAACATAACGGACATCTATATTCATCGTATATAGTATTTGTTGGATTTGTCCCTGTATTGGACAAGTTACAAAAACAATAATGTAATTAAATCTCGTAAATCATTTCAGTTTAAACGGTTCGCAAAATTTCGGTAGCGCTTCTCTTTATGTTCCCTGTGTACACGCAATTGTGTACTGTTCAGGGAACTAAAGCGAAGTGCTGTCGAAATTTTGTTGAATCATTTAAATTGAAATGATTTATGCGATTTAATTACGTTATTGTATTTGTAATGGGAGGTAGGATGACCCATCAACAAAGTGTCAATGATCAATTAATATCAAATTCGCTAATAAAATTGTTTAAATAGAATATAATGTTCATTTTAAAATAAGCTTTAAGTATTATTTTAACAGATATAACACAAACAAGAAGAATGTTTATAAAAAAATTTAATAAAAAATGTCAATGCAAATTTGCAGCTCAGCTCAGGTTGGGATGTGTTTACCCATACACATGCCTTGACTCAGGTTGATGATTCCGGCGCGGTTTCTTACTCTTGGGACCACGATGACAAAGCGCGTGCTGCCTATGTAAGTATAACATAAGTAACTAAAACTTACAAGTTAATTGAAATAACGTTAACTAAATTCAATTATATTTTGCATGACAGCAAAAGTTCCAGGAAGCGCGGACAGCTTTACTTGAGGATACGGGACGAGCTCACTTGACCCCCGATGAGGAGGACGCCATTTTTGAGTCTATCATGGATCCAGTGACCCGCGGCAGACGCTACGGATATGGAAGCCAATCGGTAATTTTAAGTTAAATTTTAAGTTAGTAAATATCCTTATACTAGTGTATTCCATTCATATTTTGAACTATCCTTATACCCGCGGCAGACGCTTCCATATCCGTAGTTTGTTTTATGAATTTGTTAGTGAATATATATAGGTTAGTTAAATTGCAATTATTTTAGTACTAATTTTTTTAGTGTAGTTGATAATTTAAATTTGTTTACAGGCTCAGACAACGCAAAGAGAATATCAAAAGGCTCAAGATAAGGAAGAGATTGCGCAGCTACGAGCCAAGCTTGCCGAGATGCGGGAACGCAATTTGCAGCATGAAGCAAGGACGGAGGAGATGAACCGGCGTATGGCGGAGTTCATCGCACAGTATGGACAGCCTCCTTCATCTGGTTCTGGTGCGGAGTGATTTAGGTATGTTCTGTTATTGTCATGTATATTTTGAAGTTGGTGAGAATTTGATACATTCTGATGGTTTCTGTGTATATTTGGAGTTTGTTTCCTGGAGATTGGACCAGGCAACTAGTGCTCGGCATCTCATAGTACTCGGCGTAGTACTCAGCGTCTCATAGTACTCGGCGTAGTACTCAGCATCTCATAGTACTCGGCGTAGTACTCAGCGTCTCATAGTATTCGGCGTACTACACAGCATCTCGTAGTACTCGGCGTAACACACGGCATCCATAGTACTCGACATCAGGTAATACTCGGCCTCGGATAGTACTCGGCAACAGGAGCACTCGGCACCCAGAGGAACTCGGCAACAAGAGTACTCGGCGTAGTACTCGACATCCAGTGGAACTCGGCAACAAGAGTACTCGGCGTAGTGCTCGACATCCAGTAGAACTCAGCGATAGGAGTAATTGGCATCTAGAAGACGTTCGGCGCACATGACTACTCAACATGACTGTATCGTTCGGCCAGAACGCGTCGTTCGGCCAAAATGCATCGTTCGGCCAGAGAGCACTGTTCGGTTTAGAGCTTCGGACAGAGGCACGTTCGGCTTCAACAGACAACCATTTTGCACTTCCCACACATCAAACACACCGTTCGGCATAGAAGGGATGGTTCGGCATAGCGGCGTTCGGTGTACCTTGCTCGGCATACAGCGACCACTGTACTTGGGCTTGAGTGTTCGGCTACCGAGCCCACCTGGGAAGTCCAGCCCATCTTTGTCTATAAATAGAGGGGCAGGGTCATAGTGAAGAGGGACCTTTTTTTGGGAGAACACTAGGGAGACTCTGCCATTTTTCAGACTCATCTTCTTTACTTAATAACTTCATTCAAGCATTTGATCTATGAATTGTATTTGTAATCAATCATTAAGAAGATCAATAAAGTTTAACCTCAAAGTGGACGTAGGCAATTACACTAAATTTGGTGTTCTTACTTTCTGCATTTAAATTAGCGGTGTCTTCTCTGTTTAATTTACCTTCATCACTTATTTCTTTACACAATCTTTCTCTACGAGGTTAGTAACCAATTTTGGTGCTAACACTTTGGTGCTTTCACTGAGAATTGAATTCTCAGACCTCAAGGATCTGCTTTGAAGCTACTGGATTGAACAAATCCCCCAAAGAAGATCCGACTCATTGATAGGACATCCGTTGATTCTACTCAGAGTTCCTACCAATAACTCTACAATGGCAAGACCACGTACCAGGTCAGCTTCTCATAATGGGAATGCCCATGAGACTGCTAGCGTGCAACAAGCAGGACCTAGCAATCAACCAGCGATTCCGGGTGTGGGAATTGCCACCCAGGACCAAACTCCAGTTGTCACCAGAATAGAGTTCAACGACTTGATAAGAGAATTCCGGGAAAGCAGGAGACAACTAGGAGAGCAGATGCAAGCGAACGCCAACCTGATGGCACAACTCACTCAACAGCAGCAACAGAATGCTGGGGGCAATCCCGCTCCCTATTCCTCATCCGACAACTCAACTTCTTCTGATGAACCTCCCAGGCGCAGACGCCGTAAGACTGAAGCTGCATGGATGGGTGCTGGTGCCCAAATAGCTGGAAACCGTGACCAGGTCGGAGCTGGGAACTTAGGAACTGGAGTACAGGTGGAAGCTGGAGGCCCAGACCACCAAAACGCTAACGATGTCGAGCCTCAAGACGCACGATTGGCAGATCGCCAGGAGAGGAGGCATCAACATGGGCAGTCACGTAGAACAGACTCTAATCTCCCACCTTCCGTACAGACACCAGACCTGACAGCCATGGTCAGGCAATTGATGAAAGAGAATCAAGGCTTATCGAATGATGACTGGGGAGTATCAAGAAGTCATACTCCATTCACAGATGTTGTGCTGCAGGCGGCGTACCCCAGGAAGTTTAATATGCCTACTATCCCTGCATATGAGGGAAAGACCGACCCCAGACAGCATGTCATGAGGTACGAGTGGATGATGGATTCAGCTAGAGCAAATGATGCCACCAAGTGTAGATGCTTTCCGATCACTCTATCTGGGATCGCTACTATGTGGTTTACTTGACTTCCTCCGCGGTCCGTATCCAATTTCGAGGAGTTGGCGAAGAAGTTTATTGAGCAGTTCATAATACACACTACTCGTCCAAAGGACGTGATGTCTCTATCAAGTGTAATCCAAAATCCTAGGGAGTCATTGAAGAAATATTTACAAAGATTCCATGTTGCGGCAACTGAAGTCAGTAATCCCAATGATCATGCAATTCTAATGGCTGTAATGAGAGGTGTGGATCCAGATTCTGAGTTTGGAGACTGGTTGGCAGGAAAACCTCCGACTACGCTAGAGCGTTTCTACTCAAAGGCACACCAGTTCATAAGGAGAGAGGAAGCTAGGTGGGTAAGACGAGACAAGGCCCCAGGACCTGTCCAAGAGTCTATGAAAAGCAACGTTGTCGTGAAGCAGTCCGGAGACAACTCGGGAAAGGTCCAAGTCAATGTCCAGAACAAGCCTGGGCAACCTAAGGAGTCCGGAGGAAGAAATCAAGGGAAGAAGAGAGAAGCGGGGAAGTGGAAGTCGAGAATTCCAAGCTACAACGAGTATACTCCGCTGAATGCGCCTCTTGAGAACATTTACCTCTCTACCTGCAATACTTTTCAGTACAGAAAGCCACGTCCAAAAGAGTCAACCGAGGAACAGAAGCGAACCGGGAAACATTGTCGCTTCCATAAGACTTATGGGCACAATACAGAAGAGTGCAGACACCTACATGACGCTATCGAGAAGTTGATCAGGCAAAAGAAGTTGCAAGAATTTGTGAAGGACCCACAGGAAGGAGGACGGGGAACGTCCAACCCAGGTCGTGCACCAGCTCCGCGTCATCCCGAGGAGCCTGCCCAAACCGTGGGAAGACTAGTCATAAATACAATTATCGGCGGACCTCACCCCACAGATAAGAATTGGCAAGAGATGGAGCGATATGCAAGTTCCCTAAAGCATGCAGATTTTGAGTGCTGTTCGAACGTGGAAGATGGGACCCCCGCTAAGCAGCAGCGCGTAATGACAGACGACATAGTGTTCAGAAACAGGGATGCTGATCAAGTGGAGGCTCCAACCATCGACCCGATGGTCATATCTGTGACAATCGGACCGGCATATGTGAAGAGAATTCTGATTGATTGCGGAAGTTCTGTCAACATCATCTTCAAGAAGGCTTATGACCAAATGAAAATGGAAACAAAGGACTTGAAACCGTCCAAGGCTCGAATTCACGGCTTTAACGGCGCTGCGACCGATGCAGTGGGGTATGTCGAGTTACCAGTTGAACTGGGACAAGGTGAGCGCCGGAGGGTGCAAATTCTACCCTTCGTAGTTTTGGACGTGGATTCTCCATATAATGTTTTCTTAGGGCGGCCGGCCCTGGCTGAATTTAGGGCAGCATTAGCCCCGTGGTGTTTAACTTTGAAGTTCCCAACTGACAAAGGAGTAGGTACTGTTCATGGCGACCAAGCAGCTGGTCGTTCCTGTTATGTGGCTGTGCTCCGAGAGGCCCACCGGAGGGAGAAAGGAAAGGTTGCGGACAATCCCGTCCGCATCCTTAATACGGATAATTGACAAGTAGCGCCCGAGCCCTGGCTCGGGCATAACTCTCGGATCTTCAGAGACATATATCCGAGAGACGACGATGAGAAACCCAGGGAAGAGAAGGCATCACCGGCTGAATTAATGGTCGACATTTCAGTTAGCCGAGACGACCCTTCGCGAATACTGAAGATCGGATCACATCTGGGCCCCGCAATGACTGATGACCTTAGTGACTTCCTCCGGGCAAATCTTGATGTTTTCGCCTGGACGCATTCTGATATGTGTGGGATTTCTCCCGCCATCGCGAGTCATATGTTGAACATAGACCCGAAATACGTCCCGGTTAAACAAAAAAGGAGAGGAATGGACCCAGAAAGGTCCGCTGCTCTCAAAGAGGAGGTGGACAAACTCAAAGCCAATGGGTTTGTCCGCGATGCCCTCTACCCTGAATGGGTATCCAACCCCGTGCTGGTAAAAAAGGCGAATGGGAAATGGAGAACTTGCGTAGATTATTCCGACTTGAACAAAGCATGCCCCAAGGACAGTTTCCCTTTGCCTAGGATCGATCAGTTGGTCGACTCCACCGCAGGACAAGAACTATTATCATTCATGGATGCCTACTCAGGATACAACCAAATCCCGATGCATATTCCGGACCAAGAACACACCAGCTTTGTTACAAATGTCGGGCTATATTGCTATGTAGTAATGCCCTTTGGACTAAAGAACGCGGGAGCAACTTACCAGCGTTTGGTGAACCGAATGTTCAAGGACCAGCTTGGTAGAACGATGGAAGTCTATGTGGATGACATGCTCGTGAAGTCACGACGGTCAAACGACCACATTCGAGACTTGGCTGAAATGTTCGACATACTCAGGTTTTACGGAATGAAGATCAACCCTCTGAAGTGTTCCTTCGGCGTGGCATCGATAAAGTTTTTGGGATTCATCGTCAATGCTAGGGGAATTGAAGCTAACCCAGAAAAGATCCAAGCTATTCAAGATGTGCAAGTGCTCGGGACTATAAAGCAGGTACAGAGCTTGAACGGAAAGGTAGCTGCGCTAAGTCGATTCATACCCAGGGCAACCGACAAGTGCATCCCATTCTTTGATGTGATAAAGAAAGGGAAAAGGAATTTCGAATGGACGTCCAGCTGTGAGGAAGCATTCCGGGATCTGATAAGGCATTTGGAGAGTCCACCAGTGCTGTCAAAACCAATAGACCACGAGATGTTGTCCGTATACTTGGCTGTATCCCCGCATGCGATAAGTGCGGCTTTGGTTCGCGAGGAGGACCGGGTCCAGAAGCCGGTGTATTATGTTAGCAAGCGTTTAACGGGGGCAGAAAGAAATTACCCTAAAATCGAGAAATTGGCCTATTGCTTGGTGATTGCATCACGTAAGCTACGCCTATATTTTCAAGCACACTCAATCAGTGTTTATACCAATCAACCCCTGCGGCAGGTACTCCAACGACCAGAAACTTCTGGAAGATTGCTGAAATGGAACATCGAGTTGAGCCAGTTCGACATCGCCTACTTGCCACGGAGAGCCATACAAGGGCAAGCATTAGCAGATTTTATCGCTGAGTTTACCATGCCCATAGAACCAGATAATCACGATGCCATTCCCCCCGTTCGATGGAAATTGTACACTGATGGAGCATCCAACGACCGTTGCTCCAGCGCGGGTGTAGTTCTTATAACTCCGGAAAATCGACCAATCTGTTATGCCTTGAAGCTTGATTTCCCAGCTACAAATAACGAAGCCGGATATGAAGCATTGATTGCTGGCTTGAAGCTCATCGGAGAACTCGGGATCAAATCATTTGAGATCTTTTGTGATTCACAGTTGGTGGTTTACCAAGTGCGGGGAGATTACCAGGCCAAGGGACAGAAGCTTGCTCTGTACCTTGTTCAGGTCCAAGAACTACTGTCGAATCTCGAGCATTACGACATTTCGCATGTCCCGCACGAACAGAATAAAGAAGCCGACTTGTTGGCTAAGTTTGTAAGCACAGGCGATGCACAACAAATGGGATTGTATCCCGTTGAGTCCTTGCATGCCCCGAGCATAGACGAGATGAAAGTTGATTGTGTATTGGAAACAGTAATCGAGAAGGAATCGTGGATAACCCCATTCAAACTGTACCTGACGACCAGGACTTTACCAGAAAAAAGGAGCGAAAGACGGCAGGTCCTTCGGAAGGCCGCGCGATACGTGATGCAGGATGGATTAATGTATCGAAAAGGGTTCTCAGTCCCATTATTACGGTGCATCGCTCATGACGAGACAAAGCGGGTGTTAAGAGAGGTCCACGAAGGGGAATGTGGCGACCATACTGGGGGGCAAATGTTAGTAAAGAAGATCCTCCGCTATGGATATTACTGGCCGACCGTAAATCGGGACGCTGCAGACTACGCAAGAAAATGTGATAAGTGTCAAAGATATGCGAAAATCCCGAGGACCCCATCAACGGAACTCACACAAATGGTTAGTCCCTGGCCATTTGCAATCTGGGGAATCGACATAATCGGCTCTTTGCCTATATCCAAAGGTGGTGCGAAATACGCGATAGTTGCAGTCGACTATTTCACAAAATAGGCTGAGGCAGAGCCTTTGGCCACAATCACCTCTAAGAAGGTCATTAACTTCGTTGTACGAAACATTATATGCCGTTTTGGCCTCCCTCGCACCATCATTACGGACAACGGGACGCAATTTGAAAGTAGAGAGTTCAAAGAGTTCTGTTTGAAATACGGCATCGAGAAGAAGTTCGCCGCCGTTGCACACCCGAAGGCTAACGGACAGGTCGAGGCCGTTAACAAAATAATCAAGTCCATACTAAAGAAGCGTCTGGAGAAGGTTGGAGGCAAGTGGGTAGATGAACTCCCAACAGCATTATGGGCTTATAGAACCACCCACAAGTCCGCGACCGGTCACACTCCATTCGCCTTGGCATACGGCTCGGAAGCCGTTATTCCCGTGGAACTTGAAGTTCCATCACACCGAGTGATGTACTATGATCCCAAGACAAACCAAGACCTCTTGTTGGAATCACTGGACTGCATCGATGAAAAGCATGAAGAGGCAAAATTAAGGGCGGCAGCGCATAGACACCGAGTCAAGCGTTACTACGACGGCAGGGTCCGCCCAAGAACTTTTGATGTGGGTGATCTCGTTCTGAAACGAGTTTTCCCGGTACCATTGCGTATGAATCCCAGCTGGGAAGGTCCATACGCCATTGAGCGGAAGCTTGGAGAAGGAACATTCAAGCTAGCGACCGTTGATGGCACGACACTCCCCCGAGCATGGAACAGTGAGCATTTGAGGCACTATTACATTTAGCGTGTTTCCTTTCTTGTTTTTAAGCGCTGTTATTTCCTGTGTGTTTTCATTCAGTCGTACCTTAGCTTCTTTTTAACTATGTAATCAAGCAGTTTAGTTGCTTTTCATTAATAAAGGCTTGAAGCCATATTTTCCACGAATCACTAATGTCTCTATATCTTATAATCGGGTGACGAATTACATTATAGTATACGATGTACAGACTCGTATAAACAGTTTCAAATCTCTGAATCCCCAAAGCGCGAATCGGAGTACTCTAAGTCCCCGAAGCGCGGACTAGAGTATAAACAGTTTCAAATCTCCGAATCCCCAGAGAGCGGATCGGAGTACTCTAAGTCCCCGGAGCGCGGGTTAGAGTATAAACGATTCCAAATCTCCGAATCCCCAGAACGCGGATCAGAGTACTCTAAGTCCCCGGAGCGCGGGCTAGAGTATAAACGATTTCAAATCTCCGAATCCCCAGAGAGCGGATCGGAGTACACTAAGTCCCCAAAGTGCGGGCTAGAGTATAAACGATTCCAAATCTCCGAATCCCCAGAGCGCGGATCAGAGTACTCTAAGTCCCCGGAGCGCGGACTAGAGTATAAACGATTTAAAATCTCCGAATCCCCAGAACGCGGATCGGAGTACTCTAAGTCCCCGGAGCGCGGACTAGAGTATAAACAATTTCAAATCTCCGAATCCCCAGAACGCGGATCGGAGTACTCTAAGTCCCCGGAGCGCGGGCTAGAGTATAAACGATTCCAAATCTCTGAATCCCTAAAACGCGGATCGGGGTGCTCTAAGTCCCCGGAGCGTGGGCTAGAGTATAAACGATTTCGAATCTCCGAATCCCCAGAGCGTGGATCGGGGTGCTCTAAGTCCCCAGAGCGCGGACTAGAGTATAAACAATTTCGAATCTCCGAATCCCCAGAGCGCGGATCGGAGTACTCTAAATTCCCAGAGCGCAGGTTCAGAAAAAAAAGTCCAAGTACTCGAGAAATGTGGGACAAGAAGTATGCCACGTCTAGAAATGTTTGAACAACACGAGAATGGACCGGGAGATAATGCAACTCATAAGAACTTGAGTTATGACTACAGTTAGTCAGCAAACCAAAGAAAAGCAAGAGAATCATTCAAACGAAAAAGAAACTAAACTTTATTCGATAGTTCAAAATGGGGTTACATAGTTACTCTTACAAAACTCAGGGTTCAGAGTCCGTCTATACAAACTACAAGCCTCAAAAGATAAAAGCAACTACAAGACTTAAGCAAGAAGCTCGTTGAACGAGTGTATCGATTATTTCTTCGGTTTCTTCTTCTTATCTTCCTTTGTTTTTTCCGACGACTCCTCGCCCTCACGCTTTTTCTTGGATTTCTTGCTTGATAAAGAAGCGGAGTCAGGAATAGGAGACGAAACTTCCAGTGGTTTGGACCTGCCCGAGAGAATGATTTTCAAAGGCCTGTTCGGAGGATCGATGAGTTCCAGGATTTCAGGTTCAATTTTGACCTCGACCTTTTTCTTCTCCTCTGCGGCGAGGCGGTCTTTCATGCTCATCTTTGAAGTATGCTCAGAGGCGCCAGTGATTTCAATCTCATCACTCCCTTCGGCAGGAGATAAAGTGTCAAGCTTATCTTCATCTAGCGCCCCGATCACTTGAGCATCGGGACCAGGAAGTACTCCCGCGTGGACAACGTCGCTAGTTTTCTCTGCCTCCTCCTTGGCGTCATCGCTCCTCGGAGTTGGCTCGGGGTCAGAACAGCCTGCATGAAAACATAAAGAATGAACATTAAAACGAATAACTGTTGCTGGAGAATGACAGATCTTTCAACTTCTAGAGAAGAAGAATTTCCTACCAGGTTCCGGTTGGCTATTGGTGGCGCGTGGGGTTTCACCCTCCAGGATAGGGGATAACACATGAGCACCGAGCCCGGGATCTTCAGGGTCATAACCGGCATGTTGCTCGAACGGATCAAGTGTCGGCCGACCGGCCGGTTGAGCAGCGGGAGGAGCGGCAATATGAGGAGCGGTAATCTTGGCCCCAGATGGGCCAGCTTCATCACTTTTCTCTTTTTGAAGGGGAGAGCCTTTGCTATAAAGCACCAAAGCTGCGGATAGATCCGCTGGCTCATTCCCCCTAAGAAACTCCTTCACGAAGGCGTCCTCATCGACCTCTTCGGAGCCCGACTCGATTTTCCTGATCTTTACCAAAGTTTCCCAGGCCTCAGCTAGGGATTCGAGATAGCCGTCGCCCAAGAATGTTAAGTCGCGATGCATAAGGACGCGGGCTCCGTATTCAGCAATTAACGGGTCAAACATGCATTTGACCTCTTCCCTGCCGGCTTCTGCGGCCGCCTTGAGGCGAGAGTCAATCTCCTCCGCAGCTTTTCTTTTGCCCTCCTCACGGGCTTCGTCCTTCATTTTCTCAACCCCAGCAAGTTCGTCGTCGAGCTTCGTTTTCAGGAGACGAGTAGCAACAATCTCATCACAGTATCGTTGTGATTCTTCTTGAGCAGCTACCTTGTCCTCCTTCTCCTTGGAGAGTAATTCTTTCAGCTCTCTGACTTGAATGGCGAGCGCGTCCCTTTCTTTTGAACGGAATCTTTTTCTAGGGCGAGGGCACCGCTGCGCTGGACTGCTTCATCAAGCTCTTTCTTGTGAGCCATCTCTAAACGAGTAACTGCTTCAGCAGTATCTTTTGCGCTTTGCTCGGCGGCTTCCAGCTTCGACTTGTACGAAGCGAGCTCTTCGTCTTGGTGCTTGATGATGTTCTTGTCGCAGCCAGCCTCCAATTTCAGGCGATCAATCTCATATTGATGCTCAACGGACACCTCCGAGATCTTTTCAACCAAGTGTACAAACGCGTCATGTTGAACATAGACGTCGTTATTGCAGGCAATGGCACTCTGCTTCACGTGCCCAGGAATATGGTGGATAGCCGGGAGGAACTTCAAACCGTCAAAGCAAATTTTTGGAAACTTGGCCTTAAGATCGACCATCTTTTCCGCGACAGTTGGATCAACCGCGGGAGTAGGGGGAGGAGGCTTTGGAAGTTCTGCCCTTTTTCATTGCTCCCGAACCTGCCTTGTACTCGATGAACCGGAGTGTTGTTCTCGAGGAGCATCGGATTGGTAACCCTTCTATGAAGACTTCTCTTTATCCAGCGCAGTTGGAGGAAGAGGATCACGGGACTGTGAAGACTGAGAACATGCCTTCTTGCGGTAAGACGAATCGCGGGGATGATTGTCTCTATCTTCATAATCATCTCTGTCCCTGCGTCTACCTGAGTCCCGTCCGGAGTGATGAAATATGGAAGAGCCATGAAGGCGATCGAATCCGTGAGAGCGCCCCATGTCACCTGCAAAGAATGGAGATAACAACGAGTTAAGAAAAATCCGGGAAATAAGAAAAAACTTGAAGTGTATGATGGAATGCGTATGTGCGTGTGTGTCCTAGTGTTCCCCCCTACGGACCAGTTCTTTTATCTTTACTAATCGGAGTATTGTCTCCTTGGATCGGGAGTTGAACTCCCGCATTGCCTCTAGCGGGCGAAGAAAGCTTAAGGGCTTCAAGATCGTCAAACCCGTAATTAAGTATATCATCGGGGATAGAAAGATTCGACAAACCCTTTAGAGAACTTTCCAGGTGCTGTGAGGAAGCCTCTTTCTCGGGCGGGATAGGCATAACTTTTGAAGTGCCACCAACTTTCTCTTTCCGAATTTTGTATTTTAACCTCTTCTTTCCCTTCGAAGGGGAGGACGACGTTTCAATGTCGTGAACTTCGACAGCCGGATTCCAAGCAGGACCCACATTCTCGCCTTGGGTCTCAGGAGCTTCATCCTCTTTGTGCTCGCCTTCTTCGTGCGCATCGGAAGTGCGGCGTGATGACGATCCGGCCTGTTTTTTTCCTTTACCGGATGCTGGCTTGGGAATAGAAATGCCCTCCGGAAGGCTAATCCGGCGACCAGGGGCAAGCAAGCCAAACCTCGACAATGACTCATTTGAAATGATGGTCCGAATGTCTCGTTCCTCGGCAGGAAGAGCTCTAATGGCATCAACGGCCTCAGAATATCCTCGGCCCTCCGGACGCGGGTTGATACCTAAAAAAGGTGAAACGGGGAGTTAGAAAAAGCATGACTTCGCTTAATCGCGAATGATGACTCAACGAAGAGACTTACTGCCTTCAACCCATCTCCTCGCAAAACCAGGGGGGCAGCGCACGTAGAACCATTCCTGTTTGTACAGGGCGAATTTACTGCATGCTCCTGTCAAGATTTGGCATTTGTGATACGGCTCGAGGAACATGAAGGAAGAGCTGTCTTTCCATTTCTTGATCATATAGATATATCTGATGTCGCCAGAGGTTGGAGGTCTAGAGAAGACGACCATGAAGAGTAGATAGGTCCCGTTTAGAAACGCGTGACCGTTCGGATGCAGCTGCGACAGAGCAATGTCGATGTACTGCAACACGTCCCGGAGGAATAAATTAAACGGCGGCACGCTGCCCATCCAACACATGAACTTGTTGCATGTGGTATATCCGACTGGGGGCAAGTGAGGACGATCGTGTCGCGAAGGGACTAACACATCGGCGAAAGGAATCCCGTGGATGGAACATATCCGTCGAAGTACGGCTTCATTGATCTTCGAAGCTTGTGAATCTCTCGGATTGTCTAGTAGAATCGTTGCCTCCAGGACATCAGGTGCTAAGTTATGAGCCGGGGAAGTCGACGGATTAGAAGTATCAGCGGCTTCTTGCCTTGATGACGGCCCAGGCCTGTCAGATATAGTGGTGGAGCTAGACTTTCTTGACATCTTCAATAAATAGTGAATTTGGCAAAGTACCTGAGAAAACTATACTTAAAAAACGTTGAACGTTAGAATTAACAACACGAATTTCCCCCCACGTGATGTGTGAACTAGTGAAAGCAATCGTGTACAAGCAATAAGAGTCTGGAGATTTCGAAGATATAAAAATGAGCATCGAATCATCGCCTTTGGAGACCGTCATCGCTGACCGTCTCAAAAAGCCCGCCTTGTGGTGATTGCAGTTTCGAATTCAGAAAACGAATGTTAATCTGAGTTCAGGTTTATGTCTACTAAAGCTAGGGAGTTAATGATCCGGGTCAGTTTCATGTGATAGTGTGCTTAGGTCCAGGTCCTTGTTCTTGCTATATGAATAGGCAAGGTTAATGAGTGTTCGGCCTAAGTATAGTTCGGCATGTTAGTTGTTCAACATGTATACTGTTCGGAATTTAAATGGTATTCGGCAATTGTATTGTTCGGTCTAGGTTTTGTTCGGCATTCAGATTGTTCGGCCTGAGTATAGTTCGGCCTAAGTATGGTTCAACATCTATCATTGTTCGGCTAAAGTGTTGTTCGGCTAAAGTCATTGTTCGGCTAAAGCGTTGTTCGGCCTAAGGATTGTTCGGCGTTTATAATTGTCCGGCATTTGCATTGCCCGGCCTTGATATGGTTCGGCATTTAAGAATGTTCGGCCCTGGTTCTCGTTCGGCTAAGTTATAGTTTGGCATTTTAATGAGTGCTCGGCCTGAGTTTGATCGGCCAAGGTAGTGCTCGTCATCCACCGACTGACGCATGACGACGTACGCCGGAGCAGTGCTACGCCAAACAACACCCTTACCTCCTCCAACACCTTCATTCTTTTTTCTTCCCTTT
The DNA here is from genome assembly GCA_030737815.1 of Allium fistulosum. Classification (NCBI taxonomy): domain Eukaryota; kingdom Viridiplantae; phylum Streptophyta; class Magnoliopsida; order Asparagales; family Amaryllidaceae; genus Allium; species Allium fistulosum. The sequence goes on along the minus strand of CM060902.1, from coordinate 138,442,996 downwards.
AACTTCGGTTCGACACGAGGAAACTAAGCCCATATGTGGACATACTCCTAATCATTCCTCCTTGCATTATCGTTCGGCAGTAAAGACGCAACAAAGATGACCTAACACTCGGCCATCTCGTTTGAAACCTACTTGAATCGTACGAGGAAAAATACCTAGTTTGCAGATTGGAGATTGGGATGGAGTAGTTAAGTTTTAAATCCGGACGACTGAATAGAATTGCAAGTCTTCAAGGAACGGCAGAAGTAAAAAAGTGAAGGGGAGAAGAAGGAAAAGACCTGGTTTTATAGAGGAGAGAGGTGGAAGTCGAAGGGGCTATACCTGGTGGAACCGATCAAAGCCACAGTGTTCGGCATCGGGATACAAAGTCGTTCGGCATGAGGAGCGTTCGGTTTCGACTGTTTCGTTCGACATCTATACCGCGCTCGTCATACACCTCCACCACTGATATTCTCAAGAAAGCGTCTCCAAAGAGAGTTAACCTAGATTCGAAGCAAGGTACGGGGGATATGCAATTCAAAGCGTATCACGATTCAGCCACGTAATAAACTTTAGGGGGCAAGTGTTTCCTGGAGATTGGACCAGGCAACTAGTGCTCGGCATCTCATAGTACTCGGCGTAGTACTCAGCGTCTCATAGTACTCGGCGTAGTACTCAGCATCTCATAGTACTCGGCGTAGTACTCAGCGTCTCATAGTATTCGGCGTAGTACACAACATCTCGTAGTACTCGACGTAACACACGACATCCATAGTACTCGGCATAAGGTAATACTCGGCCTCGGATAGTACTCGGCAACAGGAGCACTCGGCACCCAGAGGAACTCGGCAACAAGAGTACTCGACATCCAGTGGAACTCGGCAACAAGAGTACTCGGCGTAGTGCTCGACATCTAGTAGAACTCAACGATAGGAGTAATTGGCATCTAGAAGACGTTCGGCGCACACGACTACTCAACATGACTGTATCGTTCGGCCAGAACGCGTCGTTCGGCCAGAATGCATCGTTCGGCCAGAGAGCACTGTTCGGTTTAGAGCTTCGGACAGAGGCACGTTCGGCTTCAATAGACAACCATTCTGCACTTCCCACACATCAAACACACCGTTCGGCATAGAAGGGATGGTTCGGCATAGCGGCGTTCGGTGTACCTTGCTCGGCATACAGCGACCACTGTACTTGGGCTTGAGTGTTCGGCTACCGAGCCCACCTGGGAAGTCCAGCCCATCTTTGTCTATAAATAGAGGGGCAGGGTCATAGTGAAGAGGGACCTTTTTTTGGGAGAACACTGGGGAGACTCTGCCATTTTTCAGACTCATCTTCTTTACTTAATAACTTCATTCAAGCATTTGATCTACGAATTGTATTTGTAATCAATCATTAAGAAGATCAATAAAGTTTAACCTCAAAGTGGACGTAGGCAATTACGCTGAACCACTATAAATTTGGTGTTCTTACTTTCTGCATTTAAATTAGCGTTGTCTTCTCTGTTTAATTTACCTTCATCACTTATTTCTTTACACAATCTTTCTCTACGAGGTTAGTGATCAATTTTGGTGCTAACAGAGTTGATACATTTGATGGTTTGGTTGTGGATGTTGGTGTGGATTTTTTGATGTTGGTAATGTTTGGATATTGGTTGATGTCGAAAAATATGCATGATTTGGTTATATTTATATGTTTGGAAATGTTTTGTTATAGTTGTTTTATATATATGCTCGAAATGGAGCTGTTTTGATATAATTGTGGTTGTGTGTGGCTGGAAACAAGCACTGTTGGTTGGATGTAAAAAAATATACCCAGATTTCCAACGGCGAGCAACGGCGAGCAACGGCTAACTGGTCACTTACTTCCAACGGCCTCCAATGACGACCAACGGCAAATTCCAACGCTTTCCAACGGCTTTCCAATGGCAATTTGATCAACAGGATTTGCCACGTTGGCAAACTTGCCGTTGGAGGCCGTTGGTATAACCCCGTTGATGCCGTTGGAGGCCGTTGGAAGCCGTTGAAGCGTATACCAATGGCATTTCCAACGGTGAGCAACGGCTTTCCAACGGCCTCCAACGGCTTTCCGCCGTTGGAAACAGCCCTTTCTCTTGTAGTGAAAGAACATAAAAGAATGACAGCTTGCGCTTCATCCTCAATTTTTACTTCGGCTGCTCGAAAATTCATAACAAGTGTGTTTAGGGCATCCATGTGAGCTAATATATCGGTCCCAGGCTTTATCTTGAATGAGTAAAGTTCTTGTTGTAGGATGATGCGGTTGGTGAGAGACTTCTCGTAGAACATTTTCTAAAGAGCATCCCATAATTCCTTAGCAGTTTTCACATGAGAAAACTCTCTAAGTATTTCATCAGAAAGGCTAAGTTGGATGGTAGTAAGAGCATCCTCTTCCAATTCCCCGATCCCTTTAGGTGCTAATTTCTTTAATTTGTCTGGATCTGAGACAACCTTAAAAGTCCTCTCTTTCTTCAACACCGCTTCCATCTTCATCTTCCATGTGCCAAAATCTCTCTTTCCATCAAATCTAGAAACTCCATAATTGGTAGAGCTTCTACCAGTGCTATTCTTTGTAGAATTAGACATAGCTAAAATAGTCTTCAAACAGAACAACAAGCTCTGATACCAAACTGTAGTGAAAAATCAGAGTTTTGGGCAGCGGAAGCAGAACACCCAATGATCCAGTCTATCGACAATCTCAACAATTCCAATCCAACAAAGAGAATAATAAATAAAGAGCACCAATTATAGATAGTGACAAAAAAAGAAAAGAACACACCGATATAACGAGGTTCGGCTATGCCTACGTCTTCAGACCCAATAACTTTTATTGCTTCTTCACTTCAAGGGGGAGTACAATATGAGAAGAAAACAAATCACTCAATATAAATTTCTCACCCTACAATAGATACAGAAATAAGGATCTTATTGAAGATATTTGTGGAGAACTCTCTTTTTGTCTTGTGATGGTAAAAGATGATCAAAGGTCTTCATATTTATTTGAGCAAGGATGAAGATTGCCTTGAAGATAAGGATGAAATGTTTCTATATTCGCTTGATTTGATTTCAACACAAATCTAGCATAATTGTGTTTGTTTCTACATATATCTTTATCTGATTGATTCCTTAAATTAATTAATATCTATTATGATATTAATTGATTCTCTTTTCAATTTGTTTTCCACATGTGACTGATTACGGGAATCAATTAATATCTTCTCCTTAATAAATTTGGAATAGGTTTAAATCGTCCAAATTAAATAGAAAACATCTAATTTGGTTTTCAGAAGAAGAAAAAATTGAGTGCAAAAGTTTAGGACTGGATTATTCTTGTATGGTGGTATAATGAAGAATAACTAGTATTTTTTTGGCTATAACATAAACTGGGTAAAATGAAATGCTTTTTTTTGGGTGTATACAAAAATGTTCTTTCTAATGAGAACATTTAATACATGGACTTTAAAGTCAGTACTTGTTAATATATTTACCTTCCGGGCACTTATAAAAGGTCGTTCATCCTAATACACATTTTGCTGGAAAACTTCATCACCAAGAAGAACCGAATTCTCTTGGTAACAATATTTCAATATCTCTGTCAAGTTAACATCACTAAGGCATTGACCAGTTGGGTTGCCTGGGTTAATTGTCAGCATGGCCGCAACCTGTTGGTGTAACAAAATGAAGTGTTAGCTAAGTTTGGTATCTTATCTTATAATTATAAAATGAAGCATAATAACTAAATTAGATGCAAGAAAAATTCAAACTTTGTTGAGAAGTATATGATCAAAATACTTACAGTAATTCCTTTTGATCGTGATTTTGCTACAGACTGACGCACATTATTTATATCAAGACCCCAATTTGCTTCCTCGTCTAAGCAGTAAGGGACTAGGAGTCCCACCATATAGTTGTATTGCAGCTGAATATAGTGGGTACTGAGGTACGGGAACCAAAATTTGCCATTCATAAGCATGGATTTTTTGTTGTTACAGGCCAGTCACTAAAATTTAGGGGCTTTGGACAAATATGAAAAATAGGCTTTCTAGCATTTATAATTACTTCATTTATCTAAAATTAATGTAGCAACAAAAATGATAATTAATTGTAAATTAAATTTTTAGTAAGGTTTCCAAATTCAGAAATCATTATCAAAATTCAAATGCACTAAAAATATATCATTACACTCATCAGGACTCAGGACTATCACTCAGTGGGCCAAACGCTTTGGTCCGGCTCTAATATGTTATCGACTTATTCATAAAAATGTGCCAATGCCTTTTATCATCAAACAATACCTACCAATGCTATTTTGTTGAGTTATTTATTAAGAGCTTTGCTGCTATGATCGAACAAAATTCTATCAAATCTAAGACTTAGTGTTCAAATTTTATTAAGAGCTTTGCGGAGTCAACAGTTTTAGCACCGTGCACAACAATTGCCTCAATTGTATGGAGGATGTTTATGTTATAAATTCATATGCATGCAACGTCTTACCGTTGTAACCACTACTACAACTGGTATAAAAGAAAGTAATAAGATTGAGCATTGTGCATATGAACTTACATTAAGCGGCCCTGTCTTGAGACAAGTAGGTATAGCAGGAGTCAGGCCCTTGATTTCAGGAATCTTATATAACAAATTTTATCTGATTGTAGACTAATTGCTCTTACTTAAAGTCAACTTTCACATTTTAAAAGTTGGTAAAGAAAAACTAGTAGCACTTGAGCAACTACTTTGAAAAAACATATTGATTAATTTGATTTTAATCCAATGGAAATTTGTTACTAAGTTACATATAAGAATTAATTGTATATTAGTTTGTACTTCAGAATTAATTGCAGTTTAGTTCTATTTATAGTCAGCTCTACAATGTATTTGAACTTGTATTCCAGCTCAACATTGCACTATATTCTTATTTCAATGCGCATCCTCAACACGTTGTCATCGTTTGGCAACCTTAGTTATGCTTTACTATCATCTTTTTCTAGTACATGGTCGTAAGCCTTTTTTATAATATTATCCTTAAAGTTTGATGGTTTTAATGTGCTTTTGAGTTGACCGTTCATCTGATGATTTATATTATTTAACATCGTTGACATGTCTTCACATATGTATTGCTGGCCACTAGGAATTTTCCGTAGTTCTTTGCCTTATATAATATTATGTATGAATTATTGACAATTACTAGCACCTTGATTGCTTATTTGATATAAACAAGACTAATATTGCAGATGCCAAAGAGAAAATATCAATTGCAAATCAAGATGAAATCAACTATTTGACCGGTCTATAAGTAAGTTGTTGATGCAAATACGAAAGAAATATTATGTATGGGTATGGTTAAAGATGTTTGAACGATATGTATGAAATATTATGTATATATAGATATGTGAAAAGTTGTTATAATATGCATAAAATATTGTGCTTTAATTTACGTATTTTTTGTCTGCGAATTTTTTTTGTATTTATATGCAAAGAAAAAATGGGTAAATGGGTAAATGGGTAAATAGTTTCATAAACGCTGTTATAACCAAATGCTATAGAAAGTAAACGCTTACACACTATAGAAATATGCACAACAAACGCAATAGAAAACTGTATAATGAAACTAAATAAATGCTACAGAAATATGCATAAAAACTCTATAGAAATCATGCATGACAAACACTATAAAAGTATGCTTAACAAACTATAGAAATATGAATAACAAACGCTATAGAAAGTAAGCATGGGATATATTTCCTATAGCATTTTTTATTAATAGCACTGAACAAACGATATAGAAATTTTATTTTTCAAAGCGTTTTTGTTCTTGCTATTTAAAGTTTACAGTTTACATGTCGTTTTACAACGCTTTCTAAAATGCCGAAAGGTATAATAGCGTTTTTGTAAACACCATTAAAGCCTAGTGAGAGTTTCGAGCTTGTTAGCAAAAGCGCGTTTGTAGGGTTCATTTGATTTAATTAATTGAATTTTAAAATATAAAATACATATTTACTGATACATGTTGGGTTCTACAGATGTCTGTTTGATTATTGTAATATTCTGGATAATTACTGTTGATAGTTGTATTTTTGACGTTTAGTTAAAATAAATTCTTCAATTTGAATTGAAAAATAATTAGTTGGAATAAAATATATAATAATGAGAAAAATAGACAAATAAATGATAAGTGAGGTTATTTACATATTTTGGATGGTATCTGTGAATAACGATGATTTCACAAAATTTACTGAAATTAAAGTATGGAATTAACTAAGGTTATTATCTATGAATTTTTTGTAAAATTCATAAATAATAATTAAAATTATATTATAAAATAAGATAAAATAAACCGAAATTTTGAATAATAATAATATGAATTTCAATGAAAATAGTATTATTTTGTGTAAATGACGAAATGACTGATTTTACGGTACTTATGGTAAGAAATATTATTATTGTCTAATTTATAAAATAAATTGGCTTTTTCGGGTTAAGAATAATAATAGTAAAGAAATGTTTTGCAAAAGGGATTCTAGATAAAATAATCACTATTTTGAGATAAATAGAAAGAAAAAGAGCTTCAGTGGTTTAAAATAAAGTATTATTATTTTTGAGATAAAGAAAATTAAATTGGCTTTGGGAAATTTTAAAGGGATTTCAATACGTATATCCATATTTTGATGTCAAATAATGAATTACTACTTTAAAAAATAATTTGACGTAAATTGCTATTTTTGGAGGAAAATACAACAGATTTAAAGTAAGGATATTATATAAGGAATCAAAGAGTTTTTTTGAAGTATGTTATAATTTTGAAAAACGTTATTATCATTTTGAGATGTAATAAATAAAAGAGGTTTTATAATAAATAAAAATAAAATGATCTTTTACGTAAAAGAAAGATAATGGTCGTAAATATACTATTCAGATGGTTGTAGAATGTGTGATTAATTGTTGATGTAATTACCACATATATTTGATGTTTGAAGATGATATCGCATTTTGATGAGTGTGCGTATTTTACCTTTATTGCTACTAAACTAGTATAACCGCACGACGGTGGGAAAACCGACCGTTGGATTATATAATTCTAAAAGAAAAATATTTATTGCGAGTCTGTAGCTTTGACAAGTCTGTATCTTTGACAAGATTGGCAGATAGGTTGATGGCATGACGACGAAGATGAATAATGAGAAATATAGCGTTTGTAGCAGATGGGTTTAAAAAGAGAAAGATCGGGAGAAAGTTGGATCTGGAGAAACAGAATTAGATCTGGAGATAGATATTTTGAAGCACAGATGCGAGATAAATTAGGGATTTGAATTTGAATAAAGAGAATTGCAGAGGAAACGTAAAATATCAGAAGAGAGAACACGGTCTAGAGGATAAAATTTGGGGGAGAAGAAAATGGGGGAAAAAAATAACAAAACATGGGGAATGTTTTTTTGGCTTCAGGAAAATTGATTTTGCCTAGTAGAAGTAGGCAAACCTCCCTACGGTCGGTTTGATAATGTATAGTTAATTATGGTCATTTCATGATTGATGTCGTATTTCTATTGTTGATCGGATTAGTACACATTTGATGATTTGTACTTACAGTGATGATACGTTACTGCAGTTGATGATTATTATGTATGTAAGTATATTCATGTCATTTTCTTATTTGATGGATTTGGAGTTGTCATTGGAAATTGTTGATTATTAATGGCTGGGTACTATTATTATTGTTACCCCATAAGATGAATTGCTATGATGGATGAGTAGGAATGTTGTTTTCTACTTATAATGTGTGCATTGGTTGTAATGGTTGCATGGATGTTATGGTTGTTATGTACTAACAAGTATTTGGATGCAATAGAAGAGCAAAAAATAGAACTACTTGGGCTTAATCCTTCAAAAAGGGTATGTAGGTAGTTTTTTTCTATGCAATAGCCCACGGTTCCCTTATGGTCAGGATGTATAGAATTTGGCGCAGTCCCAAATATAGTTAAAACCTTTTTTCCTTTTATTATGTGTATATATGTGTATTTGTAAGTTTACAAGTAGAAACAAAGGAGGAAGCAAAGAGTCTGGAATGAGTCATACTTATAAGATAGTTCAATACATCTCTGGCATCATAGTTACATAGTTCTCGTTGTAAAATTGAGTAGCTAATATATTAAAATGTGTATTTTATCTGATATATTGAATTTACGTAATGTAAAATTGTTGGAAGGATGTTTATGTTTAAATTCTGTTGTGTGGTTTTTCCTTTTTATTCATTGTTGTAGGATCGATTTCACCCTAGAAGGGGGGTGAATAGGGTGATACTTTTAATTATAAAAACTTAATGCGGAAGTATATAAAATAATTTCAGCACTGATCACAGCAGAATAATAGCAGCACAGATAATAGCAGAATATAAAAAGCAGAAAATAGAACACACAGATTTACCCAGCTTCGGCAAAACACTGCCTACGTGCTGCCCCCAATGTTTCTACTAGAAATTAAGTAGTTAGACGCTTACACACGTAAACTCGCGACACCCACTATCGACTAACCTAACTCTACACTCAAAACCCTGCCACAACTCAGCCACTGAGTTGTGAATTCTCGAACTACACCACCGTAGTTCGTCCCCTAGTCACACGACTAGACTTTACAACTATTTAATAGAAAAATATGAATTAAAAACTATTAAAAACTCAAAACCCAAATTTTTAAATATTAAGCCCAATATAAAATTTAAAGAAGCCGGCCTAAATAAAAGTGAATCCCCTTTTGATTTATACTATCTTCGACCTAGTATCCTTGCGTTGAGAAAATATGGCTGCTTCCTTTAGCTCGTTCGTTCCTCTTTCAGTTTTTAGGGCTTTGTGATTTGAAGTCGCCGCTTTGAAATGATGCTTCAATCGAGATCTGAATTGATGGCTGCTTTGTTCTACTTCGGCTCCTTCAACTTTTCGAGCGTATATACTTGGTTGAAAATTTTGTAAGTGATATTCCTTTTTGATTTCGATTGTGCTCGGCTATGATTCGAGTTGTATGATTTATTCTTCTCTGTTGTTACTTGAACTCGAATGATTTTTTAGGTCGATGATGATTTGGGTTAAATAGGGTTTGCCCTAAATTTTCGTTCGTCTGATATTTTGCTCGGTCGTTTGATTTAGCTTGAATGTTGGTGATTTCTTTAGACTTGTTCAATTCGTATAGTAGTGTTGCTTGATTATCACGGCTTGTTTGATTCTGACTTGTTCGATTTCTTGGCTACCATGACTTGATTTTCTAGCATCTTTGGTTCCGTGATTTCTGATGACTTCGACATTGCTTTGATATTGAACTGCAGTTGTCTTTGACTTGGTTTGGGTTTGAAACTCGAAGTCTGTAGCTTGTTGGAATTTGACTTTGATTGTTCGATCACTGTCCTTATTTTTGTAACTGCAGTTCTTTCATTTTTGCTTGCATTTTTGACTTTGTTACTCCAACCGGTTGCCACTGGTTTCACTGCATATATATATACACACACACACACAGATATATATATATATATATATATATATATATGTTCACCCATATATATATATATTCATGTTGTATGTTGCAGATTTGAGTCTCATTGATGCATTGCATTTGTTTGCTTATTTGTCTGGTCATTCCTTGTCTAACAGTATTAACAGTCTGTTTCCCTAACAACATATTTAACAATCTTTCTCCTTTTGAAAATTTTCTTAAAGTCGTAGACAATTGTTGGACTTGTGTTTTGAGGGATTCATTTTCATTCAACAATTAAGTGCACTTTTTAATAGAATTTTCTCTCCTAGTATTTTCACTTTCTTTCAAAATCAGAATTTCATTTTCAAGTGATTTAATTTTAATTTCTGATTTTTTAATCTCTTCTTCGAATGTTGGGCACTTATCACACTTAGGGCTCTTGCTTTGATAGTTTTTACTAATTGATCAAGCTATTTATTTGATTCTATCAAAGTATCTCTTTGTGATTCAATTTTAGCGTATTTCTCCCTAAGTCGTTCAAAACAGCCATTTACTTCGTGGAAATATATAAGTAATTCTGAGTGAGTGAGTTTTGATATCTCGCTTGGCTCATCATCATCGCTATCAGTTATATCACCTCAAAGGCAAATATCTGCTTTTTCACTCTCACTGCTAGTGCTTTTATAATCATCATCACTTTTATTCCAAGTGGCTGCAAAACTTCTCCTTTTTTATTTCTTTTCTTGGTCGTGTCAATTCTGAGGACAATTGGGCTTGATGTGGCCAGGTTTATTGCAGTTGTGGCAAATGATCTCCCGCACTTCTGGGTTGTCTAGAAACTTAACTATTCTGCTTTTTAGTTGTTGATTTAGAGCTGGATTTCCATATCTGCGATTCCACAATCAGTGCCAGCTTAGCTGCTCCATCATCATCGTCGTCGTCATCTTCACTTTCAGTTGTTCCTTTGAGAGCTATTGATTTCTTTCGAGTATCACCTCCTTCTCGTTCTGCCTTGAATTTCATTTCTAGCTCATAAGTGGTGAGATTTTCGATGAGTTCTTCAATTTTGATTTGTTTCAAATCCTTCGATTCTTGAATGGCAGTGACTTTGGCTTCAAAATTTCGTGGAAGGACTCTGAGGATTTTTTGGACTATCTCCTACTCTTTGTATGATTTTCCAAGAGCTTTTGATTTGTATATGATATTTTTAAGTCGTCCATACATCTCTTTGACATTTTCTTCCTTGGCCATTATGAAATTCTCGTATTCGCTACTAAGCATGGCAAGGCAAGATTCCTTGACTTGAGATGTTCCTTCGTGAGTCACTTCAAGTGTGTGCTAGATTTCCTGCGCAGTTAGACAATGTGAGACACGATTAAATTCAATTTGATCCAATGAAAAAATAATAGAATTCATAGCTTTAGCATTAGCATTCTATAGTCTATTTTCTGGATCTTTCCATTTATCCATCGGTTTATCTATTTCCTAATTATCTACCATTATAGTTGGGGTCTTATAACCTGTCTCAACAATATTCCAAGCATCAATGATTTTCAAAAAGATTTTCACTCTATTTTTCCAGTAAGCATATTCACCATTGAACATTGGTGGTCTAACTATGGACTGGTCCTCAGCAAAAGCATTATTAAAAAAGGCCATTTTAAAAGTTCAAATTTTTAAAACAAAAATTGGTTTTTGAAAAATCGAAATTTTTAAAACAAAAATGGCTTTTGTTCCTAGCTCAGATACCACTTGTAGGATCGATTTCACCCTAAAGGAAGGTGAATAGGGTGATACTTTTAATTATAAAAACTTAATGCGGAAGTATATAAAATAATTTCAGCACTGATCACAGCAGAATAATAGCAGCACAGATAATAGCAAGATATAAGAAGAAGAAAATAGAACACACAGATTTACCCAGCTTCGGCAAAACACTGCCTACGTGTTGCCCCCAATGTTTCTACTAGAAATTAAGTAGTCAGACGCTTACACACGTAAACTCGTGACACCCGCTATCGACTAACCTAACTCTACGCTCAAAACCCTACCACAACTCAACCACTAAGTTGCGAATTCTCAAACTACACCACCGTAGTTTGTCCCCTAGTCACAGGACTAGACTTTACAACTATTTAAAAGAATAATACAAATTAAAAAATATTAAAAACTCAAAACCCTAATTTTTAAATATTATGCCCAATAAAAAGTTTAAAGAAGCCGGCCCAAATAAAAGTGAATCCCCTTTTGATTTTTATACTATCTTCGGCATGGTATCCTTGCGTTGAGAAAATATGGCTACTTCCTTTAGCTCGTTCATTCCTCTTTCAGTTTTTAGGGCTTTGCAATTTGAAGTCGCCACTTTGAAATGATGCTTCGATTGAGATCTGAATTGATGGCTGCTTTGTTCTACTTCGGCTCCTTCAACTTGTCGAGCGTATATACTTGGTTAAAAATTTGTAAGTGATATTTCTTTTTGATTTCAATTGTGCTCGGCTATGATTCGAGTTGTATGATTTACTCTTCTCTGTTGTTACTTGAACTCGAATGATTTTTTAGGCCGATGATGATTTGGGTTAAATAGGGTTTAATGCCCTAAATTTTCGTTCGTCTGATATTTTGCTCGGCGGTTTGATTTAGCTTGAATGTTGGTGATATCTTTAGACTTGTTCAATTCGTATAGTATTGTTGCTTGATTATCACTGATTATTTGACTCTGACTTGTTCGATTTCTTGGCTACCACGGCTTGATTTTCTGGCATCTTTGGTTCCGTGAATTTCTGATGACTTCGGCATTGCTTTGATATTGAACTGCAGTTGTCTTTGACTTGGTTTGGGTTTGAAACTCGAACTCTGTAGCTTGTTGGAATTTGACTTTAATTGTTCGATCACTGTCCTTATTTTTGTAACTGCAGTTCTTTCATTTTTGTTTGTAGTCTTGACTTTGTTACTCCAACCGGTTGCCACTGGTTTCACTACATATACACACACATATATATATATATATATATGTTCACCCATATATATATATAGATTCATGTTGTATGATGCAGATTTGAGCCTTATTGATGCATTGCATTTGTTTGCATATTTGTCTGGTCATTCGCTTGTTGTTCATGTTGCTTTCTGAACTGTTATGCTGTCATGCACTTGATTCCATGTGCTTGCTGTATATATATGCATATGGTCTGGTTTGTTTGCCTCCATGCCTTCATGAGTCTGTTCATTTGAACTGTGTTTGCATTGTTGTCATATATGTGAACTTGAAGTTGTACATTTGAGTCTTGTGCCTTATCTGGTTCATCTCTGTAGCATATTCACTTAATACTGTTATCATGTGATCCATTTACTATTGCATTCATGTATGTATATTAGTGCTCTGGTCTATATGCATTAGTGTTCATCCATGCTTATGTTTTGTGCTGAACCTTGTAGCCTTGAGCTAGTTTGCATTTGAACTTGACTGTCTTTCTTTGTCAAAATAGTTGTTGTCTCATATGTATATAAGTGCATGCTGTATTGAGTTTCATTTATTGCTTCAAACCAGTTTTATATTATAACTGGGCTTGCCTTTGGTTATTGCATTCATACTTCATGTTGAGGATGCACTTTGCTTTTGTACATTTGTGTCTTTGTATGTACCTGATATACTAGCTCGAATTTGTCTTCGAATTACACTGCAGTTTTCACTCTTAAAGTTTACATGTGAGTATTGCTTCGAGTTTGAAATGCTTATAGGCTTGGAGTCTTTGTATATTTGTGAATTATGGTTTGTTACTGTGCAATGTTTCACTTGAGTCTTCACCTGGTTGTTCTGGTCATTCATACATAAGTCTGGTCGAAGCATTTACTCTTTGAGCTTATACTCGACCATTTGGTGATGTTTTGTAGTGCACCTGAGTTAAATCCATCTTATAGCTCGGGTTTGACCTTGTGCTCGTATTGTGACTTTATTTGTATTTCGCTTGAGTTGAACTCGGCTTTTGATTGGGTTTGACTTTGTGCTCACCTGCCCCTGCAATTTTATCAAGTGTATATCGGTGTGCATGGCCTTGTGGCCTGTACAGTGATACACTGTGCATGTCGCAAGCTGTTCGTGTATGATGAATTCAAATTTAAATGATGACGAACAACCCAAATAACTGAGGCAAATAATATTTTCAAAAATCACATTTTATTTTACACTATAAAAAAATATTTCTTTTTCAATTTTACTGTGTCAGTGTTTATTTTGCAGATAACTCAGATGCTGGATTCAATCTGGAATAGAGTTGAAGATAAATATGAGTGAATGAGTGATATGTAGTGAGGTGCAAATGTAAATTGAAAATTGTAATGTAATCGAATTTGTATTGTAATTGAAATTGTGTATATATAGTGAGAGCTCAACTTTGTACTATTCAAAATTGTAATAAAATATTTGTTTGAATAAATATCTGTTTGAATTTAAATTCTATGTTATTTATTTTATTCAGCAAATATTTATTCAATTATGTGAAAAATAAAATAGTACATTAACAAATACATTTAAATGAATATATATATATATATACACACGTTTATTATCATCAAACAAAAATCATATACTTGCATATTCAACAATTGTTTTAGAATTTTTAACTTTATATACCCACGATCCACTATCTTTAACGTTTGAAATTAGTTATAAGCGTATTTTGTTGGGTTTATAATTAATTTTAGATGTTAAAAGTAGTGGACCGTTATAGTTGGCATTAGAGCTTAGGTTTAGCAATTCGCTGAGCCTTGGGTAGATTTAAACCTAATAGTGTAGTTTAAGTTATACCTTACGTTAGGTTAGAATATAGAATGAGATAGTGTTCGATTGATAATTTTATGTTTTGTGTGTATGTGTTATTTGTATAACCACCATTACCTCACCTTAAAATGATGTTTATTTTGATGACTTTTGTATGGAAGATAAATAAAGTAGGAGTGAGATAAGATGAACACTAACACTACAACAAAAATAACCTATTACAACGCCCTTTTTACAACGGGCATTGACTGTCTGTTGTAATGGAATGCTATTACAACGGTACTTTTAGGCCCGTTGTAATAGATGCCCTATACAACGCCCTTTTTACAACGGGCATTGACTGCCCGTTATAATATAATGCTATTACAACGGTCCTTTAAGGCCCGTTGTAATAGATGCCCTACACACCAGTAATATACTCCCCCCAACAATTTCATTCCCCGCCTTTCTACCCAAAAATCTATTTTCCATCTGCCAGTCCTTTTCTTCTCACTTAAACGCTAAAATCTCTTCCTGAAACCCTAGTTCCCAAACCCGACTTCCACGTTCCCAAATCCACCTCTCACGTTCCTAAACCCTCATTCCCAAATCTCTCCTCTCGTCTCCCAATTGAAATAAAGTTTTCAAAGCTTTATTATATTGAACCCACCTATACACTCAAGCATGTCGGCTCATGGGCAAATCTCAGGTTGCGAGTTGGATGTGAGTTTCCAAATTTAATGCAGCAATTGGATCTAGAGATAGCAGTTTCTAAATTCGGTGTTTGCTGCTTCAAAATTGGGTGCAGCAGTTGGTCGCAAGTTGCAAGTCGGATTTGGAGGTCGTGGGTTTCAGATGTAGAGATTGTGAAGGTGAGATATTACTGGTAGGATAGATAAAGCATGTGCAAAAGCAGCAAGGAATTTTGTAGTTTGATACAGTGCTATGTAGTTTTCAATACGCAAAATGCAAGATGCAACTAATATAAATTTTTTCTCAAACTTAATAGTATGATTGATGTAAATTAATCAGCTCATGAGCACGATACACATGAGTGTATACAATCACATATCTCTTCACTTAGGTCGGATTTGATATGATTATCTTTGTGAACTAAAAAGAAAATGAAAACATGAATAATCCTCCTTAGACACATGTCATATTATATTTGTGTATTTCCATATTTGAATGGCAAGTGTCATTACAATTGTGCATATTTATACTTTAATGCTTGATAATGCTATATGATTATTTTGACTCATAGAAATATTTACAGCAGAAGAATCAATTTTTTTTAGTTACTTGTACTATTTTTCTAAAGGGTAGTTGGGATACCAATTTGCGAGGCATGTGTTACATGGTTTAGAACTTTAGATGTGATACAATATCCTGAGTATGTTGCAACACATTAAACAATTGTTTGTATACGCCCTATAGGTTGTAAGATATGTATTTCTACTAAATAAAAATTGTTTTGATTGATATGCAATCCCTCATACATCATGTCTGTGTTCATGTGTATATGTGAATGAAAGAAATGTTTTCTACACAAGGAAAGTGGAGCAACTTGTGAAAAAACCAAATATATGAAACCTAAGATCATTCTCGTCAAATTAGTAATCACAAGCATAGTAGTCAAGAATCTTATGCATTAATCATAAGTTCCGGGTGCATTGTGTGTGCTGCAAGAAGTAGGAGAAACAGAGGTTGTGCTCCAAGTAGGACAAAAGCTCTTGAGAGAAAAACTTTCCAAGAGCTTCAAGCAGGATATGATGCTTGTGATGGCACTTGCTTATGTGGATCTCTCAAGAGAAGCTATGGCTTTGAACCCTCCAAAATTTGTTGGATGCTGTGATGTGCTTGGAAGAGCTTTGAAACTCCTGCAGGTAATAAAACCATTATCATTTCTATCATGGTATAGATATGGAACAATATCATTTCTATCATCGTATAGATATGGAACATTATCATTTCTATCATCGTATAGATATGGAACATTATCATTTCTATCATCGTATAGATATGGAACCAATAAAATGTGAATATAGAATTCTTTTTTGTTAGAATAGATATGGAACCAACTACAGGATACTCTCTTTATATAAGAGGCTGGTACAATTCGTTGGTTCATAATATGCCACCTGGCTTTGTCCCGTAAAGGTGTACTAATTTATAATTTTTGCAAAATAAAAGATGGCAAAAAAGCTTCTATTTTGTCTTTATTTTCCTAGTGCATTGTTGCTACGAGCCAATGTTTCTTCTAGGCCTAAATCTTGCATATAGAATTATGTTTCTT
Source organism: Allium fistulosum (assembly GCA_030737815.1). Taxonomy (NCBI): domain Eukaryota; kingdom Viridiplantae; phylum Streptophyta; class Magnoliopsida; order Asparagales; family Amaryllidaceae; genus Allium; species Allium fistulosum. Next base: position 138,426,489 of record CM060902.1, on the reverse strand, counting down.
CTAGGCTTATGAGCCAATGTTGCACTCGTATCATCACCGTATCATTACCATACCCTCGAAATCAATCTTGTCCTCAAGGTCGAAAATGCGTTCTACATTGAAAATACCACTGAGGTCAAAGATGAAAATTGTGTTTTCGCTTAACATTTTTATGCTTGGTGAAGTCTCATCCTTCCTATATTTTTGCCTGAACACAGTTCCACATCCTATAGGTGTTTGTGCATCAACAAATTTGGATTTGTCAAAGGAATTCAATGCAACTTTGAGTTGTTGTTTCCTATATTTTTCAATTGCTTGCGTAAATGGGCTCAGTATCCCAATACGGTGAAAAAAAATATAGAGAGAAAGAGAGAACAAAGTAGAACGCAACCAACTATCTGGGCCTTAACAAAAAGCAATCAATGGGAATATTTTGGGCCCCGTAGAGACCTTAATTCGTTCATGAATTTCATTGGTCTGATTGTGCAAATTAACAGCTTAGTGATAACCTATCAGTCGCCGGCGATTATGAATTGGCGGCTGTAGTTATTCTTCCTCGGATGTAGGTTTATTTGTTCTCAATGCCACATTCTTTCTTTTTCACTATCGATTTTCATTTTGTCATTGCCGCAAATCTATGATGAAACAAAACTTCTTTGATTATCTCTTATTCATATCTAATGATATATTGCCAGCGACATCTTTCATTTTCAAAATTTGCTTCAAATTTGCGTGTAAATCCAACAAAATTAATCATAATTTATTATAATATTTTTCATTAGTTTGAATGGTCAACAGTTATAATTTTTTAGGAGTTGAAATATTATTTTTGCACTTTTAAGTGGTGGTTCAATTTGTAAATTTTTGTTTCTTTTGGTTTATTTGCAACATTAAGGTATAGAAACATATAGTTGACTAGAATTAGACATATACCGTGTATTTTGGTATGTCAAGTGTACTAATTTCTCGAGAAACTCGCAACTCTTCCTGATTAACTGAGCTCTTATTAAAGTCAGTGGAAATACATAAAATTCTCGATTGAAGTTATGTTACAGCTTCAGTGTTTTAGTTTTCAGCCATTATTTTCAGTGAGAAGTGGGATTGCTTCCTATAAGTATCAGTATGTGATGTATTTTTAAGTATTCTATTGATTACTGTAGTACTTGTCAGATATGTCTGCTTATTTTCTAAAACAAAGCCTTTAAACTGAGGCATACATATAGTTTCTGAAACCGCAGGTTTGCATGATTGTCAGCTTCGTGCACTGTACTTGGAAACTCTGTTTATGTTAGAAAAGCAAGTTTTATTTGTTGCATATGGTGAGAATTATACCAAATAATTATGGTTTCCTGACAAATGGTTTACTATATTTTCAGAAGTATACTCTTAAACTGGATGTGGATAATTTGTCATACAAGTTATTTCATAGGAAATTTTACCAATACATGCCACTTGCATAAAGAAATAACAAATATATGCCACTTTCAAACTTATTTACAAATATAGACATGTTTTTTGTTTTCTAGACTTAGCGTTGGTGATTTTTCAAAAATCACCAACAGACGATTTTTCAAAAATCGCCAAAAGAAAATAACAAATTTCCTAGTTGACGACTTTTCGAAAATCGCCAACGTAAAAAAACAATATGTTTTGGGCGATTTTTGAAAAATCGCCAAATGCTGAAATAAATCAAACCAGCACCCAACCTTCCTCTCTCACTTCTACCTTTACCAAAAAATAGAAAAAAAGACCAATGGGTGTTTTTCAGGGGAGGAAATAATGCTATGGCTGAGATTAATCCCGCACTCATTCGGGCCTTCCAGCAAATTCCATTTTCCTAATGCATTATTGCTAAGACTCTATATTCAGTCCCTAAATCTTGCAGGTATCATCATCATTTCTTTTAAATCTTCATGCACCTTGTACAAGATAATCTATCTATAATCTCTAATGTGTTGCATATCACTATGTGCAAGTTTTAAGTCTTTTTCTACCACCCCACCTTCATTTTTCAAATATTTGTCCACCTTTTTGTCACCACTCATATGCTTCATCTCACATTAGAACAATTCGCTGCAGTTTAACCACCCAGAATGAAGGAGGTCAATTCTTACAGGCAATCATGAGAAAAAGGTCAGCTACTTGTTATTATGTTTTTCAAATATATTTTTAAAGTTTTTATAGAGGGTCTCATAATTGTTTTGATCAACGAAGTGTCGAATTTGGATACATCAATCATGCTTGGAATAATTTATGACTATTGAGAATCTAAGATTAAGTAAATCACACAAGTAATTGCCTATTCGAGGCCTAGAAAATTACGACTTAGTAATGCCAAAATTAGGCACATCAATTATAGTCGGATGATCTGTGATTATCAGAAATTTATGTTTAAGCATATCACATGTGTAATTGGCTAAAATCATCTATAGAAAGTTATGACATTCTGATGCTTCTATTTTATGTTTCAGGATTCATATCACTTTAGAACAATCTGGTCATTTTACCCACAATGTAGAGGAGGTCGATTCTCAATACAATATTGTGAAGTAAGTTGGCTATTTGCTATTTTGTTTTTAATTACATGTTCATTTCCTTTTGATTTATTTATTATAATATCAAAATTGTTTAGATCAAAGCAGTGCAAAATTTGGGTGCATAAGTTATACTTGAAATGATATATGACTATTGTAATTTAGGATTAAGCATATCACATGAGTAATTGCCTAAATCATCCTTAACAAATAATGATTACGTAATTGATCTTGCAATATAACATAAATTGAATTAAATGCGAATTAGTTAGCGGAGAATAATTAGAATCAAAATATAAATAATAATATAATTGAGTTAGTCAGTGTTATGATGCTTTATATATTACTTATCATTAACTTTAGTTACTCAATTTAGAAAATGAAAGTCATCTGTTTAATATAATTGTGAAGTAGGTTGCTAAAGAACCAATTAAGATTAATGGCAATGAAGTTCTATTTAGCGCTAGAAGCATCCATTATTTTGATGACATTGTGTTTGGAAAGGATATAGAAGCACTACCATGAATGGTTGAAGGTAACTGATATAGGTGTTTTGATCGAATCTTTATGCATATAAGAATATGATTTAATCTGAAATCAGCAGCTACAGAAACTGATATACATATTTAATGACCATTCTTTTTTGAAACTTATTGAGTATTTCTTACTAGAACTGATGGTCAATACTTACTAGGTCAAATTTTGTGTTCACATTTACAACTTTTAAAAAAATGGGTTGGATTGAAATAATAATAATAATAGCAATAGCAATAGCAATAGCAATTTGTTATGCTGATTATTTAATGGTAATGAACCTGTTGTAGTAGGCTAATACACACTTTCTATTCCAGTGGCTAAACCTGTGTATTAGATGCTACCCATTACCATATGCATTATATGAAAATCATATCTAGAGGATTTTATTGCTGTGATAATGATTTTCAAGTGCAAGCCCATGTTTATCTTTAGATTAATCAGCATGTTCAAATATGGTACAACTTCCTGGCCTTCTTTCCATATCAGCAAAATTTCTTCCTACTGTAATGGGCCTTCTCAAGAAGCTAGCAGACGCAGGACAACAGGCTGCTATTTTTGTTGCCTAGCCATTTCTGTTTATTCAAGGTTAGTGCCTTTTTTCCTTTGGTCGCCAGGTTGAATGTACAAATTTATCACAATTTTGTGTATTACGGCCAAATACGTTGCAATGTGTACATGGTTTGGATTGATACTTAGAACATGATTGTACTTAGAACATGATATTTGTAGCGGACTGTTATATGTTAATGCTTTATGTATTTGTCATGTAAACTTATCTAACTTTTGGAGTGTTAGAATTCTATGACTCTAGCTTTTAGTCTTTTCGTAATTTAATTATTTTACGACAATATTTAGTATTAGTATGGATGTATTGCATGGATGCTGCTGTAATTTTTTTAAAATTTGCATTTATTTTGCAATGGGCAATGTGCGTTGTTATATGAGCTTCTTACAACGGTCACTGCATGTTGTTATATAAGATTTTTACAACGGTCAACACATGTTGTGAAAAAGGCTATGCAACTAGTATGGTTAGTCTATTGCAACGGGTTATGGCCGTTGTATTATAGTCTATTACAACGGTCATAACCCGTTGTAAAAAGGTATATTGCAATGGTTTTTACAACGTGCATTGATCGTTGTAAAATGTGGTGGATCTATTACAACGAGGCCTATTACAACGGGCACATGCCCGTTGCGAAAACCATATTACAACGGGCATTGCCCGTTGTAAAAAGACTGTTTTGTTGTAGTGTAATAAGGGGGTTAAGTGTTGGTTATAACCCGAGCGACACACACCCGATGTTAAATTATAATTGAAACTTGATCTTAATAAATTGGAATCAATTTTTAGTTTATTTTTATTTTTTAAAAGTGAATAGTATTTTTTTTGGAAAATTTATAAAATATACTGTTATCCGGCATTTTGACCCGGCTACATCCGAACTGACTGGACAAGTTAGACTTGACTGTCATCAAGGCCAATAGCGTGGAGCGATGATTGTGGGGCCCATAAATCAAGTGCAGATGATAATATGAAGTTAGGATCAAACAGAATCAAGAGATATGCTATACATAAGGTTCTAAGCATGGAATATAGCCTAGTCTAGGAAAGGGATCGAGTATGATCCCTCTCAATTAAAGGGATCAGATTACTTCAGGTAAACAAGTGCAACTCAATGTAAAACAATCGATATCTTAAAATCCAAAAGTCCAATACACATGAAACATTGGGGACAAGATGTGGGAACCCTAGGGAGTCCACCTTAGGGATCAGACCCCAAAAGAAGCAAGCAAGGGGGATCGGCCCTCTTCCCCTTAGAGGAATCGACCTAAATCAGGCAACATCACACATTGTAACAATGATCGATCAATAACTCGACATATATAGATCCAATAAGCATGAAACTTGGAGGCTAAGCATAATATAACTGGAGAACCCCTCATAGGGATCGTAGCCCCCAACTCCTCCAAAATAGGGATCAGCCTCGATCCATATTTCTTGAGATTTAGGCTATGCGATCTCTCATGTGGGCCCCTATGTCTCTGGAGATGCATCTACCGAATTTTCAGAGGGATATTTCACCATCTTCCACTATAAATACAGGTTTGATTGTTTATTTTCGAGATCTTTACGCTGCTTTTTGCTTTGTACTCTTTTGCAACTAAGGATTATAATCTTCCCTATTGTACTCACTTTACAAAGTGATTAATAAAGTTCTCTTCAAAGTGGATGTAGCAAACAAAACCGAACCACTATAAATTGATGTGTCTCTATCATTAGCTTGTTTTTTATTACTTTACTGTTGTATTATCTCTATTTACAATTAATATTCCTCATTTATTCCTCTACTACAAATCTCTTGGGTGTTTGTACCAATTTTTGATGCAAATATTTTGGTGCTTTCACTGAGAAACTTGATTCTCAGCTTATTTGGATCCATATTTTATTGTTGGATTGCATAAGTCTAAGGAAGAGATCTGGATTCATCTCCAAAAAACTTCCTATTATACTCAGATTTGAAGGAAATCTAAAGGAAGCTGATAGCCATGGTTAGAGGAATTAAATTAACTTCCCGTGGAGTTGAAGAAAATGATGACACTAGTGTTCTTGTTTGGATTTGTTCATGTGTTCATGTTCATTTGGAAGGGATCGAATTCACTCATGTATGCACGTTCTTAGGATCGGATGTTAAGTTCACACTCAAGTTAGCGAAGCCAAAAAATAGTTAAGTCCCTTCATAATGAAAGGGATCGTACCCAATCCCTCCCCTATATAGTCCAGCCTTGTCAAGTTCTAGACTCCAAATGCAATGACCGATCCCTCTAGCCGATCCCTTTCACATTCAGAAAGGGTTCATATCCGATCCTTCATTCTTGGGATGTAGAACTGATCCCTTACACCTATCGCTTGTAGCCGATCCCTTGTTCACGTTCTCATACCGATCCCTCATTATCACAAATCCACAACCGATTTGATCCCTTCACCAGCATCATTTGACCGATCCATTTGCCTCATTCCACCACTGAACCCTTGCTCTCCGATCCCTCACTCCCATATGCTCAAACCGATCCCTCTTTCATTCAAAAAGGGATCGTATCCGATCCCTCATTCTTGGGATCTAGAACTGATCCCTTCCACCGATCGCTTATAGTCGATCCCTACATTCACTACCGATTGCTTCATAGTCCAACCGATTGGTCCACTCCATGTACTGCTAACCTTTTCCTCAACCTAAAAATATCAAAACCGATCACTATCTAACCGATCGGTTATGTTTACATTCAAAAAGGGATCGTATCCGATCCCTCCTTCTTGCCGTACATAAAAATGGGGCCATAAAAAATCGGGTGCCAAGCACTTGAACCCGTGCCGCGGCGTAGTTCACTTAAAGAGTATATTTGATTTTTAATCGGGATCGTATCTGAATTTTTTTTAATCAAATGAGTATATTTGATTTCAAGAAACTTTTTGTTTGGAAATCGATTTTGATTGCAAGGATTTTCACTTAAAGAGCACTCTTTGATAAATGGTGTTTTGAAAAGAAAAACATTTTAGGTAAATAATTTTGATTGAAAAGACGTGGTTTGAAGATTGTTTTATTAATAATATATTTGGAAATATATTTTGAAGAAGATATATATATATATATATATATATATATATTATAAGTATTTTCGTTTTACAATACTTTGAGAAAATATTTTTCTAAGATGAGAATGACTTGATTTGGTGGTAAATCTTGAAAAGGTAAAATATTTGATTAGATAATAAACTTTAAAGGTCCTTGTTAAAAAGAATTTTCTTTTTAAAAAAAGATGTGTTATTTGGAAATTTTGAGAATTATAACTAAACTTTGTAACATGGGGTGTAAGATGACAAGGTGGGATGAGTTTTGAGACTACATAGCACCTATTTTGACGATATTACCTTTATGACTGTTATGTGACTTTCCCTAAGGAGCGGTGGGAGTGTATAGTTATTCCCTTCTATATAAGGGGTTAGTATATAGTGTAGAGATTATCCATTATTTTTTCGTTTTGGTGGAATTATTTGTGCAAATTTACTTCTTGTTAGGTCACCTTGATTTATTGTCTGTATTGTACTATTTGACTGTTTACTTAATTAATTCATGGTGTGCTTGTTTGAATTATTTCCTTTTTATTCTAGTGTATTGATTTCCTAATTTCCTTTGATAGGTTTTAATTATTGTTTATTTAATTATTCATTTACTTGATTGCTTATTTGCTTGCATGTTTGTTTGATTACTATGTATGATAAATGTAGGATGAGGTGGTTATCCAATGTTAACTTTTAGTAGGACGTACCTTGGAGAAACTAGTAGATTGATAAGGGCTATATTTAGTTTAGTCATAGTGAGATAACATAGTTTCCTAAGCTTAGAAAGATTGATATTCAGAATGACTGAGAAATTTGAAGATGTTCCATAAAGATGAGAATAGTAGTTAGAGAATTTTGGTGGCTAAAGGCTTGATGAGTACCACAGAGGAATCAAAATGATGATTGCGGAGGTTTAATATATATATATATATTGAATATATATAAATATGTATGTATATCAAAATATGTGGTTCGAAATCTACATTTTTTTCAAATAATTACTAACTTCCATAAATATTTTGAACAAAGAGTTTCAATTTTGAACTTTTTACAAAATGATGTTTTCTCAAGAATTATTTTGAAAATGATTTAAATGGTGAAAACATTTCAGGAAACTATTTTATCAAATAGTGGTTGTATTTTATAAGGGAAAATGGATTTTGGTTTTAAACATAGATGGAAGCTTTGACTAAAATAAAAATGTTTTGCTTTGAAGATATATTGGAACACTCCTCTCTAGTGGATCCTTCTTTGTTATTTTGGATGGGTTGCCTTGTCATTAAATAAAGAAATTAATATAAGAGGATTTTGAAATCATATTTTTAAACGTAATCTCAAGATTTGGAGTGATAAGATCCGACATAGACATTCAGGAGTTGATGATTCAATAATGGGAGCTGCGATGATGATCCATAAGGGCAAGTTATGGAATGCAAACATACGAAGTGGAGGTAGGACGCGCTTTACTATGGATATGAACTGTGATGAGGAATCGTTGATACTCAAAGGTTTCGATGTGTGCTCGAAAAGCAGGGATATGTGAGGACGCTCGATTGGGCTAGGACTTTCCCTAGAATCTATTGATGTAATGACCTATACTGCTAGGATGTGCAATTTAGGTCATGGCCCTCTAAGTGGAATGGATTCAAGCAAAGAAACCGAATAATGATGAGCACTCATTTATCCCGAAGAAAAATACTATAAAGACAGTGAGCATTCATTGACCATATGATGGTCGTCATTTGGAAAGGACCTTATGATGTAGGTTAGAGGATCGGGGATTGATGCAACTGCAGTATGAGTAAATGGCCATATTATTTTAGCGATTTAGCCATGACTAAATACATATTATCTTGAGAATGCAGCCGTGACTACACAAATATTATTTTGAGGATATAGCCATGACTAGGCACGTGTTATTTTAAGGATGTGACTATAAGTGGGTGCAGATATTCTTGATTGTGTGAAAATGGAATGATATGGGCCAATCTATGATTGATATTGTTTCACCTTTTGTTGATAAGGTGTAATTTTTTTATAATGTAGTTTGGATTGTATGATAAAGGAAGTGCATGTGTTATTATAGTATGTATATGTAGAAAATTGAATTCATTGCTGTGAATGAATTTTATTCTGTCATGATTGATGGTGTTATATGGTCGTTATACATCGTTTTACATGTAGTTAAGCTATGGTTGATGCATTTTTCCATATTTTGTGGGATAAACAAATAATGATGATTTAATGATTTTGTGTAAGGTTGTATTTGAGAAATTACGATGTTGCAATTTTTTAAGAGAGGAAGAATGTAATGACCTGAAAATTTGACGTTGATATTAAATTAATTGAAAATGGATTTTTAATTAAAAGGTGAATTAGGTATATATTTTTAATTACTGTGAAGGTATTTCCCAGCTGATCAGTTTGATATATAATTTTGATATATTTGGAGTTTCAGTTTGCAAAATAGAGGCGTTATATTGTTTAAATAGGGTATGCGGCTAATTTTGAGTCAAATGGTTATACATAATTGAACCTGCCTCATTTCCTATATAAATAACACTTATAAACCTTAGAGAGTAGCAATCACATCATCTACCCTCTCTAATTCTGAAATTACCTAATTCTTCTCAAATTATGATTAGCAAATTAATTAAAAAGTGGTTAAAAATTTGAAGTAACTGAACCCCATGGAATCACATATGGATTCGACGCTCTAGATGAGGTGAAGAAGCATTTGAAATTCGTTTTACCATCAACACTCTAGTTGATAAGAAATCGAAAAAATAGTCTCGGCTATCCAAAGGCCATGTTTTGATTCAATGGTGAAAGGGCGAGCAGTCGGCGATCGGAAAGTAGCGTTGCATAGGGGACGATGAATGAAATGCATCTGCAGTGGTCGATCGTCTCCTATCAACCTAGATTGGGCGAAAAAATTCAAAGGAGTCAAATCTTAACGGTGGCGGTTGGCATTTGGGGGCACCAGAGATGGCCGCATTCTGGCCGTTGGTAGTTGCGATGATGGGCAACATAGTGATGATGTCAAATCGATCAATAGTGGTTAGAGTATAGAGCAGTAGATGGTGAAAGTATGATCAAATGGGTGTGGATGGGTTTGCCGTGCTGTAAAAGATGAGCGTAAGTTATTAATTATATTTATTAATTATTTTAATATGTACAATTTACAATATTGTTATTGCATCTTACAACCTTAATAACTCTTACCTACGAACTCTAATTCACTTACAATTTCTTCCATTGGGCTCGTGGCGAAACTTCGAACGATTTGGCCTATGGTTTGCTGAGTTTGGAGGCTATTGGAAAGAACTTGTTGGTATGTTTCATTTAATTTAATTAACTGAATTTTAAAATATAAATTACATATTTATTAATGAAAAGTCTGATTTATTGATATATGTTGGGTTCTATAGATGTCGGTTTGGTTATTATAATATTCTTAATTATTACAGTTGATTGTTGTATTTCTGACGTTCAATTAAAAAATATCTTTGATGTGAATTGGAAAATAATTAATTAGAATAAAACGTATAATAATGAGAAAAATAAATAAGTAAATGATAAATGTGGTTATTTACAGGTTTTGGATGGTATATAACAATAACGACGATTTAACAAATTTTACTAACACTAAAGTATGAAATTAAATAAGTATTATTTATGAATTTCTAGAAAAATTCATAAATGATAACTAAAATTTTATTTTGAATTAAGATTTGTGAAGTTTATTATTATTTATAAATTAATATAAAATTTTAAATACTAATAATAATATGAATTTGAATGAAAATAGTACTATTTTGTGTAAATGACAAAATGATTGGTATTATGGTACTTATGGTAAGAAATATTATTATTCTCTCATTTATAAAATAAAGAGGCATTTTCTAGATAATAATGGTAATAGTAAAGAAATGTTTGCCAAAAGTGTTTAGATAAAATAATCACTATTTTGAGATAAATAGAAAGAAAATGGAGTTTCGATGTTTTAAAATAAAGTATTATTATTTTTAGATAAAGAGTAATAAATTGGCTTTGGGAGATATTTAAGAGATTTCACTATGTATATCCTTAGTTTGATGTCAAATAATGAATTACTTCTTTGAAAAGTAATTTAATATAAATTACTATTTTTGGAGGAAAATACGACATTTTAAGGGATTTAAAAAAAGGAGATGAAATAAATAGTTTTTTGAAGTATATTATCATTTTGAAAACGGTTATTATTATTTTGGGATGTAATAAACAAATGGTGGTTTCATAAAAAACAATAATAAAAGTATTTTATGCGTAAAAGAAAGATCATGGTCGTAAATATACTATTCATGTAGTTGTAGAATGTGTGAATAATTATTTATTGCAATTATCACGTATATTTGATATTTGAAACCGATATTACATTTTGATGAATGTGCGGTATTTTACTATTTTTGCTACTAAATGATGTATAGTTAATTATGATTATTTGATGATTGTGTTGGTCATGTTGATCGGAATTAGTACACATTTGATGATTTATACTGTAACGACCCGTAAATTTTAGTGGTTTAATTTATTTAATTAATTGAATTTTTGTGAAATTTTAAATGATTGAATTTAGAAATAAAAATATAATATTTGGAATACGTCTATTTAAACATAGCAAATGGTAAATTTTCAATTAATAATATGGAAGTTTATTTTCTTGTGTAATTTTATTTAAATTCAAATCAGTTAAAATTGATGATAATGAAATGTTTTCCAAACCTGAATAATTTTCTATAGAAAATTTATAAATCATTTTCTGAGTAAGACGTCATATTTCGTTTTGTCAAATTTGAAATGCTATTGCTCCGTTTATCTTATTTTCGGCATTTTAGTAGCATTTTCGGTACCGAATATCGACTTTTGATAGGTTGATCGTACCACTGATATCTGTATACCGTTTTGATCGTCTCGTCGTGCTGACCTCCGAAGTATATTCATTTATGCATTTTGGGTGTCAGTTACAGGGCGAAATCTGTGAACGGGTAGACGTATCGATGACCGTTTGGAACCTTTTTATGTTCTATGCCCCTTCATAATCCACTGTGTATATGAATGGACACTAGTCTTTAATATTCTCCAAAATTTGATTGGTGACTTTTGTTATTCCTATTTGGTTAATATATTTTCGGTTGTTACTTGTTTTAAGAATAATATATATATATATATATATATATATATATATATATACGCTAGCATATATGAATTGAGAACCGGCCTATTTCTTCTCCTTTCACACGTAACTTTTGGCTGCTCACCTTCTAATTTTTCTTCCATTCCTCTCATGGCCGATTCCACTTCTTCCAAAGCCGGCCTCCACTTATCGAAGATCCGTACTCCTCCGCCCCCCTTCCTAGTGACAGCCGCCACGTCAACCGCCTCACAGCCCTATACAACCTCGCCTTCTACCACCATCGGCCTACAACCCACCTCTGCCACCATTCCAGATTGCTACCCAAACCCGCTTGTCCCTCCATCTCCCCATGCAAGTAGCAGCCACCACAGCCTTGCCCAGCCTCAACGCCTCTAGCACATCCTCCACGATCTTGCCGAACCCATGCGCGTGATCAACCAAAGCACCAACCTCCACCTTCGGCCGCTCCATCCAAAGCACGTAGCCCGAAGTCCATCACCAGCCTACCGACCCATCACCATCCCACCTGAAGCCTCCATGGCCGAGCTTCCTTCCCCTTATGGGCCGTTGTTAGCCATCCCCTATAGCTTTCCAGTTTCCTCTCTGGTAACCTTGTTCGACCATCCTTTTATAAACTTATATATATATAAGTTTATTTTGGTATTGATTTAGGGAAATATATATATTTGGATTTTCATATGTATGTTTCAATAGGCTGTTACCTTTATATTTTTCTGAAGCCTATATATATGTAAATCTGGTAATTGCATATTTTAGTTACAGTTTATATATATATACTCTTTTATTTTATTAACAATTTATGTTTACACGTATCTTCTTGTAGGTGTTTATAAGTATTATAAATATTATCAAGCTCGGTTTTATTATAACACGGAATAGGTTTTTTGTATATATTATCAAGTTTAGTTGATATTAATTATAAAATCTAGATTTCTGGTATAACACGTATGTAAGTTCGAATATATGTTACTTATTAGTTTGCAGATTTTAAAAGGGGTTAGCATTTAAAGAGTATATAATATGTTCTGTTTGTATGTATTTAGTTAATTTAATATATGTCATTTATGTTTTCCTATAATATGTTCTGTTTGCGAGTCGAGAGGCTGGCCGTAAAAGCAAATTCGAGGTACCACTGTGTGCCACGGCGGAAAGTGGCCGCTGTTGGGATGGTTGAAAAGCCTACCGACCATTACAGTTTGTATCAGAGCGAAGGTTAAGCGAGAATCTTGACTCTGGTGGGTTTACTCATTAAGGATAGGGTCAGTAATACCCTAGAATGAGTTGAGTGTGTGTGTATATATATATATATGAGAGCGTACTTGTTATTTTCTTATATAATGATTTTAAAAAAGGAATGTAAAAATGATTTTTAAAAAGAAAAGTATATTTTGAGAAATATATGATGAATGAAAGTGGAAGATGGATATCTTTATAATTGAAGTTCACTTTATGAAAGTAAGTAATATGGCAAATAACTTTATAAGAGAAATCAAACTTAAATATTTGATTTGGCATAAATAAAGTTATATATATTTGTTACATATGATAAACTACCCTTGTTGAATCTATAGCCAAAAGAAAAGATTTTTGAAAAATATTTGAAGTATAAAAGGGAATTTATATAAGTATGAAGTGATCCAAAGATTTTTCAAGATTTTATATATCTATATATAAATGATTTTATGAGAATGATTTTGGAAAAAAGAGTTTTTAGAACCCATTGATTTTGAAAAGCTTTTAATTTTTGGGAAAAATCAATTTTGGGAATTTGGAAAGCCAAGTTTGAGAATTTTCGATTTTGGGATATTGATTTTGTGTAAAGGAGATTTATATGTGATCATATAAAGAGTATGATTTGAAAGATACTATATGTGTATAGTATAAAATATTTTGAGAATGGCTGTGGGAAAAAAGGCGCTCCCATTTAGAGTGAAACTTAGTAGGAGATCCACGGGGTGGTTCTGCCTTGAGTCCTAAGGGGTCATGATTTCCAGAGCATTCTCACTAAAAATGGTTTCTATATTTTCAAAATGTTTTCCAAGTATTTATATAAAACTATTTTGATAATATTATGTAAATTTTAAAGTGTATTAAATTTTTTAAATAAAACGAGTTTATAGATAAAAATGTTTAAAGAGTAATTTAACTGATAATAAGCATTTTAATAAATTCTGGCTTCGTTCCTTTTCGAGGATGAAAAGTTTTAAAGGGGGAGGAATGTGATAACCCGGATTTTTAGGTATCAGGTAATTGGATAATTATCTGATTTTAACTATTGAAAACACTGATTTATAAGTTGAACAAATAAATCTGATAATAAATATTTATATCTGAATTTTTCAAAAGAAATAAGATAAGTGTTTGATTTTATATATATATATATATGAATAGATTGTAATTTGAATTTGAATTTGAAATTCAAATATAAATATCTTAAAAATAAATTGGATTTGAAAATAATATATGTATGATTTTTATTAGTATATAATTTAGTTTTAAAACATATTCTTTGAAATTATATAAATGTTAATAAAAGGAAATATATTTAATAAGGATAAATTAATAAAACATATACATAAATATAAACTAAATATAATGTGACATATAAATTATATAAAAGACATTTTTTATCATGAAAATTACAAATGTAAGTGTTTTAAACATGGAAAATAACAAGTGTAATAATTCTAGTATGAAATTTAACAAGTGTCAAGTTTGTTTTCTTCATTATAAAAAAATAAAATATAATGTAAATAAGAAACAAGGTGCTGTACATTTTATACACTTTTGTATATATATCAAACTTCTTCTTTTCTTTCATTAAAAACTAAAACAAGAAAACTAAACTAAATCAACTCTTTTGAGTTTCAACTAAAAACAAGCAAAGATTCAAAGCAATTCAAAGTACAAATTCAAGCTAAAACAAAGTAAGATCAAGCTCTGTTGCAGTTTCAAAATCAATTAGTTGTTTCCAGATTTCAAAAGCTTTCCTCTGTTCAAAATTTATACAGGTGAGTAAACAAAATTTTTAAAGCTTCAAATTTACTTGATAACCTGATGCATGTGATGATTCTTGAATGTATGATATGAGATATGTTTTGCATGGTTGTGTAAATGTAATTTCATGTATATATGTATGTGATACTGATGTGCATGTCTATGAACAAGAAAGTTTGCTTTGTTCTTTCCTTACAGGTTTCAAAACCTATTCAAAAAAAAAATCAATTTCTTCTTCCCTGATCTTCTTTAGGTTATGGTTTATAAACAAAATCTGTTTGTAATAGCATAGGTTTTAAAAATATTTTCAAGAAGAGTTTGATGGTAGTTTAACAAAAAGGAAGAAGTACAGTGAAATTCAAATCATATCAAATTTTCGACTTAAAACGATTTTTGGTTTCATGTATATAATCAACTTTGTTTTCGAAAACTAGGATTTTTAAAAATGAAATCATGATCTTTAACCTTTTAATTCAAGAGAAATTGCGAGTTGAACGTGATTTGGGTTTTGGGCATTTTCTGATGATCGGCGAGGTTAGGGTGGTTGATATCATTTCTGAAGCAAGATGGGAGGTCTGGGGTCACGGCAAAATTGATCACTGGATTTTACGATCACCGTGGTGACGGCGAATCATCGGAGTAAGGTTTTAGTCCAGGTTTTGGTCGAGGCTAGAAATCTGGTTGCTGCATCGTCACCGGAGCACCGGAGTTCATCGAAGGTGGGGGAAAAGTTGAGTGGTTGGTGGGCGAAGGTGTGGACGGAGTTTCGTGGTTGCTGGAGGTCGGAAGCGTCAGGTCGAGGTGGATCTTGGATGTTGGGTTTGGTTCCAATTAGTCCTCGATTTCTCGTTTTCGATTTTGTGTTTAGATGGAAGTTTAGGTGGTCGGGATCGAGAGTGAAGGTCATCGACGACTTGTCAACGGTGGTATGGGTGGCCGGATCATCGGCGATCCTCGGTGCATGTGCACGTGTGACTCTGTGTATCAGAGTGGGTTCTGAGACAAAGAAGGATGGATTGACTCGGGGTTGATCTCGGGGTAGTGGATGTTTGTCTCGGGTTCGTTTTCGAGTATACGCGAGTGTTAGTACTGTGTAACAGTTTTAATTTAAAAACAAACAAAGTTTTAAAAAGAAAGAAGGAGTTTTTCTCGGGGTTGAGCTCGGGAAATAGAAGTATGGGTTCGGGTTCTTTGTTATGGTAACAAGTTCTAAATAAAAAAAAGAAATAACAAGTTTTTAAAGTTTAAACTTAATCAATTTTAAACAATTTCTAAACCACTTCTTTTAAATAATGAATGTTTATTTAAGTTTGGGATTAGTTAAAGGTTTTAAAATAAAATTATCTTAAATTAATTAAGTTTAAAATGTTTATATATATATATAACCTTTATTTTAAAGTTCATATTAAATAAACTTAATTAAATAGTGTAATTAAGAAGTTAATTAAGAAGATGGAATGTTTTTAAATCATTAATTAAACTTAAGGTCTTAAGTTAATTTATAGGTTAATGATGATTAATTCCAAAGGTTTATTAAATAAGATCTTAATGATAATTAAGAAATTAATTAAGATAAATGGTTTATCTTTTAATCTATTAAGGTCTTAAGTAATTAAAGATTAATTAATTAATGAAAGTAATTAAGGATAATTACTTAAATGAAAGTAATTAAAAGGATAATTACTTTATGTAATTAATTAAGGGATCGTTAATTAGTAATTAAAGGATAGTTAATTACTTAATGTCATTAATTAAGGTGAATAATTAATCGATAATTAATTATTGTAATTAATCAAAGAATAATTGATTAATGTAAGTAATCAAGGATAATTACTTAATGGAAGTAATTAAAGATTAATTAATTAACTTAAGTGATTAAAGGTTAATTACTTAATGTAAGTAATTAAAAGATAATTAAAAATTAAAGGTTAATTAATTTATGATTAAGGGATAATTAATTAATGTAATTAATTAAGGATAATTAATTAAGGGTTAATTAATTAATAGAAGTAATTAAAGGTTAATTAATTAATGTAAGAAATTAAGGGTTAATTAATTAATGAGTTAAATTAAATTAATTATAAATTATGTGATCAATTAATCTTGCTTATGGATGATTAAATTGTATTGAATACCTTTGATTTTTATTGACTCTGGTATGTACTTTGTAATGTTTTATGATATGAAATGTTTTGGTTGAACTATGATAATGTGGGTTATTTATCAGTGATGAATTGCTGTGTAAATTGACATCTTGTATTTAAAAGTTGAATTGTATTTCACTTAAACAATTTGGATTAAAAGATGGTATTGAATTCGAAGAGACCGGGATCGGATATCAGCGATATCCGTAACCACTTTGATTAGTAATCTATAATTCTTTATAGATTTGATTTGTAAATCGAATAGGCTGGAATGGAATAAATTGAATAATCTGGATCATTGAAACTAAATAATGGTACTTAGATATCTTTGTGAAATAAATGTTTGACTGTAACAAGATTAAAACTCGTAGTAAGATACGAGTTACCCTGGTTTTCAAAAGAAGTTTTATAACTTTGTATATCAAGTCATATGGGTTTACTCACGCTGGTTTCCATCCTGACTCGGGTGTTACTTTATGGTAATGCTTGGGTCAGACCGAGTATTATAGATTTTCAGGTTAGGAAGTTCTGGAGTTCAGGAGATGAGCTGGATGGCAGGAACGTATGAAGTATATTCCGCTGTGTATTTGAGATTGTATTGATAGTAGTCAGGGACAAGTTGTTATAACTGTCCAGTTTATTTGTGAATGATTGTACTCTGATATATTGTCTGTAAATTGACAGTTACAGCTTTTCTTTTGTAAATGCTGTTATTTGATATTATATTTTGTTCTGCTGCGATTGTGAGATTCTGTGCTGTTGTTTTCTGTTTCTTCTTCTACCTCTTTTCTTCTTTTTCCTAACTATTTGGAATTTTTGGGGTCGAAAATTTCGGGTCGTTACATATAATAGTTTAGTCTGCATATATAATTGTATTAGTTATATATATATATATATAATATATTGATTTACGCATATAGATGTTTTTATACGTTATTTAATATCTGTTGCTTATATATATATATATGAATTTATATAAGCCCTATATCATTTTTGTTGTTTATATATAGGTCTGTAGAGAGTATACACGAATTTTAAATGGTTTTGAACCAAATTGATTTTATTATTATAAGTATGTGTCTTATTTTAACTATATATGTATATTTTATTTTAATTTTGTCTTAGATTAAAGTATTGATTTTATAAATCAATAATATATATTTTTTAGTTATATCCTAAACTGATTAGTTTGTTTTCATCGATTCCTGTTATCAGCTCTGTTCGTCGAATTCGCGTTCAATCTAGTTTTGCTTTGGATTTGTAACTCACCTCATTCTCGTCCATCTCTAGCCTTGAAAGGTGAGCAATCACTCATGATTAACGTTCTTACATTTATTAAATTTGATTTCAATTGAAACGACAATTGAAATATGCTGCTGTTAGTTATTTACATTGTTATATATATGCCATTATCTATATTTGTTCACCTGTGACATCTGACACCATTATCTGTTATTTATATTGATGATATATGCCTGTTACATTATTATTATATCTGTTCTCACTCTGCAAGTTCCCTATTAGTATAGAATCCCCTCTGGGTTGAAATGATACATACCCGAACGATCTTGTAGAATAGGAGAAAATCGTTATGGTTGAAATGATAAACCCAAGCGATTTTCATTTAATTGAATTTGGGATTGCGGGTTGAAAAGATATATACCTGTATATATTTAAATTGCAGATTGAAATGATAAATATCCGTATCACTTAACCATAGGATAGAAAAATATATGCAGACACCGTTGGTATATATATGAATATTTTGAAAATGATTTCTATGGTTCTGGAAAGAAATACATGGTTTAATAAATATTGATTTCAAGATATTATATATATATATATATGTATGTATGTTATAAGGTTTAAATTCTTGATTTTAAAATTATATGTTTTGAAAATTTTAAAAATATAAGTTAGTTTTGGAACTATAAATCTTAAGAATTTACTTATAATTTTACTATTTTAAAATATGTATAAATTAGTTTTGTGATAAAATAAGTTAAATAATAAGATTTAAGGTTGGAACTAGAAATAGAAATTGGTTCAAAATTCGATTTATTTAAGAATTATACTTAAATAAGTTTGACTTGAAATTATTAAATTTGAGATTTTAAAGATATGATTTTATAACTTGATTTTGATTAAAAGTGATTTACTTGAATATTTTCAAATTTACACAAATTAAAATGGGATATTTAGTTTATTTAAATTTGTAATTTAAAGCTTATTTAAATGATATCGAATTGATTAAGTGAATATTTCAAACTAAATAATAACGAAGTTAAATTCGGAAATAAATGAAATTATCAAATTTAGTTTTGAAAATGTTGAATATTTAAGGCTTTGAAATAAATTGAAATTGAAATGGTATATTGTGTAGTTCAAATCTGTGTTTGAAATTGATATAATTTGAAAAGGTCTATTTAGAACTAAACTGAATTGAAATTGATGAACTGAGATTGAATTAAATTGAACTTTTGGAATTTGAATTGATTTGAATCGACGTGTGAACTATGAGGAAGCTATTTTATTATATAAAGTATTTTAAATTATATTTAAAACTATTTTATATTTTACTTTATAAATTATTTTAATATAAACTATTTTTAATATAAACTATTTTAATATATTAACTATTTTATTATAAACTATTTTGATATAAACTATTTTATTTTATAAACTATTTTATTATACATACTATTATTAATATCTAAATTGTTTAAAGGAAAGTGCTATGATTTCAAAATGTTGTGATTTCCAAAGTGTTATAATTTCTAAGCTTTATAATTTCCAAAGCGTTATAATTTTGAAGTACTATGATTTTGGAAGTGAATATATTTGAAATGGAAATGATATCGTATTGATTTGGTTTTGAAATGGAAATAATATTTTGGTTTCGAAGTATAAACTATTTTGAAATGACCGCGGTGTTATAATAACGTTTGGTTTATAAAGAGACCGGGATCGGAAGTTGTCATACTCTCTGCCAACTCCAAAAACCACTTTAACAACTGTGTACGTGGTGGAGATTCCAGAATGAAGTAGGATGGTGGCGATGATCCTATATGAAGTATATACGTGGACCCGACTCTTGTGAGTTGACATAAGGTGGCTAAAACAGGAGCAATTGACGGGCCAATGAGGTAGCTCCTCTGATCGGACACACTCCATCGTATGCCATTATACTACTTTGTGATTGATTTGGTGTGCACCTTCGGATTTTCACGAGTGTGGCTCGAGTTGAGCGATTGCTGCGGCTCTGCGTTACCAACAGCCCGGAAGTGTATATGGTATATCTACCCTGGCATTGCCTAGTTGTGCCATGTCACCTACCCTATCGAGAACACTACGAGTTTGTTTTGTGTTGTACCTATGGAGTATCCTCTGGTAGCTCCAGTTTACCGGGTATTACGGTACCGTATAGACTATTGGCACTAGAAAATGTGTTAAGGGGGAAAATGCAACGCCTTAACGCTATTTTAATAGTTTACTTTACTATAGACATTATTATAATAGCGTATATTACTACATAGTAAATAGTTTAACGGATCCTTAGAGGATGGTTATCACAAACATCCTTTGAGTTACTTGTATTTCGGTTGTTATTCCACTTGAGTTGAATTTATTGATATAAGAATGTTAATCCTGACTCGAGTGTTTTGTGTTTTGCTTTACGCTCGGTTCAGACTGAGTGATACAGCTTTTGAGACTCACCTTTGGAGTTGGAGCTTCGCTTGGAGATCCATCTACATCTTTTCAGCATTCAGCTATTCAGTTGATTCTAGTGATATATTCTGATTTTGTATTTGAGTATTGTATTTGAGACTTCTGTTGTATCTTATTTAACTCTGTTATATATATATGCATATATATAGTAGCTTCATAAACTACTATTCATTTGTTTCCGCTGCTTATTATTGTAATACTGTGTCTGTGATTCTGTGATTATTTTATTTACCGTATATGCTGAGTTTTGCCAAATTTAAATTAACAATCTGATATTTTGAGCAATTCAAGTCTGACATGTATGGATGCGAATGGCTGAAAATTTCAGGATGTTACATGTGGTATCAGAGCTCTGGTTTTAGGCAAAACTTAGCATATAGTGTAAATTTAATTACAGAATTACTTTCGTTCGAGCTTGAATCTCTTCCTCTTTGACTCTGTTTCCTTTGAATTTTGGAACGTTCCCCTCGGTTCCAAAATCCATTCTTTCCTCTCCTTATTCGTATTTTCTTGATTCAGGAGTATCCCATAACTCCACTGTATGATTTGTAAAGGAGTGAAACTCCTTTACAATATGTTTGTCGACGGAAATTCTATCGGTTTAGAAAACTATCAAACGAATTTAAATTAAAAATAACCGCTTGCGCACGGCGTACACTTTGTAGTACATGGCGAATACGGGTCGATCCACATGGAATTGATGATTTTAAAATTCTATTCAATCAAATTAAACCAAAGTCGAGTGATTGTTAACTAACTAAAAGAAAGTAAAAAACAAACTAAAACTAAGGAGAATTAAAAGATGAGATTAAAGAACAATTTAGAGGCAAATCCCCTCTCATGATCATATAAATCAACATAATAACATTATGATCTCTTTTTGGTCATGTGTGAGTTTAGTTGATGCATTTATCATAAGCATCGCCTAATTGTGTTATTAATTAACACACTTAAACCATCAAACTTTAATGCACCCTCTAACCCACTTACTAACTTCAATGAAAATGATATGAAATCAAAAGTAGAATTTATTTTAAGCATGGTTTATTTACTATTGAATTAGAAACATAATCCATCAAATTTTGATTCTAAATCCACTTCCATTACCATGATCATATGTTGATGAAGAGGTAATTAATGATTCATATGACTAAGCATAGCCTATTTGTTTTGAACAATATAAGCTATCAAACTCAATATTAAACACAAAACCACACAAACATCTACTTTCCATTAGGCACAAAAGAGACATAAAAGAAATTATGTTGCATCTACATGATTCAAGAGAGCTTCATTACCCCTAAATTGAAGGGATTAGCTTCTCATTTTTGTTATCAAATCAACAAATGTAGAAAGCAACATTAAACAAACAAGAGGAAAAAGAGAGAAAAAAGAAAGGAAAAACTAATCTACTTGCATGAAATAAGAGAGATCTACACTACAACATGAAAGGAAAAGAAGCATGTAAAAGAAAAGAGAGCACTAATTAACATTAAAAAAATGAAAGTTACATGAAATAAAAATATAGCTAAGTAGCCATGAAAAGAGAAAGAGAGCTTTGAGTTTTATTTTTGAGCCTAAACTAAACTAAGAGAGACTAAGGGAGAAGAGGAGGGTTACATGAAACATAAGGGGCATATATACATGTGTTAAACCCTAATTCATATTTTAGGGGAATGCCCAAAATGCCCTTGTAGGAAGTGTGGTGGGCAAGTTATCATTTGCTTCAATAATCCCCCATTTAAATGTACATGAAGCTTTAATGGCCTTTTAGCATGTGCATTAGCTTCTAATTGAAAATCAATGTAAGTGGATGGGGTCCTCTATGTTCTTCACTTTGAATTATTTCCATCTTCATTCTTTTGTATCTTCTTTTTGCATGCATATTCCTTCATGAAACGACTTATAATTGAGTTTCAATTCCTACAAAAGAATATAGAAATTTCCAATTAAATTTTCTCAATTTAATATATGCACAAAAATGACCGTTTTGCCTCTATATGAAGATGGATATGTGACAATTTGGATTTAATATGAATTTTGGTTTAAACAAGTTAAAATACCCAATATGATCATTTATTCAATTTAAATAGATTAAATATGGTGGTAAAAATATGCATATTTACGTGCACATCAAATACCCCCACACTTATCTTTTTATTCGTCCTCGAATAAAGAAAAACTAAGATAAATCCATTTTCATAGGGAGCACGATTGCATTGAGTGTATGCAACAAGCCGTTAAACCTCTGGATGTCCCTAGTAGGACGAGTGTTGTCTCGTGAGGGTTTTCAGCGGATACTACCCACAAAATCCAAATGCAGGATGAAAATATTTACAAAATGCAAGATTATTTACAACGAGATAAATGCGAGTTTTTTTGGAAATATTTACGCATGAAAGATTTATTTTTAAATTGACACAAATAAGTTAAATATAGGTTTCGGTCATTATCTTGAAAATTTAAGTCATTTACTCGTCAAAATTTCCAACAAAAATCAAGTTATCATAAAAAATAGACTATAATTTAACTCGTTATTTAGGTTGATAACAAAGTGTAATTATGAAATGGATCCTTAGTTGATTATCAAAGTTTATCAAAGTGGTATTTTCATTTCTTTTCAATAACAAGTCAAATCAATTAAGTTAAAACAGTGCTTAGATTTCAATTGCTTACTCTCTCTATTTTTTTTATATTTTTTTGAATTTTTTTATATTTACAATATTTACATATGCCTAACTCAGAAAACTGAGGCCAGATATATTACCCACGCACTGCCTTGCAGACTTATGTGAGGGGAATACAGAGCGTGGCGAGTGAACACACGAGTGTGAACACTTATCGACTGTAGGCGTTATTAAAAAGAATTTTTATATACATACACCTAACTCAGATAAACTGAGGTCAGATATACCGATCGTACACTGCCTTTCGGGCTTACGTGAGAAGGGTACAAAGCATGGCGAGTGAACACACGAGTGCGAACAAATAACTCTAGGTGTTTATTAATATATATATACAAGAAATTTTTTTTTTGGTTTTGTTTTTTTTTTGTTTTTTTAGAGAGAGTTTTGCAAAATCATCTTAGCACCACTTAACTTAGAAGACAAAAAAAATTATTTCTTTACTTTAAATCAACCACTTTTTAAACAAAGATTTTCGATTAGGATGTATTTCGTAACTAACACGTATGAATCTTCCTATATACTAGTTAAACCACTGTTATTTGTAATCAAACTTCATTTTTATTTTTGTTAAGACAAATAAATTTTCAAAAATTTCAATTTAATAAACCAAAACCATATATTTATCCCATAGTATTTCTTTAAAAATAAATCAAAATGGTTAAATTGTTTTTTTGTATTTTGAGATGTTCTTTTTTTTAAAAGTTTGGAAAGAAAAATTAAAAATAAACCTTAAAAATCGAAAATGATGATGAGTCTCCCCTCACACTTGATTTTGACTGTGTACCCACGGTCAACCCAAGTGGAAGGAGAAGAATAAAATAAAAATCCTATATTTACATGAAAGATTATTATTTACAAGAGATGAGAAAGTATACAGTCAGAAAGTAAATGAAACGGTCTTCTAAAGACCGATTCATTTGTCTCGTCAAATGTGAAAGACATAGCTTAAGCACGAAAAACCAAATCGTAAAAGATTTCGAAGTTGATTGTCGATTTGGAAAAACGAATTTTGTTTTATTAAAAATTGAACGAGTTGTTTTGTTTTCAATGATTTTTGGGGTTGATAAAACAATTGATTGAAATTCACATTTATTTTCACCAAATTGAAATTCAAGTTTATCATTGAAAACTTCTTCCAAATTATCGATTTCAAATTCAAAATGGTGATCGAACTCTTCCCTATCAGAATTTAATGACTCATTTTCGAAAAGTCCATAAAACTCGTGTTCGTTAAATTCATCTTCCTTCGTTGGATTATCAATAACTTCATCCCATATATCCATTTCAAAATCCAAAGTTGTTGTATTCGAATTTTCAGAAAAAGGAAGGTTGAAATTTAAATCGAGTTTCTCACCCTCAAAAGAATTGAAATCCAACTCAATTACCGTCTTTTCAACAACTTCGTTAAGATTGTCATTTTCAATTTCGAAAGTTGTTATTTGAAAATCATCGATTTGGGTAAAAGCTGGATTATTACTTAACTCGTCACACGTTGGAATTTGATTTTGTTTTTCATGTTGTTTCATATATGTTTCAAACAACGAGTTTGTCTGATCATCGTAAATTTCGTTCATTTGCTCAACAAAATCCAATTTATAGTTATTAACTTGAGAATTTTCGATTTGGATTCGTTGAGAACAAAAATTTTCAATTGTAACGTGGTTAAGATTATTCCCATTTCCAAAATTATTTGAAAAGTGGATCACATTTTCTTTTTGATTTTGAAATTCATTTTGGAGTTCAAAATTGAATTGGCATGGGTTATACTCGAAATCGTTTGAATTTTGAAGTGAATTCAAATTTTGATTATTTTGAAAATTTTGATTTGAATCATTGCCCAAATATGAATTACACAAATCATTTATCTCTTGATTTTGTTGTGTAGAGATTTCAAGTAAAGACGAAATGCTCTTTTCAAGATTTGAGGGTTGGTCAACGTTTTGAAAACTTTGTTGTTCAAAATTCGAATTGTTTAAAGAATAGTTGTCGTTAAAATATCCATACGAATTTGGAGTAAAATCATATGGATTATATTAATTTTGACAACCTAATTCAAGTGAGTAAGGGCAAGGAAACTCGGACATTTTCAAGATTTTTTTTTTGGTTTTTTTTATAAAGGAAAATATTTACAAATAGAATTTTTTTTCTCAAAATGGCAAATTGATTTTAGTTTTGTATTTTCGTTTATCAATTTTTTATTTTGTTTTTGAAAAGATTTTATATTTT
Source organism: Allium fistulosum (assembly GCA_030737815.1). Taxonomy (NCBI): domain Eukaryota; kingdom Viridiplantae; phylum Streptophyta; class Magnoliopsida; order Asparagales; family Amaryllidaceae; genus Allium; species Allium fistulosum. The sequence continues at coordinate 138,400,837 of CM060902.1, read as the reverse complement.
TTTTGGATTTTTTGTTTTTCTAATTTTTTTTTTTGGATTTTTGAAATTTCAAAGGAAAGGAAAAAAAATCAAAGAAAAAGAAAGGGAATATTTAGTTTTGAATTTTGAATTTTTTTTAAATATGCATGAACTAATGCAACTAAATGAATGTAAAGTTAATTACAAACAATTTATCCTAAGTTAACCCAAAATTGTATAATCACAAATTGTCTTAAATCAACAAGATAGTTCTCGGCCAGGTAATGGGCAGGAGTTATCGGTGCACCACGAAACACCCTAGCAATGCAACCGAAGGTTTAAGTACCTTCAGAGGAACAACCACTATAATATTTACGAATCACCGTAATATTTATAAATTGTAACGACCCGTAAATTTTAACTGTTTTAATAACGTAATTCGTTGAAATTTTGTGAAAATTTAAATGATAAAATTTTAAAATAAAAATTTGATATTTGGAATACGTCTATTTAAACATAACAACTCGTAAATTTTCATCTGATAATATTGAAGTTTATTTTCTTGTGAAATTCTATTTCAATTTAAGTCAGTAATTATTGATGAAATAAAATGTTTTCCAAACTTGAATATTTTTATACAATAAATTTCTAAATCATCTTCTGAGTGAAACGTCATTCTTCGTTTTGTCAAATTTGGATTTCTATTGCTCCGTTTATCTTAATTCTGGCAAAATAGCAGCATTTTTCGGTACCGATTATCGACTTTTGATCGGATGATCGTACCACTAATATCTGTATATCGTTTTGATCGTCTTGTCGTTCTGATCTCTGCGGTATATTTATTTTTGTATTTTGAGGTCCGGTACGTGACGGAGACAATAAACTGTTCACCGTAGCGGTACCACATTTTGACTTTACACTTTCCCTTGTTTTCAAATCTAATCGAGCAGCAAGTAATAAATTACTTCAGTAATGTGCACAAAATCAAAGGAATAGACTGTTACAAATAATTTATTGCTTCCCTACCCATTCAAATCTTACATCAGTTACAAATCTATAAATTGCTTTAAATTTTCAGCTAAAAACAATGTGTTACCGTTTACCCTTCTTTCACTTTATATTTGATTCTGTGCCTTTTTCATTGCTTCTCGGAGACAACTAAAATAGCTGTGCTTTTAATAAAATATGGATTCAAACTTTGGACCCTTGATATTCGCATCAATTAATATATATTTATATTACTTAAGAAAAAAACCCAAATACTGGCTTCAAAATTTTGCATCTGCTCTCACGCCTGACAACTTAACCCAACCGACCACCACTCCCAATCCGCCTCTTTCCCCTGAACGACCCATACCGCTGCCAGCTTCACCCATCCTCCCACAGCATCCACACGTGCCTAAGCAACTACCACGCCTCGCCCTTCATCTCACCGTCCCCTCCACGCGACCCCACCTGTCCTTCTTCGCGTCCAGGCGACTATGGCGCTCCACCCAGGATCGCGCCTTGCTCCTCCAACCATAGAACCAGGCGTAGCCGTGAATCAAGCTGCTCCTCCCACCACCACACTCGGCCCCACCTCACGCGCTCACCCTCCTCCTTTCCTTGTGCACTGGCCGTGCATATTAATGTCAAGCTCATTTGGATTATACCTGAGAACGTGCAGGTATATTTATACAAACATTTCTAGCTACCCAGTTTTGATTGTGTATAACATATATTATGTCAGTTAACTCGTATATATATATTTTTGCTAGTTATATAGCAGTTGCAGTTTATATATGTATATATATTAGTCTTGATACTTAAAGGTATATATATTGTTTATATATATGGTCTGCTATATGAATGTTAATATATGAGTTATATGGGTTTATATTTATATGGGTATACTTGAGGGATTTTAATACATTATAATTTTATGAGGTCAGTACATAGATAAGTATATATATTTTACTAATAAACTAGTTTATATAAATATATATGTAGCCAGTTGGAATATACAACATTTTATATATAAGTCAGATATATGGTTACTTTGCCTGTTGCTTTTGTACTATATTATATACATATGTCAGTTTGTGATATTGTAAGTTTATGTAATAGTTGCTATAGATTTAGTATATATATATTTATACAACAGTTCGCCTTATATTTAGTATATTCGGCTATAATATAAATATATGCCTACATCTCAGTTCTATATACATTATGTCATATGGTAATGTAACACATGTATTTGTTTATTTAAAAATTGTTTTAAAATCATATATATGATTAAGTGATGTTTTGTTCGGTTATAAGAACCACACGTATGTGTATATAAGCTTGCAGGGCAGTAATAAGTGGTTAAAATATACAAGCATAAGCTTAATTTTTTTATATATGCCTATATATACATTAGCCTATATGAGTTACAGTATTTATATATTTTATATACATCTTATTTTCTCTGTATATATACTTTATCTTTCTAGAAATCGTGTTTGCTGTTCTGCCGAAGAAATACAATGATAAGCTTTGTTTACTATTTGATAATATATTAAGTGGAATACTGGTTACAGTAGAATATATAATAAGTACAACATTCCATTGTATAAGTGTACAACGTTTTATTTTAGATCAGATTTGTTGTTTAAAATGCATAGGTTATATTATTATTTTGAAATTAGGTACCTTTATATCTAATATGTTATACTTACATTAGTGATAATAGTTTAAAGTTAGATATATATATATATATATATATTTTAATTCAAAATTATATTATGTAGATATGTTGTTTTATTTATGTGTTTTAGCCAAACCAATGATTTTGGCATATATATTTAATTTAATATATGGTTAAATTTGTATTGATTTGAAAAAATTATATATATATATTTTTTTTCTCGTTTCTATCAACCCGATTTGATCCGTTTTCATCAATTCCTGTTAACAGCTCAGTTGTTCATCGCATTCGTGCCAATTTCGACTTGCTTTGAAAATTGTCATTTGAGTCGGTCATTTCGCAATTCAAATCGTAACTTGTTATGTTGTCTATCTCCTCTCTAGCCTCGAAAGGTGAGCAATCACTCACGATTAACGTTCTTTTATTTATTAAATTCAATTTCAATTGAAATGACAATTGAAATATTACTACTGTTAGTTAATTTCATTGTTATATATGTTATTATCTGTATATGTTCACCTGTGACATCTGACACCAATATCTAGTATTTATATGCCTGTTATTACTATTATCTGTATATGTTCACCTATGACATCTAACACCAGTATTTGTTATTTATATTGATGATATATGCCTGTTGTTATATTTTTATATTATCTGTTATCACTCTGTAAGTTCCCTGTTAGTATAGAATTCACTATGGGTTGAAATGATACATACCCGAACGGACTTTAGAATAGGAGAAAATCGTTATGGGTTGAAATGATAAACCCAAGCGATTTTCATTTGAATTGAAATTGGGATTACGGGACGAAATGATATCTACCCGTATATATTTAAATTTCGGATTGAAATGATAAATATCCGTATCACTTAACCATATGATAAATATATATACAAACACCGTTGGTCCATATATATATAAATATTTTGAAATTGAATTCTATGGTTTTGGAAAGAAATATATGGTTTTAACAAATGTTGATTCTTAAAATTTTATATATAAATGGTAATGATATTTATAGATTTAATAATGATATTTAATTTAATTAAGATGGATTTAATACATATAATACGTTAAGTATAAAATTTATATTTCAAAATAGATTTGGCAAAAATTTGAATAAGTTAAGGTGGGGATGATAATTTGAATTTAGTAAAGATAATTTTATTTAATTAAACCGATTTGAAACTTATTGAAATTGAGATTTAAGATATGATTTATAACTTGGGTTTGATTTAAGTAAAAATGAAATTTAAGGCTAGTTAAATGATATTGAATTTATTAAACGAATATTCCCTGATTAAATAAGAATGAAGTTAAATCAAGAGTTATATGAAACTGTTAAATCTATCTTTGAAAATGTTGAATATTAAAGCTTTGAAATATATTGAAAAATAAATGGTATATTTAGAACTGAATTAAATTGATGAATTGAGCTTTGAATAAATTTGAATTTGGAATTTGAAGTTGATATGAAGCAATTTGTGAGACTTGAGTAAATTATAAATACCTTACTTTTAAATTATTTAACCTATATATATACTATTTTGGAAAATAGATATATTTGAAATGAAATGATATTTTGGTTTTTAAGTATAAATTAATTTGGAATGACCACGGTGTTATAGTGTATATTTCCACCTTGTAGATAGTTCGGTAGATCCTTAGAGGATGGTTATCCCAAACATCCTTTAAGTTACATGTATTTCAATTGATATTTCACTTGAGTTGGATTTATTGATATAAGAATGTTAATCCTGACTCGAGTGTTTTGTGTTTTACTTTACGCTCGGGTCAGACCGAGTGATACAGCATTTTGAGACTCACCCTTGGAGTTTGGAGCTTCCTTTGGAGATCCAACTATCGCCTCAGCTTTCAGCTCTTCTAGTTGATTTGTCCAGAGAAGTCATCTGTTGTACTGGAGACTTCACTATATTTGAGATATTCTGTTGTATTTTATTTCTAACTCTGATGTTTATATAGTAGCTTCATGAACTACTATTTTATCTATTCCGCTGCGTATTATTGTATTACTCTGTGTCTGTGATTCTGTGATTGATTTATTTACTGTATATGCTGAGTTTTGCCAAATTTAAATTAACAATCTATTGTTTTGAATTATTCAAGTCAGACATGTGTGGATTTATTGTCGATTTGAATGGTCCAAAATAGCGGGTCGTTACAGTTGGTATCAAAGCTTTGGCTCTAGGCGAAACTTAGCATATATTGTAAATTTATTACAGAATCACTTTCGTTCGAGTTGAATCTCTTCCTTTTGACTCGAATTTTCTTTGAACTTTGGAACGTCCCTGCAGTTCCAAAATTCATTCTTGTCTCTCCCTATTTGTATTCTTTTGATTCTGGAGTATCCCATAACTCCACTTTGAATGATCTCTATAAGAATAGGCGATCCCGCCAATCTTTGAATGATTTGTAAAGGGGTGGAACTCCTTTACATTTGGCATTGATTCACCGGAGATTTATATATCTTTGGTTTAGATGCCTCTATCTCTTGCGATCGAATGTTGATTTTTCTTGGAAATCTGCATCGATCGTGTCCCTGAAGTCACGGTTGACCCTAGGGTCATCCGCGATTTATATAAGTATATCCATCTTCTATTTTGTAATTTAATTACCTAATCGTCGATCGAGCCTATCTTCGAATCTGAATTCTATTTGATTAGTGTCCCTCTAACGTGAATCTCTATCTTTGTTCTGAAATCCATTCTTGAACCATCCTTTGAAAAATCGGGCTTGTTTATATTTTAGAAATTGTTTTATATATCGAAATTATTACTTTGATAAGTATGATTATATTCTATATATAAAAGTGAAATGTTTTCGATAAAGATTTAATACCCTGTTTAAAATGAGAATTTGAGGTTTCGAAAGGATTTGTAATTTTGAAAAATTATATAAGAAATTTGATTTATCTAAAAAAATGATTTATGACTAAAGGATTTTAAATTTGAAATTCGAAAATTGAACTACGGTATTTTGAAATTGGTTTTAAGATTTTGAAATATATAATAATAGTATGATTTAAAAGTATTTTCCGAATAAGAAATGTTTCTGATGATTTTAATGAGTTTCGAATGATTTCGAAGAAATTTCAAAAGAAGTTGAGAAATAGAAGTCCAGGACTCACTTATGTCGCTGGAAAATAATTTCGGTGATGAGTGCACGCATCATCGACATTGATTTTCGAGTTTCAGAGTAGGGGAGAGGCCACTTTAGTAGCATTGCTACGCGAGTGATTTTGCGAAACCAATTTTGATTTCAAATTCCGAAGTAAGATTTGATATTCGAAAGATATATGTATATATATATTTGAAATGATTTTAAGTAAACCGGTGTTCAGTCCTTGAGTTTCGGATTTGATATAACCCTATCTATTAAAATTGATTTATTGATTTGTTGTTGATTTCAACTCTTGGATTTGAAAATGATTTCTTCAACTATTTTTGAAGGTTCGAGCACTTCCAAATCAAGGTTCACTTTTCAAAGCTAAGAAATTTTGAAAAGTAAAGTATATAAGTTTGGAATGTATGTCAAAGTATGTAGTAATATGGTTTAAATAAATTGAAACTGTTTTGTTAAGTAAATGAATAAGGAAATTTTAAAATTTTCTAATATGAAATTTAGATTCGAAATGCTTTGAAAAGAATTTGGCCTTCAAAATATTTTGAATAAAATTTAGTTTAAATGTTTTAACTTAGTAACATCTTTATGAAACTATATATTTAACAAGTTGGAATAAATATATAAGTTGTACGTATGCTGTTTTATTCGCATAATTAATTTGATCCAAGTTTGAGTACACAAGTTCGAGGTGGATTACACCATTTCGTGTTAGGATTTTTCATTCGATTCTTGATGGCGAATATTTGATATGGATTTTGGGCTTGATTCTAGAATTATCTATCGTAGTATATGGCTATGCAAGGAGACTGATGGCTTCTAGTCGAGAAACCATATCGAAATCCGCATTAGGGAAGTCGAATGGACAATACTAGTTCGAAAGCGAACTTGTGTGATCGAGCGAGCGATCAAATGTGATTTTGCGAAATGATGACGTATGTACATCTTATATTCTAATATCATTGATATATTTTGACGTTGAAATTGAAAGCTGTCGAGTTAGAATATCTTTGCTTACTAAAAGAAAATTTCCAATTTAAATTACAAAGATATATAACCCATAAAAGCAAAGATATTCAAATCCCATATGGCTTCATATAGCGAAATTTATTTTGAAAAATTTTGATCCTTATATAAGATAGACCTTACGTAAGTATAAGATGATTTTGAAAACATTTGATTTTGGAAATGAATTGGTTGACTTAAATTATTGATTTGGAAATTTGGATTTATTTCTAAATCTATTATTTTGGAAACTTTGAAACTAAAGATAATTAATTTGAGAAGAAATAATTTGGTGAAATTGTATATGATTTTGAAATTGAACTAATATTGAAACAAATTGAAATTTGAGAACCTTATGTTACTAAACACTTGATTTGGGAGTTGTCGAACTTATATAAAAATTGATTTGTATGAGTATGAAATTGATTCGAAAACTATGGATTTGAAAAAGGGTACTCAATTTGAAAGTGAAATCTTATATAATTGAAATCTATATAAGTATGATTTGTTATACTATTGATTTTGGAAAGTATTTGATTTGAAAATTAAATCTTATATATAATGGATTTTATATAAGTACGATATTTGAAAGTGATTTGAAAAGATACTATATGATACATATTTTCGAAGTAAAGATATGGAAAGTGCCTTCTGCTTGATATCCGATTTGTGGCCACATCTTGGATTCATTCTATCGATATTATTCTCTCTGATTTTTGGTTTTCCGGATATGATACTAGAGTGTCCTTCGAATTCCATGGCGTTACCCATGGTCTTACGAGCGCGACTGCACAGCGCAACTGCCTGGCTGAGTCTTGCCTAGGGGTACGGATTGTTTCCTGGGGGATCCAGGCGTAACCATTGTGTATCCTGCAATCTGTGTAGGTCGCGAATAGTAGCGCAAATGCTTGGCTGAGTCTTGCCTGGGGGTACGGATTGTTTCCTGGGGGATCCAGGCGTAACCATTGTGTATCCTGCATTCTACTGGTCATCATGGCGTAACTCGCAGGGCTAAGAAAGCTTACGGATATGGATTGTTTCCTGGGGGATCCTGGCGTAACCATTGTGTATCTGCGAACCATGGTTAGACAAAGGTTTTGTTCGTTTTTGTTTGGATTGTACTTTCCATATCTGTTTTTAAAAGTTTTTCCAGTATTTTCACTGGGTGTTGAAACAGGTCTACTAAGTACCTGGAGAATTCTAGTTTTGCGCCTGATCAACGCACTACCAGAGTCTACAGGAACAAGGATAAACTTGTTAAAACATCGAGTTATAAAAGTATTTTCGAAAGGAAAACTTGTTTCGATATAAAGGTATTTTATTATAAAAGTACTTTCAACAAAGGAATTCTGTATTAATATTTGAAATTGAAATTCTTATGGTTTGAATTAATTATTCATGCCCGATACTATTCTTTTGAATCTATCTTATCTGCTCAGCTTTATTTATTCACCTATATTCTGTCTTTCCTGGTCCTTCTTTTCCTTGTTGACTATATCCTTTTAAATATTGTTTATTTATATACTACATGGTTTAATAAAAATTTTAGTGTTAAATATTTTAGAAGTTATTAATTAAATACAACATATTTAAAGAAAAATGATTATTGACTTATTAATAATATTTGAAAATTATGTTGAGATAAAAATTAATAAATTTATGAATTATGGATTTAATATTTTCAAATGACTCCTTTGTAAATATAAGTAATAATGTAAATAATTGTTTTCAAATAGTTTTCATATATTTATAAGGGTGTTATTTAAACATATAAATGGTATTTATAAGGGAAGCAAGAAATTTTACAGATGAGTTTTGAAAGGTACTAAAGTATTGAAGATAATTGATTTGCAAATAAAGTGTTCAAATGAATATTTCGAAGTAAATTTTTATAAGTTCTTTGTATATATAATTTTAAAATAATATATAAATGGAAATATTCTGATTTGCAAAGTTTATAAATAACTACTTATGGATATAATACATGGGTTAACCAAGTTATTAAATATTAATTAACTTAAATTGAAATTTATATAGTTTTAAATTAATTATCTATCATTGTATTCCAATCTATTTTTTTTTCTGGTTGTTTCTATTCTCCTACCTCCTTCCTTTTCGGAGACGAAAAGTTTTGAGTGGGGGAGAATGTAACGACCCGTAAATTTTAACTGTTTTAATAACGTAATTCGTTGAAATTTTGTGAAAATTTAAATGATAAAATTTTAAAATAAAAATTTGATATTTGGAATACGTCTATTTAAACATAACAACTCGTAAATTTTCATCTGATAATATTGAAGTTTATTTTCTTGTGAAATTCTATTTCAATTTAAGTCAGTAATTATTGATGAAATAAAATGTTTTCCAAACTTGAATATTTTTATACAATAAATTTCTAAATCATCTTCTGAGTGAAACGTCATTCTTCGTTTCGTCAAATTTGGATTTCTATTGCTCCGTTTATCTTAATTCTGGCAAAATAGCAGCATTTTTCGGTACCGATTATCGACTTTTGATCGGATGATCGTACCACTAATATCTGTATATCGTTTTGATCGTCTCGTCGTGCTGATCTCTGCGGTATATTTATTTTTGTATTTTGAGGTCCGGTACGTGACGGAGACAATAAACTGTTCACCGTAGCGGTACCACATTTTGACTTTACACTTTCCCTTGTTTTCAAATCTAATCGAGCAGCAAGTAATAAATTACTTCAGTAATGTGCACAAAATCAAAGGAATAGACTGTTACAAATAATTTATTGCTTCCCTACCCATTCAAATCTTACATCAGTTACAAATCTATAAATTGCTTTAAATTTTCAGCTAAAAACAATGTGTTACCGTTTACCCTTCTTTCACTTTATATTTGATTCTGTGCCTTTTTCATTGCTTCTCGGAGACAACTAAAATAGCTGTGCTTTTAATAAAATCTGGATTCAAACTTTGGACCCTTGATATTCGCATCAATTAATATATATTTATATTACTTAAGAAAAAAACCCAAATACTAGCTTCAAAATTTTGCATCTGCTCTCACGCCTGACAACTTAACCCAACCGACCACCACTCCCAATCCGCCTCTTTCCCCTGAACGACCCACACCGCTGCCAGCTTCGCCCATCCTCCCACAGCGTCCACACGTGCCTAAGCAACCACCACGCCTCGCCCTTCCTCTCACCGTCCCCTCCACGCGACCCCACCTGTCCTTCTTCGCGTCCAGGCGACTATGGCGCTCCACCCAGGATCGTGCCTTGCTCCTCCAACCACAGAACCAGGCGTAGCCGTGAATCCAGCTGCTCCTCCCACCACCACACTCGGTCCCACCTCACGCGCTCACCCTCCTCCTTTCCTTGTGCACTGGCCGTGCATATTAATGTCAAGCTCATTTGGATTATACCTGAGAACGTGCAGGTATATTTATACAAACATTTCTAGCTACCCAGTTTTGATTGTGTATAACATATATTATGTCAGTTAACTCGTATATATATATATATATTTGCTAGTTATATAGCAGCTGCAGTTTATATATGTATATATTAGTCTTGATACTTAAAGGTATATATATAGTTTATATATATGGTCTGCTATATGAATGTTAATATATGAGTTATATGGGTTTATATTTATATGGGTATACTTGAGGGATTTTAATACATTATAATTTTATGAGGTCAGTACATAGATAAGTATATATATTTTACTAATAAACTAGTTTATATAAATATATATGTAGCCAGTTGGAATATACAACATTTTATATATAAGTCAGATATATGGTTACTTTGCTTGTTGCTTTTGTACTATATTATATACATATGTCAGTTTGTGATATTGTAAGTTTATGTAATAGTTGCTATAGATTTAGTATATATATATTTATACAACAGTTCGCCTTATATTTAGTATATTCGGCTATAATATAAATATATGCCTACATCTCAGTTCTATATACATTATGTCATATGGTAATGTAACACATGTATTTGTTTATTTAAAAATTGTTTTAAAATCATATATATGATTAAGTGCTATTTTGTTCGGTTATAAGAACTACACGTATTTGTATATAAGCTTGCAGGGTAGTAATATGTGGTTAAAATATACAAGCATAAGCTTAATTTTTTTATATATGCCTATATATACATTAGCCTATAGGAGTTACAGTATTTATATATTTTATATACATCTTATTTTCTCTGTATATATACTTTATCTTTTTGGAAATCGTGTTTGCTGTTCTACCGAAGAAATACAATGATAATCTTTGTTTACTATTTGATAATATATTAAGTGGAATACTAGTTACAGTAGAATATATAATAAGTACAACATTCCATTGTATAAGTGTACAACGTTTTATTTTAGATCAGATTTGTTGTTTAAAATGCATAGGTTATATTATTATTTTGAAATTAGGTACCTTTATATCTAATATGTTATACTTACATTAGTGATAATAGTTTAAAGATAGATGTAACGACCCAATATTTTCAACCATTCGCATCCATTATAAGTGTATAGGTAGACACTCATGCCGGAGTTGAATTGCTCAAAATACCGCGTTGTAATTAAAATTTGGCAAATCTCAGAATATACAGTAAATAAATATAATCACAGATCACAGACATAGAGTAAAATAATGTAGCGGAAGTAAAAGAAATAGTAGTTCATGAAGCCACTATGTAAATATATCAGAGTTACATAAGATACAACAGAAGAAATAGAGTACAACAAAAGTATCAATAAGATAACCAAGTACAAGCTGAACAGAGCAACATAACTGAAGTAGATAGAAGAAGACTAACAGATAATCTCCAGCGATTCAAATCTCCAGAAGGTGGAAATCCAAATCTGTGAATAACTCAGGCTGACCCGAGCGTAAAGCAAAACACAAAACACTCGAGTCAGGACAATATATACTTATATAATGTAAACCAACTCAAGTGAACTGTAATAAAGGTACAAGTAACTTAGAAGATGCTTGGGACCGCCCATCCTCTAAGGATCCGTTAAAATATCTACTATGTAGTAATATTCGCTATTATAATAGTGTCTAAATAAGTAAAGTATAATCATATCGGAAAATAGCGTTAAGGGGATGGAGAACCTTAACGCGGTCGAATCTTAAAATCATAATCGTAGTAAAGCTCGATATGGTAGGTGACACGGCACAACTAGGCAATGCCAGGGTAGATATACCAATTACGCACACGGACTGATGGATACGCATAGCAGCCACTACCGTTCCACCTCGAACAACATTCCCAAATCGGAGAATGGCCATCTAGTCAAATCACAAGTAAGAGTATAATATCGAAGAAATGTGTCCGAGAAGAGGTGCTACCTCACTGGTCCGAGATCGCTCCTGTTTTAGCCACCTTATGCCAACTCACGGGAGTTGGGTCCACGTAACATACCTTAAGAACGTCGCCACCATCCTACTTCATTCTGGAATCTCCACCGCGTACACGGTTGTCAAAGTGGTTTTCGGTATCGACAGAGAGTATGTCCATATCCGATCCCGGTCTCTTTGCCAAACAATCGTTATTATAACCCGTGGTTATAACTTTTAAAATAGTTTATGTTTCAAATCAAAATACATCCTTTAAACCATTTCAAAATCATATCATTTATTTCAAACTAATACATACTTTCAAACCCAAAACATATCTATTCAAAACCAATTCAAAAATATATCATTTCCATTTCAAAACCAATTCAATAATATATCATTTCAATAAAACCCAAATTTCAAAATCACTGAATATTTCCTTTAATTTATTAAACTTGAAATCTTCCTTTAAATTATCATAGCATTTTGGTAATGTAACCTTAAGTAATCATAGCATTTTTGGAATGTAATACTTTCCAATTTAACATTTTATATAATCAAAGTATTTATATACTTACAAATTTTTAACATGGTCATTTTATCATAGCCTTATAGTTAAATAAACTTTGTTACTGTAATATCCAATTTAATGCTGAAATTCTTATGTTAAGTTAAGAGTACCTTATTAACTTACATTATCATTACAATAAAGAAACTTTATTATTTTAGTCATTAAAATGTGTCATTTACATAAATTAAAACTTACATATTAAATGTACTTTTTAAATTACATTTCTATTACAGTAAAGAGCATTTATCATTTAATCAATATTACACTAATTAAACTTACATTATCAAATGTACGTTTTAATTTACGTTTTATTACAAAAGGGGCATTTATTATTTTAAATCAATATTACACAAATTAAGACTTACATGTTTCTTTCATTAATTAAGACTTTACATGTTTCTTTCAGTAGGTAAAACTTTACATATTTCTTTCATTAATTAGAACTTTACACGTTTCTTTCATAAATTAAACTTTACATATTTCTTTCATTAATTAGAACTTTACACGTTTCTTTCACAATAAATTTCTTATAATTAAATCCAATTTTCAACAATTTACTTAATAAGTTTAAGTGTAAAAGTTCCAATTCTTCACATTTCAACAAATAAACTTAACACTTCAAATTTAAATTACCATTTCACAAATTTAACTAAATTTCCAATTTTATTTAATTAACTTAAACTTTTAATTAAAACCAAATTTCACATTTCCAAGTCAAGTTATATTTTAAAAGATCACTTTTAAACATTCATTTATTAACCACTTAAATTCATAGAAAAATCAATAATACTTTAATAAATCACTTAAATTCAAATTTAATCAAATTATCATATTTACCATTTCCAAATAAAATTCAATATCCATTTTATTTATATAACTTAAATATCATTTTTAACCAAAATTCCAAATTTCCAACTTAAGTTATATTTCAAAAATCCAGTTAAACCTTTCATTAATTACATTTTTAACACATAGAAAAAATCATAATTTCTTTATTTTAAAACATTTCAAAATCTATTTAAATCAAATTTCATAAATTTATAATTTTTAAAATACTTAAAAATATCCAAAACACTTATAAAATAACCACGGGCCTGTATATAATTTTCTAACTTAGGTCAAGTGATACGGATATGTATCATTTCAATCCGCAGTTAAAAAAGAAAAATCCGGGTTCTATCATTTCAAACCCGCAATCCCAAGTTAAAATAAATTAAATAAAAATCGTTCAGGCCTATCATTTCAGCCCATAACGATTTTTCCCTATTCTAAAGTCCGTTCGGGTATGTATCATTTCAACCCATAGTGATTCTAGTCTACAGGGAACTTGCAATGGTGATAACAGATATAAATAACAGAATATCATTAAATAAAAGTAACATATGATATAACAGGTGTAATAACAGGTGTGAACATCATATGATAATAATATAAGCATATATATAACATGATAATATATTTTTACAGATTCGCAGGGTGTCAATTTACTAGTTATATAGGTACATATTGTCTGATGAGAATAACTCACTTGTTTAAGCTGGAGATGACGACCAAACACACAACACAGAATCTTTGAAGGCACGACAACATGAGAGTGGAGAGCCAAATATAATTGCCTTGTATACATATAAACAAAACAAGACAATGTATACGTAAATATGTAACACAAAACAATATAGAAATGACTTGAAATAAAAAGCAACAAAGGGCAAAGTGATTCGACCTTCCTTTAACCATTCAAGAGCATGACCAAGGGGATCTTTTTCTCAGCCATAGCTGGACATAATCTCAGGTTATGACATCAAAATAGCATGGCAACAAAGAGATGATGATGGTAGGAGTTACATATGAATAAGACAAAGGGTCAAGGCAAAATAAGTGGAGTTTTGGTGCATTTTTGGCTCAACCAAAGGCAAGTGGGGCTTGGCCCTTGCATGGTTCAGGTCTGGACAGTGGGTAGGTGGATGGCCAGAGGTGGTATCAAGGTGGTGGTGGAGCAATAGGACGCGGCCAAGGTGATGTATGGTGGTGGTGAAGCGATATAGGTCAGCTAGTGTTGTTTTTAAGGGGTTTCAACATTTGTTTGTGGTGTTTTCATCATCTAAAGGCCATGGCCTGATCTTGTCAGAGGGGATGTGAGGTGGTTGAAGCCAAGAATGATGAGGAGGAAGGTGGTGGAGGCTATGGTGGAGATGGTGGAAAGTTTGGCCAAGCAATTGTGGATGAAATCAAGGCAAAACAAAGTAAAAATGAAGAAGGAAGAGAAGAAAAAGAAGAGGCCATTACCAAATGTTTTCAGAGGTGTTTTGGCCGAAAATTTGATGAAATGAGAAGTGTATTCAGTTGAAAAACAAAATAAAACATATGGCTATCAATAAAGAAGGAACGGTCAAAATGTGAAAGGTCTAGCAAATGAAAAGTCATCGGTTTAAAGCCTTTATGTCTCTTCAAATTTCCTTCTTATATATTTTGTAATTTATAATTACATGTAAAACTTATAAATAAAGATAACAACTCAGAAATGAAAAAAATAAATATAAAATAAATAATTAAATTTTGATTAAATAGAATTTAAATTAAGAAAATGGCTTAAAAATGCAAACTAGGCTTTAAAAATTAGAAATAACTTCTATAACTTTGGAAAAAATTATATTTTGATTTAAATACATGAAAATGAATAAAATAAATTAAAACACAGCAACTAAAAGTGAATGTATAAAATAAATAAATAAATTTTAATTTAAATATAGTTTAGATGAAGAAAATAGCAGAAAAATAGAAACAGCTTTTAAAAATAGGAAATCATCATAGTACATTTTGGAAAATTCGATTATTATTTTTAAAAGTATTTAGAGATTAAAATATACATAAATTAACATATTGATACATATAAAAAAATATAAGAAAGAAAATATGATTTATAAAATTTAAAATAGGCAAAATTGCACAATAAAACAAATTATACTAAAATTTGAAATGTGCATAACTTCTACATTTTAACTCCGTTTTTAACGAAATGAAAAGCAGTATTCATATTTTTAAATCTATTTTCATAATAAAAGATAAAATTTAAGATTATATATATTTAAATTTGAAATTTAAAAGTCAAAGATTGAACAGTTTGACCAGAATTTCCCTTTTAAGTAAAATATTTAAATTATACTAGTTTGAACTATAAATCACTTAATAATCAACATTTATATTTAAAAATGAAATGTTTTTAATAAAACATGTTTAAACTAATTTAAAATAAAAAAAAATAAAGTTCAAATTTAAATAATATACAAAAATCTAGGGTTGTTACACTCTCCCCCACTCAAAACTTTTCGTCCCCGAAAAGGAATGAGGTACGGGAAAGCATAGAAAAAGATAGAGTGAAATATGATTAAGACAAGATGACAAGAAGATTTAAATTACACCTGATAACTATTGTTATAGGTAAGTTTAACAAGATGGAGGTGATCAAATCAAGAATACAAGCACGAAAAAGATCCTCTAGAGTCTGAATCTCCCTTTTCACTTGACCGACGGTCTATGAATGGAAAAACAGTGTTCAGATCTAGATGAGTAACAAAGATTATCAAAGATTACAGAAAGATTTCTAAACAGACTGGTATAAGCAATAGTCTTCCCATTCTGTAACAAGATAAGAGAAATAAGGACAAGCAAAAGATAGTTTGAAAAAACAAAGTAAGATAATAAATTTGAAACCATAATGCTTTGAAATCATAAAAATTTAGGGATGTTTATCATTTGGAAATCATACTACTAAAATCATAACACTTTGGAAATGTTATTCTTTAAAAAAAACATAATACTTTGAAAATCATAACACCTTTTAAAAATAATCTTCATTTAAACCATTTAAATCCAATGTCAAATAATATTCATTTTAAAGTTGTAACATTTCTAAGTTCATTCAATTATAAAACTTCCAAAACATTGTATTTTCAAAACAGCATCACTTATAAAATGCTACAGTAGATATATTAATATTTCAAATCAGTTTTATTCTAGAATATTCATTTGGATATCATTTAACTTATGACTTATTAAAACAAACTTTTATGAATGGAATATCCAAATTAAACTATACTTCGTTTATTAAGTCAAAAGCTCACTATTTTACTTAGCTCTTCATTTAACAAATAACCTAACACTTTATTTAAAATGCCCATTTCATAAATAGATATTCCTTCAATAAGTTACACTTAAAATTTCCATTTGAAAACCAAATTCTCAATTATCAAATTTAGTGATGTTAAAATACATTATAACTATCATAATTATCCATTTTTCAAGACATATCAATTTCATAAATAAAATATTTATCATAGAAAATATAACAATCAAATTTCTTTACACATTTATTCATTTAGACATCAATTAAACTATGAATTCAAGTTAAATAAACTTTATTACAAAATGTCCAATTCCAATGTATTTTATTTTATCTATTCAAAGATACATTATTTATTATACAACATATTCATTTCAGGAAATAACCATTATTAAAATTCCTAGGTTAGACTTAAGGTTCCATATTAAATCAAATTTGATTATCAAGTTATTTAAATAAAATCTCTTTAAATTCCTTTTTCACTATTTACCTCTGTAAATCTTTTATAACTAAAATTTAGGTGTATAAAAATTATTACAACCACTCAAATTTTATTTAAAAAAATCCTTTTTATATTGTATATTATCCAATTACATTGTTAACTTCTAAAATTTTTTTAAGGTAAGTTATATTTGAATGCAATTGTATTATACAAATAAAACTTTCCAATTCAATTATCTCAAGTTTGAATCATTTATTCAAAAATTTTAATTTTTCTTTTTATAACTGAAATTATTCTTTAAGATGAAATTTAAGAATTAATTTTCCGGTTTCCTTCAAACCAGTTAGAGATAAATAAATATATGTACATAATATGTCAAATCAATTTAAATCATATATCTATATATATTATAAATCAAATCATATTTAGAAATTCAAATAAATTAAATCTTTTAAAACAAAGCTGTAGTAAGACTACAGAACGGTCTCTTCAGTTCAAAACTCGAAAATGAATGTCGATGATGCTGCAGTCATCACCGAAATTATTTTCCAGCGACAAAGAGAAGAGCACTAAATTTTTAAACTTTAAAATCCTTTAGAGACAAATTTTTATTCAAAAATACTTTAAATAATATCCTTTTAAAAATTTTAAACACAAAGTTTGAAATCCATCGGAAATTAAATTCTTTAAATTTCTTATTTTAAATTCATTTCAGTTCCCAAATAAATTTATAAACAACTATTTATAAATTCATTTGTAGAACAATAAATGATAAATCAAGTATTATCATTTCAAATTATCAATTTAAATCAATTTATTAAGTTCCATAAAATTATATATCCAAATTTATTTCATTAACCAAATTTTAAAATAATATTGTGTCAATTTGTTCTGTCAAAGTGTTTTAGAAATCCAATCGATAGCGTTGATCAGACGAATCGATCGGAAACCCAAATCAACATCAACAACTCAAACAACACAATATAAAACAAAACATTAATTTACAAGTACAGTTCAAAATGTTTGGAAGATAGATTGGAACAAAAGACAAGATGATTAAACAGAGTAGAGAGATGGGTAAGCTTAGATAAATCGCGGACAACCTTAACCGGGTCAACCGTGACTTAATGGATAAGATCAAATGTGGATTTTCTGGGGTAAATCTACCTTCGATCTCAAGAGATAGAGTTTGGAATAACAAAAGATATTAGCATCTAAACCAAGGATAAATATAAATCTCTGGTTAATCGATGCTGATTGTAAAGGATTTTCACCCCTTTACAAGAAAATTAGAATATTGGCGAGACCGCCAATTTACTATAAAGATCATTCGAAGTGGAGTTATGTGATACTCCAAAATCAAAAGAAGATGAATTGTGAGGGACAAGAATGAATTTTGGAACCGTAGGGAACGTTCCAAAAATTCAAAGGAAATTCGAATCAATAGGAAAAGATTCAAACTCGAACGAAAGTGATTCTGTAAATAAATCTACTCCATATGCTGAGTTTTTCCTCAAAGCCAAAGCTCTGATACCAACTGTAACGACCCAATATTTTCAACCATTCGCATCCATTATAAGTGTATAGGTAGACACTCATGCCGGAGTTGAATTGCTCAAAATACCGCGTTGTAATTAAAATTTGGCAAATCTCAGAATATACAGTAAATAAATATAATCATAGATCACAGACACAGAGTAAAATAATGCAGCGGAAGTAAAAGAAATAGTAGTTCATGAAGCCACTATGTAAATATATCAGAGTTACATAAGACACAACAGAAGAAATAGAGTACAACAGAAGTATCAATAAGATAACCAAGTACAAGCTGAACAGAGCAACATAACTGAAGTAGATAGAAGAAGACTAGCAGATAATCTCCAGCGATTCAAATCTCCAGAAGGTGGAAATCCAAATCTGTGAATAACTCAGGCTGACCCGAGCGTAAAGCAAAACACAAAACACTCGAGTCAGGACAATATATACTTATATAATGTAAACCAACTCAAGTGAACTGTAATAAAGGTACAAGTAACTTAGAAGATGCTTGGGACCGCCCAACCTCTAAGGATCCGTTAAAATATCTACTATGTAGTAATATTCGCTATTATAATAGTGTCTAAATAAGTAAAGTATAATCATATCGGAAAATAGCGTTAAGGGGATGGAGAACCTTAACGCGGTCGGATCTTAAAATCATAATCGTAGTAAAGCTCGATATGGTAGGTGACACGGCACAACTAGGCAATGCCAGGGTAGATATACCAATTACGCACATGGACTGATGGATACGCATAGCAGCCACTACCGTTCCACCTCGAACAACATTCCCAAATCGGAGGGTGGCCATCTAGTCAAATCACAAGTAAGAGTATAATATCGAAGAAATGTGTCCGAGAAGAGGTGCTACCTCACTGGTCCGAGATCGCTCCTGTTTTAGCCACCTTATGCCAACTCACGGGAGTTGGGTCCACGTAACATACCTTAAGAACGTCGCCACCATCCTACTTCATTCTGGAATCTCCACCACGTACACGGTTGTCAAAGTGGTTTTCGGTATCGACAGAGAGTATGTCCATATCCGATCCCGGTCTCTTTGCCAACCAATCGTTATTATAACCCGTGGTTATAACTTTTAAAATAGTTTATGTTTCAAATCAAAATACATCCTTTAAACCATTTCAAAATCATATCATTTATTTCAAACTAATACATACTTTCAAACCCAAAACATATCTATTCAAAACCAATTCAAAAATATATCATTTCCATTTCAAAACCAATTCAATAATATATCATTTCAATAAAACCCAAATTTCAAAATCACTGAATATTTCCTTTAATTTATTAAACTTGAAATCTTCCTATAAATTATCATAGCATTTTGGTAATGTAACCTTAAGTAATCATAGCATTTTTGGAATGTAATACTTTCCAATTTAACATTTTATATAATCAAAGTATTTATATACTTACAAATTTTTAACATGGTCATTTTATCATAGCCTTATAGTTAAATAAACTTTGTTACTGTAATATCCAATTTAATGCTGAAATTCTTATGTTAAGTTAAGAGTACCTTATTAACTTACATTATCATTACAATAAAGAAACTTTATTATTTTAGTCATTAAAATGTGTCATTTACATAAATTAAAACTTATATATTAAATGTACTTTTTAAATTACATTTCTATTACAGTAAAGAGCATTTATCATTTAATCAATATTACACTAATTAAACTTACATTATCAAATGTACGTTTTAATTTACGTTTTATTACAAAAGGGGCATTTATTATTTTAAATCAATATTACACAAATTAAGACTTACATGTTTCTTTCATTAATTAAGACTTTACATGTTTCTTTCAGTAGGTAAAACTTTACATATTTCTTTCATTAATTAGAACTTTACACGTTTCTTTCATAAATTAAACTTTACATATTTCTTTCATTAATTAGAACTTTACACGTTTCTTTCACAATAAATTTCTTATAATTAAATCCAATTTTCAACAATTTACTTAATAAGTTTAAGTGTAAAAGTTCCAATTCTTCACATTTCAACAAATAAACTTAACACTTCAAATTTAAATTACCATTTCACAAATTTAACTAAATTTCCAATTTTATTTAATTAACTTAAACTTTTAATTAAAACCAAATTTCACATTTCCAAGTCAAGTTATATTTTAAAAGATCACTTTTAAACATTCATTTATTAACCACTTAAATTCATAGAAAAATCAATAATACTTTAATAAATCACTTAAATTCAAATTTAATCAAATTATCATATTTACCATTTCCAAATAAAATTCAATATCCATTTTATTTATATAACTTAAATATCATTTTTAACCAAAATTCCAAATTTCCAACTTAAGTTATATTTCAAAAATCCAGTTAAACCTTTCATTAATTACATTTTTAACACATAGAAAAAATCATAATTTCTTTATTTTAAAACATTTCAAAATCTATTTAAATCAAATTTCATAAATTTATAATTTTTAAAATACTTAAAAATATCCAAAACACTTATAAAATAACCACGGGCCTGTATATAATTTTCTAACTTAGGTCAAGTGATACGGATATGTATCATTTCAATCCGCAGTTAAAAAAGAAAAATCCGGGTTCTATCATTTCAAACCCGCAATCCCAAGTTAAAATAAATTAAATAAAAATCGTTCAGGCCTATCATTTCAGCCCATAACGATTTTTCCCTATTCTAAAGTCCGTTCGGGTATGTATCATTTCAACCCATAGTGATTCTAGTCTACAGGGAACTTGCAATGGTGATAACAGATATAAATAACAGAATAACATTAAATAAAAGTAACATATGATATAACAGGTGTAATAATAGGTGTGAACATCATATGATAATAATATAAGCATATATAACATGATAATATATTTTTACAGATTCGCAGGGTGTCAATTTACTAGTTATATAGGTACATATTGTCTGATGAGAATAACTCACTTGTTTAAGCTGGAGATGACGACCAAACACACAGCACAGAATCTTTGAAGGCACGACAACATGAGAGTGGAGAGCCAAATATAATTGCCTTGTATACATATAAACAAAACAAGACAATGTATACGTAAATATGTAACACAAAACAATATAGAAATGACTTGAAATAAAAAGCAACAAAGGGCAAAGTGATTCGACCTTCCTTTAACCATTCAAGAGCATGACCAAGGGGATCTTTTTCTCAGCCATAGCTGGACATAATCTCAGGTTATGACATCAAAATAGCATGGCAACAAAGAGATGATGATGGTAGGAGTTACATATGAATAAGACAAAGGGTCAAGGCAAAATAAGTGGAGTTTTGGTGCATTTTTGGCTCAACCAAAGGCAAGTGGGGCTTGGCCCTTGCATGGTTCAGGTCTGGACAGTGGGTAGGTGGATGGCCAGAGGTGGTATCAAGGTGGTGGTGGAGCAATAGGACGCGGCCAAGGTGATGTATGGTGGTGGTGAAGCGATATAGGTCAGCTAGTGTTGTTTTTAAGGGGTTTCAACATTTGTTTGTGGTGTTTTCATCATCTAAAGGCCATGGCCTGATCTGGTCAGAGGGGATGTGAGGTGGTTGAAGCCAAGAATGATGAGGAGGAAGGTGGTGGAGGCTATGGTGGAGATGGTGGAAAGTTTGGCCAAGCAATTGTGGATGAAATCAAGGCAAAACAAAGTAAAAATGAAGAAGGAAGAGAAGAAAAAGAAGAGGCCATTACCAAATGTTTTCAGAGGTGTTTTGGCCGAAAATTTGATGAAATGAGAAGTGTATTCAGTTGAAAAACAAAATAAAACATATGGCTATCAATAAAGAAGGAACGGTCAAAATGTGAAAGGTCTAGCAAATGAAAAGTCATCGGTTTAAAGCCTTTATGTCTCTTCAAATTTCCTTCTTATATATTTTGTAATTTATAATTATATGTAAAACTGATAAATAAAGATAACAACTCAGAAATGAAAAAAATAAATATAAAATAAATAATTAAATTTTGATTAAATAGAATTTAAATTAAGAAAATGGCTTAAAAATGCAAACTAGGCTTTAAAAATTAGAAATAACTTCTATAACTTTGGAAAAAATTATATTTTGATTTAAATACATGTAAAATGAATAAAATAAATTAAAACACAGCAACTAAAAGTGAATGTATAAAATAAATAAATAAATTTTAATTTAAATATAGTTTAGATGAAGAAAATAGCAGAAAAATAGAAACAGCTTTTAAAAATAGGAAATCATCATAGTACATTTTGGAAAATTCGATTATTATTTTTAAAAGTATTTAGAGATTAAAATATACATAAATTAACATATTGATACATATAAAAAAATATAAGAAAGAAAATATGATTTATAAAATTTAAAATAGGCAAAATTGCACAATAAAACAAATTATACTAAAATTTGAAATGTGCATAACTTCTACATTTTAACTCCGTTTTTAACGAAACGAAAAGCAGTATTCATATTTTTAAATCTATTTTCATAATAAAAGATAAAATTTAAGATTATATATATTTAAATTTGAAATTTAAAAGTCAAAGATTGAACAGTTTGACTAGAATTTCCCTTTTAAGTAAAATATTTAAATTATACTAGTTTGAACTATAAATCACTTAATAATCAACATTTATATTTAAAAATGAAATGTTTTTAATAAAACATGTTTAAACTAATTTAAAATAAAAAAAATAAAGTTCAAATTTAAATAATATACAAAAATCTAGGGTTGTTACAATAGATATATATATATATATTTTATTTCAAAATTATATTATGTAGATATGTTGTTTTATTTATGTGTTTTAGCCAAACCAATGATTTTGGCATATATATTTAATTTAATATATGATTAAATTTGTATTGATTTGAAAAAATTATATATATATATATATATATATATATATATTTTTCTCGTTTCTATCAACCCGATTTGATCCATTTTCATCAATTCCTGTTAACAGCTCAGTTGTTCATCGCATTCGTGCCAATTTCGACTTGCTTTGAAAATCTTCATTTGAGTCGGTCATTTCGCAATTCAAATCGTAACTTGTTATGTTGTCTATCTCCTCTCTAGCCTCGAAAGGTGAGCAATCACTCACGATTAACGTTCTTTTATTTATTAAATTCAATTTCAATTGAAACGACAATTGAAATATTACTACTGTTAGTTAATTTCATTGTTATATATGTTATTATCTGTATATGTTCACCTGTGACATCTGACACCAGTATCTAGTATTTATATGCCTGTTATTACTATTATCTGTATATGTTCACCTATGACATCTGACACTAGTATCTGTTATTTATATTGATGATATATGCCTGTTGTTATATTTTTATATTATCTGTTATCACTCTGCAAGTTCCCTGTTAGTATAGAATTCACTATGGGTTGAAATGATACATACCCGAACGGACTTTAGAATAGGAGAAAATCGTTATGGGTTGAAATGATAAACCCAAGCGATTTTCATTTGAATTGAAATTGGGATTACGGGACGAAATGATATCTACCCGTATATATTTAAATTTCGGATTGAAATGATAAATACCCATATCACTTAACCATATGATAAATATATATACAAACACCGTTGGTCCATATATATATAAATATTTTGAAATTGAATTCTATGGTTTTGGAAAGAAATATATGGTTTTAACAAATGTTGATTCTTAAAATTTTATATATAAATGGTAATGATATATATAGATTTAATAATGATATTTAATTTAATTAAGATGGATTTAATACATATAATACGTTAAGTATAAAATTTATATTTCAAAATAGATTTGGCAAAAATTTGAATAAGTTAAGGTGGGGATGATAATTTGAATTTAGTAAAGATAATTTTATTTAATTAAACCGATTTGAAACTTATTGAAATTGAGATTTAAGATATGATTTATAACTTGGGTTTGATTTAAGTAAAAATGAAATTTAAGGCTAGTTAAATGATATTGAATTTATTAAACGAATATTCCCTGATTAAATAAGAATGAAGTTAAATCAAGAGTTATATGAAACTGTTAAATCTATCTTTGAAAATGTTGAATATTAAAGCTTTGAAATATATTGAAAAATAAATGGTATATTTAGAACTGAATTAAATTGATGAATTGAGCTTTGAATAAATTTGAATTTGGAATTTGAAGTTGATATGAAGAAATTTGTGAGACTTGAGTAAATTATAAATACCTTACTTTTAAATTATTTAACCCATATATATACTATTTTGGAAAATAGATATATTTGAAATGAAATGATATTTTGGTTTTTAAGTATAAATTAATTTGGAATGACCACGGTGTTATAGTGTATATTTCCACCTTGTAGATAGTTTGGTAGATCCTTAGAGGATGGTTATCCCAAACATCCTTTAAGTTACTTGTATTTCAATTGATATTTCACTTGAGTTGGATTTATTAATATAAGAATGTTAATCCTGACTCGAGTGTTTTGTGTTTTACTTTACGCTCGGGTCAGACCGAGTGATACAGCATTTTGAGACTCACCCTTGGAATTTGGAGCTTCCTTTGGAGATCCAACTATCGCCTCAGCTTTCAGCTCTTCTAGTTGATTTGTCCAGAGAAGTCATCTGTTGTACTGGAGACTTCACTATATTTGAGATATTCTGTTGTATTTTATTTCTAACTCTGATGTTTATATAGTAGCTTCATGAACTACTATTTTATCTATTCCGCTGCGTATTATTGTATTACTCTGTGTCTGTGATTCTGTGATTGATTTATTTACTGTATATGCTGAGTTTTGCCAAATTTAAATTAACAATCTATTGTTTTGAATTATTCAAGTCAGACATGTGTGGATTTATTGTCGATTTGAATGGTCCAAAATAGCGGGTCGTTACATAAATGGTTATTACTCTGCCGTAGCCTAGACACCAAGATATTAAATTGTTTAAAGAAGACAAATTGTCGATATACAATTAAAAGTTATCGATGTCTAATCGTTATTATTAATCAAAATCTAAGATGAAATGCAAAGCAGAAATTAAACGTGTATTAACAATGCAACTACGAATGTGTTTTTGTTTTTGTTTTTTTGGATTTTTGAATTTTTTATATATACAAATGCAAATGCAAGCAATCAACAATGCAAGGAAAAACAAGAGATGAAATGTGACGCCCCACCTCTATACTCACGCTGGCCAAGGACACTACTGAGTAATGCCGTCAACTAGCGTGAAGAATAAGGCTGTTGAGGAGCGACCATCTGTGTAATTGCCTTGCGCGAGTACTGATATGTCAGATAGTAGAACATGCATTTCATTTCAAGAGGAAATCCAACATACCGATACAAACTCAAAGCTACCACACAGTGGCTAAGTGGACCTTCGGAAATAAATATAGAAATAAGCATAACAGAAATCAGTCATAGATGTTCATATCTCAAAGGCGGAAACATATATGAATATAACACATAAGAGTGTACATCAGAGTAGTGGTCAAACAAGATCCACTACATTACAAAAGAATAGACATATGTGCTAGACAAAAGAATAATTATACATCAAGGAGTCTCTATCTCAAATGTATAACAACAAAAACTACCAATCTAATGTAGTTAGACAAAAGTCAGAAGATGATCCCAAATAAGGAGTCAAGCAGAAGCACCTGTAACATCTCAGTCTGACCCGAGTATTATTTAATAAGAAAATAATAAACGGACCAGTCTAGCTATAAATATCAGGTAAAATGAGATGGGATAAGAGATATGACCAAAAACGTATGATAACAAAAATGTCATATTGCGACAAGTATACATTAAACAACAAAAATCATACAATCTCTCATAAATATCATAACATCAAAAAGAATGTCATATTCTTTATTTTATTCACCAAACCACAAATATTGACAAACATATCAATGCCAATCGCAAAATCGGTGAAACGTAAATACTAGAAATCGTCAACTAGATATCCAGAAATCACAAAAGGGGGAAGGCCTATCTCAAACGGGAGCATGAAAACTCACCAACATGTGTATCTCAAACGGAACACTATTCCATGGTCGCTAACCATCAAATTTGAGCCGAAGCTCCGCAAACGGCCCGAAGACCATGGGTCACTACCCCGCCAAATTTGAGCCGAAGCTCCTCAAACAGGGTTTAATCCCCATACCAACAAAGAGACATCGCTCAATCGCTAGTCTAAATCATAAAATGATCATCATCGATCAATAAAAAGTGTCAATTACACTAAGCTAGTAAATATAAGAGTTTAGCTCCATGTCCCATAACCACTAGCTTAACTTAAATATTTACGAACAAATTGTAGACTTTCACTCGAAAATAAGTGTAAATTACACTAAGCTAGTAAATATAAGAGTTTAGCTTCATGTCCCATAACCACTAGCTTAACTTAAATATTTACGAACAAATTATAGATTTCCACTCGAAAATTGTCACAAGATTTTCAATCGAACAAGTCCAAAAATTAACCGACGAAGTAAACGCAAGCGTTTCATACCACTTGTTTTGCTAAGCCGTTTAATTAGATTTTCTCATACGAATGAGGTAAAGATTTGTATATACTAATAGATTGGAAAACGGTTTTATAAACGAGCTTTGTATTAAAATAGAGTTGAAATCATCTTTGTAAAAGAGTTTGAATATTTACTACTAGTATAGAAACCTTTACATTTTAAAGTGACAAATTACAAAATTGATTGTAGAAACAATCAATCACCAAAAATTCACATACGAAGACGTGAATAGAATCCATGGAAATCGATACCGAATCCATCAAAATGGACATTCCCCAAAATCCCAAAAATGAAGTTATCAAAGTCAACAAATGTGATAGCAACAAATTGGAGAAACAAGAATCGATTAAAAATTGGAAACCCACACAAATTAGGCAAATTGGGCCGAGACAAGCAGATTCGGACGTCTGAACCTGAAGCTCTGGGCAATATTTTGCCTAGGCCAATGATGGCCAAATCATATCGGAAGCGATCGGATGAGTGACGATTGCTAGGGGTTTACGCCAAATGACTACCCAACCTTAAAGACTCACCAATACACTCCGACCACATGTCCAAACATCCATATAAGGATTTTCATAGATTTTGATTTCAAACACCAAAAATTGGAATATTCATCAAATCAATTCAATTCAAAGGCAATGGAGAAGAAATAGATGTTAGGAATTCATACCCAATGACTATCAAAGATATAGACATAGATGTGAGTTCCAAAAACTCACCTTTAAACCCAAAAATACAAGAGAGAAGCTATAGAGCAAGGCAAGGACAATCACTCTTCAATGTTAACCCAATGAGCTTCAATCTAAGCTCAAAAAGAAAAACATTTCCTAAGTTAGGGTTTAGGAAATTTCTGAAATTGAAGAGGAAATGAGATGGAGAAGATGAAGAGGATGCTTACCTAAGCTGCTCTTAGATTTTGGAGCTAGAACTTGAGTTTGCAAATGAATCTAGGGCTTAGGAATTTCTAATTCCTTTTCTCTTCCCCCATTTTTCTAAAGCTTGAAGTGTTAGGAAATGATAGTCTATGAAGAGGAGAGGGGGTGGAGTTAGGATATAAGATGAGTTGGGTTAATGGGCTGAAACCCAAACCCAAACCCAAAGCCCTAAGTGTAAATCTCGAAATTTTTCCCAACTCAAAACATATCAATGTTTATACTCAAAAAAGTCGCAAACACCATTTTGAACTCAATGGAAGTGGTCTTGAGTTCAAATTGTTGAATCTCAATTTCAATCTTCATTCAGACGTCTGAAATATCCAATTCAGACGTCTGAATCCGGAAAAATAGATGTTGTGTAGTACAATATTCAGACGTCTGAATCGTCCATTTCAGACGTCTGAAAGTGGCAATTTTAGCCTATTTCCTTTCTGGATTGACTCGAACAATTTCAGACGTCTGAATGCTTCATTTCAGACGTCTGAATTTCTGTTTGAATGTGTTTTCAAATAGGCACTTCCAAATAGCACTATCCACATAGAATTTTCACTAATTCGACTGTTCTTCTACGAATAGTGACTTTTTCGGACTAAAATCCAAATAACGATGCTATATTTAAATTAAACATTTAAATATACCAATCGTAAAATATGCGGGTTGTTACATGAAAGCACAATAGATAGGGATTTAAAGTAGCAATATTTTTATAAGCAGGCAAGTAGTTAATATATTTTTTTGGCAGCAATTCTTCTCTTGAATTTCCCCTTCTGCAACCTGAAGATAAAACAAAGATATATACACAGTTTTTTATAGGAAACTTAAAAGTGAAGTTTTACACATAATTTTTTTTAAAAGGATGAAACAAAGGCAAGTTTTAAAGAGAAGGATGGAATGGAAGTTTAAACAAAAGATTTTTTTTAATAAGTTGGAAAAACTAAAAAAAGGAAGAAAACAATAAAAACAAAGCAAAATGAAAACATCACAAGGGCCCACCCACGATAACTATAACCCGGCCCGTTAAAAAAAATGACCCTATCCTAAAAATGTTTTATAAACAAAAGCAAGACAGTGAATTAAATAATTTCACATTGCCAAGCACAATTCAAATTCTCAATTTGCAAATCCAAATTCCCCCCTCATCCCTGAAATCGGTCGAGGTTTTGTGGAGGAGTGTCTGTTGTATTGTTGGCAGTGAAGGCGTTTGTGATTACGGTCGCGAATTCAGGTGTTTTGGTTCTCGATTTCAAGTGTTGCCCCGCGATTTGGTTTCAGTGAATTGGGGTAATTGCTTGCGGTGAGGTAAGCCGATGGTTTTGGGGTTCATGGTTGTCGCTGGTGATGCGTTTAGAGGTGGCTCGATTGGAAGGTCGATGTCGAATTGTGGTGAATGGTTTCGCGATTGGAAGTTGGGTTGTGGGTTGTAGAGGTTAGTCGAGAGGACTATTCCAGGCGATGAAGCAGGTTGCGGTGATTTGGGATTTGAGGCGTTCAGTTGTTTGCTAGAAGCGCTTGTGTATGTCGAAGCAGTTTGTGTCGAAGGTGATTGAGTTTGCAATTTCAGGTCGATTGGGGAGATGGAGATGACTGTCGATGGTGATGGTGGGATGTTTGGATAGGGAGAGGATGGTGAGGGGTTTGAACAGAAATGAGGTGTATTAACAGCAGTTGCTTCGGGTTTGAGGAGGAAGTTGGTAATGGTGAGCTGTTGTTAATGGAATTGCAGTGGTGTGAGGTGTGTGATTGCAGTGGAGGCTGGGGTAGAGTAAAGTGGTGGAAGAGATATTGCTGCAGTGTTACTCTTGAAGTTGCGTAGGAGGATGAAGTTGCATGCAGGTTTCTCTGGTGGGTATAGGTTGATGGGGGCAGGTCAGTGAGGAGAAGAATGGGAAGTGGAAATGGTGCAAATGTATGTACTCGTTAGTATATCTTAATTTGCAGCAGAAACGTTATGGACAATGGTGAGTATTTATGAAGTCTGGATGGTGATCCGTTGAGATGAAATTGGTGGTGATTGTATGTTGTGGAAGGTTGAAATTTTTGACAAGGAGGATGGGTTATAAAAAGTGCACTGTGATATACACAGAGTAGGGGATGTGATGCAGCCAAGGAAGCGAATTCGACAATGTAAATCGAATCCGTCCAGGATCTCACACGATTAGCGGAAATAATCGGTGAATCGATGATAAATCGGTGAATTTAAGAATACCCAAATTCCCAAATCTGTTGATCATGAAGATACCAGATTCTAGCAATCTTTGACACGTTGACCGCGCACGATGTCGTGAGAGAAGATCTACAATTCTTCGAACGTTGATCAAGCGCACTTGATTCCGTGAATTGGCTTCAACAATCGTTGATTCAAGCGCACTCGAATGTCGAAGGTGGAGATAGGAGATAACACTCAACTACCAATTTTAATGGAGGCACAAAGCTCTCAACAAAATTTTATCCAAAATTCAACAACTTTTTACAAAGACAACACATCCCTATTTATAGGCATTTACAACACACAGTCACGGCATAACAAAATACATCACAACAGTACAAACGACTTAACAAATCATGCGACTTAAGAAAATACAAACAACGACTTAACAAATACAACCAAACGACTTAATAAGTAACGACATAAAAGAACGACCTAACTACATTACGTGACTTAACATCAAAGCTTCAGCGACCTAAGGAAGAATGCGACATAAGGAATCAGCGATCTAGGCTTTATTCGCGATCTAAAATGGAGCGACCTAAAATCATCAGCGACCAAAAATCATCAGCGACTTAAGAAACTGGAACGACTTAGGCTTCGATCGCGACTTAAGGAAATCGACATCCAATCTTCGCGACCTAACTGTTCAGAAGAGCTGAAACTTGCTCGCGACTTAAGAGCTTCACGATTTGCTATAGCTTTACGACTTAGGGTTTCCCGACCTAGATTGGAGTGAAGATGTTCGCGACTTAGGGATGGAGATGGCATAGGTCGTTCGCGACCTAAGGAGGAGGAGGGTATAGGTCGTTCGCGACTTTCGGGAGTGTCTCGCGATTCGCCGCCGCGATTCCAGGTATCGCGCTGCATCATCCTCCCCTGGTTGAAAAGAATTCGTCCTGAATTTACGCTCTCCTCTTCTTTGACATGCTTACTCTCATGATATGGAATCAAGTATTTTACGTTGAAAACGTCAGCCGTATGGATATGATCCGGCAATCTCAACTGATAAGCATTCTCATTAAACTTCTTTACGATTTCCAAAGGACCAATCTTTCTAGCAGCTAGTTTTTTGTAAGTGCCAATAGGAAATCGATCCTTGGTCAATATTGCATATACAAAATCTCCTTCTTTGAAGTCAACAAGTCGTCGTTTAATATCTGCAGATTGCATATATTTCTCATTCGCCTTAAGCAATCATTCCTGCACAACCTTGTGACACTCTTGCAATTCATTCACAAAATCACTAGCCCATTTGATCACTCCTTTCTGCTGTGGAACTACAAATAAATCCAATGGTCCTTTAGGAATTGTTGAGTACACAACCTGGAATGGACTGAACCCAGTGCTACGATTAAATGCATGGTTGTGTGCAAATTCAGCTTGGCATAACTTCGAATCCCAACTCTTCAAATTGTCATCCACGAGGCATCACAATAGATTACCTAAGGATCTGTTTACAACTTCAGTCTGTCCATCCGTCTGTGGATGATAAGCACTACTGAATTTCATCTTAGTCCCGACCATTCTCCATAGACTCATCCAAAAATGACTCAGAAAACGAGTGTCTCTATTTGATACAATAGATTCAGGCAACCCATGAAGACGATATATTTCTCTGAAATATAACTGTGCTACATTAACCGCATCTGCTGTCTTCTTGCAGGCAATAAAATGTACCATCTTTGAAAATCGGTCCACCACAACATATATAGAGTCATTTCCCCGTTGAGTCCTCGGCAAGCCCAACACAAAATCCATGCTTACATCAACCCACGGTTTTGTAGGAACAGGTAAAGGCATATACAAACCCGCATTTGTAGCTGTCCCTTTCGAAACTTGACAAACATGACATCTTCGAACAAACTTTTCAACTTCCCGCTTCATCAAGGGCCTATAATAAGACTGAGAAATCAACTGCAATGTGCGATCCCGACCAACATGTCCTTCTTCATGCAACTCTTTTACAATTTTCATTCTCAAGTTGCAATCTGGTACGCACAATTGATTCCCCTTGAATAAGAATCCATCTACCAACACAAACTCATCAGTACTCCCATCCTTGACTTTCTCAACAATTTTCGCAAAGTAAGTATCTTCCTCAAACAACTCTGGCAAAAGTTCAAATCCTGTCACTTCAACCTTCATCGTCGTCAACAAATGATTCCTCCTTCTCTAGGAATCAGCTACACGATTCGTCACCCATGATTTGTGCTTTACAACAAAAGTAAACTACTGCAGATACGCGACCCATGAAGCGTGTCTAGCTGAAATTTTGTCCTGCCCTTGCAAACGTTTCAAAGCTTCATGATCCGTATAAAGAACAAACTCCTTCTGAAACAGATAATGCCTCCAGTGCTTCACAGCTTGAACAATTGCGTAAAACTCCACATCATAAGTGCTATATCTCAACTTGGCTCCAGACAACTTCTCACTGAAATAAGCAACTGGTCTTCCATTCTGACTCAATACTCCACCAATTCCAACCTTCGAAGCATCAGTGTGTAACTTGAAAAATATCTGAAAATACGGCAGTAGCAGAATGGGTGCTGTCGTCAAAAGTGTCTTGATCTTCTCAAAAGCTAACTCTGCTTCCTCTGTCCACACGAACTTCTTTCCTTTCATGCAATCGGTTATAGGTGCCATCACACTGCTATAATGTGGAATGAATCTTCGATAAAAAGATACCAACCCATGAAAACTCCTCACTTCAGTAATTATCTTGGGTTGTGGCCAACTCCTGACAGCTTCCACTTTGCTTTCATCCACTTGAATACCCTCCTTTGACAGAACATATCCCAGAAACAAAACATTGTGCGTCATGAACACGCACTTCTTCGTTGCTACATAGAATTGCTCCTGTCGTAGAATCAACAGCACTTCTCGCAAATGCTGGATATGCTCTTCCATACTCCCACTATAGATCAAAATATCGTCAAAGTAAACTACTACGAACTTCCCAGTAAATGGTCTGAAAATCTGGTTCATCGCTCTCATAAAAGTACTAGGAGCATTTGACAAGCCAAACGGCATAACCAGCCATTCGTATAGTCCTTCCCTAGTTTTAAAAGCAGTCTTCCACTCATCACCCGGTCAAATAGGAATCTGATGGTATCCACTCTTCAATTCAATCTTTGAGAACACAACAGCCCCACTCAACTGATCAATCAAATCATCGAACCTCGGCATAGGAAACCTGTATCTCACAGTGATCTTGTTTAGAGCCCGACTGTCCGTACATATCCACCAAGTCCCATCCTTCTTCGGTACCAATAAGGCTGGCACTGCACAAGGACTCAAGCTCTCATGAACACGCCCTTGTTCTAACAACTCTTCCACCTGCCTTCTCAGTTCCTCATGCTCCTTAGGACTCATCCTGTAATGTGGCCTGTGAGGTTATGCTGCCCCTGGCACAAGATCAATCTGATGCTGAATATCTCTCAACGGTGGTAACTCCTTTGGCAACTCTTCAGGAAACACATCTCTGAATTCTTCCAACACTGGCTTTACTTCCTCTGGAACTTCAACAGATTCAGTAGCTTCATGTCCAATCAACAAGAACACCTCTGGACACTCCTCTACTTCTTCAACAAACTCCTTCAAAGTCAACGAAGTCTTCAACTCCTCAATCTCTTCTGACTTGCTCTCTTCTTGCTATCTCTTCTTCGGAACTAAAATGATCTTAGTACCCTCAAACATAAAGCTATAGCTATTGGTTCGACCATCATGCTGCACTGCTCGGTCATACTGCCATGGTCTTCCCAAAAGCAAGTGACAAACATCCATCCCTCCCACATCACACCAGATCTCATCTTTATACTTCTTCCCAATAGAAAATGGAACATGAACTCGCATGTCCACCTTCACCTCTCCTCCTTTCCTTAACCACGCTAACTTGTAAGGATTTAGATGCTTCTCCGTCTTTAACTTCAACTTTCTCACAGCTTCGGTAGAAATGATATTGTCACAACTTCCCGCATCAATCACAAATTTACACACCTTCCCCAGTATAGTGCATGTCGACTGAAAGATATTACTCCTCAACCAACTAGCCTCCTCTTCCTGCTTCGGTGTCAAACATGATCTCCTCAACATTAGATTACATCCTTCATCTCCCGACGCGATATCCTGTTCATCCTCCTCAACTGGACTAGAATAACCTTCATCAACATCCTCACCTTCCACTTCAGCAATCATAGCTCGCCTCTTTGGTTTCGGGCATTCATTACTCTTGTGACCCACTTCCTGGCAATTATAACACTTGAAACTGTTGTTGACCTTCTCCTTTGCAACTTCATTCACAACTGGTTTACTGACAGCTTTAGAAACATTGGAACTCCCACTAGCACCCTTGCTCTGAGTATTGGAACTTGGAAGCACACCGCCTCCTCGTCTTCCTTGCTTCCCCCAAGCCAACGCCTTCTGGTGCGCTTCAGCCACAGATCTAGGGTCAAACATATTTACCATATCCTGGATCTAGATCCTCAACCCCTCAACAAACCTAGCAGTCAATTGTTCCTCCGTCTCTATAATGTCATTTCGAGCAATCAGTTGATAAAACTCATCAGCATAATCATTAATAGTCTTCGTCCCTTGCCTCAAATTCTGCAACCTTTGATACATGAGTGATTGATAATTGTAAGGCAAGAATGTAGCCTTCATCATCTTCTTCATTTTCTCCCAAGCATCAATCTTCGACTTCCCCATTCGTTCTCGTGTAAGTTTGGTTTGATGCCACCACGCCATAGCTCTCCCTCTCAACCTAGTAGCAACCAACTTCACTCGAAGATCTTCCGGAACCTCCTTGAAATCAAAGATCTCTTCAACATTAGATAACCAATCTAGAAATTCTTCAGCCTGCATACCACCCTTAAACTCTGGAATTTCAATTTTCATTCCGGACTCCCATTTGTGATCATACTCTGAATGATTTCTTCCTTGGCTTCGATTTCGACCATGAACACTTCCACCACCAAATTCCTCATCAAAATCTGATGCATATCGATGTCGATCATGACCACCAACATCTCTACCACCACCATTTCTACCACCAACATCCCTTCGATCTACATTCATCTGATCACGATCATCAACATTCCTATCAAGATCGTCAACATTTCTACGATCATGATCTTCTCTTCTCTCCCGATCTGAATGTGGTGAAACTCTATTTCCCCCATGGCTCGATTCAGGTGAAACCCTTCTTCTACTTTGATTCATTTCAAGCATCATTCTCTCTAATCGACCAATTCCCTCATCAAACTTCTCATTGAATTTATCTCTAATTCGTTGCTCCATTTGTTCGGCCTCTTCTCTTCCATATAAAGCATCAACATTGCGATGACGTTGAACTCGTCTCAGTGGCATGATTGAACTTCAAACAAATCTTCAAAAATTCAAACACTTTCTGAACTTTGATCCAAAATGATATGGATCAAAACTCCCAACTTGTTGCAACTTCACGATGAACACGATGAACACCAAACTTCTCAACAATTGCAAATCCGATCTCCAAACTACAAATTCTCGAAACCCAATTTTCCAAATGATGCAAACTTCTTGCGATCTAGCTCTGATACCAAACTGATGCAGCCAAGGAAGCGAATTCGACGATGTAAATCGAATCCGTCCAGGATCTCACACGATTAGCAGAAATAATCGGTGAATCGATGATAAATCGGTGAATTTAAGAATACCTAAATGCCCAAATCCGTTGATCACGAAGATACCGGATTCTAGCAATCTTCGACACGTTGACCGCGCACGATGCCGTGAGAGAAGATCTACAATTCTTCGAACGTTGATCAAGCGCACTTGATTCCGTGAATTGGCTTCAACAATCGTTGATTCGAGCGCACTCGAATGCCGAAGGTGGAGATAGGAGATAACACTCAACTACCAATTTTAATGGAGGCACAAAGCTCTCAACAAAATTTTATTCAAAATTCAACAACTTCTTACAATGACAACACATCCCTATTTATAGGCATTTACAACACACAGTCACGACATAAGAAAAATACATCACAACAGTACAAATGACTTAACAAATCATGCGACTTAAGAAAATACAAACAAAGACTTAAGAAATACAACCAAACGACTTAATAAGTAACGACATAAAAGAACAACCTAACTACATTACGCGACTTAACATCAAAGCTTCAGCGACCTAAGGA
This sequence comes from Allium fistulosum, assembly GCA_030737815.1. Classification (NCBI taxonomy): domain Eukaryota; kingdom Viridiplantae; phylum Streptophyta; class Magnoliopsida; order Asparagales; family Amaryllidaceae; genus Allium; species Allium fistulosum. The sequence goes on along the minus strand of CM060902.1, from coordinate 138,364,210 downwards.
GGAATGCGACATAAGGAATCAGCGATCTAGGCTTTATTCGCGATCTAAAATGGAGCGACCTAAAATCATCAGCGACTTAAGAAACTTGAACGACTTAGGCTTCGATCGTGACCTAAGGAAATCGGCATCCAATCTTCGCGACCTAACTATTCAGAAGAGCTAAAACTTGCTCGCGACTTAAGAGCTTCGCGATTTGCTATAGCTTTACGACTTAGGGTTTCGCTACCTAGATTGGAGTGAAGATGTTCGCGACTTAGGGCTAGAGATGGCATAGGTCGTTCGCGACCTAAGGAGGAGGAGGGTATAGGTCGTTCACGACTTTCTGGAGCGTCTCGCGATTCGCCGCCGCGATTCCAGGTATCGCGCTGCATCAGGATGTTTGTGGTTATGTTGTCTGTGGTGTGTGATGAAGTATGGTAGGTGTTTGTTGATGTATGTTTGATGATCTGTGGTTTTGTTGGTGGGACAATGCACAGTGGATTATGACTGTGAAGTATATGGAGAAGATAGATTGGTTATGTGATATAGTGCAGTGGATTCGAGAAGGTATTGTGATGTTTGGGTGGAAGAATGATGCAATGTGAAAGGTATAGGATGATGTCAGAGGGTATGGAGTCAAATGCCAAAGGGTAGGCACGGCAGGCAATGTTGAAGACTGGTGAGGTCGGTGAAGGTGATTTGTGGAGGAAGTGGATAAGGGATGGTTGTATGGAGAGCAATTGCAGGGGATATGACAGAGAATGATATGACAGAAAATGTGAACAGAGAAAGAAAAATGTAAAATGCAATGTAACAGTGTTTTTTTTTAAAAAAAATTGAAAATTGAAAATGCAATGTAGATTGTAAAAATGAAATTCAAATTGAAAGGGAAATAAAATAATTTTGTTTTTGTTTTTGAAATTGTGTATTTTATTATAGAAGTGCAAACAAACAAACACACAAACAAATGCAAGCAAAAATCAAACAACAATCACACAACACAACAATTTTTTTTATGCAAACGCACACAAAATAAAAACACACAAAAATCAAACAAAAAATAATTCGAAGAATAGAAAATCAAAATCAAAGCAACTCCACGGCAACGGCGCCAAAAACTTGTTCGTCGACGGAAATTCTATCGGTTTAGAAAACCGTCGAACAGATTTAAATTAAAAATAACCGCAAGCGCACGGCGTACACTTTGTAGTACGTGGCGAATACGGCTCGATCCACAGGGAATTGATGATTTTAAAATTCTATTCAATCAAATTAAACCAAAGTCGAGTGATTATTAACTAACTAAAAGAAAGTAAAAAAACAAACAAAAACTAAGGAGAATAAAAAGATGAGATTAAAGAACAATTTAGAGGCAAATCCCCTCTCATGATCATATAAATCAACATAATGACATTATGATCTCTTTTTGGTCATGTGTGAGTTCAGTTGATGCATTTATCATAAGCATGGCCTAATTGTGTTATTAATTAACACACTTAAACCATCAAACATTAATGCACCCGCTAACCCACTTACTAACTTCAATGAAAATGATATGAAATCAAAAGTAGAATCTATTTTAAGCATGGTTTATTAACTATTGAATTAGAAACAAAAACCATCAAATTTTGATTCTAAATCCACTTCCATTACCATGATCATATGTAGATGAAGAGGTAATTAATGATTCATATGACTAATCATAGCCTATTTGTTTTGACCAATATAAGCTGTCAAACTCAATATTAAACACAAAACCACACAAACATCTACTTTCCATTAGGCACAAAAGAGACATAAAAGAAATTATGTTGCATCTACATGATTCAAGAGAGCTTCATTACCCCTAAATTGAAGGGATTAGCTTCTCATTTTTGTTATCAAATCAACAAATGTAGAAAGCAACATTAAACAAACAAGAGGAAAAAGAGAGAAAAAAGAAAGGAAAAACTAATCTACTTGCATGAAATAAGAGAGATCTTCACTACAACATGAAAGAAAAAGAAGCATGTAAAAGAAAAGAGAGCACTAATTAACATTAAAAAAATGAAAGTTACATGAAATAAAAATATGGCTAAGTAGCCATGAAAAGAGAAAGAGAGCTTTGAGTTTTATTTTTGAGCCTAAACTAAACTAAGAGAGACTAAGGGAGAAGAGGAGGGTTACATGAAACATAAGGGGTATATGTACATGTGTTAAACCCTAATTCATATTTTAAGGGAATGCCCAAAATGCCCTTGTAGGAAGTGTGGTGGGAAAGTTATCATTAGCTTCAATAATCCCCCATTTAAATGTACATGAAGTTTTAATGGCCTTTTAGCATGTGCATTAGCTTCTAATTGAAAATCAATGTAAGTGGGTGGGGTCCTCCATGTTCTTCACTTTGAATTATTTCCATCTTCATTCTTTTGTATCTTCTTTGTGCATGCATATTCCTTCATGAAACCACTTATAATTGAGTTTAAATTCCTACTAAATTGTGACGCCCCACCTTTATGCTCACAATAACAAAGAGTATTAAAGGAAAATACTGTCTGTTATCACGAAGAATAAGGCTGGATAGGAGCGGCCATCCGTAGTTGGCCTTACACTAGTATTGGTTACCTCGATAGGAGTGGTGTATATTTTTCATTTTTACATTTCTTATTTATTTACTCCCATCGACATACCCCATTCTAGTATAAAACGAACTACGACGGTTCATAATAGTTTAGGACAATGTATATAATAATAACACAGATAATAAAATGCGGAACACAAATAACAAAAATCTCATATATATATATAACTGATGTCAGTTACAATACATTTGACACAATACATATGATACAACTACAACTGTCGACTCAAGAAATAATATATACAAGTACATTATCGACTAATATACATGAATACATATCAACTTAAAACAGACACACTGACTACTACAAAAAGACGAAGACCACTTCAAAAGATACGAAAATTCTTCATAGCTCAAACAGCAACTCAATGCAGGAAATCTACAACCTGAAATAACTCGGGTCTGACCCGAGTATTAAATTCAAAAGAAAATAATACACAGGTCAGTCTAATTCAAACTCAGTTATTAATGAACAGAAGCAATAATAATCAAATAAAAAATAGACGACATTCACAATAATTCTCGTCTATCCGACCCTTTTATAAGAAATCGGATAACGGTAAATATAACACGTAATAGTGTTAAACAACAAATCAACAATTTCAAATTATCAACGGAGATAAATGAAAAGATCATCAATGAATATAATTTAAAAAAACAACAGAATTGCCTAACGGCAATTAACAACAAAATCTAATTATTATAAATAATTAGAAACTCATAATCTAATTATCAATTAGATAATTAGACAACAACAAAATCATCAAATCACCAAAGCAAAATACAATATCAAAATATTGAATTGGCAACACGAAACAATTTCATCAATTGAAATCAATCAATTTAAAACCTCAAATTCTGAATTGGCTGCAGTACATGCACGCGTGCACTGCCTTGCCAATACAGTGATGAAATACACAAAAGCTCAATGAAAGTTCACAAACGAGCACAGGGTCAAACCCAAGAAAAAGTCAGGTTCAACTCAATTGCCATTCAAATAAAATCACAACACGAGCACAAGATCAAACCCGAGCGTTTCAGCTGGATTCAACTCAAGTGTAATTTGAAAAACAAATCCAATGTATATCACATCAGTGATGCTCAAACCCAAACCAAACTACAATGAACCAATGGACAAAACAAGTGCAGCCCCTACATAAATAATGGAAAGCATAAGTGATACAACAGTTCAGTGAACTGTAAGTATCGACCAGGTAGCCACAAGTGTAAAGCAATGCCCAACACAAATGAACGCAGTGAAGTGTTCATGGATATAACATGCACTAGATCAGGTCAGAGTGAACCGGATTCAAGTGAAGACTGAATGCAACAAACAACTCTAGATTAATGCAAATGAAACTGAATATAAATCAAAATACTCAGCTCAAACCAACAGCCAAGTTCAAGGCATAGCAAAGGCAATAGTATGGCCGAGAACTGATACAAGAGACTACATGAAATACATGAAGGCAATGCTCAAACAACTGCAATAATGCGCAGTGAAGTGAAGTGAAGTCGAGACAAAGAAGCATATATGTACATGTTAGCACAAAGTGCAAAAGTGATCACACGTGGACAACTTTCTAGAGTGAACCAGACTAAAGTGAAGACTGGATGCAACAAACAACTCCAGATTAATGCAACTAAAACTGAATATAAGTCAAAATACTCAGCTCACCAAAAATGCAAAGCTATGCAGTGAAACCAGAAGTGTATAAGTCAACCCTGCAACACTGCAGACTCAAGCATATCCGAGTCGCAGTGCCTCTAATCAACCCAATGTATAGGGATGATATACATGTATCAAGATGCAAGACTGAACTCGCACATATGCACACAAACGAATGGTCAGTGGACAATGCATGAAGCTTAAACAAGACTCAAGTGCTGCCCGAACTAAAATCCAAGCAAGGAACCAATAAATGACATAGTGACTACACGACGAACCAATGAGCAAACCACATATGCGGCTCAACTAATCAACATCAACAGGGATGGTACAAAATTCCAGGCATCAAGTAGATGAGCAAGGCTACGAACAGACATCAAGCTAGAGAAAATGCACAGACTCGAGCGAAATTGTGATACGAGAAACATGTACACAAGTGAATGCAACTGCAACATATAACATAAATATGTATGAAGGGTAATATGTAGTAAAGACTAACACAATAAAACATGGCAGTGTGCAGTTCAATGTCAAAGAAATAGCCAAAGTCATCAAAAATTCACGGACCCAATCTTTCCAGAAATCAAAACCAAGTTTAGCCTCAATTCATAGCCGAGGAGGTCAAGGCTAGAATCGAACAGAGTCAAATGTAATAATTTCCAAAGTCAACAGAGAAAATGACAAAGTCAAACCGCAGTTCAAAACAATAGCAAGCTCAACCATGATCGAGGTCAAAATAACCAACGTCATCAACGAAATCAAAGCCGTGAAAAATCAAAAATCAGATAATGTCACAGCAATTTCAAACCAAAAATCAAAGTTATGCAATCGCATTCACACAACCAAGTGACCGAAGTCAAATGGGAATTGAACCGTGGTGGTCAGAGATAAAGCAGTGCCGTGATAACCAGGAAACAAGAAATCAGCAACATCAAAACAAAATTACCAAGAAAAACGAACAGTTCAAAATCGACGTCAAAATGAAGTCGAACCAAGTCAAAATCCAGTCAGAAATCATCAATTACTTGAATTAGATGTGAGTGATAAATATCACTCACCTAAAATCAACGCAAACAGAAGCAGCCAAAGTTCCCCTTTTTAGTCCAAACGAACTCGATCAACAATCAGCAGCTGGAAGCATCTCACGAAATCGAGCGAAGCAAGGGACGAGTCCACCATTCGATCGAGCTACCAACAGTCGGCATCTTCGATTTCTACAAGCCCTAGCTTCGAAGACGAATGGGAAGGAGAACGAGCCGCCATTTATTTTCTTTTTTATTTTTCTTCGTTCGTTTTTACTTAGGGTTGCGAAAGACAGTGAATGAATAAATGAACTCGTGGTGGCCAAGTAAATGATCACAGCACAATCTAAAAACATGGGCCAAGATTCAATTGAAGCCCGCAAAACATTTCAACAAATTTTTGAAAGGAATTTCACCGATTTAAAAACTCCATCAACAAACAGCTATTAGCCAGCAGAAGTAAATCGTCCAATGACGATAATAAATTAGCAACCAAATTAAATCATCTAATGACGATTATAAATTTGTTACAAAACCCCGGGTTGTTACAGACTCCCCTCCTTATAAAAATTGCGTCCCCGCAATTTTCATAAATAAAGTCGTCAATAACAATTTTTTTTACATAAACTGGTTATGCTAGAAAAATAAAGGTCAAGAATATAAACACCAAAGAAATCTTTTAATTTCATAAAATAAATTCACAAATTCTCAATAAAAATCTAATTATCAATAGATAATCTGAAAACATCAAGACTGAATAAACACAATTATCAGCAATATTCAATTATCAACTAGATATTTAAAATATAGAAAATCACAAAACAGCAATATCTAATTATCGATACGATAAATAGAAAACCGCAAAATCTAATTATCAACAAAGATAATTAGAAAACACAAATCACAAATCGCAAAACTGCAAATATCTAGTTATCCATCAAATAACTAGAAAACACAAACTTCTCAATCAGCAAACTCTAACTACCAACAGTGATAGATAGAAAATAGTAATTTAATAAAATCAGCATAATCTAGAATCAATTAGAGACTAGAAAACTTCATAATCAACAAATATCCGATTATCAAAAACGATAATCAGAAATCTCAAATCAACAAATATCTAATTATCAAAAACGATAATCAAATTTCAAATCAACAAATATTCAATTATCAAAAACGATAATCGAATTTCCAATATCTAATTATCACAAGCGATAATCAGAAACAACAAATATTTAATTATCAAAAATGATAATCAAATTTCAAATATCTAATTGTCACAAGCGATAATCAGAACAACAAATATTCAATTATCAAAAACGGTAATCAAATCTCAAATATCTAATTATCACAAATGATAATCAAATCCCAAATCAACAAATATTTAATTATCACAAATGATAATCAAATCTCAAATCACAAATATTTAATTATCACAAATGATAATCAAATTTCAAATCACAAATATTTAATTATCACAAATGATAATCAAATCTCAAATCACAAATATTTAATTATCACAAATGATAATCAAATCTGAAATCAACAAATATTTAATTATCACAAATGATAATCAAATCTCAAATCACAAATATTTAATTATCACAAATGATAATCAAATCTCAAATCACAAATATTTAATTATCACAAATGATAATTAAATCTCAAATCAACAAATATTCGATTATCAATAACGATAATCAAATTTCAAATCAGCAAATATTCGATTATCAACAACGATAATCAAATTTCAAATCAACAAATATTCAATCATCAAAAACGATAATTAAATCTCAAATATCTAATTATCACAAGCGATAATCAGAAACATCAAATATCCGATTATCAAAAACGATAATCAGAATCAACAATTATCTAATTATCACAAGCGATAATTAGAAACAACAAATATCCGATTATCAAAAACGATAATCAGAATCAACAATTATCTAATTATCACAAGCGATAATTAGAAACAACAAATATCTGATTATCAAAAACGATAATCAGAATCACAAATAATTAATTATCACAAGCGATAATTAAATCTCATAACAGCAAATATTTAATTACCGATACGATAGTTAAATCTCATAACATCATATATCTAATTACATGCAGATAATTAGACACAACAAATATCTAGAAATCAATTAAGAAGACTAAAAAATCAACATAAAAGCTTGGATCGATCCCATCAGATGGCGAGTTTTTAGTTCGCCGCACGTGCATCAACAAATGGCCGAAGCCTACCAAGTACTCAACATAATTTTGGCGCCCAACAAATGACCCGAAGGTCCGCAGAGTGACCCGAAGGTCCGCAGAGTGACCCGAAGGTCCATCAGAGTGGCCCGAAAGCCCAACAAATGACCCGAAGGTCCAATAAATGACCCGAAGGTCCAACAAAGTGGCTCGAAAGCACACGAAATCATCAAATATTTCAATTAACGAGTCCGGAATTAACCAAAATAGCAAACACACATGTCCCATAACCACGAGTTTTACTAAATCGTTTAATTCTCTTCATCGTTTCCTTGAAAGTGCAAAATCATCAAAATCATCAATACAGCAAATATTTCAATTAACGAGTCCGTAATTAACTGAAATAGCAAACGCACATGTCCCATACCATGTGTTTTACTAAATCGTTTGATTCTCTTCATCGTTTCCTTGAAAGTGCAAAATTGTGTATTTTGTATAAATACACTTTACATTCTCAAACGGACAAGTCCGGAATTAAGCGAATCAGTAAAAGAAAGGGGTCATAATCCTCGATTTTGCTGAAACGTTTAAATCGCTTCCTCATTCTTTTGAAAGCGCAAACTGTAAAATTTCTGAAAACAATTTTATTTATTTTATACAAATAACAATTCACATTCTCAACTGAATAAGTCCGGAGTTAAGCGAATCAGTAAAAGAAAGGGGTCATAGTCCTCGATTTTGCTGAAACGTTTAAATCGCTTCCTCATTCTTTTGAAAGCGCAAACTGTTAAAAATTTTATATAACAATTTTCAGTACACGTGATTAAAACAGCAAATCAGTAACAATTTCGATAAGGAAATTATACTTCTCAAAATACCGTAAAAACGGGTCACAGATCAGCATTGCGGTATAACCGCTTGAAAATCCACTTTTAAAATTTGACGGTTACTGAAGTCAAAGCGACAGTAATTTTTAAACGTCAAAATCACATCAAAATAATTCACACCAAAATGTAACGCCAGTGAATTTTCATTCATTAAAATGTCAACAAAACACCGTGCTTCAAAAATTTAGCACCGATGTAAAAATCCCGTTATAAAGATAACGGCAACAAAATACGTTTCATAATTAAGCATCGGTTCAACGTAGAATCAATGCAGTAATGTGCAACTCAAATTTGCGTACTACAAAATGAACAAAGAAATCACTCGAATGTATCTTCAATGAAGATAATTCAAAACAGCTAAATTTAATCAATATATGATTAGCATAAAAGGAAACCAGCAAAGATCTCAACATAAATCACATAACTGCAACCGTTTCGAATCCTCAATTCGGATTCGAAATTCTCAAAGAAACAAAATAAATACAGCTATGTAAACAACAAATGAAATTTATTTCAATTTCGTATTTTGATTTTTAAATCAAAAATATTATCAGTTGTACTCAGCGAAGACAGTCTCACTGTTTCCGCTGCGCACTCTGATAAACAGAACACAAATTAATCAAATCAACAAAACACAGTTTCACTTTTATTTTTAAATAAAGATATTTAAAAAATTTCATCATAATTTCAAAACTTTAGTTTTGACTCAAAGCACAAATAAAACATCGTCCAATAGTTGTAACACATGTTTAATCTAAGTTATGTTTTATATTATGTCCATAAACCCCAAGCTCTGATACCACTTGTGACACCCCACCTTTATGCTCATAATAACAAAGAGTATTAAAGGAAAATACTGTCTGTTATCACAAAGAATAAGGCTAGATAGGAGCGGCCATCCGTAGTTGGCCTTACACTAGTATTGGTTACCTCGATAGGAGTGGTATATATTTTTCATTTTTACATTTCTTATTTATTTACTCCCATCGACATACCTCATTCTAGTATAAAACAAACTACGACGGTTCATAATAGTTTAGGACAATGTATATAATAATAACACAGATAATAAAATGCGGAACACGGATAACAAAAATCTCATATATATATATATATATATATAACTGATGTCAGTTACAATACATTTGACACAATACATATGATACAACTACAACTGTCGACTCAAGAAGTTATATATACAAGTACATTATCGACCAATATACATGAATACATATCAACTTAAAACAGACACACTGACTACTACAAAAAGACGAAGACCACTTCAAAAGATACGAAAAGTCTTCATAGCTCAAACAACAACTAAAAGCAGGAAATCTACAACCTGAAATAACTCGGGTCTGACCCGAGTATTAAATTCAAAAGAAAATAATACACGGGTCAGTCTAATTCAAACTCAGTTATTAATGCACAGAAGCAATAATAATCAAATAACAAATAGACGACATTCACAATAATTCTCGTCTATCCGACCCTTTTATAAGAAATCGGATAACGGTAAATATAACACGTAATAGTGTTAAACAACAAATCAACAATTTCAAATTATCAACGGAGATAAATGAAAAGATCATCAATGAATATAATTTAAAAAAACAATAGAATTGCCTAACGGCAATTAACAACAAAATCTAACTATTATAAATAACTAGAAACTCATAATCTAATTATCAATTAGATAATTAGACAACAACAAAATCATCAAATCACCAAAGCAAAATACAATATTAAAATATTGAATTGGCAACACGAAACAATTTCATCAATTGAAATCAATCATTTTAAAACGTCAAATTCTGAATTGGCTGCAGTACACGCACGCGTGCACTGCCTTGCCAATACAGTGATGAAATACACAAAAGCTCAATGAAAGTTCACAAACGAGCACAGGGTCAAACCCAAGAAAAAGTCAGGTTCAACTCAATTGCCATACAAATAAAATCACAACACGAGCACAAGGTCAAACACGAGCGTTTCAGCTGGATTCAACTCAAGTGTAATTAGAAAAACAAATCCAATGTATATCAGATCAATGATGCTCAAACCCAAACCAAACTACAATGAACCAATGGACAGAATAAGTGCAGCCCCTACATGAATAATGGAAAGCATAAGTGATACAACAGTTTAGTGAACTGCAAGTATCGACCAGGTAGCCACAAATGTAAAGCAATGCCCAACACAAATGAACGCAGTGAAGTGTTCATGGATATAACATGCACTAGATCAGGTCAGAGTGAACCGGATTCAAGTGAAGACTGAATGCAACAAACAACTCTAGATTAATGCAAATGAAACTGAATATAAATCAAAATACTCAGCTCAAACCAACAGCTAAGTTCAAGGCATAGCAAAGGCAATAGTATGGCCAAGAACTAATACAAGAGACTACATGAAATACATGAAGGCAATGCTCAAACAACTGCAACAATGCATAGTGAAGTGAAGTGAAGTCGAGACAAAGAAGCATATATGTACATGTTAGCACAAAGTGCAAAAGTGATCACACGTGGACAACTTTCTGGAGTGAACCAGACTAAAGTGAAGACTGGATGCAACAAACAACTCCAGATTAATGCAACTAAAACTGAATATAAGTCAAAATACTCAGCTCACCAAAAATGCAAAGCTATGCAGTGAAACCAGAAGTGTATAAGTAATCCCTGCAACACTGCAGACTCAAGCATATCCGAGTCGCAGTGCCTCTAATCAACCCAATGTATAGTGATGATATACATGTATCAAGATGCAAGATTGAACTCGCACATATGCACACAAACGAATGGTCAGTGGACAATGCATGAAGCTTAAACAAGACTCAAGTGCTGCCCGAACTAAAATCCAAGCAAGGAACCAATAAATGACACAGTGACTACACGACGAACCAATGAGCAAACCACATATGCGGGTCAACTAATCAACATCAACAGGGATGGTACAAAATGCCAGGCATCAAGTAGATGAGCAAGGCTACGAACAGACATTAAGCCAGAGAAAATGCACAGACTCGAGTGAAATTGTGATACGAGAAACATGTACACAAGTGAATGCAACTGCAACATATAACATAAATATGTACGACGGGTAATATGCAGTAAAGACTAACACAATAAAACATGGCAGTGTGCAGTTCAATGTCAAAAAAATAGCCAAAGTCATAAAAAATTCACGGACCCAAACTTTCCAGAAATCAAAACCAAGTTTAGTCTAAATTCATAGCCGAGGAGGTCAAGGCTAGAATCGAACAGAGTCAAATGTAATAATTTCCAAAGTCAACAGAGAAAATGACAAAGTCAAACCGCAGTTCAAAACAATAGCAAGCTCAACCATGATCGAGGTCAAAATAACCAACGTCATCAACGAAATCAAAGCCATGAAAAATCAAAAATCAGATAATGTCACAGCAATTTCAAACCAAAAATCAAAGTTATGCAATCGCATTCACACAACCAAGTGACCGAAGTCAAATGGGAATCGAACCATGGTGGTCAGAGATAAAGCAGTGCCGTGATAACCAGGAAACAAGAAATCAGCAACATCGAAACAAAATTACCAAGAAAAACGAACAATTCAAAGTCGACGTCAAAACGAAGTCGAACAAAGTCAAAATCAAGTCAGAAATCATCAATTACTTGAATTAGATGTGAGTGATAATTATCACTCACCTGAAATCAACGCAAACAGAAGCAGCCAAAGTTTCCCCTTTTAGTCCAAACTGTGACGACCGCTCATGACCCCTACACCGAATCTAAAGATAGAGCGCTATAAAGTGTGCCGGGCGACCATGGACGATTGTCAAGGTAAGATTTAAAACAACAGAGTCTATCGTATTACTCACAGCGCATGGACAAAATACAATAGAACATATGTATAGTGAAGCTTTACAGAACAAAATGACATCATATAAAACTCCATAATAGTTGAATACAAGCATCCACATAGTCAATACATCTAGCCTCACTACATATCTCTCAGAGAATACAAACAGCGGAATATCCAGTACATATAATAAGAAGATAATATGCAACCCTCCAGCTCGTCTTCGATATCAGCATCGTGAGAAGAGAACAGCACAGCACCTGTCACCTGCTACCTAGTCTGCCCGTCCCAAAATGGACGAACAGCCCAAGGCAATAAGAATTAAAAACATAAAGCCTTGAGTCAGACAACAGTCTTAGTGAGCAGTAAATTAACTAACAACATACCAAAAGAGCATAAAGGAAAAGGAATAGGAATACAACCCTCCCACTCCAACCTCATTCTACAGTGATAGCCCCCAGACACACACTAAGCAGAAGCAAACATAGCAGAGCATACAATTTAAAGTAAAGCTACTATCACTCGAGTCAAGGGCGATGTTTTCCAAGTACCAAGGCCTAAATCAGATAAGCACCCAGAAAATACCGCTCTTGAGTCCGAATGACGATACAACCAAACATCCATGACTCTGGCTATCACTGTTATCATTGCTTCGATATCACCGTTAATTGAATGACCGGCACATTCTTTCAGCCGTCCGTCAAGGGCTAATGGAAACCCCGGTTCTAGACATAACTCCCGCACGTCGTCGCAGCCCGTGCCTAGGACTATCGAATCTGCCCAGAGTACTCGACCATCAACAGTTGGCCGTTGGGACTATCGAATCTGCCCAAAACGTACTCTTGCTTAGAGCATGCTAGAACCTTCAACAACGATGTTATCCAAACCTCCTAGTCATCCTCCTCGACGACTATTCTTATATCCATTCATTATCCTCAACTCGAATCATATCACCGAGTTATCAACATGCTTGGAGTGATCCCGTCTGGATTAGACCAAGTCTTCATCATATGATTACCTCGCTTCATTACATCCTCGCAAAGCCTCATCCCAACATCACATCATCGAATCTATGCATAAGAGCTTCATCATCCCGCTACATATGCCACGAGCAGCTTTTCCAATTCAAGAGCCTTTCCCTTAGCTTTTGAATCACCTTCGATCTAAATCTAATCATCAATCATCTAGTTCATAACAATCAATCAAATCAAACATCAATCCAAGCAGTCAAGCATTCTAAAATGATCTAAGTAGACAATTATAACAACAATGGCATTTTCGTAATTAAAGAGTTGAAAGTCCAATAAGCATGAAAACATGGATTATATCTCTACAAACTTGATGAATGAACTTGCATAGGTTAACATATGATAAAATGGATGTAACATCATCATGAATAATGGATCTACATGGATCTACACTTAGGATGAAGAAAATGCATAGAAATCACTATTTTAACACCAAATCGAGCCAACAATCCGATATACTTCTTTGGATCCGTGTGAGAGATAATCACCACTCACCAAATCACCAAAACAAACCCAAATCAACACGCTTCAGATCTGGACAGCGAAGGATGAAGCTTGATCTATCACGAATCCGCTTCAAACGAAGAAATCTCTCTTGAAAAGATGAAGATCTTCAACTTTAGCTCTTGAATCTTCAATCTTGATCTTTGATTTGGATGGAAGGAAGCACTAGATTAGAGTGGAGAAAAGAAGTGAAGAAGTGTAGAAGTCGAGCTCTCAAAATGGCAGCACTTCGTTGCTTCAAAAATCCGGATCCCAAAAAGTGAGAACAACCCCTCCTATTTATAGCTGAAATTCCTTAAGTCGAAATCTGGCTATCTCCCTAAGTCGCTTCCGACCTAAGCCTCTCCGACCTAAGTCTCTCCGACCTAACAGATGCACGACTTAACTCCTCAGCGACCTAACACTTATGAAACCCAGCGACCTAACAACCTAATGACTTAACTACCTACGACTCAGTTGGGTTGCGACCTAACACATGTCGACCTAAAACAACATACGACCTAACAGTTAGATCCACGCGACCTAACACTTAAACTATCCTAGCGACCTAACAACTCACGCGACCTACGACTTAGCAAACTCGCGACCTAACACACACGCGACCTAACCATCTTAGGTCGCCTACGACCTAACTCAACACAGATCTAACGACCTAACTACGCTAACACTTAGGTCGGTCAATCCCATAGGTCGCTAACTCTTATAGGTCGCAAACTGCTTATCCCCTAAGTCGTTAACTCTACTAGGTCGCTCCCTCCTATCTCTTAGGTCGCTAACTCGAACTGCCGACCTAACACTTAACTCACCCAAACACTTAGGTCGCTCACAACATTTCCTTAGGTCGTTGCCGACCTATTCCTTAGGTCGCTCAAAACCCTTAAGTCTCCTATCTTAGGTCGTCTACAACATAGCTCTTAACTTGCTACCATCCTATAGGTCGGTCACGACTTAGCTCTTAGGTCGTTCAAGACCTAGGACTTAGACAAATACACCAAAATCTGAAACAACTAGAAAATGCTGAAAATCCTAGATTTTGACAAACTTTTCGATCCGTAAAAATACGGGTCGTTACATTCTCTCCCCCTTAGGAATTTCGTCCCCGAAATTCCAAGCAATCAAAGAAATCAAAAGACTATTCTGTACGCCTACCATCCATAACAATCAACAAACCATACATCCAATTCTAGCTTAGCGTACAGAATTCTAAAACTAGAACAAGTTACAATATCACGAGATGACACGACACCTTAGGGCCATACCTTGAAGAGTTCAGGATGAGCTGCCTTCATCCTCTCTTCCACCTCCCACGTACAGTCGTTATCATCATCACTCCATTGTATCTTGAGCAACTTAACTACCTTCCTCCTAAGCTGTTTCGTGTCGGTTTCCACAACACGAAGCGGCTTACGAGGTCTTCTATCGACTGGATCAACTTCGAAGTCTTCACAGCTATCAGCAGAAACCACTGTATTCGAGTCGTGCACATACTTCCATAGATATGATACATGAAAAACATTGTGCACACCCGACATCCTTTCCGGTAATTCCAATCTATAAGCGAGCTTTCCAATTCGCTCGATAATCGGGAATGGTCCAACAAATCTCGGAGTCAATTTTCCTTTCTTCCCGAATCGAATAACATTCTTCAGTGGAGAAATCTTCACAAAAACCATATCCCCTACGTCGAACTCCAAATCCTTACGACGCTTATCAGCATAACTCTTCTGGCGGTCTTGGGCTGCCTTCATTCGTTGCCGAATGACCTCTATACAATCTGAAGTCTGCCGGATCATCTCTGGCCCAAGTATCAGCTTTTCTCCAGTTTCCAACCAACATGCCGGAGAGTTACACGGTCTTCCATACAATGCCTCATACGGTGCCATACCAATGCTTGACTGGTAACTGTTGTTGTACGCAAACTCCACCAAGTGAAGGTGATCTTCCCATGATCCTCCGAAATCCAAAACACAAGCTCTAAGAAGATCTTCCAAAACCCGGTTGACTCTCTCGGTCTGACCATCTGTTTGAGGGTGATAAGCTGTACTCAAACACAACTCGGTTCCCAAAACTTCCTGGAAGCTCTTCCAAAATCCACTAGTGAACAATGGGTCTCGATCGCTCACTATACTCTTCGGAATACCATGGAAACGAACTATCCACTTAACATACAACTCAGCCAACTTTGATGCAGTCCTAGTCGATCGAACAGGAATGAATCGTGCACTCTTAGTCAGACGATCCACAATGACCCAAATCCCTTCATTTCCCGTTCTGGTTCTAGGCAATCCATCGATAAAATCCATCGACACTTGTTCCCACTTCCATGTAGGAACTTCTAATGGCTGAAGCAATCCACTTGGCTTCTTCTGTTCGGCTTTTACCAACTGGCAGTTCATACATTTGGAAATAAAATTTCCAACATCCTTCTTCATACCTTCCCAATAGTAGGTTCTCTTCATATCCCGATACATCTTATTTCCACCTGGATGAATTGTCAATTTTGAGTGGTGACTTTCTTTCAGAACTTCACTCCTCAATTCATCTATATCGGGAACAACTAGTCGTCCTTGCTTCCGAAGCCAACCCTCTCGATCGACCTCGAATCCTTTATCCTTTTCTGGATCCAACCCAGATTCCAAATCACGGATAATCCTGACAAGCTTATCGTCTTGCTTTTGGCTCTCGCCAATCCTTTCCACAAGAGTGGGTCTTATTGATAAGTTTGCCAACATCTCAGGTTCCAATTCGCATCTAGGCCTGAAGTCAAATCCAGCTAAATACTCGAGATTCTTCCATTCAGAAAACATGGCTCCCAATCCTGCATGTCTTCGACTTAACGCATCTGCCACTGCGTTACCTTTTCCCGGAGTATAAGCTATACCAAAATCATATGATGCCAAAAACTCTAGCCAACGTTGCTGCCAAAGATTCAAATCCTTTTGGGAGAAAAGATACTTCAACGACTTGTGATCCGTAAACAACTCGAATCGAACTCCAAACAGATAATGTCTCCACATCTTCAGAGCAAATACAATCGCCGCTAACTCCAAATCATGAGTTGGGTAATTCCTTTCATGCGGCTTCAGTTGTCGACTGGCATACGCAACAACTTTATCCCTCTGCATCAGCACTGCTCCAAGTCCAGTACCACATGCGTCGGTGTAAACCACCATCTCATCATTCCCACTTGGAATAGTCAAAACAGGAGCACTCGTCAATCTTTCTTTCAGGATTCTGAAAGCTTGCTCACACTTAGCATCCCAACTGAACACTTGGTTCTTTTTCGTCAATCCTGTTAACGGTGCAGCTACCTTGGAGAAGTCTTTGATAAACCGTCGATAATATCCTGCTAATCCAAGAAAACTTCTCACATCAGATGCATTCTTAGGTCTAAACCAATCCTGGATTGCTGCCACCTTAGCGGGATCAACCGCTATTCCATTTCCAGAAATCACATGGCCTAAGAATCTCACTTCACTCTTCCAGAAGTGACACTTCGAAAACTTAGCCTTCAGCTGATGTTTCCGCAAGGTTTCCAAAACAATACGCAAGTGCGTCTGGTGCTCTTCTTCCGTTCTGGAATAAATCAGAATATCATCCACGAACACAAGTACGAACTTGTTCAACTGATCTCTGAACACTCTATTCATAAGATCCACAAAATATGCTGGCGCGTTAGTCAATCCAAACGGCATTACCAGCCACTCAAAGAAACCCGATGGTGTCCGAAAAGCAGTCTTCGGCACACTATCTTTAGCCACTCTCAACTGGTGAAATCCCGTTGCCAAATCCATCTGAGAAAACACCTTAGCTTCGTGAAGCTGATCAAACAAGTCATCTATTCTCGGCAATGGATACTTGTTCTTCTTAGTCACCTTATTCAGCTCACGATAATCCACACACAATCTCAACGACCCATCTGCCTTGGTTGCAAACACAACTGGTGCACCCCACTCGGACACACTACGCCGAATGAATCCTTTCTGCAAAAGATCATCAACTTGCACCCTCAACTCCTGTTGTTCCCTAGGCGCCATCCGCCTAAGAGGCATCACAACAGGTCTGGCTCCTTCAACTAGATCTATACGAAACTCGATCTCTCTATGCGGCGGCAACCCTTTGACTTCGTCAAAGACATCCTCGAATCCATTTGCGATTGGCACTAAAGACAGTCCATCCCGTGGAACAACTAGCGAATACATGAAGCTCATGAAGACGCCTTCCTCATGCTTACATCGTATCACAATCTTTCGCCCCTCCACATTCTCGACTGTCACCTCCAGCCTCTCACAATCAACCTTAGCCACATACTTCCTAAGACAATCCATACCCAAGATAATTCCGAACCCCGCAAAGTTCAGAACAAAGCAATCACAAACAAAAGAGCAACCATGACTCGACACAACTAGACTACGGCATAACATACACAAACAAGACGAACCCCCAACTGGATTAGTCACAACCAATGGCCTATCAACAATATCCGGTGCCAAACCTAACCGGCCTACGAGTTCATTACAAACAAACGAATGCGATGCTCCAGTATCAAACAGAACTCTAACTGGAACACCACATAGGAAAAGAGTACCTTGAACAACCACACTCTTTCCCTTCTCTTCAGCAGTAGGAGCTTTCGAAGACGACGGAACAGCTCCTAAAGCATAGGCTTGCACAATCTGCCTGTCCTTCCTCGGTTCTGGACAATTCTTCCTGAAATGCCCCGGCTTGTCACAGTTGTGACACTTCATCGGCACCTTAGGATTCTTACAATCCTTCGAGAAATGGCCCTTCTACTGACAATTGTAGCAAGTCACCTCGCCTTTCGGCTTCTTCTGGCCATCCTTACCCTTCTGCTGCTGTTGCTTCCTCTTCTTGTTTCCACCCTGCTGGGGTTTAGACTCTTCCCTGGTCACAGCAACAACAGATCCATCCTTAGGAAACAGATTCTCATGCCTGAGAGCTTTCTCCACAAGCTTCTCAAATGAATCGTCCAAATGATCCACCAACTGCCTCCCAAGATAACTATCCAAGCCGGTCACAAACTTCTCATTCTTCTAATAAGCAGATTCAATATATGACCGGGCATACTTGGACAAAGCTTCAAACTCAGAAACATACTCAAGAACAGATCTTCCACCCTGCTTGAGCTCTACAAACTTCTTGAACAGAACAGACTTCTGAGCTGTAGAAATGAACTTAGCTTCAAATCTAACTTGGAATTGCTCCCAAGTAATCTCTTCTTCCGGAGTATCGATGGTAATAGAGTTCCACCAATCAGAAGCTCTCCCTTGAAGCTGCCTCGATGCCAACTTCCTCTTAGTTGCATCATCAATTCCCAAATCACCAAAGATCCTTCTACAGGCATCTATCCATCTCTGGACTTCGATAGTTGATTCTGTTCCTAAGAAAACCTTCCCTCCAAGAGCAGTATAATCCTTGCACAACTTAGCAAAATCCACTGGTTTCGGAGTTTGGACTTGAACTCCAACATCTACTGCTGCCCCCGGAACTGGTATCCTTCTCATGATCGAAGTCATCATAGCTTCGAACATGGCTGCATAATCAGCAGTCTCTTCAGTAGCACGGCCTTCCCTAGCAGCTGGTCTCCCTCTTCGACTCATTCTCAATATCTATAAAAAGGAATGATCAGAACATCTAGAGAAACAACTGCATAAAGGACTAACTTACTGCTAAACTACTATATTATATATAGTAATCATCCATCAAAATACAATTACGTCTCTCATACGTAGTTACGTCAGCGAGCGTTGGGTAAAATCGATTAACCAATGCTCTGATACCAAATGTGACGACCGCCCATGACCCCTGCACCGAATCTAAAGATAGAGCGCTATAAAGTGTGCCGGGCGACCATGGACGATTGTCAAGGTAAGATTTAAAACAACAGAGTCTATCATATTACTCACAGCGCATGGACAAAATACAATAGAACATATGTATAGTGAAGCTTTACAGAACAAAATGACATCATATAAAACTCCATAATAGTTGAATACAAGCATCCACATAGTCAATACATCTAGCCTCACTACATATCTCTCAGAGAATACAAACAGCGGAATATCCAGTACATATAATAAGAAGATAATATGCAACCCTCCAGCTCGTCTTCGATATCAGCATCGTGAGAAGAGAACAGCACAGCACCTGTCACCTGCTACCTAGTCTGCCCGTCCCAAAATGGACGAACAGCCCAAGGCAATAAGAATTAAAAACATAAAGCCTTGAGTCAGACAACAGTCTTAGTGAGCAGTAAATTAACTAACAACATACCAAAAGAACATAAAGGAAAAGGAATAGGAATACAACCCTCCCACTCCAACCTCATTCTACAGTGATAGCCCCCAGACACACACTAAGCAGAAGCAAACATAGCAGAGCATACAATTTAAAGTAAAGCTACTATCACTCGAGTCAAGGGCGATGTTTTCCAAGTACCAAGGCCTAAATCAGATAAGCACCCAGAAAATACCGCTCTTGAGTCCGAATGACGATACAACCAAACATCCATGACTCTGGCTATCACTGTTATCATTGCTTCGATATCACCGTTAATTGAATGACCGGCACATTCTTTCAGCCGTCCGTCAAGGGCTAATGGAAACCCCGGTTCTAGACATAACTCCCGCACGTCGTCGCAGCCCGTGCCTAGGACTATCGAATCTGCCCAGAGTACTCGACCATCAACAGTTGGCCGTTGGGACTATCGAATCTGCCCAAAACGTACTCTTGCTTAGAGCATGCTAGAACCTTCAACAACGATGTTATCCAAACCTCCTAGTCATCCTCCTCGATGACTATTCTTATATCCATTCATTATCCTCAACTCGAATCATATCACCGAGTTATCAACATGCTTGGAGTGATCCCGTCTGGATTAGACCAAGTCTTCATCATATGATTACCTCGCTTCATTACATCCTCGCAAAGCCTCATCCCAACATCACATCATCGAATCTATGCATAAGAGCTTCATCATCCCGCTACATATGCCACGAGCAGCTTTTCCAATTCAAGAGCCTTTCCCTTAGCTTTTGAATCACCTTCGATCTAAATCTAATCATCAATCATCTAGTTCATAACAATCAATCAAATCAAACATCAATCCAAGCAGTCAAGCATTCTAAAATGATCTAAGTAGACAATTATAACAATATTGGCATTTTCGTAATTAAAGAGTTGAAAGTCCAATAAGCATGAAAACATGGATTATATCTCTACAAACTTGATGAATGAACTTGCATAGGTTAACATATGATAAAATGGATGTAACATCATCATGAATAATGGATCTACATGGATCTACACTTAGGATGAAGAAAATGCATAGAAATCACTATTTTAACACCAAATCGAGCCAACAATCCGATATACTTCTTTGGATCCGTGTGAGAGATAATCACCACTCACCAAATCACCAAAACAAACCCAAATCAACACGCTTCAGATCTGGACAGCGAAGGATGAAGCTTGATCTATCACGAATCCGCTTCAAACGAAGAAATCTCTCTTGAAAAGATGAAGATCTTCAACTTTAGCTCTTGAATCTTCAATCTTGATCTTTGATTTGGATGGAAGGAAGCACTAGATTAGAGTGGAGAAAAGAAGTGAAGAAGTGTAGAAGTCGAGCTCTCAAAATGGCAGCACTTCGTTGCTTCAAAAATCCGGATCCCAAAAAGTGAGAACAACCCCTCCTATTTATAGCTGAAATTCCTTAAGTCGAAATCTGGCTATCTCCCTAAGTCGCTTCCGACCTAAGCATCTCCGACCTAAGTCTCTCCGACCTAACAGATGCACGACTTAACTCCTCAGCGACCTAACACTTATGAAACCCAGCGACCTAACAACTTAACGACTTAACTACCTACGACTCAGTTGGGTTGCGACCTAACACATGTCGACCTAAAACAACATACGACCTAACAGTTAGATCCACGCGACCTAACACTTAAACTATCCTAGCAACCTAACAACTCACGCGACCTACGACTTAGCAAACTCGCGACCTAACACACACGCGACCTAACCATCTTAGGTCGCCTACGACCTAACTCAACACAGATCTAACGACCTAACTACGCTAACACTTAGGTCGGTCAATCCCATAGGTCGCTAACTCTTATAGGTTGCAAACTGCTTATCCCCTAAGTCGTTAACTCTACTAGGTCGCTCCCTCCTATCTCTTAGGTCGCTAACTCGAACTGCCGACCTAACACTTAACTCACCCAAACACTTAGGTCGCTCACAACATTTCCTTAGGTCGTTGCCGACCTATTCCTTAGGTCGCTCAAAACCCTTAAGTCTCCTATCTTAGGTCATCTACAACATAGCTCTTAACTTGCTACCATCCTATAGGTCGGTCACGACTTAGCTCTTAGGTCGTTCACGACCTAGGACTTAGACAAATACACCAAAATCTGAAACAACTAGAAAATGCTGAAAATCCCAGATTTTGACAAACTTTTCGATCCGTAAAAATACGGGTCGTTACACAAACGAACTCGATGAACAATCAGCAGCTGGAAGCATCTCACGAGATCGAGCGAAGCAAGGGACGAGTCCACCATTCGATCGAGCTACCAACAGTCGGCATCTTCGATTTCTACAAGCCCTAGCTTCGAAGACGAATGGGAAGGAGAACGAGCCGCCATTTATTTTCTTTTTTATTTTTCTTCGTTCGTTTTTACTTAGGGTTGCTGTAATAATCCACTTTTCCGTACCCCTTTAATAGACACTAATCTCCATCGATTAACTCAAGATGAACGGAAAAGCGAACCATTAGGGTTAAAAGAAGAGGTAGAAGAAGACATAAGAAAAAGAAAGAAGAACAACAGAAACAGAAACAATATCAGAATCTCACATTCGCAGCGGAACAACATATAATAGATAGATGAATAATCTTTAAATCAAAGAACTATATCATTTTATACATTACATCATCATCAGAGTTTACAACAACAATACAATTCCATTAAGTTATATTCCATTTCAAACATCATTTGTTTAACTTCTTAAGTTTCCACTTATAAATCCAATTCAGATTTTTTTTTCCGTTAACAAAGTTAATTTAACCTTTTACCAAAATCAAATTTCATCAATCATTCAAATTTATATCACATTTGACTTAACAAAATTGTTTAATCACTTTATCATTTGGTTTTGCTTACATTACTCATTTTATAAGTTATACAACTTATATATTTAAGCTTTCAAATCTGATTTAATTTATATTTATCACTTTACAACTTGGATTTTAAATCAAATTTGTTTATCACAACAAAACTTCAATTTCAATTTACTATGGGTAGCAATTTCAATTTACTATGGGTAGCATCCATTATAAGTGTATATGTAGACACTCATGCCGGAATTGAATTGCTCAAAATACCGCGTTGTTAATTTAAATTTGGCAAAACTGAACATATACAGTAAATAGATATAATCACAGATCACAGACACAGAGTAATAAATGCAGCGGAAATAAAAGAGATAGTAGTTCATGAAGCTACTATATGAATATATAAAATACATCAGAGTTTACAACAGAAGAGTAATACGATACATCAGAGTTAGACCAGATACAACGGAAGAGTAATATGATACATCAGATACAAATCAGAATACATCACTGGAATCATCGAATATTTGAAAGCTGGATAGATAGCTGGATCTCCAAGCGAAGCTCCAACTCCAAAGGTGAGTCTCGAATACTGGTACACTCAGTCTGACCCGAGCGTAAAGCAAAACACAAGACACTCGAGTCAGGATTAACATTCTTATATTAATAAATCCAATTCAAGTGAAATAGCAATTGAAATACAAGTAACTCAAAGGATGTTGGAATAACCATCCTTTAAGGATCCGTTAAACTATCTACTAGGTAGTAGTGTACGATAAGTAGATAATGTCTATCAGTAATATAAAAAGATATCAAAATAGTGTTAAGTCATGGCCCATTCCACCCTTAACACATTTTATTCCCAAAAGCATATACAAGACCGTAGTTTCCCCAAAACCGGAAGTCACCAGAGGGCAATCCATATACTAAAGGTACAAATCAAAATCGTAGTGGTCTCGAATAGGATAATCAGTATGACAAGGTACATGAGGCGATACCAACTAGGATACTGGTAGTTGCCTGATCCGGACTGATGTTGGGCATAGCAGCTACTACCCCAACACCGCGAAACAACACTCCCAAATCGAGGGGTGCACCCAAATCGAATCACAAAAGTAATAGATATGGTATCGAAGAAGTGTGTCCGCTAGAGATGGCGATCCTCAATGGCCCGGCGCGGCTCCTGTTTTAGTCATGTCAGGGGTCATCCAATATCGTTCTCTTTCTTCAGTCAACGCGTTCACCAAAACCATCCCTACTACCCCAACACCGCGAAACAACACTCCCAAATCGAGGGGTGCACCCAAATCGAATCACAAAAGTAATAGATATGGTATCGAAGAAGTGTGTCCGCTAGAGATGGCGATCCTCAATGGCCCGGCACGGCTCCTGTTTTAGTCATGTCAGGGGTCATCCAATATCGTTTTATTTCTTCAGTCAACGCGTTCACCAAAACCATCCACTTCGTTCTGGATCAACACTCCGCGTATAGTTATTAAAGTGGTTTCGGTTCAGATAGAGAGTATATCCATTACCGATCCCGGTCTCTTTAATAACTTTCGTAATTATTACACCGATTGGTCGTTTATATGTTTCAAAACCAAATCAATTTCAATTTCAAATAGAATTCGTAAATCAACATTTCATTTGTCTTTCTAAAGCAATTTCCAAATTTTCGTTTAAAAAACTTCCAATTTTCCGTTTCAAAATCTTATAATTCAATTTCAATTTCTATTTAAAACAATTCGAATATTGATTCAAGTTCGTATATAAGTTTCATTCCGAAATCATTTAAATAAATTCTATTTAACATTCAAATCAATTTAAACTCATTTATCGATTTCATTCAATATTCGTTAAGTTACTTTATCATTCAAAACAATTTCTATTAAATTTCCAATTCATTTAATCAATTCTTAAGTTCAACTTCATTAAAACAAAACTTACAATTTTGAATTAAACTAAATTCGTCAAATCAATTCTCCAATTACAAGTCTTACATTAATTCCAAAAATATCACATTTCATTTTTGTTAAAGAAATCCAATTTCACTTATTTACTTCCTTAAATAATTTTCCAAAACTTAATTAATAAAGAAACTCAATTTCAATTCTTTACGAAGTAAAATTCACTTATTCAAAAGTTCAATTTTTTCTTATTAAAGAATTTCAATTCAATTTAATCATTTAATAATTCATTATTAAATAGTTCAAAACTTAATTATTAAATAATTTCAAAGTTTAATAATTTCAAACTTAATTATAATTTCAAACTTAATTATTAAATCATTTCAAACTTAATTCAATCATTTCTCAAATTAAACAACATTCTTTCATTGATTACATTGTTAATCTTTTGTTTCAGATTATTAAATATTACCATTTTCCTTTCATCAAAATTCAAATTTCAACTTCATTTCAAAACCATATTCTTTATTCAAATAAAATCTTCGTTTATTTTCAAATCAAATTATTGACCAATCGGGTTTTTATTTAATTTTCTATCCTAAGTCAAAGTTCAATTTGGGTATTTATCATTTCAACCCGATTCCAATTCAATTCAAAATCAAAACATATCAAAGGGAACTTGCAGTGTGATAACAGGGATGGTGTCAAAGTAAATAAACAAGCAATAACAACAATCAATATCAATCCAATAATCAATTCAAATAATCCTGAAATAACCGTATTGATTCGCATTGTTATTTGTACGAATTAATATAATTATTTCTAGAATCTACACTATCATTTCATGTAGATTAAAGATTATTACATTACAGTTTTCACTTGTCATTCAATTTCAATTTCATACATCATCAATTTAACAACATACATTCAGTGGTTCAAAATGAAATTAAACAAATCCTACGTGTCAATAAATTCAACAGTTAAAGGGGTCATATTATACAAATGTCAGTTAATCAAATTCAACATTTAATTATCCTATATCAAGTTCAATTTCATACTATTTATCATTTTAACATTAACAATTTAACGTCCAATGTAAACATCAACAATCAATCAATTATCAACCAAACTGGATTATCATTGCATATATAACAGATAATGGTGTCAAATGTCACCGGTGAACTGATACAGGTAATAACAGTGTAAACATCAAACAGCAGCATATTTCAATTGTCGTTTCAATTGAAATCAAATTTAATAAATAAAAGAACGTTAATCGTGAGTGAGTGCTCACCTTTCGAGGATAGAGAATTCAGAAGGTGACATGGATACACACTGATATGGACACTGAAATTTGAATGACGAATCGAAGCAAAGCAACATCGGCCCGAATTCAACGACCAAAGCTGATAAAAGAATTAGATGTAACAACTCAGAACGGGGTCGGTGGAGGTAATTGATATAAGTGAATTTACTGAAAATCAATACCCATTTAAAGCACATATATATAAATCAAAATAAATATTTAATTTTCAATGTCTCATATATTCGACCATCACCAAAAGTTTTAAACTGATAAAATATCAGCACTACATAATAAATCCAAAATAGTATATAAACAAATATGCAAATACTTATATAACCAAATCGTATGGGACTACAACATATATAAGCCCATATATATCACTGTTATTACAAAAATACCTATATAACTATCATGCTTACAGATTTTATAAAACTAATATCTGAAAAATAAGAGGTATATGAACATATATACATGATATAAATTTGTACGCATTAATGATAGCAGAAAAATATAACACCCCGGAACCCAACTTTGTAATAGACTGTACATATTTATAATAAACATATATTGACCGAAACATATATGCATTTTTTTTTAAAAAACATAAGGTAGTATTCATATTAAAACATATAAATAAAACGAAAACCCAAAATAAAATACACATACGCATATATGTGTTAAACAATAGCTTGCATAAAATCTCAGGCGTAAGGCAAAATCTTCCATCATATAAAATATACATATATGTAGTTCAACTGGTAATGTAAAACGTATTCTCATTGAAAAGTTAAACAAAATCAACCATCCTTCACAAATCTAAAAGTCTGAAGTAATCAGCGATATAACTTTCATTTTGACCCAACTTGTAACTATGTATATATCAGGAGCAACACAAGTTACAACTATATTCTATATAATACTATACAACATGTATATACTACTATAAGTGTATATACTGCAAATATGTATATCACATTATATTCAAAAACCAATGCATGAAATCAATGCTTTAAGTTATATGACATATATTCCTTTGAACAATATAACTTTAAAACAAAACAGATCACTTTTTTTTTATTACTACAGATACCCTATATAAATTATACTAATATATTAAAACTAGTATAAACTTCCATTCGGAATATGCAGACAATAAAATACAAATGTAAAATGCAGACTGCTTTTCAATATGACACATAAACTTTTTATAACAAACTCATATAACAATATATATATATATATATATACCTTACAGATCCAATACCTAATCTAATATAACGTATCATAACCAAATATATTTGCACACCTAGATTTGGATAAAAGCATAAAAGAAAGGTACCATGCTATGAGTGGGAACGTATGCGGCTTATAGGCTTCGGCCTTGGCTTGCTCAGATCGGTGGAAGGAGATGACTCGAGGTAGCGGCTATGTGGTGTGCGTGGTACGGCGACAGGTTCAGTGATGGGAGGTTGCGGGTGGCGGATTGGGTGGTTGCGCGGCTGGATGGTGGAAGACTGCATGGCGGAGGTGGCCAAGGGGTTGGGTCGTGGCGAGAGCATGAAGGGTAGGGACGATGATGATAGGTTCCGACGTTTGAGCAGTCTTCAATTCGAGAAGGTGAAAGGAAAAATGATGCATATGTATTTTATAAATTTTCTTTTAGAGGAGAGGTAGGTGAAGAGATGTGTCAGGCTTATAAAGGAAATAGCAACCAGAAAAGAAGAGCGTTACTTTGAAAAGAGCAACAGTCAAAGATTTGAAATTTTTAAAAGCTAATGTCTATTCGTGTGCAACATGAAAGTGGAAAGTCACACAGAAGATGAGAGACTCAAATACGATACCGGTATACAAAATCGTACCGTAGATTTCGTTGTGAAACGGACGTCAAAATACTGGAATGAATATACTGTAGAAATCAACACGATAAGACGATCGGAACGGCACACAGATATCAGTGGTATGATCGAATTATAAAAATTCGAATTTTTCAACTGGCGGAAAATGCAAGAAAAATACTGAAAAATAAGATCGACGGAGCCAAAGATGTCCGAATTTTGAAAAACGACAAACTAAAATCTTGCTCAGAAGACGGTTTAGAATTTTTCTATGTAAAAATATTTAGGTTTCGGAAATATTTTAATTTCATCGCTTTTTAACTGATTGAATTGAAGTGAATTTACGCGCGAAATAAACTTTCATATTTTCGGACGAAAATTTACCAGTTGCTATGTTTAACTAGACGTATCCCAAATATTAAATTTTTATTTCAAAATTTTATCGTTTAAAATTTCACAAAATTTCAACTAATTACGTTATTAAAACGGTTAAAATTTACGGGTCGTTACACTCTCCCCCACTCAAAACTTTTCGTCCCCGAAAAGGAACGAGGTAGGAGAATAGAAACAACTGAAAAGAAAAACAGATTTGAAATACGAAATAACAATTAATTTAAACCATGTAAATTTAAATTAATTTATATTCAATAATTGATTTAATCCATTTGATTTCACTAAAATCAATATCAACTATTTCTAAATTCATTTTCTTATTATCCCATTATCTTAAATTTTCAATTTCTAAAACATAAATTTGAATAGTCTTTTATTATAATCATATTTTTTTCCAGCAATTTAAATTCTTTTAATTCCAAATTATTGTTAAATTTAATCTACTAATATATCTAATCACATATATTTAACCCATATAAATAAATTTAAACCATAAAAGTTCCGATTTAAATAAATTTATATTCACTAATTGCTTTTAAATTCAAGGTATTTCATAAGTTGATCAAATTTCAATTTATTAATTCTTTCAAAATAAATTTATTAATTCATTAACTAGGTTTACTAATTATCCTATCTAACACTATTAACCTCTTTATAATCCAAATTTAGTGTATAACCTTTATTATAAACACTCAAATTTATTTATAAATTCAATTTATCTTATATATTATTCAATTACATATTCAACTTCTGAATGACTTAGGTAAGTTGTATTAGAATGCAGTTGAACAATATACAAATAAAAATTTTCCAATTCAATTATTCAAGTTTAAATATTTATTCCAAATTTTGGTTTATTTATAATTAAAATCATCCTTTAACAAAATTTAAGAATTAGATTTCCGATTAACTTTAAACAATTTAGAGATATGTATAATATATTTATATCAAATCAAATTAAAATTTTAAAATAAGATACTTATATATATATATATATATCAAATTATACTGAAGAAATTCAAATTAAAATATTTTTCAAAACAAAGCCGTAGCAAAACTACAGACTAGTATCTCCACTTCGAAACTCGAAAATGAACGTCGATGATGCGGCCGCCATCACCAAAATTATTTTCCAGCGACAAAGAGAAGAGCACTGATTTCAACATTTTAAAATTCTTTGGAAACGATTTCTATTCGAAAATACTTTCAATAATGTATACTTAAAAATTTTAAAAACCAAAGTTCAAAATCACCGGAAACTAGTAAATTCTCAAATTTCTGAATTAAATTCATTTCAAATTCCAATCAATTTATAACCAAGTTTACAAATTCATTTATTTATATTATGCAATAGCCAATGGTTTACAAAACAATAAATGAAAATCAAATATTATTATTTTCAGACAACAAATTCATTAACAATTTAATTTCAGAAAACTTATATTTATATATATAAGATAATCATACAAAACTTCTATTTTATTTATCAAATTTGAAAACGATATTGTGTCAGTTTGCTCTGCTCAAGTGTTTTGGAAATCCTATCGATAGCGTTGATCAGACGAATCGATCGAAAACCCAAATCAACATCAACAACTCAAACAACACAAATAAAACATTTTAAAATTTATTTACAAATACACTTCCTCGCTCGACGATACAAGAATGGATTTTAAAGCAAGGATATAGATTCAATTTGATGGACTCAAATCAAAGAGAATTTTTGATTCGAAGATAGGTTCGAAACAAAGATAAGATGATTAACTAACAAAGTAGGAAGATTGATAAATTATATAAATCGCGGGCAACCCTAACCGGGTCAACCCTAACCGGGTCAACCGTGACTTCAAGAATAAGATCGATGCTGGATTCCGAGGTAAATCAACACTCGATCTCAAGAGATGGAATTCAGGTATAGCGGGTAATAGATAGCATCGTAAACCGAGGATATAGAAATCTCCGGTAAATCGATGCCTATTATAAAGGAGTTTACTCCTTTACGAATCATTCGAAGATTGGCGAGACCGCCGATCTATTATAGATAACATTCAAAATGGAGTTATGGGATGCTCCTGGATTGAAGAAGACGAATAGTGAGGGACACGAATGAATTTCGGAACCGAGGGGAACGCTCCAAAATTCAAAGGAATTGAGTCAAGGGAAGAGATTGAAACTCGAATGAGAGTGATTCCGTAAATACATTTACCCTATATGTTGAGTTTTGCCTAGAGCTACCAAAGCTCTGATACCAACTGTAACGACCCGGAATTTTGGACCATTCGCATCCATTATAAGTGTATAGGTAGACACTCATGCCGGAATTGAATTGCTCAAAATACCGCGTTGTTAATTTAAATTTGGCAAAACTGAACATATACAGTAAATAGATATAATCACAGATCACAGACACAGAGTAATAAATGCAGCGGAAATAAAAGAGATAGTAGTTCATGAAGCTACTATATGAATATATAAAATACATCAGAGTTTACAACAGAAGAGTAATACGATACATCAGAGTTAGACCAGATACAACGGAAGAGTAATATGATACATCATATACAAATCAGAATACATCACTGGAATCATCGAATATCTGAAAGCTGGATAGATAGCTGGATCTCCAAGCGAAGCTCCAACTCCAAAGGTGAGTCTCGAATACTGGTACACTCAGTCTGACCCGAGCGTAAAGCAAAACACAAGACACTCGAGTCAGGATTAACATTCTTATATTAATAAATCCAATTCAAGTGAAATAGCAATTGAAATACAAGTAACTCAAAGGATGTTGGAATAACCATCCTTTAAGGATCCGTTAAACTATCTACTAGGTAGTAGTGTACGATAAGTAGATAATGTCTATCAGTAATATAAAAAGATATCAAAATAGCGTTAAGTCATGGCCCATTCCACCCTTAACACATTTTATTCCTAAAAGCATATACAAGACCGTAGTTTCCCCAAAACCGGAAGTCACCAGAGGGCAATCCATATACTAAAGGTACAAATCAAAATCGTAGTGGTCTCGAATAGGATAATCAGTATGACAAGGTACATGAGGCGATACCAACTAGGATACTAGTAGTTGCCTGATCCGGACTGATGTTGGGCATAGCAGCTACTACCCCAACACCGCGAAACAACACTCCCAAATCGAGGGGTGCACCCAAATCGAATCACAAAAGTAATAGATATGGTATCGAAGAAGTGTGTCCGCTAGAGATGGCGATCCTCAATGGCCCGGCGCGGCTCCTGTTTTAGTCATGTCAGGGGTCATCCAATATCGTTCTCTTTCTTCAGTCAACGCGTTCACCAAAACCATCCCTACTACCCCAACACCGCGAAACAACACTCCCAAATCGAGGGGTGCACCCAAATCGAATCACAAAAGTAATAGATATGGTATCGAAGAAGTGTGTCCGCTAGAGATGGCGATCCTCAATGGCCCGGCGCGGCTCCTGTTTTAGTCATGTCAGGGGTCATCCAATATCGTTCTCTTTCTTCAGTCAACGCGTTCACCAAAACCATCCCTACTACCCCAACACCGCGAAACAACACTCCCAAATCGAGGGGTGCACCCAAATCGAATCACAAAAGTAATAGATATGGTATCGAAGAAGTGTGTCCGCTAGAGATGGCGATCCTCAATGGCCCGGCGCGGCTCCTGTTTTAGTCATGTCAGGGGTCATCCAATATCGTTCTCTTTCTTCAGTCAACGCGTTCACCAAAACCATCCACTTCGTTCTGGATCAACACTCCGCGTATAGTTATTAAAGTGGTTTCGGTTCAGATAGAGAGTATATCCATTACCGATCCCGGTCTCTTTAATAACTTTCGTAATTATTACACCGATTGGTCGTTTATATATTTCAAAACCAAATCAATTTCAATTTCAAATAGAATTCGTAAATCAACATTTCATTTGTCTTTCTAAAGCAATTTCCAAATTTTCGTTTCAAAAACTTTCAATTTTCCGTTTCAAAATCTTATAATTCAATTTCAATTTCTATTTAAAACAATTCGAATATTGATTCAAGTTCGTATATAAGTTTCATTCCGAAATCATTTAAATAAATTCTATTTAACATTCAAATCAATTTAAACTCATTTATCGATTTCATTCAATATTCGTTAAGTTACTTTATCATTCAAAACAATTTCTATTAAATTTCCAATTCATTTAATCAATTCTTAAGTTCAACTTCATTAAAACAAAACTTACAATTTTGAATTAAACTAAATTCGTCAAATCAATTCTCCAATTACAAGTCTTACATTAATTCCAAAAATATCACATTTCATTTTTGTTAAAGAAATCCAATTTCACTTATTTACTTCCTTAAATAATTTTCCAAAACTTAATTAATAAAGAAACTCAATTTCAATTCTTTACGAAGTAAAATTCACTTATTCAAAAGTTCGATTTTTTCTTATTAAAGAATTTCAATTCAATTTAATCATTTAATAATTCATTATTAAATAGTTCAAAACTTAATTATTAAATAATTTCAAAGTTTAATAATTTCAAACTTAATTATAATTTCAAACTTAATTATTAAATCATTTCAAACTTAATTCAATCATTTCTCAAATTAAACAACATTCTTTCATTGATTACATTGTTAATCTTTTGTTTCAGATTATTAAATATTACCATTTTCCTTTCATCAAAATTCAAATTTCAACTTCATTTCAAAACCATATTCTTTATTCAAATAAAATCTTCGTTTATTTTCAAATCAAATTATTGACCAATCGGGTTTTTATTTAATTTTCTATCCTAAGTCAAAGTTCAATTTGGATATTTATCATTTCAACCCGATTCCAATTCAATTCAAAATCAAAACATATCAAAGGGAACTTGCAGTGTGATAACTGGGATGGTGTCAAAGTAAATAAACAAGCAATAACAACAATCAATATCAATCCAATAATCAATTCAAATAATCCCGAAATAACCGTATTGATTCGCATTGTTATTTGTACGAATTAATATAATTATTTCTAGAATCTACACTATCATTTCATGTAGATTAAAGATTATTACATTACAGTTTTCACTTGTCATTCAATTTCAATTTCATACATCATCAATTTAACAACATACATTCAGTGGTTCAAAATGAAATTAAACAAATCCTACGTGTCAATAAATTCAACAGTTAAAGGGGTCATATTATACAAATGTCAGTTAATCAAATTCAACATTTAATTATCCTATATCAAGTTCAATTTCATACTATTTATCATTTTAACATTAACAATTTAACGTCCAATATAAACATCAACAATCAATCAATTATCAACCAAACTGGATTATCATTGCATATATAACAGATAATGGTGTCAAATGTCACGGGTGAACTGATACAGGTAATAATAGTGTAAACATCAAACAGCAGCATATTTCAATTGTCGTTTCAATTGAAATCAAATTTAATAAATAAAAGAACGTTAATCGTGAGTGAGTGCTCAC
Source organism: Allium fistulosum (assembly GCA_030737815.1). Classification (NCBI taxonomy): domain Eukaryota; kingdom Viridiplantae; phylum Streptophyta; class Magnoliopsida; order Asparagales; family Amaryllidaceae; genus Allium; species Allium fistulosum. The sequence continues at coordinate 138,330,406 of CM060902.1, read as the reverse complement.
CTTTCGAGGATAGAGAATTCAGAAGGTGACATGGATACACACTGATATGGACACTGAAATTTGAATGACGAATCGAAGCAAAGCAACATCGGCCCGAATTCAACGACCAAAGCTGATAAAAGAATTAGATGTAACAACTCAGAACGGGGTCGGTGGAAGTAATTGATATAAGTGAATTTACTGAAAATCAATACCCATTTAAAGCACATATATATAAATCAAAATAAATATTTAATTTTCAATGTCTCATATATTCGACCATCACCAAAAGTTTTAAACTGATAAAATATCAGCACTACATAATAAATCCAAAATAGTATATAAACAAATATGCAAATACTTATATAACCAAATCGTATGGGACTACAACATATATAAGCCCATATATATCACTGTTATTACAAAAATACCTATATAACTATCATGCTTACAGATTTTATAAAACTAATATCTGAAAAATAAGAGGTATATGAACATATATACATGATATAAATTTGTACGCATTAATGATAGCAGAAAAATATAACACCCCGGAACCCAACTTTGTAATAGACTGTACATATTTATAATAAACATATATTGACCGAAACATATATGCATTTTTTTTTAAAACATAAGGTAGTATTCATATTAAAACATATAAATAAAACGAAAACCCAAAATAAAATACACATACGCATATATGTGTTAAACAATAGCTTGCATAAAATCTCAGGCGTAAGGCAAAATCTTCCATCATATAAAATATACATATATGTAGTTCAACTGGTAATGTAAAACGTATTCTCATTGAAAGGTTAAACAAAATCAACCATCCTTCACAAATCTAAAAGTCTGAAGTAATCAGCGATATAACTTTCATTTTGACCCAACTTGTAACTATGTATATATCAGGAGCAACACAAGTTACAACTATATTCTATATAATACTATACAACATGTATATACTACTATAAGTGTATATACTGCAAATATGTATATCACATTATATTCAAAAACCAATGCATGAAATCAATGCTTTAAGTTATATGACATATATTCCTTTGAACAATATAACTTTAAAACAAAACAGATCACTTTTTTTTTATTACTACAGATACCCTATATAAATTATACAAATATATTAAAACTAGTATAAACTTCCATTCGGAATATGCAGACAATAAAATACAAATGTAAAATGCAGACTGCTTTTCAATATGACACATAAACTTTTTATAACAAACTCATATAACAATATATATATATATATATACCTTACAGATCCAATACCTAATCTAATATAACGTATCATAACCAAATATATTTGCACACCTAGATTTGGATAAAAGCATAAAAGAAAGGTACCATGCTATGAGTGGGAACGTATGCGGCTTATAGGCTTCGGCCTTGGCTTGCTCAGATCGGTGGAAGGAGATGACTCGAGGTAGCGGCTATGTGGTGTGCGTGGTACGGCGACGGGTTCAGTGATGGGAGGTTGCGGGTGGCGGATTGGGTGGTTGCGCGGCTGGATGGTGGAAGACTGCATGGCGGAGGTGGCCAGGGGGTTGGGTCGTGGCGAGAGCATGAAGGGGAGGGACGATGATGATAGTTTCCGACGTTTGAGCAATCTTCAATTCGAGAAGGTGAAAGGAAAAATGATGCAGATGTATTTTATAAATTTTCTTTTAGAGGAGAGGTAGGTGAAGAGATGTGTCAGGCTTATAAAGGAAATAACAACCAGAAAAGAAGAGCATTACTTTGAAAAGAGCAACAGTCAAAGATTTGAAATTTTTAAAAGCTAATGTCTATTCGTGTGCAACATGAAAGTGGAAAGTCACACAGAAGATGAGAGACTCAAATACGATACCGGTATACAAAATCGTACCGTAGATTTCGTTGCGAAACGGACGTCAAAATACTGGAATGAATATACTGTAGAAATCAACACGATAAGACGATCGGAACGGCACACAGATATCAGTGGTAGGATCGAATTATAAAAATTCGAATTTTTCAACTGGCGGAAAATGCAAGAAAAATACTGAAAAATAAGATCGACGGAGCCAAAGATGTCCGAATTTTGAAAAACGACAAACTGAAATCTTGCTCAGAAGACGGTTTAGAATTTTTCTATGTAAAAATATTTAGGTTTCGGAAATATTTTAATTTCATCGCTTTTTAACTGATTGAATTGAAGTGAATTTACGCGCGAAATAAACTTTCATATTTTCGGACGAAAATTTACCAGTTGCTATGTTTAACTAGACGTATCCCAAATATTAAATTTTTATTTCAAAATTTTATCGTTTAAAATTTCACAAAATTTCAACTAATTACGTTATTAAAACGATTAAAATTTACGGGTCGTTACAACAATTATTCTTTCACAACTGTTGTTTTATTTAACTTATTCAAACAACTTTTATTAACTGATATATATATATATTTTCAACAATCAAACAATCAATTATATAGACTTTAATAATTTCCGAAAAATTATTTCTTTATATACAAATATAATCGAGGTAAAATTATTTCATTTACCCAATTTTAAAACAATATCGTGCCGAATTATTCTGAATAAGTGTTTAGAGATCCCTATCGATAGAGTTGTACGGACTATATCGACCAAAATCCATATACCACTCAACAAATCAATCATCACAATATACAACAATTTTATATTCACTAACAAATACGCGCTCGTATCTATTATTACACTCAAACTCATTCTAGAGCACTACTGGCTCTATCTCTAATGAGTAACACCCAACAGAGCAGGGTTGTCGCTTAACCATATGCTCTGATACCAAATGTAATAATCCACTTTTTCGTACCCCTTGAATAGACACTAATCTCCATCGATTAACTCAAGATGAACGGAAAACCGAACCATTAGGGTTAAAAGAAGAGGTAGAAGAAGACAGAAGAAAAAGAAAGAAGAACAACAGAAACAGAAACAATATCAGAATCCCACATTCGCAGCGGAACAAAATATAATAGATAGATAAATCTTTAAATCAAAGAACTATATCATTTTATACATTACATCATCATCAGAGTTTACAACAACAATACAACACTGGACAGTTATATGAACTTGTCCACAAACAAAATACACAGTGGAATAATACATAATATAGATGATACGTCTCGCCATCCAGCTCGCCACTTGAGCTCCACAGCATCCAAAATCCAGAATAACCTGATAACCTAACTCTAGACTGCCCGTGTGGAAAATGATGGGCACCCAGAGTTTAGGAAGGGAACAATAAACTCCGAGTCAGTCATGGTGACTGGTGTGAGAACTAAAACAGTTTATCTTTAAACAACAACAAAGCAAGATAAAATAGATTCGCAATGCTTTTGGAAAATGAAACTACCATAAGACCTCCCACCACACACACAATGCAAACGCAGACTTGGAGGAGATTTCTTCTTATGTTAGTCAAAGATGCTTACTACGCAAAACAAATCATTTTGATATTATTACTAGTGCATAGTGAAAAATTCTTTCGAAAATACAATATTAATCTTAGCCAGCATAGGTACCATTATATTATGCCTGCTATAGCTGCCTCCTGAGGAGACAGGTTATACAATTTCAATCGTAAAGGGTTCGTATTGTTTCTTTGGATTTTCCAACAAATGGTCATGCTAAGGAACTTCCTATGCCACGTAGGAAACGCCTCTGGCTGGACGCTCCGAGAGACAAACTGCTCTCTGCCAAACAAGGCCGGGTTACCCCTATAACAGGTAACTCACGAATATGTCATCACCCGGTCCTTTGGGACCTTTATCCGAGCGCTCGGTAACCAACATCACACATAATAAATAAAGTGTGTCCACATGAGTAAGTATCTGGGCTCCATACCATGATACCACCCCTTTCCAGAAGGAAATGACATACCCTAAAGGGCGCGAGCCTCATAACCTTGCCGCAACATTCCTGTTTCGACAATTTCCGGGTTGTTGAGGCCCTGACGAAGACTCGTCCACAAAGCTACGCTTTATACAAAAGCTATGCTTTAGGTCAAACAAATGATCAAAGTAATGATCACAAAGATAAATGATCAAACAAATGATCATATCACAAATGATCAAACAATGATCATTTCACAGCAACACTCAGCATGCCACATTACCAAATTGGGAATATATCGCTGATAAATTTCAACTACATAACCTCTGAGCTCGTACGTCTCAGAGAAGGGTGTTAAGCTAAGAGAATAAATTCTCCGCCACCAACAGAAATGTATTTGAAAGAAATCAGCTTTACATCTCAAAATGTAATGTCAGACACGTAACCATACAAGTCTATTCCGGGTTCGAACGGAACCGAAGGAACTTCCAAAGAAGCCCTTGCAATCCGGATATTCACAATCCCGATAAAACTTCCCATCACAAAGGAAATCTCAATACTGTAGCTAACGGTGCAGAGACAATCGATAGGTCATCCTATCGTTTTCACAAATACCCGGTCTTCACCACTGGTCATCAATACGATCCATATCGTTGTATCACAAATTCGGAATGGGTTATACGACACAAAGGTCCTTTCCCGGCTAACCCGAATAGTGAGCGCTTATTCAAAAATAAGTGTGGCATTCAAATTCAAGCAAATCACAACAAATACCCATTCAAGGTAATTATTGATAGTCGGTTATTTAACTATCAATAAAGATGCGCAACATCATCAGATTCCAAATTTTTTTCCAAATTATTTAATTTCCAAAAATATCTTTACAAGATATATTATTTCCACACTTAACCATTTGAAACAATTTCAAATCAATTTCCACATTTCAATTTATCTTCAAAAGATAAAATTTCAAACCCTTCATTTCATATTGGAAAAGCATTTCCATACTTATTTAATAATAAGTAATTCACAAATCATTTATTTTCAACACTTGGAAAATATTCGATATACTTAAATCCAGTTAGGTATATATTTTATTCTTTAAGGAAATCATTTTCTTAAACACATCAATTTGAGTCAAAACGAATGTTACGTAAAACATCGTTACGACAACTCAAAATCACTAGTATAGGGATTCGAAATTTAGATAGATATATAAATCCCAATACTACACAAAAATTTCCTTTCGGAAACCATTTACTATAACAACAATGTTATAGTCCACCATTTCCTTATTCCTCGAAACGCCTATTTCAACAATAAATGTTGAAATCTATGTTTTCGATACTTAACACGTTTTAAAACATCTTTTAAAACAATTACTTTATTTCGTAATATCGCTTTTCCAAAACATCTCCGTTTTATTTAATAATATATTCACTGTCCAAAATCGTGAAAATAATTCGTTATCCAAACTCAACATTTCTACACATTTTATTTAAAGGATTATCCACTGTCCAAAATCAAGGATATAATTCCTTTAATTAACTTCCAAAATTCATTTATCAAAGTAAGTGATTTCGAATTTATAAAACAATGTTTATAAATTCCAATTCTATTTATAAAAACTTTGATTTATAAAAATCCTTGAATTAACAAATTCGATTTATAACTCAATTTTATACCAAAAATCTAATTTATAAGTTAATTACTTATAAATCTTTTATATAAACCGTTTATAATTATTCCAAAAATCTCAATTTAAATAAACCAATTGTATAAAACGTATACTTTCAAAAATCACTTTAAAATTCCCTTTAAAACAAAATCGTTATCTTAAACTTCAAAAATGGATCCGATGATGCAACAGCACCAAATAGTCAATCATAGCATCCAAACATCATATATCATCATATGATAACAGAATATATCACAATATCTGTAAATAAATCACTACGGTGAGGAATCCAGTTGGATCCTTCCAACCTGTTTCCCTGCATCCACAGATGTTAGCACAATACCAATTCCACTCCAGTACGGAATTATCGCGGTATATGGGTTTAATAAATATTATCCGCTTACTAACGGCGCAATAGGGTCTCATCCGCTATACAATGCGGGAAATCAACAACTGCAATATATACATATGCCAATATATATATATTGCTATATACATATATAATACCAATTCCACTTCAATGTGAAATTATCGCGGTATATGTTTTTAATAAATAACATCCGCTTAATAACGGCGTATAATGTCTATTTCAACACAACAGATAACAATTTATCATCCAATCACACAATCAACAATTTTAAATCTAACTATTTAAAATTTACATCGAAACAAAACATTCGATTGAGTGAGGAGTTCTCACCTTGATTTCAGTTCTGTTCCAGCTTTTATTTCGAATAAAATTAAACAGACGTTTAATTTCACCCGAAATTCACACTAGCTCCAAATGGCTCCAATTCAGTTCCATAGCGAAGTGCTCGACCATACGATTGCAACGCAATTTGTTTCGTAATTTTCTGATGATGTATGACAAAGTTACGGCATTTAGAAGTTAACACGAATTTAAATAAATAAATTACACATTTTATTTTAATTTAAACCCACAAATAAATCTGGGCCGCATGTTTTCCATAGGTTAGATCCAGCCCTTGCACGCGCATCATCTTCTCCAGGTAAATGAATCGCGTGAAGAAACCCACTAGCCGCCGTTATACCCTAATGCACGTAACCACCACGAATGAGTTGAAGGCGATCGAGGACCATGACTTCGAAGCCCATCACCACGTGCATCTTCGACCGAAGTAGAGTGGAGCTCGGTCCTTCCTAGACCTCGAAATGCGTGCCCAAACACGAGACGAACGCGGCTGATTTTCCAGTGATCCACCATTCCATTTTCGATCATAACCGTTGATCTTCTAGAGCTCGATACGATCTTCGTTTTTGCTTTAGGAAGTTTTACGAATAGATGTGTGGATTTGAAGATATCAGAGGAAGAAGAAGTGAGATTCTCGGCCATTGATAATAGCAAGTGGCGGCTGACCATAGAATTAGGGTTTAGGTTGTGATTGTTAACGTGTGTATATATATATATATATATATACGTATATAAATAATGTTAAATTTATTTTAAACGACTTTTTCAAACGATCTCCAAATTACACTTGCCGCCTAGCGTTCATAAGGTTTACCCCGCGTTCCGAACACAATGGAACGTGTTTCGGGAGCTAATTCGGTCATCTGTGTGAGTTATGGAATTAAACGATCGTTTTTGAATTAAACCGATTAAACAAATTTCTAGGAGTTTTGGCTTGCCCCGGACAAACGGTACCTCCAATTGACATGAAATTTGAAACCTTACAATAATATCACATTACGGATCCGATGAAACTGGTTTCGTCCAATTCTGAGAATGTACCAAAAATGGCTAATTTCACTAGTCGATTAAATATTAAAATATTCAATTTTCACAGATTAACTTTAAATTTAATTTTAAAAGTTCTATAACATCACTATAACTTCAATATGATTTAATATAACTTTATAAATCATTTTCAATCACGTTAAATCCAGTTTTCAATTATTTCTGGAATTTCACTATTTAATTTATCGATTTAATTTCCCAATTAAATCCAGATATTCGAATTTTAATTAATATAAATTCTAGGTCGTTACAAACTTCCGCCCTTAAAAGAATTTCGTCCTCGAAATTACCAAGTAAGAAGAAGATACAAAATCTATTAATTTTTCAAAACAAACCTGTAACGTCCCAGATTTTCGCGTTCGAAAATCGACATCCATACTTTACATCGTACTCGAATGTCGTAGATTCGAGCGTTCAAATCCGAGTCGCTGGAGCTTATAACAACATTAAGTAAACAACACAGCGGAAATAAAAGAATATAGATATACAATATCTGATACAATATCCAGATACAATGATGATACAATGAATATCTATATACATCAGAGATATGATACAACAAATAGCAGCGGAAAAGAAAATGATAACATCAGCAGCGGATAATCTCCATCTTCAAAGCGCCAATCCATAAATAGCTCGAACTCCCAATAACGAGGCACAAAGATAAGCAAGTGCAGTCTGATCCAAAGACTGAACTAGCTCCAGATAATCTACTAAATCTGAATATCTGAAAAACCAAACTCTAGACTGCTCGTGTAGAAAATTATGAGCACCCAGAGTTTAGGAAAGAAACAATAAACTCCGGATCAGTCATGGGACTGGTGTGAGCAACAAAAACAGTTTATCTTTAAAAACGAACACAAAAGAATTTTAAAGTCAATTCGCAATGCTTTTGGAAAATGAAACTACCATAAGACCTCCCACCACACACACAATGCAAACGCAGAATTGGAGGAGATTTCTTCTTTGATAGTCAAAGATGCTTACTACGCAAAATCAAATCATTTGATATTATTACTAGTGCATAGTGTAGAAAACAATTTCGAAAGTAGAATATAAATCTTAGCCAGCATAGACATTTCGCACTTATGCCTACTACAACTACCATGTTCAATAGCAGGTTACCACCACATTCCATGGCAGGTAATACAACTAAAACCGTACAGGGCTCGTATTGTTTTGTTTGGATTTCCAACAAATGGTCAGGCTAAGGAACCTCCTATTCCACGAAAGAAACGCCTCTGGCGGGACGTTCCGAGAACCAACTGTTCTCTGCCAAACAAGGCCGGCAACCCCTTTTCCCAAGGGATAAAAGAAACCTCAGATATGCCACCCCCGGTCCTTTGGGACCTTTAACCGAGGTACCTCTAATCCAACATCACACGTCATAAATAAAGTGTGTCCACATGAGTAAGTATCTGGGCTCCATACCATGATACTACCCTTTTCCAGAAGGAATGGTCATACCCTAGGGGAGCTACCCCTGAAAACCTTGCCGCAACATTCCTGTTTCGACCATTACCGGGTTGTGAGGCTCGACGAAGTCTCGTCCACAAAGCTACGCTTTTTCAAAAAGCCACGCTTTGGGTCAACAGATGATCAACCTATGATCACAAAGATAAATGATCAAACAAATGATCATATCACAAATGATCAAACACTGATCATCACCCAGCAACACTCAGCATGCCACATTACCAAATTGGGATATATCGCTGATAAATTTCAACTACATAACCTCTGAGCTCGTACGTCTCAGAGAAGGGTGTTAAGCTAAGAGAATAAATTCTCCGCCACCAACAGATATGTATTTGAAAGAAATCGGCTTTATATCTCAAAGTGTAATGTCAGACATACAATCCATACAAGTCTGTTCCGGGCTCGAACAGAACCGAAGGCACTTCTCACGAAGCCCTTGCAAATCCGGATAATTTTCAAATCACGTCCAGACTTCCCATCACAAAAAGAGTGATATAAATCTCTATACCCGGAGCTACCCAGTGCAGAGACATTCGACAGGTTGTCCTTTCATTTTCGAAAATATCCGGTCTTCAACACCGATCTTCAAATGCTATCCATAAACGACGTATCACTATTCAGAATGGGTTATATGACACAGATGTCTTTTCCCGGCTAACCCGAATAGTGAGCGCAATATTCAAAAACCAATGGATAATGGGATTTCAATTAAGTCACAATTTAAACCCAAACTTTCTCTTTCAAATGGTTAAACAAATTTCCATTTTAATCTTTTTTAAACAAAAAGATTTAATTCACAAAGTTCACTTAATTTCACAAAGATTCATTCACAGATTTTCCAAACCGATTTCCATTTCAATTTAATTAATTCGTTGAATCTTTAAATCAAAGATTTAACAAATAGCTTTCAAAACAATTTCATTTCGAATGGTTTAACAAAACATCATTTTAAACCTGTTAAAAATAAACAGATTTAATTCATAGCTTTCGAAAAGAATTCATTTATAACTTGGAAAACCATTTTTCAATTTAATCTTGAAATTCCTTTACCTAAATTGGAATTTCATTTCTTATCTAAAAGCTTTTATCATTTGAAAACAAACAGTTTTCATTTCGGAAAATCTGATTCATTCATACGAGTTGAAATCCTTGGGTTAAATTCAAATTCCCAACTTATACTTTTAAAATGGTTTAAATTCATATAAACACATTTATATCATCTTTACTCCCTAGTTTCAAATCATAGAGTTCAATTTCAAATATTGAATTCAAATTTAAATCTTATTATTTAAATTTTCAAAACTCGATTTAAGTTATTCAAAATAACTTTTATCTTTGAAATTCTATTTCAAAAGCTTTTCACTTTAAACCCAAATTTCTGATTTCTAAATCAATTGAAATTAAAATTTCAATTTCAAAAACATCAAATTTAAATTATCTGTGACTTAACCGATTTCCACGTGAAATCCATATTTGTGTGTGTAAAAGTGTGGTCCAGGGGTTTCACACACAACAGTGCAACATCATACAATCGTCAAAGATCAAATACAGAAATATAGTTGATAAGCGATATAAAATATAACGCTTATCGTTCATACACAGATCACAGATATATAAATGTCACAGATAATAAATTACAGGTCACAACACAATCAGAATATATCATATAGCAGCACAGATCAGGAAAAAATCAAAAATTCCATCATCCAATCAAATCCAAATATTCATAAGTAAGATCAATTTAATCATTTGATTTAAATCAGATAAATTACTTATGAATGATTTACTAATCTTGGTTAATTAATATAAATTAATTACAAATCAATTGATTAATTATTCTTTATTCATTTATTAATTAACCATAAATAATGAATAAATTAACCTTTAATTATAATTCATCAACTTTTAATTATTAAAATAATTACCCTTTAATTATTTAATTCACCATTTAATTAATTTTCTTTAATTTATTAATTAACCCTTTATTAATTTCTTAATTAACCCCTTAAAATTAACTAATCAAATTTATTAATTTACTTAATTTCCATAATTAACTTAGTAAATCTCAATTCATTAGAAACTTTATTAATCCTCAAGACAAACATTTTCACAATTAATGCCTTAATTATTAATGACCCCTTTTACCTTCATAATTAATCTTTACTTAATTAAACCATTAATTAAGTTCTAGAATAAATAATCATTTATCTTGATAAAATTGAAGTTTATCAAAACATGTGGTTAAACATTTATTATTTAAAAGAAATTTGTTTAAGGAAATAGTTTAAACTTGATTTAATTCAAATTTTACAGCCTTTAATTTAAAATTTTAAACTTGGTTAACACTTCGTCTCGACCCGAGTCTTCCTCGAACCAAACTCGAGCCCAGGCCCGAGAAAACTACCCTTCTTTCTTTTTTCAAAACTTATTTTCTGTTTAAATTTTAAAGCTATTTCCCATAGTAAAACATACGTGAATTCCCCTGCAACGAGCTCGAGCCCAATTCCATTCTTCTCGAGACAAACCACTTCTTCCCCAACACATTCGAAAACCCAGATACACCATGACACGCGTACACGTGTACGACCTTCCCGATCGCCTCCGACCACTGCCCTAAGCCTCGACAAGTTGCCGATCCTCCCCTTAGCCACTACGACAACCCAGGTTTCCCAATTGACTTGAAATTCAAAATCGAAGTATGCAACCACCACTGGAGCCCATATGACCCACCAGAAAACGTCTCGCCCAGCCGATATAGGCCATCGGATGCCACGAAAATTCAACCGAAGCTTCGTCCCGATCTCACGTCGCTATCCCCACCGGAGGTTCGAAGTCTGATCGCCTACTTATGGCGCTGCACCATCATTTCTGACACGAACGAAAATGGGTTCTTAAACCCTAGTTCGATTTCTAAAAAAATGCAATGGTTTAAAAATTAATCTAGTATTTTTCTAGTGATGTCGATCCTTAAATCTTGCTGCGAAAACGAACACGAGGCCTACCATTACTTAGATCACCAAATTTTGACAAGAATCCATTTTTCAAATCAACCTAAATATCTTGATGGAAAATTTGGGGTTTTGTTTTCTAAAATCATTGCTTTTAAAGGGGATTCACATAGTTTTATTGAAGTAGAAATTCGTGAGGTTCGATTTTTTTTCTGAAAAGTTTGAATGGTAACTGTGCTTTATCATTCCCAGGAAGAAAAAGTTATATATACTTTGGTATAGTTTACTTTGTAAAACTAATACTTAAAAATGATCCTGTTTCCAGTAAAGAAAATTTCAAAAACTTGCTTTGATTGGTTACTGGAACATGGTGTAAGTTTTAAACAAAAGACCCCAACTTGTTAACTGAAACATCATAAATAATTAACCTAAGTTTATTACACAGATCAAATGGAAACAGAGGGAAAGGAAGGGGTTTGACAGGCTTTGTTTCCCTGAAGCTAAAACTGTGATTAGCATTTTGTAAAATCAACATGTACAGTCAAACATTCATTCATATATTCAAGATGCAAACCAAAGTTTAACTTCCCTATATCATTCAAACATCCACACAGCAAAAAAAAAAGATTGGAAGAAACAAAAGTTTACTCACAAACAAAAATAAACAGATTCAGGGAGGAGATTGCTCACCTTGTTTCCAGAAAACAGAGCCTCTTTTATATTTGAAAACCTTTGAATTTTAAAAACTGAGAAGTTGTTTGCTTCAATCTTTCTTTATATCATCTTTCCTGACTCTCTGGTTTTGATGAATTCATATTGTTTTGTTTGCTTGAACTTTGAATGATATTTTGAGTTTTCAAGATAATGTTTGCTTCCATTTTTCTCTCAGTGGTGATAATCGAACTGAAGTGAGAAGATGATATGGGGAAAATAGTTTACAGGTGATGTTTATAACAAGCTACAGGGTGTTGTATTTGTTTATACAATATAGGCATGGGCTAGAGGCATGCTTGCATTTATTTGTTTGTACCAATTCATTTTTTTTCCTTTGATTTCGGCTGTAGATCACTTGTTGGTGGCTGAGAATCTTGCTTTTGTGCTAGGGGTAATATCTTGTTTGTACTTTATATTCTTACTTCTTTAACTCGGCTGACAACATTATGTTGTGTAATTGTTTAAGTTGTATTGTTATTTTATGTGTTCATTTAATAATTTATTTGCCTAGCTTGTTCATACTCTATATATTTTTGTTCCCTTTTAGTATAATAGGCATGGCTGCATTTATTATGTTTGTTTTGTTTCTTGTCTTGCATGACTTAATTTCCAAAATTCATATGTCATATTTATTATGTTGTTATACTTTATATCTTACAAAGTTCACTAACATGTTGTTTAAATTGCTTTATGTGAATTTAATTCATTTATTGGTTAAATTTAACATTTATTTAACTCACATACTTTTAGCCTTGTAATATAAATAATTTCTATTTTAATTTGTTGTTAGAAACTTAGCTAACGGGTTACTTTTATATTTTTAAACCATTTATTCACAATTTAAATCCAAAACAACATATATACATATATTTATAACTTCAGATTGACTCATATATGTTCAAACACATATATATTCACATATATACAATATTTAAATTTAAATGATATAATATATTTTAATTTGGATTCGGGGAAACTCGCTCCAATTTTCTAATTAAATTTACAAATTTTTATCCAAAAATTTATTTAATTACTCAATTTAATTCAAAAAATTCAATAATTATTAATTTAAATTAAATTAAAATCTAGGGTCGTTACAAAACCGTTCAAATTCGATTTACAAATCTCTTAAGTGTTTAACTTTTCCAAAATTCAATAGTTAAACTTCTTTCAACAACTTTACTAAGTTTTCCAAATCATACTTAGTTTTCATATTAGCGAGCGTATACGGCTAATATAGCGCGAAAGCGAGCTCCAAAAGCGAAGCAAACGCCATCCGCACCTACTAAACACTCAATCAAACAAATGAGAACATGTATATAGAAAATAATATCGATATACAACATATAGCAACATAATAACTACATGTACAAATCATAGCAATGCATTCAAAAGCAAAATGCAACCATCAAACAATTATCATTCAATAAACATCCAACAACTTCATAACCAAATCAATATATATTCACTTTTCATTAATATTCAATGAATTGGTTTCCAATTTAATCACATTTGATTGTTAACAATTGGATTTACTAATATTCATTCGTTCAAATTCAATTAGTTTACATTCACATTAGTTCACTTCCAAATTAAATCAAATTCAATTCATATTCGTTTACTTTCAATTTGGATTCAATTACTTTAGCTCCAAATTTTATCAATTCAATTTCATTAACGTTTAATGAATTTATATACAATCAACCAACATCCATATAACAACCAATGTACATCCATTACAACCAAATTTATTCAATTTACATTTCTTTACATTCAATTTGGTTCAACACTTTTAATTTCAATTGGTTGATATTAAATTTACTTCCATTCAATTATTCAACTTTCAATTTCATTTGCTTTTATTGAATTAACATTTACATCTATTGGTTCATATCAATCTATTTACATTCAATTGATTAACATCCAATCAATTTATTCAATTCAATTGCTACTTCATTTTACAAATAAAATTGAATTTCATTTATATAACTCAAGTTCACATTCATTTAATAAATTCACTTTATTAATTTACTTTGATATCAAAATCAACTTCGTTCACCATTACTTAAGTTATATTCCATTTCAAACATCATTTGTTTAACTTCTTAAGTTTCCACTTATAAATCCAATTCAGATTTTTTTTTTCGTTAACAAAGTTCATTTAACCTTTTACCAAAATCAAATTTCATCAATCATTCAAATTTATATCACATTTGACTTAACAAAATTGTTTAATCACTTTATCATTTGGTTTTGCTTACATTACTCATTTTATAAGTTATACAACTTATATATTTAAGCTTCCAAATCTGATTTAATTTATATTTATCACTTTACAACTTGGATTTTAAATCAAATTTGTTTATCACAACAAAACTTCAATTTCAATTTACTATGGGTAGCAAATCAATCACACAGAAACTCGAAAATGATACTGATGATGCTGCAGTCATCACCCTTATTATTTTCCAGCAACATAGTGAATTCAGTGCTTTAAATTCTTTCAAAAAATCTTCCTTGATTTATAAATCTCATTACAAATCTTTTACTTATAAAATTTCACTATTTATATATAAGATTATTTCTCAATTGTATATCATTTTATTTATAATTCCATATTTATAATTCATTTCTTTATACAATTATTCTTTCACAACTGTTGTTTTATTTAACTTATTCAAACAACTTTTATTAACTGATATATATTTATATTTTCAACAATCAAACAATCAATTATATAGACTTTAATAATTTCCGAAAAATTATTTCTTTATATACAAATATAATCGAGGTAAAATTATTTCATTTACCCAATTTTAAAACAATATCGTGCCGAATTGTTCTGAATAAGTGTTTAGAGATCCCTATCGATAGAGTTGTACGGACTATATCGACCAGAATCCATATACCACTCAACAAATCAATCACCACAATATAAAACAATTTTATATTCACTAACAAATACGCGCTCGTATCTATTATTACACTCAAACTCATTCTAGAGCACTACTGGCTCTATCTCTAATGAGTAACACCCAACAGAGCAGGGTTGTCGCTTAACTATATGCTCTGATACCAAATGTAATAATCCACTTTTTCGTACCCCTTGAATAGACACTAATCTCCATCGATTAACTCAAGATGAACGGAAAACCGAACCATTAGGGTTAAAAGAAGAGGTAGAAGAAGACAGAAGAAAAAGAAAGAAGAACAACAGAAATAGAAACAATATCAGAATCTCACATTCGCAGCGGAACAACATATAATAGATAGATGAATAATCTTTAAATCAAAGAACTGTGATATCCCGGGATTTCAGGGAATTTAAAATGTGATAATCTCTTAAATTAATCATTTAAAATTTGTAAAGTGTGTTGTTTTCAAACAATAATAATAATGTGATGTTTTTAAATATAGATATAAATAGATTTTAAAATAGAATTATTATTTTCAAAATAATAATGTGATTATTTAATTATATATATGTTGAGTTGATTTTAAATTGGATTTTTAAATTACATTTGAATTTGGTTTAAGAATTGAATTTAAAGAAATATATATATATATCTTAAAATAAAAATAATAATATAGTATGGATTTAAAATATATGAATAAAAGTTTTTATTTAAAAATAAGGTTTGTTTTATATTATTCTCTTTAAAGAAATTTGTTTATAGAAATTTGGAAGAATATTTATTTAATAGGAATAAATACAAAAGCTTTTAAATTAGCATTTAAAAACGAGTTTAAAATATTTTATATGAATCATAATTGGTTTATATTCTATTTTCTTTTAAAGATTGTATTTATAAAATTTAGAAAGTATTTATAAATTTATAAATGTATTTGTTTATTAGGAAATTTACAAATTAATTAGGAAAATTAATTTAAAAGCCTTTAAAATCATTTATAAATAATATAAAATATAAATTAGGACAAGTGTTAAGTTATAAACATCTTTAAATAACATGTGTTAACATATTAATCAAAGTTGAGACAAGTGTCACAATTATTTCAATTTTCTTTTATTTTTATAAAATCCTAATTTAAACTTATAAAAGCACATATCTTCTTTACAATTCTTTTTTTTCTATCTTCATCTCTTATAGCAAGAAAATAATGGCCAGATCTGAAATCATTGCCTCAAAAATCAAAACTTGAAATACTCCTCATCTCAAATGCAAAACCCTGTAATCATCTATTAAAAGCCTGTAATCTCCTCTAAATCAAAGCAGACCTGTAAACTAATTTCCAAAGCAAGTCTGTAATCTTCTCAAACCAGTAATACAAGATCAAAATACTCCTCAAATTCAAGTTTCCAGTAAAGCAAGAATCAAACTTCAGTTCT
The DNA here is from genome assembly GCA_030737815.1 of Allium fistulosum. Taxonomy (NCBI): domain Eukaryota; kingdom Viridiplantae; phylum Streptophyta; class Magnoliopsida; order Asparagales; family Amaryllidaceae; genus Allium; species Allium fistulosum. The sequence continues at coordinate 138,313,636 of CM060902.1, read as the reverse complement.
AATCAACTTCAGATTCGAATTCAAAGCATCAGCGTCTCAGTTTTCAAATCCCAGTTTTTCAAAGCAATTCAAAGTTTTCAAAGCTTCATCTCAGTTTTAAACCATCTCTGCATTTTGGTTAAAAGGTGAGTAAGCGTTTTCTTTTAAAACAGTTTAAAACTAGAACTAAACTTTATTGCATGTGATAAATCTGTGAATAACATTTGTTTGCATGATGTTTTCAGTGAATATAAATTGTGTTGACATATATATATATATATAGTGTGGGCAGATCTGTATATATAAAACCTGGTCTCTGTTTTTTTTAGTAAGTAAACTACTGATCTATAACCTGATTGTTTGTGGTTGATATTTGAAGTATGTGGTAAAAAAAATGTTTGTATGAATGAAATATGTATGCATGTATATCTATTTATATAGGTAGATTAATCTGTGCATGTCTGTATATATTGATACATATACCTCTGTTATATTACAGGTTTTAATCCACCTTGATAAATTCATTTGTTCTTCATATAATCAAATTTAGTTAAGATCTTTGAAGAAGAAATGATTGTATGACTGTAACATTATTTTTAAAAATAATTTCAAGTGTTTAAATTAAATATTTATTTCAAAAATAATAAATAACAGTGATGAACAAACATTAGTCAGAAAATCAATCATTTTAATTTCATGTTTCGAGTTCATAACTTGATTCATATGTGAAAATAATGATTTTTGATATAAATATCATTATTTTTAGTGTTGGGTATGATGGGAATTTGCGAGTTGATCAGAATTGGCTTTATCATTGATTCTCGTCGATCGGCGATGAATTGTTCGTTGTAATTGATGTTGGAGATGGCTGGAGTGTTGAGGATCGAGGGAAAAATGGTGGATGGATTTCTCGAACGTCGTGATGGATGAACGACGTCAAGATAGGGTTTTCGAACCTGTTTGGTCGTAATGTTTCTCGAGATGATTTCTTCATCAAGGCTGAATCAGGGGCGATCGGACTATGGGGAAACGTCATGTGGTGTTGTGGCGTAGCTACGGTGGAAGTCGTGGGTCTCCTCGAAGCTTTGGGTTGCCATGGACGTTGATTTTTCTGGTGATGGGTTTTCAAGCAGTTGGGTTTGAGGATGAAAATCGATGTTCGATCGAAGTTTGGGTTTCTGGGTTGCGCGATGGGTTGTCGAGGTCGAACGTGACTTGTTGGAGGCCGGAGTGGAGTTCGCCGTCGACTGGCGTGGGTGTGCACGTTAACGTGCACGTTAACATATCTAGGAGTCTGGAAGTTGGGTTGGGGAAGAAGCTTGTTCTCGGGTTTCATTCGAGTATACTCGAGATTTACGCGAAGCAGGGAAGAAATGGATTCGTCTCGCGTTCGCTTCGAGATTTCTACGAGTTTTCTCGGGTTTGGGATTAGCTAGTTTTTAGAATTTTCCAGGAAGTGTTTTAAAGTTTTTAAAACAAAAGAAATTTATATTGTAGTGTTTTCTGAGTTTTTAAAATAAAGTTAAACCAAGATTTTAACTACTAAACAAAATTGTTTTCTAGAAAAATTGTTTTAACAAGTTTAAAATAATTTAAATAAATAAGTTTAAAAGAAGAATAGGAAAATAGATTTTCAAATGATCTTTGTATTAAAATTTATTTAATAACTTTGAAAAGTTTCAAAGATTTTATAGGTTAAAATTTAAATGTTGTAATTGTTTAAGTATAAAAAGTTAGGAAATTATTTAATTAAATTTAAATAATTAGTTAAATAATTAACTAAGTAATTAACTAGTCATTATTAAAGATAATTACTTATAATTAATTAAGTATAATTACTTGATGAAGTAATTAAGAAATAATTATTGGATGTAATTTAGTAAAGATAAAATATTTAATAAAGTAATTAGAGGATAATTATTTTATGAAAGTAATTAAATAAGAAGTGATTAAGGCTAATTACCTAGTGTTATTAATTAAATAATTTATTTAATTAAAGGATTAAGGATAATTAATAAGGTAATTAATTATTTCTTAAGGTAATTAATTAAAAGTAATTAATTAAGGAAGATAATTAATTAGAGTTAATTACTGGTTAAGTTTAATCAAAGGTGATTAATAAATTATGGTTTAATTAAAGGTTAATTACTTAATGTAATTAATAAATAATTAAAGGTGTAATTAGGGATCATTAGTTTATAATTAATGATGTGATTAAGAGTTGATTAATTAAGATTAATTAATCAAATGACAACTAATTAATTGTAATTAATTAAGGATTAAAGTAATTGATTATAATTAATTAATTAATGAAGTAATTAAAGGTCAATTACTGTATTTGATTAAGAATAATTAATTTGTGAAATTAATTAAAGATAATTACTTAAATGTAATTAAAATATAATTAATCAAGGTGATTAATTAAAGTGGATAATTAGAGAATGATTAATTAATTTATTTAATTAATGATTATATAAGTAAGATTTATAATGAAGTAATTAATTTAATTTATTTTAAATTAATTAAGAGATGAAGTAATTAATTTAATTCACTTTAAATTAATTAAAGATAGAGATAGTTAATTTAATTCATTTTAAATTAATTATGTTGTGATTAAGTAAATCATTGCTTATATAAGAATGGATGACATTGATTGTCTTGAATGGATGTAATCTCAGAAATGAGATAAGAAATGTTGTGTAGTATGAATGCTTGGTTGCATTATGATGGTAATATAGATTAACTATTGTGATGTTGATATGGATTACCTATTTGGTTATAGATCATTTGTTTATTTGATAATGTGATTATCAATTGTGATTTGTGAATTATCTATCTGTATGAATATAGATAAGTTAAATTGTTTAAACCTTTAAACAACTTGGCCTTAAAAGATACGTTTTGGATTTCGATGAGACCGGGATCGGGTTTCCGTATACCGGTATTCTAGGTCTGGAGACCCGAATACCACATCGATCCAAATTAACGATAGGTCGTGAATCTCAAGTGAAGATGAAGATTTAGAGTGCAAGGGTTATTGTCGTTAACTCTGAGGGTGATTCCAAAACGAGTGTAACGAGATAATGCCTTCGGTTTCGTTCGAACCCGGAACGAACTTATATGGATTGAATGCTTTCAGCACATCGTCAGGCGGACGATGAGCATTCTAAGTGATATGTTCTGATTTAAAGGTAATCGTAACCTCAAGCCTCATCAACCGGGAATGGCTAAAACAGGGGAGGTGCAGCAAGGCTTCGTGGGTAGCACCCACTGAGAGCAAGATAGATCCCTGTCTAGAGGTCCCTTTTCTTTTATTCGGCTTAGTGTGTGGTTGGTCGCGCCAACTACGGGATTATCTTGTTCGGGATTATCCAGTAAGGGATGGTTCCGGCTTTGTGTTGCAGGGGAGCGGGCGTACTCCTCGGTACGGTGATCTAGGCCACGTACTGTGACGGGCGGTACCCCAGTAGCCCTGCCATTGTATGGAATCCAAACTCCAATAAGTGCCGTACGTATTAGTTGTGCCCAACTATGTTGGAATGTGAGATGTAAGCATTTCAGCTATTTCTGTATTTTACTTGAAAACCCTAGACCCTATTATAATACAATCGGATTTCCTATCAAATGTTTTAGTTAGCGTAAGGTAAAAGCTTACCCATGTTTATTTGTGGGGAGTCTTACGTGATACTTTTGTTTTCAAAGGTTTTCAAAGTTAAGCAATCTAACCGTTTACTCACACCAGACCCATGTCTGACCCAAGTGTTTATTTTCTGTTTTATTAAACTCTTGGGTACTCAATATTGTATTGAGTAGTCGAGGGATTCAGGTTAGCTTTGACGAATTCTGGAGGAGATTTGGAGCAGGTGGCTTCAGCGTGTAGATATATTATGGTGTTTCCGCTGTGTTTGTATTGAGTCTGTATCTCTGTGATGTTTGAGATGTATGATAGACAGGTGTTTATAACTGTCTAATATGAGATGTATAAGTTGTATAACTCTGATGTATATGATACTATGTAATATTTTATGTGATATATTATATTTCATTCGTTCCGTTGTGAGTATCTGATGTTGTTGTTCTTCCTTCTTTTCTTTCTTTTCTTCTTCTATCCCTTTCTTTTTTAATTCATGATACGTCTTTCTGGTGGTAGAAAGCCGGGTCGTGACAGAACTATATCATTTTATACATTACATCATCATCAGAGTTTACAACAACAATACAACACTGGATAGTTATATGAACTTGTCCACATACAAAATACACAGTGGAATAATACATAGTATAGATGATACATCTCGCCATCCAGCTCGCCACTTGAGCTCCACAGCATCCAAAATCCAGAATAACCTGATAACCTAACTCTAGACTGCCCGTGTGGAAAATGATGAGCACCCAAAGTTTAGGAAGGGAACAATAAACTCCGAGTCAGTCATGGTGACTGGTGTGAGAACTAAAACAGTTTATCTTTAAACAACAACAAAGCAAGATAAAATAGATTCGCAATGCTTTTGGAAAATGAAACTACCATAAGACCTCCCACCACACACACAATGCAAACGCAGACTTGGAGGAGATTTCTTCTTATGTTAGTCAAAGATGCTTACTATGCAAAACAAATCATTTTGATATTATTACTAGTGCATAGTGAAAAATTCTTTCGAAAATACAATATTAATCTTAGCCAGCATAGGTACCATTATATTATGCCTGCTATAGCTGCCTCCTGAGGAGACAGGTTATACAATTTCAATCGTAAAGGGTTCGTATTGTTTCTTTGGATTTTCCAACAAATGGTCAGGCTAAGGAACTTCCTATGCCACGTAGGAAACGCCTCTGGCTGGACGCTCCGAGAGACAAACTGCTCTCTGCCAAACAAGGCCGGGTTACCCCTATAACAGGTAACTCATGAATATGTCATCACCCGGTCCTTTGGGACCTTTATCCGAGCGCTCGGTAACCAACATCACACATAATAAATAAAGTGTGTCCACATGAGTAAGTATCTGGGCTCCATACCATGATACCACCCCTTTCCAGAAGGAAATGACATACCCTAAAGGGCGCGACCCTCATAACCTTGCCGAAACATTCCTGTTTCGACAATTTCCGGGTTGTTGAGGCCCTGACGAAGTCTCGTCCACAAAGCTACGCTTTATACAAAAGCTATGCTTTAGGTCAAACAAATGATCAAAGTAATGATCACAAAGATAAATGATCAAACAAATGATCATATCACAAATGATCAAACAATGATCATTTCACAGCAACACTCAGCATGCCACATTACCAAATTGGGAATATATCGCTGATAAATTTCGACTACATAACCTCTGAGATCGTACGACTTAGAGAAGGGTGGTAAGCTAAGAGAATAAATTCTCCGCCACCAACAGAAATGTATTTGAAAGAAATCAGCTTTACATCTCAAAATGTAATGTCAGACACGTAACCATACAAGTCTGTTCCGGGTTCGAACAGAACCGAAGGCACTTCCAAAGAAGCCCTTGCAATCCGGATATTCACAATCCCGATAAAACTTCCCATCACAAAGGAAATCTCAATACCGTAGCTAACGGTGCAGAGACAATCGATAGGTCATCCTATCGTTTTCACAAATACCCGGTCTTCACCATCGGTCTTCAATATGATCTATATCGTCGTATCACAAATTCGGAATGGGTTATACGACACAAAGGTCCTTTCCCGGCTAACCCGAATAGTGAGCGCTTATTCAAAAATAAGTGTGGCATTCAAATTCAAGCAAATCACAACAAATACCCATTCAAGGTAATTATTGATAGTCGGTTATTTAACTATCAATAAGGATGCAAAACATCATCAGATTCCAAAAAAATTTCCAAATTATTTAATTTCCAAAAATATCTTTACAAGATATATTATTTCCACACTTAACCATTTGAAACAATTTCAAATCAATTTCCACATTTCAATTTATCTTCAAAAGATAAAATTTCAAACCCTTCATTTCATATTGGAAAAGCATTTCCATACTTATTTAATAATAAGTAATTCACAAACCATTTATTTTCAACACTTGGAAAATATTCGATATACTTAAATCCAGTTAGGTATATATTTTATTCTTTAAGGAAATCATTTTCTTAAACACATCAATTTGAGTCAAAATGAATGTTACGTAAAACATCGTTACGACAACTCAAAATCACTAGTATAGGGATTCGAAATTTAGATAGATATATAAATCCCAATACTACACAAAAATTTCCTTTCGGAAACCATTTACTATAACAACAATGTTATAGTCCACCATTTCCTTATTCCTCGAAACGCCTATTTCAACAATAAATGTTGAAATCTATGTTTTCGATACTTAACACGTTTTAAAACATCTTTTAAAACAATTACTTTATTTCGTAATATCGCTTTTCCAAAACATCTCCGTTTTATTTAATAATATATTCACTGTCCAAAATCGTGAATATAATTCGTTATCCAAACTCAACATTTCTACACATTTTATTTAAAGGATTATCCACTGTCCAAAATCGTGGATATAATTCCTTTAATTAACTTCCAAAATTCATTTATCAAAATAAGTGATTTCGAATTTATAAAACAATGTTTATAAATTCCAATTCTATTTATAAAAACTTTGATTTATAAAAATCCTTGAATTAACAAATTCGATTTATAACTCAATTTTATACCAAAAAGCTAATTTATAAGTTAATTACTTATAAATCTTTTATATAAACCATTTATAATTATTCCAAAAATCTCAATTTAAATAAACCAATTGTATAAAACGTATACTTTCAAAAATCACTTTAAAAATCCCTTTAAAACAAAATCGTTATCTTAAACTTCAAAAATGGATCCGATGATGCAACAGCACCAAATAGTCAATCATAACATCCAAACATCATATATCATCATATGATAACAGAATATATCACAATATCTGTAAATAAATCACTACGGTGAGGAATCCAGTTGGATCCCTCCAACATGTTTCCCTGCATCCACAGATGTTAGCACAATACCAATTCCGCTCCAGTACGGAATTATCGCGGTATATGGGTTTAATAAATATTATCCGCTTACTAACGGCGCAATAGGGTCTCATCCGCTATACAATGCGGGAAATCAACAACTGCAATATATACATATGCCAATATATATATATTGCTATATACATATATAATACCAATTCCACTTCAATGTGAAATTATCGCGATATATGTTTTTAATAAATAACATCCGCTTAATAACGGCGTATAATGTCTATTTCAACACAACAGATAACAATTTATCATCCAATCACACAATCAACAATTTTAAATCTAACTATTTAAAATTTACATCGAAACAAAACATTCGATTGAGTGAGGAGTTCTCACCTTGATTTCAGTTCTGTTCCAGCTTTTATTTCGAATAAAATTAAATAGACGTTTAATTTCATCCGAAATTCACACTAGCTCCAAATGGCTCCAATTCAGTTCCATAGAGAAGTGCTCGACCATACGATTGCAACGCAATTTGTTTCGTAATTTTCTGATGATGTATGACAAAGTTACGATATTTAGAAGTTAACACGAATTTAAATAAATAAATTACACATTTTATTTTAATTTAAACCCACAAATAAATCTGGGCCGCATGTTTTCCATAGGTTAGATCCAGCCCTTGCACGCGCATCATCTTCTCCAGGTAAATGAATCGCGTGAAGAAACCCACTAGCCGCCGTTATACCCTAATGCACGTAACCACCACGAACGAGTTGAAGGCGATCGAGGACCATGACTTCGAAGCCCATCACCACGTGCATCTTCGACCGAAGTAGAGTGGAGCTCGGTCCTTCCTAGACCTCGAAATGCATGCCCAAACACGAGACGAACACGGCTGATTTTCCAGTGATCCACCATTCCATTTTCGATCATAACCGTTGATCTTCTAGAGCTCGATACGATCTTCGTTTTTGCTTTAGGAAGTTTTACGAATAGATGTGTGGATTTGAAGATATCAGGGGAAGAAGAAGTGAGATTCTCGGCCATTGATAATTGCAAGTGGCGGCTGACCATAGAATTTGGGTTTAGGTTGTGATTGTTAACGTATATATATATATATATACGTATATAAATAATGTTAAATTTATTTTAAAAGACTTTTTCAAACGATCTCCAAATTACACGTGCCGCCTGGCGTTCGTATGGTTTACCCCGCGTTCCGAACATAATGGAACGTGTTTCGGGAGCTAATTCGGTCATCTGTGTGAGTTACGGAATTAAACGATCGTTTTTGAATTAAACCGATTAAACAAATTTCTAGGCGTTTTGGCTTGCCCCGGACAAACGGTACCTCCAATTGACACGAAATTTGAAACCTTACAATAATATCACATTACGGATCCGATGAAACTAGTTTCGTCCAATTCTGAGACTGTACCAAAAATGGCTAATTTCACTAGTCGATTAAATATTAAAATATTCAATTTTCACAGATTAACTTTAAATTTAATTTTAAAAGTTCTATAACATCACTATAACTTCAATATGATTTAATATAACTTTATAAATCATTTTCAATCACATTAAATCCATTTTTCAATTATTTCTGGAATTTCACTATTTAATTTATCGATTTAATTTCCCAATTAAATCCAGATATTCGAATTTTAATTAATATAAATTCTGGGTCGTTACAAACTTCCCCCCTTAAAAGAATTTCGTCCTCGAAATTACCAAGTAAGAAGAAGATACAAAATCTATTAATTTTTCAAAACAAACCGTTCAAATTCGATTTACAAATCTCTTAAGTGTTTAACTTTTCCAAAATTCAATAGTTAAACTTCTTTCAACAACTTTACTAAGTTTTCCAAATCATACTTAGTTTTCAAAATTTCCAAATTTTCTCAAAAATATTCTAACGCCTTAAATTTTCGGAAAAATTTGCCATAGCCTCCTTTGCGCGGCTCGATCCGAAAAAAAATTTACAGTGTATATATATCACAAATATACATCTCATCAAGTGATGAGGCATCCCGTAGGGAAAAAAGTGTAAATGTACGATATTTAATCCGAGATATGTACCTTATATATTATTAGCGAGCGTATACGGCTAATATAGCGCGAAAGCGAGCTCCAAAAGCGAAGCAAACGCCATCCGCACCTACTAAACACTCAATCAAACAAATGAGAACATGTATATAGAAAATAATATCGATATACAACATATAGAAACATAATAACTACATGTACAAATCATAGCAATGCATTCAAAAGCAAAATGCAACCATCAAACAATTATCATTCAATAAACATCCAACAACTTCATAACCAAATCAATATACATTCACTTTTCATTAATATTCAATGAATTGGTTTCCAATTTAATCACATTTGGTTGTTAACAATTGGATTTACTAATATTCATTCGTTCAAATTCAATTAGTTTACATTCACATTAGTTCACTTCCAAATTAAATCAAATTCAATTCATATTCATTTACTTTCAATTTGGATTCAATTACTTTAGCTCCAAATTTTATCAATTCAATTTCATTAACATTTAATGAATTTATATGCAATCAACCAACATCCATATAACAACCAATGTACATCCATTACAACCAAATTTATTCAATTTACATTTCTTTACATTCAATTTGGTTCAACACTTTTAATTTCAATTGGTTGATATTAAATTGACTTCCATTCAATTATTCAACTTTCAATTTCATTTGCTTTTATTGAATTAACACTTACATCTATTGGTTCATATCAATCTATTTACATTCAATTGATTAACATCCAATCAATATATTCAATTCAGTTGCTACTTCATTTTACAAATAAAATTGAATTTCATTTATATAACTCAAGTTCACATTCATTTAATAAATTCACTTTATTAATTTACTTTGATATCAAAATCAACTTCGTTCACCATTACTTATGTTATATTCCATTTCAAACATCATTTGTTTAACTTCTTAAGTTTCCACTTATAAATCCAATTCAGATTTTTTTTTCGTTAACAAAGTTCATTTAACCTTTTACCAAAATCAAATTTCATCAATCATTCAAATTTATATCACATTTGACTTAACAAAATTGTTTAATCACTTTATCATTTGGTTTTGCTTACATTACTCATTTTATAAGTTATACAACTTATATATTTAATCTTCCAAATCTGATTTAATTTATATTTATCACTTTACAACTTGGATTTTAAATCAAATTTGTTTATCACAACAAAACTTCAATTTCAATTTACTATGGGTAGCAAATCAATCATACAGAAACTCGAAAATGATACTGATGATGCTGCAGTCATCACCCTTATTATTTTCCAGCAACATAGTGAATTTAGTGCTTTAAATTCTTTCAAAAAATCTTCCTTGATTTATAAATCTCATTACAAATCTTTTACTTATAAAATTTCACTATTTATATATAAGATTATTTCTCAATTGTATATCATTTTAATTATAATTCCATATTTATAATTCATTGCTTTATACAATTATTCTTTCACAACTATTGTTTTATTTAACTTATTCAAACAACTTTTATTAACTGATATATATTTATATTTTCAACAATCAAACAATCAATTATATAGACTTTAATAATTTCCGAAAAATTATTTCTTTATATACAAATATAATCGAGGTAAAATTATTTCATTTACCCAATTTTAAAACAATATCGTGCCAAATTGTTCTGAATAAGTGTTTAGAGATCCCTATCGATAGAGTTGTATGGACTATATCGACCAGAATCCATATACCACTCAACAAATCAATCACCACAATATAAAACAATTTTATATTCACTAACAAATACGCACTCGTATCTATTATTACACTCAAACTCATTCTAGAGCACTACTGGCTCTATCTCTAATGAGTAACACCCAACAGAGCAGGGTTGTCGCTTAACCATATGCTCTGATACCAAATGTAATAATCCACTTTTTCGTACCCCTTGAATAGACACTAATCTCCATCGATTAACTCAAGATGAACGGAAAACCGAACCATTAGGGTTAAAAGAAGAGGTAGAAGAAGACAGAAGAAAAAGAAAGAAGAACAATAGAAACAGAAACAATATCAGAATCTCACATTCGCAGCGGAACAACATATAATAGATAGATGAATAATCTTTAAATAAAAGAACTATATCATTTTATACATTACATCATCATCAGAGTTTACAACAACAATACAACACTAGACAGTTATATGAACTTGTCCACATACAAAATACACAGTGGAATAATACATAGTATAGATGATACGTCTCGCCATCCAGCTCGCCACTTGAGCTCCACAGCATCCAAAATCCAGAATAACCTGATAACCTAACTCTAGACTGCCCGTGTGGAAAATGATGGGCACCTAGAGTTTAGGAAGGGAACAATAAACTCCGAGTCAGTCATGGTGACTGGTGTGAGAACTAAAACAGTTTATCTTTAAACAACAACAAATCAAGATAAAATAGATTCGCAATGCTTTTGGAAAATGAAACTACCATAAGACCTCCCACCACACACACAATGCAAACGCAGACTTGGAGGAGATTTCTTCTTATGTTAGTCAAAGATGCTTACTACGCAAAACAAATCATTTTGATATTATTACTAGTGCATAGTGAAAAATTCTTTCGAAAATACAATATTAAACTTAGCCAGCATAGGTACCATTATATTATGCCTGCTATAGCTGCCTCCTGAGGATACAGGTTATACAATTTCAATCGTAAAGGGTTGGTATTGTTTCTTTGGATTTTCCAACAAATGGTCAGGCTAAGGAACTTCCTATGCCACGTAGGAAACGCCTCTGGCTGGACGCTCCGAGAGACAAACTGCTCTCTGCCAAACAAGGCCGGGTTACCCCTATAACAGGTAACTCACGAATATGTCATAACCCGGTCCTTTGGGACCTTTATCCGAGCGCTCGGTAACCAACATCACACATAATAAATAAAGTGTGTCCACATGAGTAAGTATCTGGGCTCCATACTATGATACCACCCCTTTCCAGAAGGAAATGACATACCCTAAAGGGCGCGACCCTCATAACCTTGCCGCAACATTCCTGTTTCGACAATTTTCGGGTTGTTGAGGCCCTGACGAAGTCTCGTCCACAAAGCTACGCTTTATACAAAAGCTATGCTTTAGGTCAAACAAATGATCAAAGTAATGATCACAAAGATAAATGATCAAACAAATGATCATATCACAAATGATCAAACAATGATCATTTCACAGCAACACTCAGCATGCCACATTACCAAATTGGGAATATATCGCTGATAAATTAACCTCTGAGCTCGTACGTCTCAGAGAAGGGTGTTAACTAAGAGAATAAATTCTCCGCCACCAACAGAAATGTATTTGAAAGAAATCAGCTTTACATCTCAAAATGTAATGTCAGACACGTAACCATACAAGTCTGTTCCGGGTTCGAACAGAACCGAAGGCACTTCCAAAGAAGCCCTTGCAATCCGGATATTCACAATCCCGATAAAACTTCCCATCACAAAGGAAATCTCAATACCGTAGCTAACGGTGCAGAGACAATCGATAGGTCATCCTATCATTTTCACAAATACCCGGTCTTCACCACCGGTCTTCAATACGATCCATATCGTCGTATCACAAATTCGAAATGGGTTATACGACACAAAGGTCCTTTCCCGGCTAACCCGAATAGTGAGCGCTTATTCAAAAATAAGTGTGGCATTCAAATTCAAGCAAATCACAACAAATACCCATTCAAGGTAATTATTGATAGTCGATTATTTAACTATCAATAATGATGCGGAACATCATCAGATTCCAAAAAATTTTCCAAATTATTTAATTTCCAAAAATATCTTTACAAGATATATTATTTCCACACTTAACCATTTGAAACAATTTCAAATCAATTTCCACATTTCAATTTATCTTTAAAAGATAAAATTTCAAACCCTTCATTTCATATTGGAAAAGCATTTCCATACTTATTTAATAATAAGTAATTCACAAATCATTTATTTTCAACACTTGGAAAATATTCGATATACTTAAATCCAGTTAGGTATATATTTTATTCTTTAAGGAAATCATTTTCTTAAACACATCAATTTGAGTCAAAACGAATGATACGTAAAACATCGTTACAACAACTCAAAATCACTAGTATAGGGATTCAAAATTTAGATAGATATATAAATCCCAATACTACACAAAAATTTCTTTCGGAAACCATTTACTATAACAACAATGTTATAGTCCATCATTTCCTTATTCCTCGAAACGCCTATTTCAACAATAAATGTTGAAATCTATGTTTTCGATACTTAACACGTTTTAAAACATCTTTTAAAACAATTACTTTATTTCGTAATATCACTTTTCCAAAACATCTCCGTTTTATTTAATAATATATTCACTGTCCAAAATCGTGAATATAATTCGTTATCCAAACTCAACATTTCTACACATTTTATTTAAAGGATTATCCACTGTCCAAAACCGTGGATATAATTCCTTTAATTAACTTCCAAAATTCATTTATCAAAATAAGTGATTTCGAATTTATAAAACAATGTTTATAAATTCCAATTCTATTTATAAAAACTTTGATTTATAAAAATCCTTGAATTAACAAATTCGATTTATAACTCAATTTTATACCAAAAATCTAATTTATAAGTTAATTACTTATAAATCTTTTATATAAACCGTTTATAATTATTCCAAAAATCTCAATTTAAATAAACCAATTGTATAAAACGTATACTTTCAAAAATCACTTTAAAAATCCCTTTAAAACAAAATCGTTATCTTAAACTTCAAAAATGGATCCGATGATGCAACAGCACCAAATAGTCAATCATAACATCCAAACATCATATATCATCATATGATAACAGAATATATCATAATATCTGTAAATAAATCACTACGGTGTGGAATCCAGTTGGATCCCTCCAACCTGTTTCCCTGCATCCACAGATGTTAGCACAATACCAATTCCGCTCCAGTACGGAATTATCGCGGTATATGGGTTTAATAAATATTATCCGCTTACTAACGGCGCAATAGGGTCTCATCCGCTATACAATGCGGGAAATCAACAACTGCAATATATACATATGCCAATATATATATATTGCTATATACATATATAATACCAATTCCACTTCAATGTGAAATTATCGCGGTATATGTTTTTAATAAATAACATCCGCTTAATAACGGCGTATAATGTCTATTTCAACACAACAGATAACAATTTATCATCCAATCACAATCAACAATTTTAAATCTAACTATTTAAAATTTACATCGAAACAAAACATTCGATTGAGTGAGGAGTTCTCACCTTGATTTCAGTTCTGTTCCAGCTTTTATTTCGAATAAAATTAAACAGACGTTTAATTTCACCCGAAATTCACACTAGCTCCAAATGGCTCCAATTTAGTTCCATAGCGAAGTGCTCGACCATACGATTGCAACGCAATTTGTTTCGTAATTTTCTGATGATGTATGACAAAGTTACGGCATTTTGAAGTTAACACGAATTTAAATAAATAAATTACACATTTTATTTTAATTTAAACCCACAAATAAATCTGGGCCGCATGTTTTCCATAGGTTAGATCCAGACCTTGCACGCGCATCATCTTCTCCAGGTAAATGAATCGCGTGAAGAAACCCACTAGCCGCTGTTATACCCTAATGCACGTAACCACCACGAACGAGTTGAAGGCGATCGAGGACCATGACTTCGAAGCCCATCACCACGTGCATCTTCGACCGAAGTAGAGTGGAGCTCGGTCCTTCCTAGACCTCGAAATGCATGCCCAAACACGAGACGAACGCGGCTGATTTTCCAGTGATCCACCATTCCATTTTCGATCATAACCGTTGATCTTCTAGAGCTCGATACGATCTTCGTTTTTGCTTTAGGAAGTTTTACGAATAGATGTGTGGATTTGAAGATATCAGGGGAAGAAGAAGTGAGATTCTCGGCCATTGATAATTGCAAGTGGCGGCTGACCATAGAATTTGGGTTTAGGTTGTGATTGTTAACGTATATATATATATATATACACGTATATAAATAATGTTAAATTTATTTTAAACGACTTTTTCAAACGATCTCCAAATTACACGTGCCGCCTGGCATTTGTAAGGTTTACCCCACGTTCCAAACACAATGGAACGTGTTTCGGGAGCTAATTCGGTCATCTGTGTGAGTTACGGAATTAAACGATCGTTTTTGAATTAAATCGATTAAACAAATTTCTAGTCGTTTTGGTTTGCCCCGGACAAACGGCACCTCCAATTGACACGAAATTTGAAACCTTACAATAATATCACATTACGGATCCGATGAAACTGGTTTCATCCAATTCTGAGACTGTACCAAAAATGGCTAATTTCACTAGTCGATTAAATATTAAAATATTCAATTTTCACAGATTAACTTTAAATTTAATTTTAAAAGTTCTATAAAACTTCAATATGATTTAATATAACTTTATAAATCATTTTCAATCACATTAAATCCAGTTTTCAATTATTTCTGGAATTTCACTATTTAATTTATCGATTTAATTTCCCAATTAAATCCAGATATTCGAATTTTAATTAATATAAATTATGGGTCGTTACAGTTGCGAAAGAAAGTGAATGAATAAATGAACTCGTGGTGGCCAAGTAAATGATCACAACACAATCTAAAAACATGGGCCAAGATTCAATTGAAGCCCGTAAAACATTTCAACAAATTTTTGAAAGGAATTTCACCGATTTAAAAACTCCATCAACAAACAGCTATTAGCCAGCAGAAGTAAATCGTCTAATGACGATAATAAATTAGCAACCAAATCAAATCGTCTAATGACGATTATAAATTTGTTACAAAACCACGGGTTGTTACAAAACTAATATAGAAATTTCTAATTAAATTTTCTCAATTTAATACATTCACAAAAATGACCGTTTTGCCCCTATATGAAGATGGATATGTGACAATTTGGAATTAATATGAATTTTTGTTTAAACAAGTTAAAATACCCAATATGATCATTTATTCAATTTAAATAGATTGAATATGGTGGTAAAAATATGCACATTTACGTGCACATAACAATAGCATCAATTCACTGGAGATTTATATATCCTCGGTTTAGATGCTGATATCCTTTGATATGCCCGAATTCTATCTCTTGCGATCGAATGTCGATTTGCATCAGAATTCCGCATCGATCTTATTCCTGAGTCACGGTTGACCCGGTTAAGGTCGCCCGCGATTTATATAAGTTTATCCATCTCTTCTCTGTTGGAATTTAATTATCCTATCTCCCATTCAAGCCTATCTCGTTTGTTAGGATTCTCATTTATTAGGACCCCTCTATATGTGAATCTCTATCCATTCTTGAATCATCGAGTGAGGGAGTGTATTTGTATTAATATTAAAATGTTTTATTGTGTGTTGTTTGAGTTGTTAAGTTTGAATTTTGGGGTTTCGATCGATTCGTCTGATCAACGATATCGATAGGAATTTCAAAACACTTGAACAGAGCAAATTGACACAATATTATTTTTAAATGGTAAATGAAATAAAATGTGACGACCCGGAAATTTCGAACCCGAAAATTCCAGATAGTTAGAAGAAAAAGAAAAGAGATAGAAGAAAGAAACAGAACAAGACACAGATTCTCACATTCGCAGCGGATCAAAATACAATATCAAATAATAATATCAGTTATACAAAGAAAACTGTATTTGTTAATTACATTTTTATACATCAGAGTTACCACATTCACAATATACTAGACAGTTAGAAATAACATGTCTCTGACAACAATAATATATCACAGCGGAATATACTCCATTCGTTCCTGCCATCCAGCTCGCCCCCTGAGCTCCAGAACGTCCTTACCTGAAATCTGTAATACTCGGTCTGACCCGAGCATTACATCAAAGTAACACCCGGGTCAGGCTGGAAACCAGCGTGAGTAAACTCATCGAACATGAAATTTTAATTCATAGAACTTATTTAAACCCGGGGTAACTCGTACTTTAAAACAACTTATATAGTCCACACTTTATTTTCACAAAACAATATCTAAGTATCCAACTTAGTTTAAATGATCCATATTATTTCAAACCAGCCTATTGATTTCACATATCAATTCTATAAAGAGTTATAGAAGATTACAAATCGAAGTGGTTTTGGGTATTTACTGATACCCAACCCCGGTCTCTTCGAAATCCAAACGTATCTTAAAGGTCAAGGTGTTTTAAAATTAAACAAATTCAATTCAACTCTTTGAATTCACATAGCATTTATCATAGATAATCCATACATTCATCTCAAATATATCCAAGCATATCACAGAGTATCACAGAATATCACCCAATATATATCAATTAATCCAGACATTCTACTCAAACAATTATCCAAACAGAATTTATTAATCCTGATTATAATTAATTAAATTATCTTAAATTTAATTAATTACTTAAGAACTAAACACTTAACCCTGCTTAATTAATTAATTTATTAATTACAGTCATTTAAATTAATTAATCATACCTTAATTACTTTTATAAGTCAATTAATTAATCTTAATCAAAGATTAATTTATCCTTTAACTATTAATTAATAAACCTAAATTATTAATTAATAAAATTTAATTACAAATTAATTATCAGTTAATTATTCCTTAATTAATCTTTATAGATTAATTATCTCTTAGTTTATAAAACTTAATTATAAATTAATAAACTTAACCAAGTACTTCTTAATTACCAGTTAACCAATTCTCTAATTACTTAATTATTAATTTCTAGTCAAAATAAATTAATCTCCAATTATAAATCAAAATCTTAATTACTTGATTAATAATCCTTAATTATAAATTAATCAACCCCTAATCATTAGTTAATTAAATAAATCAATTTCTCTTAATTAATTTCTTAATTAGTCCTTATCATTATTAATTAATCATACTTTAATTTCCCTACATATATTTAAAACTTGGTTAAACTTTCTTTTTGCTTAAAAATTTGTTAATACTTTTTTTTTTTTTTTAAAAAAAAACTTTAAACTTGGTTATTATTTTACATAGTTTAAAATCTGGTATCAATTCAAACAACCCGTGCCTATCAGATAAACACTCGAACAAAACACGAGTCTCTCGCATCACTTCTTCCTCGAGTCACACCCGAATCCTTACTCGAGATCATCCCCAAGTCCATGTTTCTTTCCCAACTTCCAAACACCAGATGCACGAAACGTGCACGTATACGTGTACAGATCATCGGAGCCCCTCCGACCTACACCGCCACTGCCACCAAGTCGCCGTCGACCCACTCCATCGTTCCGACCCCCCAGTTCCACTCAAAATTCTCGAATTCAAAATCGAACAGTTCCTCCACTACCAGAAATGAAACCCCGACCTACAGACGCCTCGTACCACTGCTACAGCCAACCGGAATCCTCGCCTTATCGCCACAAGCTTCGTCTGACATCCCTCTTTCTATTTCCCCCATCCACTGACACTCCGATGCCGCCTCATTGCCGCACTAGCCAGAAACTCAACCTCGCCTCGAAGAAGCCTTAAAACCCTACAACTGCGTCAATTAACTTCCACGATAAATAAAAAAAACAATGACTATTTTTCTGGTAAACTCCACCACCTGAACTTCCCCTGACATCAATTTCGAAGCTCGATTTTCGGTTGATCATCGAGAATTGGCGAAAAACGTGATTACATTCAACTCACGACACCCCATCATCTACGCCACTAAAAATTGAAGCAAGACCACCAAAAATCATAATTCACCAAGACGAATCAAATTATATAAGTGAACCCTGGAATTAAAATAGTTGATTTTTCTGATATGTTTTATTTTCACTGTAAATTCTTTCTTCCCAGAAAAACACTTACTAATTACACTTATAATTATTTTTAAAAATAAGAGTTAGTTAATACAAACATATTTCCTGTATACATCTTAACTTAAAAGGGAATGAGGGAAAAGAATTTGATTTTTGAACTTGTTTAAAACCTCTTAAACTTAGAACAGAAGTATATACATACTAGTACACAGACATATGCACAGATAACATCAAATATATATATATACCTACAAACCTATTTATATATGCAAGCCTATTTATACATGCATTCATTTAAAAATTTATCAGGCATACATTTATGTAAACACTCATCAAATTTGACTTAAATATTTTACTTTCTGAATCAAGTTTGAATTCAAGTTTGTTCATTGTTTCAGTTTTGAACAGAGATTTATTTTCAAAGTTCCCATCATGTATATAATTATTAACACCTGTATATATACTTATAATTGTTATAAAACAACATGCACAGTAGATTTCACATCACTTTTCAAAGATCATCACATACAACTTCAAGATGTACCAAAAGTTTCAGAGTTACTCACAGTTTATGATGTTGAACAAAGTGTTTGAGAAATTTGGAAACTTTAATCTTGATTAGCTTGATCCAGAACTTGAATTCTCTTAGTTTAGATTTGGAGTTGTTGATTCTTGCAAATCTTGAATCTTGTAGAAGAGACTTCGAAACTGATTTGCTAGGTTTGATTTACTTGAAATTCTAGAATTTGTTTTGGAAATGTTTTCAGATTTTGGTATATTTTCTCTGATTTAAAACGTGGCTGTAGCTTAAATTTTGAGAAAATGAGATAGAAAAGTGTATGAAGAATAAGAGGTAGTGTTATATAGATTCAAATTTTGATTTATTAGATTTAAGGAAATAAAATAAAAATGTGACACTTGTCACTAAACTTATTTAATAACTTAACACATGTTATTTAAAGGTGTTTATATGTTAACACATATATCTCTCATGCATAATTAAAATTTATTTATTAAATAAAGCTTTTATAGTTTATTTTCTAATAACTAAATGCATATAAAAAAAATGAAAATCTTTTTAAAGAAATAGAATAAGACAAACTATATTTATACAAAAATTATTTATACATACCTTTAAATCCAAAACATACATTAAGATATATATCATCTCTTTGAAATCCAAATATAAGTTCAAACCAAAATTTAAATAAAATTAAAAAAAAAAAACAATCTTAAAATCAATTTGAAAACATCCACAAATTTCAATTTGAAATAAATACTCTATTTAAAAATCTATATTCACATACCTATATATATACAATATATTTTTATTATTGTTTGAATATAAAAATTTTGCCAATTTAATTAATTTATTAAAGGAGATTATCATCTTTATTTTCTTTAAAATTTCCGAGATATCAATATATATATACTTTTTAAATCCAATTTATTTTAAGATATTTATCCAAATATAAATAGTTATTATCAGATTTATAAATCTAAATAAAATCAGTATTTCTATTAATTAACCCAGTTAATTATCAATTAACATATGTTCTAAAATCCAGGTTATCACATTCCTCCCCCCTTTAAATCTTTTCGTCCTCGAAAAGGAACGAAGCAAGAATTTTTATACTTAAAATCAGATAAATTATTCTTTGATCATTTTTAAAACACTCTTAAAATCTATATAATATTATCAAAATAGTTTTTATAAAAATAGTTTTTATAACTCGATGTCTCAACCAGTCCATCCTTGTTCTCACAGAAATTCAGTCATACGTTGATCAGGCGTAAGACTGAAAATCTATCAGTACTTGGTAAACCCGTTTTCAACACCTAGTGAAAATATTTGGAAAATAATTTTATTGAAAATATGGAAAACATTTTTGAAATCGAGGAAATATCTTTGGTGAGAATGCTCTGGAAATCATCACCCCCATCCATGGTCACAGTTACATCACGGGTTACGTTGCCATTGCAGCAAAAGTCCATGTAACTGATAACAGCATGGAACCCACAACAGATCGCAGTTACATCCCAGGGTTACGTTGCCGTCGCAGCAAAAGTCCATGTAACTGTTGGCTCTCAGCGGCACACACGATTTCGCTGTCAAAATGAAACTTCTCCCACATAGGTCGCAGTCTACCGATATAAAATCAAACGCAGACTGTTGGCTCTCAACGGCACAAACGACTTTCGCTATGTTACCATAGTGTCACAGTCTACCGATATAAAATCAAACGTAGACAGTTGGCTCTCAGCGGCACACATGACTTTCGCTATGGTCTGCAGTAGATCGCAGTGACATTGAGTTAAATTGTTGTCACAGCATAACTCAAATGCCTCTGTGGGCACCAGCCCCTCGACTTTCGCTACACAAATAATCCTCAGGAACTAGTTTTGTCCGGACTCCTCACAGGATCAACTTTAGAAACCCCCCTTGGGGCTCAAGGCAGTACCACCCAGTGGTACTCCTGAGAAGTTCATTTCAAGGAAGCGCCTTTTTCCCCAGAGCTATTCTCAAAACACTTTATACTATATACTTATAGTATCTTCAAATCATACCCTTTATGATTTATCAAAATCTCCTTTACACAAAATCGATTACCAAAATCGATAATTTCCAAACTAGGCTTTTCAAAATCCAAAATTGATTTTCCAAAAATCAAAAGCCTTTTCCAAATTATATAGGTTCCCAAAACCTTTTCCAAAATCATTCTCATAAAATTCTTTATATATATATATAGATATAGATATATATAACTTTGAAAATCTTTGGATCATTTCAAACTTGTATAAAACCTCTTTTATACTTCAATTATTTCAAAACCCTTTTTATTCTGGCTAGATTCAATAAGGGAAGTTTATCATATTACAAAATACAACTTTATTTATTGCCAAATCAAATATTCAAGTTTGATTTCTTTATAAAGTTATTTACCATTTACTTATCTCCATAAAGTAAATTTCAACCAAAGAAATATCCAATTCCATTATATTTCACAAATATACTTTTCATTTCAAAGATCATTTTACAATCCTTATCCAATTTCAATATCAATTTCATTCAAACTCGTACGATGTACACATATCATTCGTACGCAATATCAGTCTGATCGCTCAATCGATCACAAAATTTCACTTCCGAACTAGTATCGTCCACCCGACTTCCTAGTGCGGACTCAGATCTGGTTTCTTGATCAGAAACCGTCATTCTCCTTGCATAGTCGTAGCCATGATAGAGAATATCCAGAACCAATCAACAATCCATATCCAGGTTCGCCGTCGAAAATCGAGCGAAAAATCCCAACTCGGATCGATAATACTATCTGGAAATTATGTGTTCGAATCTGGATCAAATCACTATGCGAACAGAATAATATACGTACATCCTACGTATTTAACTTCATTGATTATTAGCCAAATCAATTCTCTTTTCTATTCACATTTCCTTTACTTTCATTCTCTTACTCTCAATTGCTTCCATTTCCAATTGAGTTATTAATTCAATTACAAACAGTTTGAACTTTGACTTATTTAAATTTAAAAATAGCTTGAAAAAGTTTAAAATAGATAAGTAGTTGGAAAATAGTTATTAGTTTGTAAAATAGTTGTAAAATAGTTAAGTAGGTATAAAATTGTTAGATAATTACAAAATAGTTTATAAAATAGTGATTAGATATAAGTAACTGAAAAATAGTAATTAGTTTATAAGACAGTTTCAAAATAGTTAAATAGTTCCAAAATAATTGTAAAATAAGTATAAAATAGTTTGGGATTTAAGCAGAAAGATTTTATAGTAAATAGTTTGGAAAAATATTTTTGTATTTAAAACAATTTAGTTTGAAAATAAACCAGAGCCAAACTGTTTAATTTCCAAATCTCCATTTCCAATTAATTTCTCATCAATTCAATTTAAATTCCACTTCCATTTAAATTGACTCAATACTTCAATTTCCATTGAAATTGATTTAACCTCAATTCAAGTTGAATTTACCTTAATTCCTTTCCTAATTCAAATCAAATTCCATTTGATTTTAAAACTTATTCAACATTAATCACAATTCCAAATTATTTCAATTCAATTTGGATTAATTTCAAATTGAACCAGCTTCAATTTCAAATCATTTCAATTCTAATTCAAATTTCAAAATTCCATTTTAAAATTATCTTTACTTAACTTATTACAAAGTTCAAATAAGAATTCAAAAACAATTTAATCTTCAGATTCTAATTTATTATCCATTTTCAATTTCCAGATCTCAAACCCATTTTGAGATCACTCATAACCCCCATTTAAATTAACTACCCAAGTTAAATTTAAATTTCATCTTGAAATTTCCAATTCAAATTATTCATTCAAACTTATTTAACTTCCTCCAAGTTAAATTAAATTTACTTAATCCGGTCAACTTTACAAAATTTGAATTCCTATTCAAATTTTAAACTTCAGATTAATAATCTTTCCCCTTTAAGTTTAAAAAGCTTACTTTACTTTGGGTTTCACATCACATTCCAATTTAAAACTCGACACTAAGTGTTTATTTCAAATCATCATTGGTATTATGTATATTCCTCATATATACATTTTCTTTACACACCAAGTTATACTTTAAATTTTAAACCATTCTTGGTTTTTAATTTCAAAACAAATTTCTTTAAAACAATCTCAAGTTTTCTGGACTTAGATTTAAAACTTCACAATTTTAAATTATCTTCAATTCCAATTTATAAGTTATACTCACTTAAATGTTTACTTCCCTAAACATTTCATTTTGCTAAATCATTAACAACATTCATTATTAAACACAATTACCATTTATGATAATACCAAGATTATCATATCTGGAAACCAATTCATTATTACCTTTATTCTTGATAACATTTCTACAAATTCAAGATTTTAATTTTAGTTTGAATTCATTTCAAACTTATCTTTATTCAATTTTAATTTGGCTTTATTTCTATTACCACTTAATTTAATTCCAATATTTTAACAACCAATTACCTTAATATTTATTAGAAAGAAATATCATTTTATATATCAAAATATATTCTTATATAAAATCATTTAAAATCCTTATATAAGAAAATAACAATTACGCTCTCATATATATACACTCAACTCGTTCTAGGGTACCATTGACCCTATCTTTAACGAGTAATCCCAACAGAGCCAAGGTTCTCGCTTAACCTCGCTCTGATACCAAATGTGACGACCCGGAAATTTCGAACCCGAAAATTCCAGATAGTTAGAAGAAAAAGAAAAGAGATAGAAGAAAGAAACAGAACAAGACACAGATTCTCACATTCGCAGCGGATCAAAATACAATATCAAATAATAATATCAGTTATACAAAGAAAACTGTATTTGTTAATTACATTTTTATACATCAGAGTTACCACATTCACAATATACTAGACAGTTAGAAATAACATGTCTCTGACAACAATAATATATCACAGCGGAATATACTCCATTCGTTCCTGCCATCCAGCTCGCCCCCTGAGCTCCAGAACGTCCTTACCTGAAATCTGTAATACTCGGTCTGACCCGAGCATTACATCAAAGTAACACCCGGGTCAGGCTGGAAACCAGCGTGAGTAAACTCATCGAACATGAAATTTTAATTCATAGAACTTATTTAAACCCGGGGTAACTCGTACTTTAAAACAACTTATATAGTCCACACTTTATTTTCACAAAACAATATCTAAGTATCCAACTTAGTTTAAATGATCCATATTATTTCAAACCAGCCTATTGATTTCACATATCAATTCTATAAAGAGTTATAGAAGATTACAAATCGAAGTGGTTTTGGGTATTTACTGATACCCAACCCCGGTCTCTTCGAAATCCAAACGTATCTTAAAGGTCAAGGTGTTTTAAAATTAAACAAATTCAATTCAACTCTTTGAATTCACATAGCATTTATCATAGATAATCCATACATTCATCTCAAATATATCCAAGCATATCACAGAGTATCACAGAATATCACCCAATATATATCAATTAATCCAGACATTCTACTCAAACAATTATCCAAACAGAATTTATTAATCCTGATTATAATTAATTAAATTATCTTAAATTTAATTAATTACTTAAGAACTAAACACTTAACCCTGCTTAATTAATTAATTTATTAATTACAGTCATTTAAATTAATTAATCATACCTTAATTACTTTTATAAGTCAATTAATTAATCTTAATCAAAGATTAATTTATCCTTTAACTATTAATTAATAAACCTAAATTATTAATTAATAAAATTTAATTACAAATTAATTATCAGTTAATTATTCCTTAATTAATCTTTATAGATTAATTATCTCTTAGTTTATAAAACTTAATTATAAATTAATAAACTTAACCAAGTACTTCTTAATTACCAGTTAACCAATTCTCTAATTACTTAATTATTAATTTCTAGTCAAAATAAATTAATCTCCAATTATAAATCAAAATCTTAATTACTTGATTAATAATCCTTAATTATAAATTAATCAACCCCTAATCATTAGTTAATTAAATAAATCAATTTCTCTTAATTAATTTCTTAATTAGTCCTTATCATTATTAATTAATCATACTTTAATTTCCCTACATATATTTAAAACTTGGTTAAACTTTCTTTTTGCTTAAAAATTTGTTAATACTTTTTTTTTTTTTTAAAAAAAAAACTTTAAACTTGGTTATTATTTTACATAGTTTAAAATCTGGTATCAATTCAAACAACCCGTGCCTATCAGATAAACACTCGAACAAAACACGAGTCTCTCGCATCACTTCTTCCTCGAGTCACACCCGAATCCTTACTCGAGATCATCCCCAAGTCCATGTTTCTTTCCCAACTTCCAAACACCAGATGCACGAAACGTGCACGTATACGTGTACAGATCATCGGAGCCCCTCCGACCTACACCGCCACTGCCACCAAGTCGCCGTCGACCCACTCCATCGTTCCGACCCCCCAGTTCCACTCAAAATTCTCGAATTCAAAATCGAACAGTTCCTCCACTACCAGAAATGAAACCCCGACCTACAGACGCCTCGTACCACTGCTACAGCCAACCGGAATCCTCGCCTTATCGCCACAAGCTTCGTCTGACATCCCTCTTTCTATTTCCCCCATCCACTGACACTCCGATGCCGCCTCATTGCCGCACTAGCCAGAAACTCAACCTCGCCTCGAAGAAGCCTTAAAACCCTACAACTGCGTCAATTAACTTCCACGATAAATAAAAAAAACAATGACTATTTTTCTGGTAAACTCCACCACCTGAACTTCCCCTGACATCAATTTCGAAGCTCGATTTTCGGTTGATCATCGAGAATTGGCGAAAAACGTGATTACATTCAACTCACGACACCCCATCATCTACGCCACTAAAAATTGAAGCAAGACCACCAAAAATCATAATTCACCAAGACGAATCAAATTATATAAGTGAACCCTGGAATTAAAATAGTTGATTTTTCTGATATGTTTTATTTTCACTGTAAATTCTTTCTTCCCAGAAAAACACTTACTAATTACACTTATAATTATTTTTAAAAATAAGAGTTAGTTAATACAAACATATTTCCTGTATACATCTTAACTTAAAAGGGAATGAGGGAAAAGAATTTGATTTTTGAACTTGTTTAAAACCTCTTAAACTTAGAACAGAAGTATATACATACTAGTACACAGACATATGCACAGATAACATCAAATATATATATATACCTACAAACCTATTTATATATGCAAGCCTATTTATACATGCATTCATTTAAAAATTTATCAGGCATACATTTATGTAAACACTCATCAAATTTGACTTAAATATTTTACTTTCTGAATCAAGTTTGAATTCAAGTTTGTTCATTGTTTCAGTTTTGAACAGAGATTTATTTTCAAAGTTCCCATCATGTATATAATTATTAACACCTGTATATATACTTATAATTGTTATAAAACAACATGCACAGTAGATTTCACATCACTTTTCAAAGATCATCACATACAACTTCAAGATGTACCAAAAGTTTCAGAGTTACTCACAGTTTATGATGTTGAACAAAGTGTTTGAGAAATTTGGAAACTTTAATCTTGATTAGCTTGATCCAGAACTTGAATTCTCTTAGTTTAGATTTGGAGTTGTTGATTCTTGCAAATCTTGAATCTTGTAGAAGAGACTTCGAAACTGATTTGCTAGGTTTGATTTACTTGAAATTCTAGAATTTGTTTTGGAAATGTTTTCAGATTTTGGTATATTTTCTCTGATTTAAAACGTGGCTGTAGCTTAAATTTTGAGAAAATGAGATAGAAAAGTGTATGAAGAATAAGAGGTAGTGTTATATAGATTCAAATTTTGATTTATTAGATTTAAGGAAATAAAATAAAAATGTGACACTTGTCACTAAACTTATTTAATAACTTAACACATGTTATTTAAAGGTGTTTATATGTTAACACATATATCTCTCATGCATAATTAAAATTTATTTATTAAATAAAGCTTTTATAGTTTATTTTCTAATAACTAAATGCATATAAAAAAAATGAAAATCTTTTTAAAGAAATAGAATAAGACAAACTATATTTATACAAAAATTATTTATACATACCTTTAAATCCAAAACATACATTAAGATATATATCATCTCTTTGAAATCCAAATATAAGTTCAAACCAAAATTTAAATAAAATTAAAAAAAAAAAACAATCTTAAAATCAATTTGAAAACATCCACAAATTTCAATTTGAAATAAATACTCTATTTAAAAATCTATATTCACATACCTATATATATACAATATATTTTTATTATTGTTTGAATATAAAAATTTTGCCAATTTAATTAATTTATTAAAGGAGATTATCATCTTTATTTTCTTTAAAATTTCCGAGATATCAATATATATATACTTTTTAAATCCAATTTATTTTAAGATATTTATCCAAATATAAATAGTTATTATCAGATTTATAAATCTAAATAAAATCAGTATTTCTATTAATTAACCCAGTTAATTATCAATTAACATATGTTCTAAAATCCAGGTTATCACATAAAATTTGGTATATTATATATATATATGTATAATTTTCTGAAGTTAAATTGTTAATTGTATTGGTTGTTGGAAATGATAATATTATCTTCATTTATTGTTCTATAAACCATTGATTTTTCCCAACATATAAATCGATAAATTTATAAAAACATGGTCTAAATTGACTTAGAATTCAAATGAATTTAAAATTTAGAATTTTAGAATTCAAAATTTCCGGTGATTCCAAACTTTGGTTTTAAAGCTTTAAATGTATATTATTTAAATAATTTCAAATAGAAATTATTTTCAGAGAAATTTTAAATGTTTAAATCAGCACTCTTCTCTTTTGTCGCTGGAAAATAATTTCGATGATGGCGGCCGCATCATCGACATTCATTTTCGAGTTTCGAAGTGGAGAGACCACTCAGTAGCTTGCTACACTTTTGATTTGGAAAATAAATTTGATTTGAATTTCTTAAATATGGCCTGAATTTATATATATAGGTATATGATTTTAGATTTGATTTGTTTTGATATATAGTGTGTGTATATATATATATATATATATATCTAAATGGTAGAGGCGAATCGGAAATTTAATTCTTAAATTTATGTTAAAGGGTGAGTTTTAATAATAAAATGAAACCAAAAATTTTGAATAAATATTTAAACTTGAAATAATTGAATTTATAATTTTTTCTTGTATAATACTCCATTGCATTCCAATATAACTTACCAAAAATTATTCAAAAGTTGAATATGTAATTGGATAATATACAATATGAAATGTCTTATAAATAAATTTGAGTGTTTATAATAAATGTTATACACCTAAATTTTAATTATAAAAATGTTAATAGAGTTAAATAGAATAATAAGTTAATTGAATAATAGATGTGATAAATAAAATAAATTTTTGTTTTGAAGAAATTAATAACTTGAAATCAGATCAACTTAATGAAATACCTTGAATTTAAAAATCAAATATTGAATATTAATTAATTTAAATTGTATTAATTGTTTTCCAATCTATTTTCCTTTCTAGTTGTTCTATTCTCCCACCTTGTTCCTTTTCGGGGACGAAAAGTTTTGAGTGGGGGAGAGTGTAACGACCCATAAATTTTAGTGGTTTTATTTATTTAATTAATTGAATTTTTATGAAATTTTAAATGATTGAATTTAGAAATAAAAATATTATATTTGGAATACGTCTATTTAAACATAGCAAATGGTAAATTTTCAATTAATAATATGGAAGTTTATTTTCTTGTGTAATTTTATTTAAATTCAAATCAGTTAAAATTGATGATAATCAAATGTTTTCCAAACCTGAATATTTTTCTATAGAAAATTTGTAAATCATCTTCTGAGTAAGACGTCATATTTCGTTTTGTCAAATTTGAACTACTATTGCTCCATTTATCTTATTTTCGGCATTTTAGCAGCATTTTCGGTACCGAATATCGACTTTTGATAGGTTGATCGTACCACTGATATCTGTTTACTGTTTTGATCATCTCGTCGTGCTAACCTCCGCAATATATTCATTTATGCATTTTGGGTGTTAGTTACACGGCGAAATCTATGAACGGGTAGACGTATCGATGACCGTTAGGAACCTTTTTATGTTCTGTGCCCCTTCATAATCCACCGTGTATATGAATGGACACTAGTCTTTAATATTCTCCAGAATTCGATTGGTGACTTTTGTTATTCCTATTTGGTTAATATATTTTCGGTTGTTACTTGTTTTAAGAAAAATAAAAATATATATACGCTAGCATTTATAAATTGAGAACCGGCCTCTTTCTTCTCCTTTCACACGTAACTTTTGACTGCTCACCTTCTAATTTTTCTTTCATTCCTCTCATGGCCGATGCCACTTCTTCCAAAGCCGGCCTCAACTTATCGAAGCTCCGTACTCCTCCGCCCCTCCTTCCTAGTGACAGCCACCACGTCAGCCGCCTCACAGCCCCACAAAACCTCGCCTTCCACCACCATCGGCCTATAGCCCACCTCTGCTACCATTCCAGACCGCTACCCAAACCCGCTTGTCCCTCCATCTCCCCATGCAAGTAGCAGCCACCACAGCCTTGCCCCGCCTCAACGCCTCCAGCACACCCTCCACGATCTTGCCGAAACCTTGCGCGTCATCAACCAAAGCACCAACCTCCACCTTCGGCCGCTCCATCCAAAGCACGCAGCCCGAAGTCCATCACCAGCCTACCGACCCATCACCATCCCACCTGAAGCCTCCATGGCCGAGCTTCCTTCCCCCTATGCGCCGTTGTTAGCCATCCCCTATAGCTTTCCAGTTTCCTCTCTAGTAACCTTGTTCGACCATCCTTTTATAAACTTATATATATATAAGTTTATTTTTGTATTGATTTAGGGAAATATACATATTTGGATTTTCATATGTATGTTTCAATAGGCTGTTACCTTTATATTTTTATGAAGCCTATATATATGTAAATCTGGTAATTTTATATTTTAGTTACAGTTTATATCTATATATATACTCTTTTATTTTATTAACAGTTTATGTTTACACGTATCTTCTTGTAGGTGTTTATAAGTATTATAAATATTATCAAGCTCGGTATTAATATAACACGGATTAGGTTTTTTGTATATATTATCAAGTTTAGTTGATATTAATTATAAAATCTGGATTTCTGGTATAACACGTATGTAAGTTCGAATATATGTTACTTATTAGTTTGCAGACTTTAAAAGGGGTTAGCATTTAAAGAGTATATAATATGTTCTATTTGTATGTATTTAGTTAATTTAATATATGTCATTTATGTTTTCCTATAATGTTTGAATTGCGTGCATATATAAGTTATATATATGTATGTAGTGATAGGCTATTATTCTATATTATATATATTAGATTTTATATGATATATATATTGTATATAAAAGTTATATGGAAATTTTGTTACCTATTTTGCAGTATATAAGTATATACATGAGTTTATAAATTTCTATTACGTTTATATATATATATATATTAACAGATGTTCGACTTCTTTGAGTATACTCTTTCTTACTTACAGTTTAGCTTGAGTATTAAATCCTACTTATATATATTATAAAATGTATAATAGTTTAGTCTGCATATATAATTGTATTAGTTATATATATAATATATTGATTTACACATATAGATGTTTCTATACGTTATTTAAGATCTGTTGCTTATATATATATATATATATGAATTTATATAAGCCCTATACCATTTTTGTTGTTTATATATAGGTCTGCAGAGAGTATACACGAATTTTAAATGGTTTTGAACCAAATTGATTTTATTATTATAAGTATGTGTCTTATTTTAACTATATATGTATATTTTATTTTAATTTTGTCTTAGATTAAAGTATGGATTTTATAAATCAATAACATATATTTTTTAGTTATATCTTGAACTGATTGGTTTGTTTTCATCGATTCCTGTTATCAACTATGTTCGTCGAATTCGCGTTCAATCTAGTTTTGCTTTGGATTTGTAACTCACCTCATTCTCGTCCATCTCTAGCCTCGGAAGGTGAGCAATCACTCACGATTAACGTTTTTACATTTATTAAATTTGATTTCAATTGAAATGACAATTGAAATATGCTGCTATTAGTTAATTACATTGTTATATATATGCCATTATCTATATCTGTTCACCTGTGACATCTGACACCATTATCTGTTATTTATATTGATGATATATGCATGTTATATTATTATTATATCTGTTCTCACTCTGCAAATTCCCTGTTAGTATAGAATTCCCTATAGGTTGATATGATACATACCCGAACGATCTTGTAGAATAGGAGAAAATCGTTATGGTTTGAAATGATAAACCTAAGCGATTTTCATTTAATTGAAGTTAGGATTGCGGGTTGAAAAGATATATACCCGTATATATTTAAATTGCAGATTGAAATGATAAATATCCATATCACTTGACCATAGGATAGAAAAATATATACAGACACCGTTGGTATATATATAAATATTTTGAAAATGATTCTATGGTTTTGGAAAGAAATATATGGTTTAATAAATATTGATTTCAAGATATTATATATATATGTATGTTATAAGGTTTAAATCCTTGATTTTAAAATTATATGTTTTGAAAATTTTAAAAATATAAGTTAGTTTTGGAATTATAAATTTTAAGAATTTACTTATAATTTTACTATTTAAAAATATGTATAAATTAGTTTCGAAATAAAAATAAGTTAAATAATAAGATTTAAGGTTGGAACTAGAAATAGAAATTGGTTTGAAATTGGATTTATTTAAGAATTATACTTAAATAAGTTTGACTTGAAATTATTAAATTGAGATTTTAAAGATATGATTTTATAACTTGATTTTGATTAAAAGCGATTGTCTTAGGACCAAAGCGCGGTACCTTTTTCCTTAACCGAATGGTCTAGCTGTCTATCTGAGGCTGGTGCCCAAGAGTGATTAGCTGATGCGGGGTATGAGAATACCTTCGCCAATACCAATATAGGAACCACGAAATCCATTTAAAAAGCAAACTTGTGAAAAATATCAAGTTCTTCTATTCTAATCTAATAAGAACAAGAGATCTTTCTCGATTTACACCTAATATGGGGGATCTGGTAGTCTCTTGAATTCCTATGCATTATTTCTGGTTACT
This sequence comes from Allium fistulosum, assembly GCA_030737815.1. Taxonomy (NCBI): domain Eukaryota; kingdom Viridiplantae; phylum Streptophyta; class Magnoliopsida; order Asparagales; family Amaryllidaceae; genus Allium; species Allium fistulosum. Next base: position 138,281,027 of record CM060902.1, on the reverse strand, counting down.
CTCTTATCTACTCCTCTTTGGATTGAATAGAAAGAGAAAAAAACGAGTGAGTTGGTAATAACGTCTGGTAAGATATTAAAGATATTCTAGGGCTGGCAATGAGTTTACATGAATATTTTCAAATTTACATAAACTAAAATGGGATATTTAGTTTATTTAAATTTTTAATTTAAATATTATTTAAATGATATCGGATTGATTAAGTGAATATTTCAAACTAAATAATAACGAAGTTAAATTCGGAAATAAATGAAGTTATCAAATTTAGTTTTGAAAATGTTGAATATTTAAGACTTTGAAATATATTGAAATTGAAATGGTATATTGTGTGGTTCAAATCTGTGTTTGAAATTGATATAATTTGAAAAGGTCTATTTAGAACTGAACTGAATGATGAACTGAGATTGAATTAAATTGAACTTTTGGAATTTGAATTGATTTGAATTGATGTATGAACTTTAAGGAAGCTATTTTAGTATATAAAGTATTTTAAATTATATTTAAAACTATTTTATATTTTACTTTATAAATTATTTTAATATAAACTATTTTTAATATAAACTATTTTAATATATTAACTATTTTATTATAAACTGTTTTCATATAAATTATTTTATTTTATAAACTATTTTATTATATATACTATTATTAATATCTAAATTGTTTAAAGGAAAGTGCTATGATTTCAAAATGTTGTGATTTCCAAGGTGTTATAATTTCTAAGCTTTATAATTTCGAAAGTGTTATAACTTTGAAGTACTATGATTTTGGAAGTGAATTTATTTGAAATGGAAATGATATCGTATTGATTTGGTTTTGAAATGGAAATGATATTTTGGTTTCGAAGTATAAACTATATTGAAATGACCACGGTGTTATAATAATGTTTGGTTGTTAAAGAGACCGGGATCGGAAGTTGTCATACTCTCTGCCAACTCCAAAAACCACTTTAACAACTGTGTACGCGGTGGAGATTCCAAAATGAAGTAGGATGGTGGCGACGATCCTATATGAGGTATATACGTGGACCCGACTCCCATGAGTTGGCATAAGGTGGCTAAAACAGGAGCAATTGACGGGCCAATGAGGTAGATCCTCTGATCGGACACACTCCATCGTATGCCATTCTCTTACTTTGTGATTGATTTGGTGCGCACCTTCGGATTTTCGGGAGTGTGGCTCGAGTTGGGCGATTGGTGCGGCTCTGCGTTACCAACAACCCGGAAGTGTAATTGGTATATCTACCCTGGCATTGCCTAGTTGTGCCATGTCACCTACCCTATCGAGACCACTACGAGTTTTTTTTGTGTCGTACCTATGGAGTATCCTCTGGTAGCTCCAATTTACGGGGTATTACGGTACTGTATAGACTATTGGCACTATAAAATGTGTTTTGGGGGAAAATGTAACGCCTTAACGCTATTTTAATAGTTTACTTTACTATAGACATTATTATAATAGCGTATATTACTACATAGTAGATAGTTTAACGGATCCTTAGAGGATGGTTATCTTAAACATCCTTTGAGTTACTTGTATTTCAGTTGTTATTCCACTTGAGTTGGATTTATTGATATAAGGATATTAATCCCTACTTGAGTGTTTTGTGTTTTACTTTACGCTCGGGTCAGACTGAGTGATACAGCTTTTGAGACTCACCTTTGGAGTTGGAGCTTCGCTTGGAGATCCATCTACATCTTTTCAGCATTCAGCTATTCAGTTGATTCCAGTGATATATTCTGATCTTGTATTTGACTATTGTATTTGAGACTTCTGTTGTATCTTATTTAACTCTGTTATATATATATATATATAGTAGGTTCATAAACTACTATTCATTTATTTCCACTGCTTATTATTGTAATACTCTATGTCTGTAATTCTGTGCTTATTTTATTTACTGTATATGCTGAGTTTTACCAAATTTAAATTAATAATCTGATATTTTGAGCAATTCAAGTCTGACATGTATGGATGCGAATGGTTGAAAATTTCAGGATGTTACATATACTTACATTAATGATGCATTACTACAGTTGGTGTTTAGTGTGTATGTTTATATTCGTTTCGTTTTCTTATTTGATGAATTTGGGGTTGCCATAGAAATTGTTGATATTTGATAGTTGTGTGTTATTATTGTTACTACCCCATAATATGAATTGTTATGATGGATGGGTAAGAATACTGTTTTCTACTTGTAATGTGTGCATTGGTTGTAATGGTTGCATGGATGCTATGGTTGTTATGTACTAAAAAGTATTTGTATGCTGGAGAAGAGAAGGAAATAGAACTATGTGGGCTTGATCCTCGAAAAGGAGTATGTAGGCTATCTTTTTCTATGCAATAGCCTATGGTTCCATTCCAGTCGGGGTGTATAGAAATTGGCTCGGTCCCAAAAATAGTTGAAACTTTCTTCCTTTTATTATTTATAATTGTAAGTTTGCAGGTAGAAACAAAGGAGAAAGATAAGGGTCTGGAATGAGTCATACTAATATGATAGTTTGATGCATCTCTTGCACTTTAGTTACATAGTTCATGTTTTAAAATTGAGTGGTTAATATATTAGAATATGTATTTTAACTGATGTATTGAATTTATGCAATGTTAAATTGTTGGAAGGATATTTATGTTTGAATTCATCGGCGAGGTTTCCATTTTTATTCATTATTTTAAAAAATTTAATTTTATATACCCACGATCCACTATCTTTAATGTCTAAAATTAGTTGTAAGCGTATTTTGCTATGTGTAGTGTGATATGGGTTTCTCGCTTTGTGATCAGTGGCGAAGCATTGACTCTTACCCCTACACAACCCATTAAGGGTTGGTTGAGAATTCAAAAGTTTGCTCGTAAAACTAGAGTTTGTGCTACTGGTGATGGCCACAACGGAGCGTAGCCGCAAAAGACACCACATTTGGTACCAAATCCTATATCTAGCTAGATTTGTCTCTTGTAATGCTGTAGATGTCATTTAGTGTTGTACTGATGCGTGCTACAAGCACAATGACTGGATGGTGTGTGATGATGAGCCAACGAGGACGTTGGGCTCTTTAAAGTGGTAGTCTGTAACATCCTTTTTAGAAAGTTAATACAAAAGATCTTTTAGCGTAGTTTTAAGTGTCTGGTGTTCCTTTCCAGGACGACAGGGGTTCGAATCTCACGATTGTTATAGTCGTGTTTGTATTTCTTGTGTTCCAGTCTTGCTTTATGTGACGACCGCCCATGACCCCTGCACTTAAACCTAGAGATAGTGCGCTGCAAAGTGTGCCAGGCAGCCATGGACGATTGTCAGGGTAAATTAAAACAGCAGAATCTATCGTATTACTCACAACGCATAGACAAAATACAATAGAATATATATATAGAGAAGCTTCACAGAATAGAATGTCATCATATAAAACTTCATAATAGTTGAATACAAGCATCTGAATAGTCAATACAACAAGCCTCACTACATATCACTCAGAGAATACAAAGCAGCGGAACATCCAGTACATATAGTAAGAAATAATATGCAATACACCAGCTCGTCTTCGATATCAGCACCGTGAAAAGCTAGAACAGCACCTGTCACCTGCTACCTAGTCTGCCCGTCCCAAAATGGACGAATAGCCCAAGGCAATAAGAATTAAAACATAAAGCCTTGAGTCAGACAACAGTCTTAGTGAGCAGTAAATTAACTAACAACGTACCAAAACAGCATAAAGGAAAACGAATAGGAATACAACCCTCCCACTCCAACCTCTTTCTACAGTGATAGCCCCCAGACACACACTAAACAGAAGCAAACATAGCAGAGCATACAATTTAAAGTAAAGCAATAATCACTCGAGTCAAGGGCGATGTTTTCCAAGCACAAACCCCCAAGGCCTAAACCAAGATCAGATAAGCACCTAGAAAATACCGCTCTTTAGACCGAATGACGATACAACCAAACATCCATGACTCTGGCTATCACTGTTATCTTTGCTTCGGTTTCACCGTTAATTGAATGACCGGCACATTCTTTCAGCCGTCCGTCAAGGGCTAATGGTAACCCCGGTTCTAGACATAACTCCGCACGTCATCGTGACCCGTGCCTAGGACTATCGAATCTGCCCAGAGTACTCGACTATCAACAGTTAGTCGTTGGGACTATCGAATCTGCCCAAACGTACCCTTGCTTTGAGCATGCTAGAACCTTCAACAACGATGAGACCCAAGCCTCCTAATCATCCTCCTCGACGACTATTCTCATATCCATCCATTATCCTCAACTCGAACCATTTCACCGAGTTATCAACATGCTTGGAATGATCCCGTCTGGATTAAACCAAGTCTTCATCACATGATTGCCTTGCTTCATCACATCCTCGCAAAGCCTCATCTCAGCATCACATCATCAAATCTATGCATAAGAGCTTCATCATCCCGCTACATATGCCACGAGCAGCTTTCCCAATTCAAGAGCCTTTCTCTTAGCTTTTGAATCATCTTCGGTCTAAATCAAATCATCAATCATCTAATTCATAACAATCAATCAAATCAACATTAATCCAAGCAATCAAGCATTCAAATATGATCTAAGTAGACAATTATAACAATAATGGCATTTTCGTAATTAAAGAGTTAAAAGTCCAACAAGCATGAAAACATGAACAATATCTTTATAAACTTGATGAATGAACTTTCCTAGGTTAACATGTGATAAAATGGATGTAACATCATCATGAACAATGAATCTATATGGATCTACACTTAGGATGAAGAAAATGCATGGAAACCACTACTTTAACACCAAATCGAGCCAACAATCCGATATACTCCTTTGGATCCGTGTGAGAGATAATTACCACTCACCAAATCACCTAAACAACCCAAAAGTAACACACTTCAGATCTGGACAGCGAAGGATTTAACTCGATCTATCACAAATCTGCTTCAAACGATGAAATCTCTCTTCAATGGATGTAGATCTTCAATCTAAGCTCTTGGATCCTCGATTTGATCTTCGATTTGGATGGAAGGAATCACTAGATTAGAGTGGAGAAAAGAAGTGAAGAAGTGTAGAAGTCGAGCTCTCAAAATGGCAGCACTTCGTCGCTTCAAAATCTCGATCCCAAAAAGTGAAGTAGAACCATGTATTTATAGGCTGGAAATCCTTAGGTCATCCACGACCTAAAATGTCGACCTAAAAAGTCGACCTAAAAAGTCGACCTAAAAATGTCGACCTAAAATGTCGACCTAAAAAGTCGACCTAAAAAGTCGACCTAAAATGTCGACCTAAAATGTCGACCTAAAATGTCGACCTAAAAAGTCGACCTAAAAAGTCGACCTAAAATGTCGACCTAAAATGTCGACCTAAAAAGTCGACCTAAAATGTCGACCTAAAATGTCGACCTAAAAAGTCGACCTAAAAAGTCGACCTAAAATGTCGACCTAAAATGTCGACCTAAAAAGTCGACCTAAAATGTCGACCTAAAAAGTCGACCTAAAATGTCGACCTAAAATGTCGACCTAAAATGTCGACCTAAAATGTCGACCTAAAAAGTCGACCTAAAATGTCGACCTAAAATGTCGACCTAAAATGTCGACCTAGGACTTAAACAATATTTTGCCTAAAATCTGAAATGGCTCAACAACACTAAAAATTCCAGATTTTGACAAATTTTTCGATCCGTAAAATACGGGTCGTTACATTCTCTCCCCCTTAGGAATTTCGCCCCCGAAATTCCAAACAAACAAAGCAATCAAAAACTATTCTGCACGCCTACCATCCATAGCAATCAACAAACCATGCATCCAATTCTAGCTTAGCATGCAGAATTCTAAAACTAGAACAAGTTTCAATTTCGTTAGATGACACGACACCTTAGGGCCATACCTCGAAGAGTTCAGGATGAGCTGCCTTCATCCTCTCTTCCACCTCCCATGTACAGTTGTTATCATCATCACTCCATTGTATCTTGAGCAACCTAACTACCTTCCTCCTAAGCTGTTTCGTGTCGGTTTCCACAACACGAAGCGGCTTACGAGGTCTCTCAACAACTGGATCGACTTCAAAATCTTCACAGCTATCAGCAAAAACCACTGTATTTGAGTCGTGCACATACTTTCGTAGATACGATACGTGAAAAACATTGTGCACACCCGACATCTTCTCTGGTAACTCCAATCTATAGGCGAGCTTTCCAATTCGCTCGATGATCGGGAATGGTCCAACAAATCTTGGAGTCAATTTTCCTTTCTTCCCGAATCGAATAACATTCTTCAGAGGAGAAATCTTCACAAAAACCATATCACCTACGTCGAATTCCAAATCCTTACGACGCTTATCGGCATAACTCTTCTAACGGTCTTGGGCTGCCTTCATTCGTTGTCGAATGATCTCTATGCAATCCGAAGTCTGTTGAATCATCTCTGGCCCAAGTATCAGCTTTTCTCCTGTCTCTAACCAACATGTCGAAGAGTTACACGGTCTTCCATACAATGCCTCATACGGTGCCATACCAATGCTTGACTGGTAACTGTTGTTATACGAAAATTCCACCAAATGAAGGTGATCTTCCCATGATCCTCCGAAATCCAAAACACAAGCTCTGAGGAGATCTTCCAAAACTCGGTTGACTCTCTTGGTCTGACCATCTGTTTGAGGGTGATAGGCTGTACTCAAACACAACTCGGTTCCCAAAACTTCCTGAAAGCTCTTCCAAAATCCACTAGTGAACAATGGATCTCGATCGCTCACTATACTCTTCGGAATACCATGGAATCGAACTATCCACTTAACATACAACTCAGCTAACTTTGATGCAGTCCTAGTCGATCGAACAGGAATGAATCTTGCACTCTTAGTTAGACGATCCACAATGACCCAAATCCCTTCATTTCCCGTTCTTGTTCTAGGTAGCCCATCAATAAAATCCATCGATATCTGCTCCCACTTCCATGTAGGAACTTCCAATGGCTGAAGCAATCCACTTGGCTTCTTCTGCTCGGCTTTTACCAACTGGCGGTTCATACTCTTGGAAATAAAATTTCCAACATCCTTCTTCATACCTTCCCAGTAATAGGTTCTCTTCATATCCCGATACATCTTATTTCCACCTGGATGAATAGTCAGCTTCGAGTGATGACTTTCCTTCAGAACTTCACTCCTCAATTCATCTATATCAGGAACAACTAGTTGTAACGACCCCAAAATTTCTATATATTTAAATTAATAATTTATTGTATTTTTGAATAAAAATAGTAAAATAAATTGATTAAAGTGATGCGAGTTTCCCCGGATTCTAATATATTCTATATAAATCATTTCAAATTAAAAATATTATATATATGTGTATATATGTATTTGGGCATATACGAGTGAATTTGAAAATAATAAATATATAGGTATATATTTGACTTGAATTTAAATCGTAAATAAATGGTTAATAATAATTTGAAATTATAAATTAAATATAAGATAATAAATATATTAACTAAAATCTAACATGGTAGAATAAAAATAGAAATTGTTTATAGTATAAAGTAGAGTTTTAAATTCAATAAAGAAAAGAAATTCAAATAAATAAACAAAGGACAAACATGTCCAAGTACAAACAAATAAATGCAAGTATCTTTAGCCACCAAAATGTTTTCATATCAGCCGAAATATAAAGAAGAAAATATGATTCATAAGAATGATTCTCAGCTTCAAATATAGATCTGCATAGGATAAAACAATGTTCGAATATGATATATATACCTGCAAAACTTAAGAGCAATATGAATCAAAGCAAAATGTAAAATGTTATAGCTTGTTAATGAAGTCACAGGCAAGTAAAAGAAAATGAGATATGTATAAAGTATGAGACATAAAGTACAATAGCATTTAATGTTCCATTTATTAGCAGCAAACAAAGTCTATTCGAGTTGTAGAAAAATCCTTCAGCCTCCATTTTGTTAAAAAAAAATCTCTGAAATTGTACAAGTGTGTACACTGCTTTGTATAGGATATTATACCCTGAAACTTGTTTAAACATCACTCTGTAAACTTCTTTCCCTTATCACTTCTCATTTCAATTCGAACTAAACAAGACTAAAAATGAAACTCCATTTGAAAACCCAAACAAGCTTCTACATCATCAAATACAATTAAACATAAGCAACTACAACAAAGTAGAGAAGCAAAATGATTTGAAGATCAAAGTTGAAAACATGTTTCCAGTTCTCAAGTTCAAACTGTCTGCAAACCTAAGTGCTCTGTTCTTCTTCATAAAATTGGTGAGTAACAATAATTCTTTAAAAATTTAAAGGTTTGAATCTGTGCAAGATTTATCTAAGATATGTATGTGATGCATATATAATCATCTGTATATATGGGTAGCTTGATAGTATTATGCAGACTGTTGTTTTGAATGCATCTGTTCTTAGTTAAAAATGCAAACTGTGGTTTTCAAAAATCATTTACTCTCTATCTGATTGATGATTGAACTTTAGATTCAAACGAAAGTTGTTGGTATCATCATAAACTTTAGTTTAAAAAAATTTATTTTAAGTAAACAAATGTGTGTGGTCACTGGAAAGGGCCAAACTATAGAACCATCTTCATATATGTAAATTTTCGAGGTTATTAATTTACAAATTCATGAATATAAATGGAATTCGTATACGAAAATATGATTTTTAAAACGAGATTCGTGATTTTTAGTAGAAGGAGTGAGGTGCAGTTCGAGGTTGAACGGAGTGGATATTTCGACTGATTCCAGGCGATGTGTTGATCTAGGGAGGTCGAGTTGCCCCGTGGAGATAGAGGAGCCTAGGGTGGTCACTGGAAAAATGCCGTAAGGGTCGAACGTTGACCATGGTGGCGGCAGAAGGCAATCGAAGTCTGGTGACCTAATTTTTGGATGGCCGGAGTTTCGATTCGCGCGACGTCGACAGTACATCGAGTTCGACGAGGTTTTGTGGGAAGGTAGAGGGAATACAGGCGAAGCGGTGGCCGGAGTTTGGTGGCGAACAATGGTCGGAAGGTCAAGAATTTTGCGTTGACAGGTTTGGTCATGGCGATGTATATTTTGTTCCAGGCTTGGAATTAGCGCTCGAATTCGATTGGGCAACTTGTTCGAGGTTTTGGGTGATCGAGATCGTGAGTGGTAGACGTAGTCGACTTGCTCGACGTCGCGTAGTTGATCGAAGTCGATCATCGGTGGTGTGCACGTGCACCATATTTTCGCATCTGGCTGTTGAGTTGAGTCTGGGAACACTCGAGTTTTACTCGAGTAAATCTCGTTTTGGTCCGGGTGAATGCGTTTATTACTCGAAGTAAAAGATAGGGGTCTCGGGTCAGTCATGTTCCAGTATTAAACAGTGGAAATTTTACAGTTTTTAAATTTATTAAGTTTAAATTTGTAATTGATGTAAAACTGAGGTTTAATTTAAGTATTAAATCCAGATTTTGTGAAATAAAAGAAAAGTTTAAAAGTTAAAATATTTCTTAATAAGTTTAAATATTTGAATTTAAAAAGTTTGATTTAAATCCCTTCATAACAAAGAATGGCTTTAATTTGTAAATTTAAAGGTTTTAAAAGTTAGTTTTATAAAGGGATTGAAAATGTTCAAGTTAATTACTTAAGTTTAAATTAATAATCACTTGACGATTTTGAAAATAAAAATTACTTAGAGAAGTAATGAATAAATAATTACTGAATGTAATTAATTAAATGATAATTTAAAATGTGAATTAATTATTTGTTAATAAATCAAAGGATTAATTAATAATGGCAATTAATTAAGATTAATTTAATAATTAAAGATTAATTGATTCATTGATTTAAGAATGATTAGTTAATAATTCAGGGTTAACTAATAAATTTGAAAGAAAGATTTTCAAATAATTTGTAATTAATTAATGATTAATTAACCCGGATTAGAAATTCATAAGAAATTAATTTGATTTGGGTAAATCAGATAATTAACCGACCTTACTTATGAATATTTGGATTTGATTGGATGATTGAATTGTTTGATATCCCTGATATATGATGCTTTGTTATACATCCTGATTTATGTTGTGATCTGTAGTTTACTTATTTGTGACCTTTATATATCTATGATCTGTGAATGAACGATAAGCGTTGTTCTTATACCGCTTATCGAATTATATTTCTGTATTCTGATATGTGATGATTCATTGTGTTGCACTACTGTGTGAAACCCCTGGACTACACTATTACACACACAAATATGGATTTCACGTGGAAATCGGTTAAGTCACAGATAATTTAAATTTGATGTTTTTGAAATTGAAATTTTAATTTCAATTGATTTTGAAATTTGAAATTTGGGTTTAAAGTGAAAAGATTTTGAAATGGAATTTCAAATATAAAAGCTATTTTGAATAACTTAATCGAGTTTTGAAAATTTAAATAATTTGATTGAAATTTGAATTCAAGTTGGGAATTGAATCCTATGATTTGGAACTAGGGATTAAAGATATTATAAATGTGTTTATCTGAATTTAAACCATTTAAAAATATTGGTTTGAGAATTTGAATTTAACCCAAGGATTTCCACTCGTATGAATGAATCAGATTTTCTGAAATGAAACTATTTGTTTTAAAAGAATAAAAGCTTTCAGATAAGCAATGAAATTCCAGTTTAATTAAAGGAATTTCAATATTGAATTGAAAATGGTTTTCCAAGTTAAGAATGAATTGTTTTGAAAAGCTATGATTTGAATCTGTTATCTTTAACAGATTTAAAATAATGATTGGTTTAAATCATTTGAAATGGGATTGTTTTGAAAGCTATAAGTTAAATCTTTGATTTAAAGATTTAACGAGTTAATCAAATTGAAATGGAAATTAATTTGGAAAATCTGTGAATGAATCTTTTGTTTAAAAGATTAAGGTGAAATTGTTTAAATCGTTGAAGGTTGTTAAAATGAATCTTTTTGTTTAAAGATTTGAAAATGGTAATTTGTTAAACCATTTGAAAAGAAAGTTTTGGGTTTAAGTTGTGACTTAATTGAAATCCCATATCCATATGTTTTTAAGTATTACGCTCACTATTCGGTTTAGCCGGGAGAGGACCTTTGGGTCGTATAACCCATTCTGAATATGTGATACGTCGTATATGGATGGCATTTGAAGACCGGTGTTGAAGACCGGATATTTTTGAAAACGGAAGGATTACCGTCGAGTTACTCTGCATCGGCTGATCCCCGATATAGAGGTTTTATCATCCTTAGTGACGGGAAGTTCGGACGTGATTGGAAATTATCCGGATTTGCAAGGGCTTCGTGAGAAGTGCCTTCGGTTCTGTTCGAACCCGGAACAGACTTGTATGGATTGTATGTCTGACATTACACTTTGAGATATAAAGCCGATTTCTTTCAAATACATATCTGCTTGGTGGCGGAGAATTTATTCTCTTAGCTTAACACCCTTCTCTGAGACGTACGAGCTCAGAGGTTATGTAGTTGAAATTTATCAGCGATATATTCCCAATTTGGTAATGTGGCATGCTGAGTGTAGCTGTGTGATGATCATCGTTTGATCATTTCTGATATGATCATTTGTTTGATCATTTATCTTTGTGATCATAGGTTGATCATCTGTTGACCCAAAGCGTGGCTTTTTGAAAAAGCGTAGCTTTGTGGACGAGACTTCGTCAGGGCCTCACAACCCGGAAATGGTCGAAACAGGAATGTTGCAGCAAGGTTATGAGGGTCGCGCCCTTTAGGGTATGTCATTTCCTTCTGGAAAAGGGTGGTGTCATGGTATGGAGCCCAGATACTTACTCATGTGGATACACTTTATTATGTGTGATGTTGGTTATCGAGGCCTCGGATAAAGGTCCCAAAGGACCGGGGGGTGGCATATTCGTGAGTTACCTGTTACAGGGGTAACCCGGCCTTGTGTTTGCAGAGAGCAGTTTGTCTCTCGGGGCGTCCCGCCAGAGGCGTTCCCATGCGGCGGAAGGAAGTTCCTTAGCCTGACCATTTGTTGGAAATCCATTTCTCCAATACGGAACTTGTACGGTTTTAGTTGTAGAACCTACCATCTAATATGGTAGCTATAGTAGGCATAGTATAATGGTACCTATGTTGCCTAAGATTAATATTATACTTTCAAATTGTTTTCCACTATGCACTAATAATAATAATCCAATGATTTGCGTAGTAAGCATGTTTGACTATCATAAGAAGAAATCTCCTCCAAGTCTGCGTTTGCATTGTGTGTGTGGTGGGAGGTCTTATGGTAGTTTCATTTTCTAAAAGCATTGCGGGTTTCAATGTTTTAAAACTCTTTTGTGTTTGTTTTAAAGATAAACTGTTTTTGTTGCTCACACCAGTCCCATGACTGATCCGGAGTTTATTGTTCCTTCCCTAAACTCTGGGTGCTCATAATTTTCCACACGAGCAGTCTAGAGTTGGGTTTCTTTTCAGATATTCAGGTTTAGTAGATTATCTGGAGCTAGTTCATTCATCGGAGTTGCTTATCTTGGAGTTGTGGATTCATTCTTGTCTGAAGATCATTTTGGAGTTATCACTTCTATTGATATTGTTTCGCTGCTGATGTTATCATTTTCTTTTCCGCTGCTATTTGTTGTATCATATCTCTGATGTATATTGATATTCATTGTATCACTCTGTTGTATCAGATAATATATATCAATGTATTATTCTTTTCTTCCGCTGTGTTATTTACTTAATTGTGTTATAGCTCCGGCGAATCGGATTTGAACGGTCGAATCTGCGGCATTCTAGTACAATGTGAAGTACGGATGTTGATTTTCGAGCGGGCAAAACCCGAGTCGTTACACTAGTCGTCCTTGCTTCTAAAGCCAACCCTCTCGATCGACCTCGAATCCTTTTTCCTTTTCTGGTTCCAATCCAGATTCCAAATCACGGATAATCTTGACAAGCTTATCATCTCGCTTTTGACTCTCGCCAATCCTCTCCACAAGAGTCGGTCTTATCGATAAGTTTGCCAACATCTCAGGTTCCAATTTGCATCTAGACCTGAAGTCAAATCCAGCTAAATACTCGAGATTCTTCCATTCCAAAAACATGGCTCCCAATCCTGCATGTCTTCGACTTAACGCATCTGCCACTGCGTTGCCTTTTCCCGGAGTATAAGCTATACCAAAATCATATGATGCCAAAAACTCTAACCAACGTTGCTGCCGAAGATTAAAATCCTTTTGGGAGAAAAGATACTTCAACGACTTATGATCTGTAAACAACTCGAATCGAACTCCCAATAGATAATGTCTCCACATCTTCAGAGCAAAAACAATTGCCGCTAACTCCAAATCATGAGTCGGGTAATTCCTTTCATGCGGCTTCAGTTGTCGACTTGCATACGCAACAACTTTATCTCTCTGCATCAGCACTGCTCCAAGTCCAGTACCACATGCGTCGGTGTAAACCACCATCTCATCATTCCCACTTGGAATAGTCAAAACAGGAGCACTTGACAATCGCTCTTTCAGGATTCTGAAAGCTTGCTCACACTTATCATCCCGTCTGAACACTTGGTTCTTTTTCGTCAACCCTGTTAATGGTGCAGCTACCTTGGAGAAGTCTTTGATAAACCGTCGATAATATCCTGCTAATCCAAGTAAACTTCTCACATCAGATGCATTCTTAGGTCTAACCCAATCCTGGATTGCTGCCACCTTAGCGGGATCAACCGCTATTCCATTTCCAGAAATCACATGGCCTAAGAACCTCACTTCACTCTTCCAGAAGTGACACTTCGAAAACTTAGCCTTCAGCTGATGTTTCCGCAAGATTTCCAAAACAATACACAAGTGTGTCTTGTGCTCTTCCTCAGTTCTGGAATAAATCAGAATATCGTCCACGAACACAAGTACGAACTTGTTCAACTGATCTCTGAACACTCTATTCATAAGATCCACAAAATATGCTGGCGCGTTAGTCAATCCAAACGGCATTACCAGCCACTCAAAGAAACCGGATGGTGTCCTGAAAGCAGTCTTCGGCACACTATCCTTAGCCACTCTCAACTGGTGAAATCCCGTTGTCAAATCCATCTGAGAAAACACCTTAGCTTCGTGAAGCTGATCAAACAAGTCATCTATTCTCGGCAATGGATACTTGTTCTTCTTAGTCACCTTATTCAGATCACGATAATCCACACACAACCTCAGCGATCCATCCGCTTTGGTTACAAACACAACTGGTGCACCCCATTCGGACACACTTCACCGAATGAATCCTTTCTGCAAAAGATCATCAACCTGCACCTTCAACTCCTGCTGTTCCCTAGGCGCCATCCGCTTGAGAGGCATCACAACAGGTCTGGCTCCTTCAACTAGATCTATACGAAACTCGATCTCTCTATGCGGCGGTAACCCTTTGACCTCGTCAAAGACATCCTCAAATCCATTAGCGATCGGCACTGATGACAGTCCATCCCGTGGAACAACCAGCGAATACATGAAGCTCATGAAGACGCCTTCTTCATGCTTACATCGTATCACAATCTTTCGCCCCTCCACATTCTCGACTGTCACTTCCAACCTCTCGCAATCAACCTTCGCCGCATACTTCCTAAGCCAGTCCATACCCAAAATAATTCCGAACCCCGCAAAGTTCAGAACAAAGCAATCACAAACAAAAGAGCAATCATGACTCGATACAACTAGACCACAGCATAACATACACAAACAAGACGAACCCCCAACTGGATTAGTCACAACCAATGGCCTATCAACAATATCCGGTTCCAAACCCAACCGGCCTACGAGTTCACTACAAACAAACGAATGCGATGCCCCAGTATCAAACAGAACTCTAACTGGAACACCACATAGGAAGAGAGTACCTTGAACTACCACACTCTTTCCTTTCTCTTCAGCAGTAGGAGCTTTTAAAGACGACGGAACAGCTCCCAAAGCATAAGCTTGCACAATCTTCTTGTCCTTCCGCGGTTCTGGACAATTCTTCCTGAAATGCCCCGGCTTGTCACAGTTGTGACACTTCATCGGTACCTTCGGATTCTTACAATCCTTAGAGAAATGGCCCTTCTGCTGACAGTTGTAGCAGGTCACTTTGCTCTTTGGCCTCTTCTGGCTATCCTTACCCTTCTGCTGCTGCTGCTGCTTCCTCTTCTTGTTTCCACCCTGCTGTGGTTTAGACTCTCCCTTGGTCACAACAACAACAGATCCTTCCTTAGGAAACAGACTCTCATGCCTGAGAGCTTTCTCCACAAGCTTCTCAAATGAATCATCCAAATGATCCACCAACTGTCTCCCAAGATAACTATCCAAGCATGTCACAAACTTCTCATTCTTCTGATAAGCAGATTCAATATATGACCGGGCATACTTGGACAAAGCTTCGAACACAGAAACATACTCAAGAACTGGTCTTCCACCTTGCTTGAGCTCCACAAACTTCTTGAACAGAACAGACTTCTGAGCTGTAGAAATGAACTTAGCTTCAAATCTAGCTTGGAATTGCTCCCAAGTAATCTCTTCTTCCGGAGTATTGATGGTAATAGAGTTCCACCAATCAGAGGCTCTCCCTTGAAGCTGCCTTGATGCCAACTTCCTCTTAGTTGCATCATCAATTCCCAAATCACCAAAGATCCTTCTACAAGCATCTATCCATCTTTGGACCTCAATAGTTGATTCTGTTCCCAAGAAAACCTTTCCTCCAATAGCAGTATAGTCTTTACACAACTTAGCCAAATCCACCGGTCTTGGAGCTTGAACCTGAACTCCGACATCAACTGTTGTCCCCGGAACTGGTATCCTTCTCATGATCGAAGTCATCAAAGCTTCGAACATAGCTGCATAATTAGCAGTCCTCTCAGCAGCACGGCCTTCCCTAGCAGTTGGTCTCCCTCCTCGACTCATTCTCGATATCTATAAAAAGGAATGATCAGAACATCTTTAGAGAACAACTGCATAAAGAACTCAAACTCTACTAATCTACTATATTATATATAGTAGTCATCCATCAAAATTACAATTACGTCTCTCATACGTAGTTACGTCAGCGAGCGTTGGGTAAAATCGATTAACCTGGCTCTGATACCAAATGTGACGACCGCCCATGACCCTTGCACTTAAACCTAGAGATAGTGCGCTGCAAAGTGTGCCAGGCAGCCATGGACGATTGTCAGGGTAAATTAAAACAGCAGAATCTATCGTATTACTCACAGTGCATAGACAAAATACAATAGAATATATATATAGAGAAGCTTCACAGAATAGAATGTCATCATATAAAACTTCATAATAGTTGAATACAAGCATCTGAATAGTCAATACAACAAGCCTCACTACATATCACTCAGAGAATACAAAGCAGCGGAACATCCAGTACATATAGTAAGAAATAATATGCAATACACCAGCTCGTCTTCGATATCAGCACCGTGAAAAGCTAGAACAGCACCTGTCACCTGCTACCTAGTCTGCCCGTCCCAAAATGGACGAACAACCCAAGGCAATAAGAATTAAAACATAAAGCCTTGAGTCAGACAACAGTCTTAGTGAGTAGTAAATTAACTAACAACATACCAAAAGAGCATAAAGGAAAAGGAATAGGAATACAACCCTCCCACTCCAACCTCTTTCTACAGTGATAGCCCCCAGATACACACTAAATAGAAGCAAACATAGCAGAGCATACAATTTAAAGTAAAGCAATAATCACTCGAGTCAAGGGCGATGTTTTCCAAGCACAAACCCCCAAGGCCTAAACCAAGATCAGATAAGCACCCAGAAAATACCGCTCTTGAGACCGAATGACGATACAACCAAACATCCATGACTCTGGCTATCACTGTTATCTTTGCTTCGGTTTCACCATTAATTGAATGACCGACACATTCTTTCAGCCGTCCGTCAAGGGCTAATGGTAACCCCGGTTCTAGACATAACTCCGCACGTCATCGTGACCCGTGCCTAGGACTATCGAATATGCCCAGAGTACTCGACTATCAACAGTTAGTCGTTGGGACTATCGAATCTGCCCAAACGTACCCTTGCTTTGAGCATGCTAGAACCTTCAACAACGATGAGACCCAAGCCTCCTAATCATCCTCCTCGACGACTATTCTCATATCCATCCATTATCCTCAACTCGAACCATTTCACCGAGTTATCAACATGCTTGGAATGATCCCGTCTGGATTAAACCAAGTCTTCATCACATGATTGCCTTGCTTCATCACATGCTCGCAAAGCCTCATCTCAGCATCACATCATCAAATCTATGCATAAGAGCTTCATCATCCCGCTACATATGCCACGAGCAGCTTTCCTAATTCAAGAGCCTTTCTCTTAGCTTTTGAATCATCTTCGGTCTAAATCAAATCATCAATCATCTAATTCATAACAATCAATCAAATCAACATTAATCCAAGCAATCAAGCATTCAAATATGATCTAAGTAGACAATTATAACAATAATGGCATTTTCGTAATTAAAGAGTTAAAACTCCAACAAGCATGAAAACATGAACAATATCTTTATAAACTTGATGAATGAACTTGCCTAGGTTAACATGTGATAAAATGGATGTAACATCATCATGAACAATGAATCTATATGGATCTACACTTAGGATGAAGAAAATGCATGGAAACCACTACTTTAACACCAAATCGAGCCAACAATCCGATATACTCCTTTGGATCCGTGTGAGAGATAATTACCACTCACCAAATCACCTAAACAACCCAAAAGTAACACACTTCAGATCTGGACAGCGAAGGATTTAACTCGATCTATCACAAATCTGCTTCAAACGATGAAATCTCTCTTCAATGGATGTAGATCTTCAATCTAAGCTCTTGGATCCTCGATTTGATCTTCGATTTGGATGGAAGGAATCACTAGATTAGAGTGGAGAAAAGAAGTGAAGAAGTGTAGAAGTCGAGCTCTCAAAATGGCAGCACTTCGTCGCTTCAAAATCCCGATCCCAAAAAGTGAAGTAGAACCATGTATTTATAGGCTGGAAATCCTTAGGTCGTCCACGACCTAAAATGTCGACCTAAAAAGTCGACCTAAAAATGTCGACCTAAAATGTCGACCTAAAAAGTCGAACTAAAAAGTCGACCTAAAATGTCGACCTAAAATGTCGACCTAAAATGTCGACCTAAAATGTCGACCTAAAAAGTCGACCTAAAAAGTCGACCTAAAATGTCGACCTAAAATGTCGACCTAAAATGTCGACCTAAAATGTCGACCTAAAATGTCGACCTAAAAAGTCGACCTAAAAAGTCGACCTAAAATGTCGACCTAAAATGTCGACCTAAAATGTCGACCTAAAATGTCGACCTAAAAAGTCGACCTAAAATGTCGACCTAAAATGTCGACCTAAAATGTCGACCTAAAAAGTCGACCTAAAATGTCGACCTAAAATGTCGACCTAAAATGTCGACCTAAAAAGTCGACCTAAAATGTCGACCTAAAATGTCGACCTAGGACTTAAACAATATTTTGCCTAAAATCTGAAATGGCTCAACAACACTAAAAATTCCAGATTTTGACAAACTTTTCGATCCGTAAAATACGGGTCGTTACACTTTGTCTCTTACATTTCTTATTATTTGCATGGTAGTCCTCTAACTATTTCTTTTGCAAATAGAAATGCATGACTTAATTAAAACTTTACGACTAATAATGTTACTGGTCTTATTACCTACCACGGGATCGAAGAACTGGTTAGCTCGTGAGAATGAATTGACTCAAGTCGTTGTCTATAGAAAAAAAAGGAACCCAATGTTGTAGGTTCAAGAATTTATGTTCCTCGAGGTAACCAACGCAATAACTAACAGGGCGACCAATGGGAGGTAGCAAATAGTCCATTTTTGGCATTAATATTTAAATTGTTTTAATATTGTTGAAGGTTGACTTCACACCTGGGAGTCTCATAACCGTAACTTTCAATTTTCAACCAAAAATAATTTATTGAACTAATTTATAAAAATTACAAATTATTATGGAGGACTAAAATAATGGTTATATTAGTTAATTTATTATTATTTTTAATTATCATAAAAGGGCCAATAATTAATTAATAAAATGTATAATCATTATTTATTTATTTATTTATTTTTAGTACAATATAATAATTTAAATATAATAAATAATATATAGTATATATCTATGTGTGTATTATTTTGGTAGCCGAAAATATTGAAATTGTTTTAAAATAAGGTAGGACAAATTATGCGTGGGTATGTATTAATCAAATAGGTTTAATTAATTAAGTGAGATAATGTCTCACTTGCAACATCTTGTAAACTAAACAATAGTTAATTAAAAAGAATTAATAAACAATTATAAAGCTAAAAATAGAATTTTTGCAAACATCAGAATTTGGCTATGAAATTTTCACCATAATGTTCGTGGTGATTTTTTGAACAACTTTCATGTATAAAGTTTTACGATCGGAGTTCAAATGGAAAAGTTATTAACGTTTAAAGATTTTAAATCGAAAAATAATTCAAAATATATATTAAAGGGAATGAAGTATCTGAGGAAATAAATCAATGTTAATTAAATAACATTAACATGTCGATATCGGTATAAGGGCCTATCGACCCTAGCGGTCGACTGACCCTTCTGACCGGTCAATAGTTGGTAGTGTCATGGTTGAGAATGAAACCCGACCTAATGACCCGAATTTAAGATAAATTAATCTATTGGACATAATTGATTCGAGCACCTATAAATATGCTTGGACCCTTACTTCTCTTCTCATATTTTCTTAATTAAGAAGCAAAGCTATGTCATTTTCTTTTCTCCACTACTTCTAGGAATTATAGAAATTATAAAATAGTGTGTGTATGTGTGTATGGACAATAGTGAAAAATAAAAGAAGAAGAATAAGGGAAAATCGGTTATGTGAAAAGAGGTATATTGTAGATCCATAAATTTAGACTATGTTTAATTCAAATGTCTTTAAGATATATAATTCTAATAAATATGTATGCGCTTTTGATACATATTTTAGTAGAAAGAAAGGGAGCCAAATAAAAAGAACGGATTTAGATCTAGAGATTTGGAAGCTTAGAGGTGAGTGAGAAATTATAGGTTTTTACATAATATTTGATTTATATCATTGTGAATCTATTTCTTATATGCCTGAATATAACTTATGGCATTATAGGATTAAATATATATAAAATGAACTTATGATCCTTGCATAATATTCACTAGATTGTTAACTTTGATTAAGTGTTGTATACACCTAAATCTGGAATGCAAGTGTGAAAGTAGTCCCTAAAAGTTATGAGATAAATCATTAATAAGATTTGATGTTAATTCCAGATCATGTTATTTGAATGTTATAAGTTGCTAAACCTGAATTGAAGATTGTTTCAAATTTGATTGGGATTTAACTTTATATTTTAATTCGTTAGAATGGTGAATGTTGCTAGTGAATTTTTATAAATTATCCAATTTTACAATTATATATGAAAAGTGCGTCGTTTTAAATAACATGGAATATTTCTAAAGGAAAGAGATGTGCAAAATAGGGATGTTTACCATATTTTATACTGTCTATTTCAATAAAAACAGAAAAGATAATTTTTTTGTAATTTCGAACACAACACAATTTCTCTTTTAGATAATTTGTCAGAAATTACAAAGATAACATTTCCTTTTAGGGAAGATCTAATTCCAACACATTATAATGTGGAAATCCCTAAACGTAGAACTAAAAGTGTTATGAATAGGAATAATAATAATTCCTTTGTCGATTAAATGTACATGACTAAATATAAGTTAATAAATAAATAGTAAGCGCTAAGTATGAATAATACAATGAATTGAAGAGTTAGGGAGGTTATAGTAATTAAGTTAATATGGGCATTAATTGAAAAGAGGCAGTAAATAATACTTAATTGCATTAGTAGAAAAGAAGCAGTAAATAGTACTTAATTGTATTAATTGTAAAAAAAAGTAGTAAATGATACTTAAAATGGTTTAATATATGTGTTTGTGCACCTAGTCAAACAATGGTACCAAAGTTGCATTTCATTTTATGAATAACATATGAAATTCAAATTTAAATTGGTCTGAATTTAAATTTAAATTGGTTTAAATTTAAAATTAAATTCATAAAGGTTATGAATAAATTTAAAATTATTTTTATATTTGTATTCATGAAAGTTATAAGTAAATTAATTCAAAACTGTTTTGAATTAAAATTAAAATTGATAAAGGTTATGGAAAAAATGTAAAATTATTTTAAACTTTTATTCATAAAGGTTTTTAATAAAAAACTAAATGTTTTATATTTTAATTTATAAAAGTTATAAATAAAATAAATTGAAATTGTGTTGAATTTAGAATTATAAAATTAATAAATAAAAAAATTCAAAATAATTTTAAATTATTGTATGAACCATAAATGTTATAGTCTATAAAAGGCTACGATAAAGTTGTAATGCTAGTTAATTTTAATTTTATGAATATATACATAAATATATTTTAGCAAGGCTGGCCGGCTTTATGATGGGCCGTCCACTTTTATTAATGAAATTTAAACAGGTGTTCTGCACATGCGCAGAACAACTATAGAACACCACGCAGGGTGCATACAACTTCAAGCTGCACAAGGCAGTCACAACACCATGCAGGATATATACAACAAATAAGATGCACAAAGACATTCACTCACACTAACTCACACAACGGCTACAACTATGGCAAGGCACAACAGAAGATCACCAAACTATGTCCAAAAGGAAGCAAAATGCTTCACACTATGACAACAACATATGACTTTCACAGGTGCCTAAGTAAACACACAAACATCACTCGCAGCCCACCTAGTTACAACACCACAATACCCACCCAAAGCACGACAACAAGAAAGCTCCTAGAACAGAAGCAAGTACAAATGGGATCATCAAAATCTACCTCAAACTGATACACAGAAGCTCACAATAGAACACTTCCAAAACATGGCACCAAACCAAAGGCCACCCGATACTAATAAACAGTCTGAAACAAAGAAGCACATAAAAACATTTCCTACTCACAACAACTAACCAAAAGCCACCCGATACCAGAAGGGACATGATAACAAGATAAGATGACAACAGTCAAAACCTCATAAGATCCAAGGAACAACACAACCAATGCCACGTCCACCACTTATCCAAGAAGCATGACAATCTCCAACAACGAAGAACACTTCATGTTGCCAAAGCAATCCGAAAAGCGTGAGTGGAAGGAAATGAGAAAAGACAAGTTGTGGACTTGGTTGCAACATTGCTCAACAACGAACGAAAATGACAAATAAAATAACAAAACAACCACATAACTAGATCGGATGCACAGACCGCCACTGTAAAGAATAACCATAAAGGAAAGAAAAATAAGCAGTAAGTGAACCTCAAAACCCAAAATCAAAGCACAACAAACATAGTCAAACAACATCATTTCCATTGCTAACAATCACCAAGGACAAGTTAACTAGTTGAAAACGTGGTAAGGAAAAGATCACAAACCGGAATTAAATCCCTAACAACCGTAGAGCAAGGTAGATATGAACGACTAGATTTAGTTTCAAGGAGAGGTTTTAGGTGATGCTGTTAGAGAAAAAAAGGATAGCAAAAAAAGAAGAGAATTGCAGCAACAAGGAAAGCTAGGTTAGGGGAGAGAAAGATGAAGGATGGCGACGAAAAGGTTTGGGTTGGGTGAAAAGGGAAGAATGAGGGAAAGAGAGAGGCGGCTGAAAAGGAGACCTAGTCCCTATTGATGCAAAACTCTATCAAATTTACTTTCCTATTGATGAAAAGGGAAGTTTTTGATATGAGATTCCATATTAAATTATAAATATTATAATAAAATAAGAGAATCTTGTGTAATGCATATAAATAAATATGATGATTTTAAAAGGTAAAATCGAATTAAAACCCATAATAGTTATAAGGAATAAATACATATGTATATGATTGTGTGTGTGTATAATCAAAAATGATGTCATTAAGTATTGTGAATACTTGTTATTCCTTATAGAGGATAATACTCATTATAATTATTTTGAGATTACGAATCTGAAATAATGCCACTCTGTATCATTTGCAATGTAAATAGAGTATTACACATACTTATGTTTATTAAGCACTCTCAAGCCATAAAATATTTATGGTTATGTTTATATTATCCTACATTGGTCAGAACATTTTGTAACTTTATTAAGCATCCTCAAGGATTACAAAATTTTCTTTTAGTAATTATGTAATGATAGCCTTTGAGTATCTAATATACTTTACGATAGTTGAGAGCATTCGAGGTCAAGATGACGATTAGGTTTAAAGAATACACGATTAAGAGTTATATACAAGATAAAATTAATTATGTGTTACTTACCATTTTTGGAGACTATAATTCGTCGAGCACCATCAAGGTTGTAGTAATGTAATAACTGGATTTTAACACTCACTTGCGGAATTTATGAAATTTTTGCATCTCATTTAGGGTTTTAAGTGATGTAAAATCTTGTATGGACCTTACTAGAATAATATAGTAAACCATTTTAATAAGTATAAGAACAAATGTAATATTATAATAATCTACTTAAATTGCATAGATAATGCAATCAATAAAAATTGTTTATCGATTAAAATATACTAGACGGACTGAATTAAAGATTGGGGAATGAAATGTAATAATTTATTCATTAATAAATTTACCTTTTGGCATGTGTTGCTTAATTTTCTCGCAAATAGTCAGCAGTCCAATTAAAGGCAGACTGGCCAATCAAGGCTAGCCCAATTGGTCTTCCATTGGCCCGCATAGGCTGACCCAAGCCCATGTTGGTCTACTTTCTGCTCGACAAGCCACCAAGATAAGGCCTGACTATCTCATCCCAAAGCAATCTTCACACTTAAGCAAGATTTGGACCAGGTCCGGCTCGGTCTTGACCAGCTCTTCTATATCAAACTTCTACCATTAGCAGCTAAAAGCCAGCACAATTTGCGCAATATCACATCAATAGACAACCATCTCCTATCTAACCCGCTCCCAACAGACAGTAAATCAGGCAAGAGTGGCCTAAGGATGGCTCGTTTTTAGCATGGCTTCAGTACAATCAACTCCAACCTGCATAAGGCCTCCCTCCTAGACACCACATACCCGATCGTTAACCGTCTTCCCTGTATGGTCCTAGCAAGATTCCAAGTCTCTTTCATGTTGCTAACAGCTGGTCGACAGCTCAGCCACGTGGGCACTCAAGTAAGCAACAAAGTTGTCCATCCATCCATTCGAAGCACCATAGTTGGGCGGTCGAACTGACAAGGGTTACCATCAACATTAAATGCGGATTTAATGCAAGCCCTCGCTTGCTACAAAGAGGCAATGAGTACATTGTCATCCGCTGCACATCTTCTGGCACACTTTACAGCCGTTGACCATCTGCCTATCAACTGTTAAACACTTTTTTCACCAGTTGTTCAACGCGATTTCAACCGTCCACCATCCACTTCAGCTACTATAAATAACCTTTATAGTGCAACTTTTAAAGAGCTTGGAACATTCTAGAATTCTGAATATAATGCAAAAAAATTAGCGCTCTTGATACCGCATATGTCCTTAAGATTACATAGTTTTATTAGTCTTAAGTTCCCTTTTTTTCTTATCATTTTCTTGAAATTCCCTGTAGTTGTAAGAGAGATATATAGTAAGAAACCTTCACAGTGGACGTAACTAGCTTTGCTGAACTACTTTATATCTTGTGTTATTTACCTTTCAGCTTCATATTTAGCTCCTAATTTTTTCTAGCTTAAGCCCAATGATTAATAGGTAATCTTCACTTTTCATAATACTCGTATCATTTCGAGGTTGTCTAGAAAGTTAGTCAACATTTTGGCACTAGAAGTAGGGCCTCCCTCTAAAAGCTCTCCCATATCCATACCCTTCAACTCCACAAGATCTGATCTGATTTATTACCATGGACAATCTTCTGTCGTTCAAATGTAACAACTCTAACAAGCACTAAACCAATGGCAACACACTTGCCAGTGCTGTCTAGCCAAATATGTTTGGAAAGTGGATGACATATTAACTTGATTGTTATGAACCCATATGATTGTATATAATGTCCTTAACCATTGTTTTGCAGGGAGAATTTGTAGAGAGACCTTGAGGGGTTCTCGTTAATAATTATTTATTTACATCCTTATGTTGTTATATTAATATTTAATTGAAATAAATCTTGATATTCCATTTAAATTGTTAAAGTGTCATTACAGCGATTTTTGCTATACCGTCATTTATTGATTTTCATCCCTAAAACCCTCCCGTGTGTGTTTTGAACTTGAGCTTGGGTTTTTGCTTAACAGAATTTTAAAATTCATTAATGATATTTTAAATTAATTAATCATTTTAATTAATGGTTATTTAAATTAATTGATCATTTCAACTAATGATTTTGAAATTAATTAACCAATTTAATTAGTGATGTTTAAAATTGATTTATCTTTAGATTTAAGTAATCATTTTTGCTAATGATGTTTTATACTTAATAATCGTTTTAACTAATGATTATTTGAGTTTAATTAATTATTTTAATTAAGGATATTTGAAATTAATAATCATTTTAATTAATGATGTTTAAAAGTAATTAATCATTTTAAACAATGATATTTGAATTTGATTAATCATTTTTACTAATGATGTTTAAAATTTATTAATCTATTTGATTAATGAGATTTTAATTTAATTAAATCATTTTAATTAATGATTTTAAACTTTAATCAATCATTTTAATTAATGATTGTTTTAAATTTAATTAATGGTTTTAACTAATGATATTTGGAATTTATTTAATCAATTTAATTAATGATGTTTCATAGTTAATTAATCATTTTTAACAAATGATTTTTTTTAATTTATCGTTTTAACTAACGATGTTGAATGTAATTAATCCAATTAATTAACGATTATTTGAACTTAATTAATTGTTTTTAATTATGTATTTTAATTTATTAATCATTTTAATTTATGATGTTTGAGATTAATTATTCATTTTAATTAATGATTATTTGAATTTAATAAATCTTTTTAATTAATGATATTTAAAGTAAATTAGTTTAATAAGAGTGATTGTAGTAAATTAACTAATTTAATGAAAATGTTTTAAAGTTAATAAACTAATTTAATAAAGATTTTTAAAGTTCATTTACTAATGATATAAAAGTGTTTAGGAAATAATTAACTATTTTATTCAAAATAATTGATTTTCTTATTTAAAAGAGATTACAAATGTGATTAATTATCTTTCGGGATAATTAATATTGTTTTAAATTTACAAATAATGGTATATAAATGAGAAAATCCTTTAAAAAGAATTATTTATAAATAAAGCTAAGTGTAAATTGTTATGGGTTTATAGCAAACAATGTTTTAATGACATTTGTTTTTTTACCCTTGTTTTAGTACACTCAGAATTATAAGTTTGACTTTTAAAATAATATTTTTTTAAAGTATTTCCAAAGTATTTTTTACCAATATTTGTAAAATGGAAATCAAGCACAAGTTCAGTTTTAAAAAGTAAAGTTTGATTCGATTATGGAAAAGTAATTCCGTAAACGATATCGCTTATATGGAAAGTAATTACGTAAACGATATCACTTATATAGAAAGGATCCAGTCATACTTTTAACGCTAAACGTTAAGGCTTGGACTCGTTTCTACCTTGAAGGTTAAAAATATCGTCCAGGCGATGCCTAGAGGTAACACTATCTCAACTTACCTGGCTTCATCTTCAACTGAGAGATAGTACCTGTTTGGAATTGACGAGTAGTGGTAAATATATGATATTTAATTTCCATATACGATCATTTTTGACTATCTCCAATAGTTGATTTATTTACTATCGGATCTAATTTTCTTCATGGTGTATCGTCACCTCAAAAATGATTTACTGCTCTTTTGAGCTTTGTTATCCTTTTTCGGTGAATGGCTGAACCCAAAGCGCGAAAGAACGTCCAGCTATGTGGGGTTGCTCCCATTAAAAGGGTATTTCACATCTCATATAGATCGGATTCATTTGCGCATTTAGATGTGAAATATTCATATACTCGGTAAGGTTTGGCGGGGTCTGGCTGGTACATTTCCGAGAAGTGTCACAGAGTATATGAGCTTCTCAGAAGTATATTACTAGAGGTATACTTCAAGGGTGATGCACCTTCCTAGTCATTTGTTAGAAATGTTCCTTTCCTTATTTGAGTCGAACCTTTGAATCTATTTTTCTTTAATTGTAACGGGAAGAGTCAACCAATCTTCGCGATGTTTAATTATTGGTTTTGTTTATGCGTTCAAGTTTGGACAGTTTACCTTATGTTGTCCATTCTGTTCAGTTTGGATTTTCGTTCAGATTATTTCCATCCTTCCAAGTTTGGATATTAATATAATTTATGCCCACCCTTATTTGGATTTGCTTCCTATTGTTTATTTCCACGTTGTCTGTATACATGTTGTTCTTGTGAGGTAAAACTACGTTCCGCGTTAACGGCGTGGTCTCACAGAATTTTATATATTCACCATATTACTTGAGTTTTCTCACAGTGCTATTCCAGACTAGTCTGGATGTTATTTTATTATAATGCTCTGGTCAGACCAAGTATTTTCCCAGGTTGGCTTTGGCATTATGAAAATCTTGAAGAGGAGCTAGAGGTTCACCTATCGTAGTGTTTATTTTTCGCTGTATTATATAATATTCATATCAGCAATTGTAATGTTAGGAATATAACTGTCCAGTTGATAAAGTTTGTTTTTAACTCTAATATACTTTGTATTTTTAGAGTGACGGTTTTTACTGTCCTTGTTATCTTATATGTTGTTGATTCCCCTATGAGATTCTGATTTTCTATGTTCTCTGTTCTTTTCTTTTTATTTACCCTAACAACCTGTCTTTTTGTAGATTGGATGTTTGACATTTGAACACAGTGGTAGTATTCATTGTCGACTTTTCGATGGTTAAAAAGGCGGATCGTGACATTATGAAGGTTTATTCGAACTCGAACTTCGTAAGTTCCGTCCATAGTTCTTAACCCTTTCAACATCATGCATAAAATCATGGGGAAGGTTGTGTTTGAAAGCTCTGTCAGGGTAGTTGTCATAACTGGCTCGTTTGGCAGCAGGTGAAATGGGAAAATTTCATAAAAAATCCATATTAGGATCTTAATGGGTCTATGAAATCTATTAACTAGCATTAGAACCAATCTATATGTTAAAAAATCATATTTCATTTTAAAGTATTTTATATTTTTTGAATTAATAAAATTATTTTTGCTAAGGGAAGCCATTTTTATTGTAGTTGTACCACTTTTTATAAACACTAAAAATCAGGTGTGGGGATGAAATACTATGACAACTATAGAGAAAATGAGAACAGGAGTAGCATACACTACACCAACTACTATAAAATACAATACCATAAGACATAGACTAAGGAGGGAAAGCTATCCATCTAAATACTCAGACGTATTGAAGCCAATCAACCATCTACCCAGGCCACACCGGTTGCATCCAGTAACAGTCTAATAATATCCCGAGAGGAGACATCAGAGCCTAATGTGTATATCATATCCCTATTCCAGCTTTCATCTGACAACAACTCTTTGCTGTGATCTAACAAAGTCAACAGATGAGGACCACTTTGTAATTATGAATGACTTATTGTCAACAATGACGGGCTCAGCCTTATGGACATTCTAATGATCATCGAGGCACGTGAACTCCAAAGGAACAAAGCATTATCAAACCTCATAGTGATTTTATCTTTCAGTTTCCATCTCCACATCAGAATTGATTTAACCAAACCAAAAGGAGGATCTATATTCCAAAAAAAGCCAACGAGGCGGTCCTTCTAGAAAAAGGAACCGGCATCAATATCTTCCGCAGGTGAGATCAACACACCGTTAATACAACTAATATCAAATTTCCTAAGCAAGTAGGCACCCACTTTGTACAGCCTATTAGCGAATAATAAAGACCAAGGCTTTTTAGTATCAATCCTAGAGGGTGGGACATTCTCTGCAGGTTTAGAAAGTGAAGAAAAAATAATGCTAGAAGGGGGAAACAAATGCGATTCGCCAATCAAAGGATCCACATCAAGGCGAGTAGTGTTACTACACAAATATATTATTGGAGAACTAGTCATACTTACGACAGTAGAAATAGGAAGCAACTCGACACCAGAGTAGTTAGCAGCAAGCAAGACAATAACTGGTAGCTCTAAGAAAACATCGGAGGATCTCAGATAAGGTACAACTGAAACTGGCGGAATTGGAGCATGGCCGAACCAGGTGCCAGACCTAGTGATAGAGGGTGGCTTAAGAAGTAGCTAGCATGGGTGTTACTTACGTCACCCCATCTAAATGGAAATAAACAATGCATGGAAAACAAGACCGTGAATAGAAGAAAGGGCGAGCGAGAAAGGAAGGAGGTGGGGGATGACGATAGGGTGTGGAGGATACTGGTGAAAAAGGCGAGGCGGATTAGGGATGTAAGGGAATAAAAGCTAACATGAGAAGGCAATTCAATTTAGGGCAGTGGGAAAATTCTGCACAAGAAGGAAGAGAACGTTTCTATTTTTCCGTTGCACTAGTTTATTTAATTTAGTTTAAATAATGTTTGTTTTGAATATATCATATATATATATATATTCATAACATAACATGGCATATACATCCCACTCAATATATATATATATATCTGTGCGTGTACACACACACAGATATATCTCTATATGTGTGTGCGCGCACAATTTAGTTAGGTGTTTTATGTTCTATCATTTGGTATGTGAAAGGTCATATTGTTATTTATGGGTATAAATCAACTGACCATAAATGTAATAAGCGTGTAATTAATTAGCAGATTTATTTTATTAGTTTTGGGTGTGAGAAAGGTCACATGGACATATATGGTGTAAATTGCAAAGGAATACATATCTATGACATGTTAACATAATAATATATGAGCTTGTGTATAACTATATATATATATATTGAAGATTATTTCTATTGTCTATGCTTATATATTATACTTGCATATACATATGATAAATTCATATGCATATTAGGAATATAAACGTCGAAGTATATACATATGTTTTATTATACTATATATATGTATATGGTTTGTACACACATATTTAATAGTACAACATACATATAGTGTGTGTGTGTGTGTGTGTTATTTTTCACTTATATTTTATAAATATAAATACAAATAGTTGTATATTATACAAATAAAATATATATTTATATTTGCATGACTTAGTAAAGCATATAAATTTGAATTAAATTAATATTTAAAATTTTCTAAATTCAAATTCAGTTTTGACTATGTCAAAGATGTTTCTAAATCTAAATTTTAAATCAAAAGACCAATTTAAAATATTAAAGCAAACATCTATAAAGTTGACTAATACAAATAAATTTATTCTGAAATGCGCGCACGCGTGCACACACACACACAAATATATATACATACATATACATATATACATACATACACATATATATACATATATACATATATATATCACACACTAATATGTGTGTGTTTATGTGATTTAAAAAAAATGTATTTATATATGTATGCATGTATTTTTTTCATTTGTATTTGCAAAGTTTTATAATTTAAAACAAATCAAAAGCTTACAATTTAAATTTCAAGTATTGAATAAATCATACAAACATGTACTTGGCAATACAAATATACATCAGGACGGTGGCATATTCAAAATATGATACGAAGAAATCCGTCAATAGATCCAGCCCTTTATGACACCTCGATCTATGAATAGCTTCCTAGATTGTTTAAAGCACATCGATGTTGCAAGGATCGAACAGACCACTTTAATTTAATTTTTTTGATAGTATTTGGGTAAAGATGAATTTGACCATGGGGGAATAAGCTTGGAATGATCGATCAAAATTGATAACGGAGGAAGAGAGAATGAATTTGTAAGGTTTGGTATTTCAAGAGAAATGGAAAAGACCTTCCACCTTCCTCTCTTACAAACTCCTAATCAAGTCCTAATTAAATATGGATCTAACATCTTGACTATTTGAAACCAAGTTGGTTATACGTTGAAGATTACAAATTAGGCATACATCTACGAAATCTAGGAGATCTAGGAGACTGTTCAGATTAAGGTGTGTCCATCAAGCTACATCTTCATCAGGTATTATTTATTTTATATACATTGTCATATGTCCTACATAACCATTTATTTATATATGTATATAAATATTGTCATATTATTATTTAATAATAACTAACGATTAAATATTTAATTAAATGTTTTAACTCAATATAATGCAATTGAACAAATTATAAAAAAGTTAAATAAAAAATTGATTTTGGCCTTGATAAATTTTATAATTTTTTTAAAAATATTTTGATCATATAATATATGTGTAATATTTTTTTAAATCATTTATTAAGTTTTATCATTTAAATAATATCATATATTAATTTCAAGTTTAAAGTTAATATATGTATATTAATTGAAAGAAATTATTTTTAACCTTTTGTTTTCCATAAAAAATAATTTTTTGGCCATTTATCATATATATATATATATATTATAATAAAACATATTAATTTACATATATAATCAATATGATATTAAATAAACTATTACACTCGACCATACTTATTTATAAACACTTTTTAGGTCGAAAGATATTTTGAATATATATAATATAATATAATATAATATAACATATGTATTAAATATGATTTGCTATAAAATATAGATTTTAAATTAATTATATATATACATACACACAAACACACACACTCATATACATATACACACACACAAAATTAAGAATTAGTCAATTTAATAGATTTGATAAGTTTTGAAATTTCTTTTGGCTTTGATCTGAAATTTAGTTTTGAATTATGTTTTTACCTAGTCAAAACTAAGATAATTTAATACTTTAAATTTGAATTTGAAAATTTTGATTTGGTCAAATTTCATAAGATGTTTTATAAAGTCAAATTTATTATTTCATTAAATATTAATTGTTTGATATATGTGTGTGTGTGTGTATTTAATAATTAAATAAGGCAATTAATATGTAAATGCTCGGTATATATGTTATAGATACAAATGCTAATATCTACCCATGTTTATATTAAACCATGTTTATAGCTGCTATGTTGTATATCACATGTATATATCACTACACCTATGTTTGAATACATTAGATATATTCATAATTATACACCAATCATATTTAACTAGTATAGAATAATTAATTGAAGAATAAAATAATTAAAATAGAATATGATTTTACTAAATAACTTGATTGGATCTAGTGTTAACTAGTAGATCTCATAAGCCCATTAAGTTCCAATTAGGGAATTTTTTGAAATTTAGTCATTTCACCTACTGCCTACCAAGCCAGTTATAATAAGGGTATCGTAGCCCAAATGGTCTATGTGGTCTTCGGTCAACATTTAGGTCTAGTTAATCAAACTTATCAATCCGATGTGTTTGGAGTTGTAGTGGTGAGACTTAGGGTTGGTTAATAAGTAATTCTCCCATCCCTAGCTCCTGGACTGGCTCAATGGATGGACTAAGTCCAAAAGGTTGTCTTAGATATAAGGCCCAAAGTTATTCTGGCCTTGGAATAATTTTCAAATTAAGATATGAAAACTTAAAATATATATTAAATTTAAATATTAAGTTTAAAATATAAAAGGAAAGCAAATAAATGTTATACAGTAAATTTAAATTTTTTAAAATTGTTTTGAGAAATTTATTTAGTAATTTTCAATTTTTTAAATAATAAATTAATATGATCAATTAAATAAATAATTAATTAAAGGTTAACTAATTAAAATATATGTTGATGTTTTTATATATATATAATTATGAAAGTTAAACTTAAATATTTATCTTAAAATTGTTTTAGGTAAATTAAATAAAAAATTATGAAATTTATTAAATTATTTACCTAAAATTTTCAATTAAATAATATAATTAATTAAAATTTAATATATATATATATTGAAAATTGGTTTCTTTTATTGACGTATAAGAACTCTAGGTGACTCGTCTTCTTAAAAAACCCTACTCGAGTAGTAGAGAAAAAGAGTACGACGTCATCTAGTCAAGTTACACATACCAATTGGTAATATAACACATTGAAAAAATACATCAGCACCGAACTAATAAAAGAAAAACTCCATAGAGGCCAACCCATTTCCACCTTATAAGCCCCTGCCCTAATTTGGCAATCGACTTCATTCAGCTGGCTTCAAAACACGTCTTCGAAAAATCAGCCATCATCGTTAAGTTATATGCCCCATTTTTACAAGATCTGGATGCTCCTGGTTGTGCGAGCTGTCTTCACCTATGATTTCTTCATTAAGTAAGTGATCTCTCCACTTTATTGATTTCCTTATGCTCAAAAAGCCTTTTATTTCATTTTTCCCAAATATAATAGATCATGGTGACAAGGCAACACGAGGCAAGCTGGTTGATTTGATCTGAATTGCGAAATTAGGATTAATTAAGCTTACTTCATCGTCGAGATCCATGGAGTTGAATTTTGTGTTTAGATTCAGCTTTAGTTTAAATAATATATATATATATCTTGTGTTGTTACAGTTTAAAAATAAGTGATTGATGCTCTTTGGTTGTACCTTGCAAAGTACACACCAGTGTTTTAAATCTCGGATTTTGGCCAATATCTCGGGAAAATATCTCGGCTATCTCGGGCGATATTTAAAACACTTATAACTAAATAGGCTGCCAAATCTCGGATTTTGGCTGATATCTCGGATTTTTCATCTCGGCCATCTCGGGGAGATTTAAAAGCCTGGTACACACCACTCTTCACAATTGACCCCCCACTTCGTAGTCTATCAGTTGTGCTAATTCGGCCTAACATAACTATGTATGCACAACATGACATTTTTTGATGTTATTATTATTCCATGTGATTGGACACTAATTAAATTAATCATATTGTTGTCTATATGCTTGCCATGTCTTGTTATACAAGAACTCATGTTATCCACGGCACGCCTAAAAATCTACATCTCTATCTATAGCTATTTGAACATGGTTGATTAAGTGTTATGCCTCCCTTGTAGATATATATATATATATATATATATATATATATATATAAAGGTTATAGCTATATACATAATTTGAAATGTTTTAATTCTCTCAAAATTGTTTTGAGAAATAAAAATAAATAAAATTTGACGATTTACTGAATATTTAATTAAAATGTTTAATTGAATAATTAAACAATTATATAGTTAATTAATTAATGTAAATATATATATATAACTATAAAATTATAGTTATTTATTCATTTTAAATAGTTTAGGAAGAATAAAATAAAATTTCTAAAATTTTAAACATAAGTTAATTAATTAGTTAACCAAATTAAGAATTAAAGTTAACTAAATTTGATTTATTTAGAAAGATACATGTCAGTATTGTATAACTTAATTAAATTATAATAATTATAATGAATTAAACTTATATAATTATATATGTATAATATAACATATATGGAACTAAAAGAAACCCAAATAGATTTTTGGAATAAATACATGCCGTTTGGACAAAAATGGCACAAACACCCAATCAAGTAATAAAAATGGAAAATAACAAAGAAAAGAATGAAATAGCAAGAAAAGGACAAGATATTTTTATATTGGTTCAGTGAATACTCCAACTTACATCCACTTTGTCAATTTCTATTGATTATCCTTTGATCTTACAAAGCTGTTCTTACAACTTGGTAGTTTCAACTCGGTGAGAATCCGATAGAGTATTTTTCGGAGTAATAAATTTAGAACTCGTCGTAGCTAGAAGTTTAGAATGAAGAAGAAGAAGAAAAAAGTCATCTTTCCAAGCACTCTCCACCTCGGCGAAGAACTTCACCTTTGGCTTCAAAAATTGCTACACGCGATCTCTATGTCGTGCATAGTCCTCGGCCAACCCTGATCCAAGCTTCATGGATCGGTGACGACCCATGAGCCCCAAATCGATACTGACATGACTCGGAGCCAAGTAATGTCTTGCTCTGGGCTTCTTTGGCCATTGCCTCTTATTTGTCTCACTTCAATTTGTTGCCACTTTTTTCATCTTTTACTCGAGTATGACTCGAGTTTTCCATGACTTTAACCAGGTCGCCACCGAGCCATGGCTCGGGTCCGACTTGTCATGGCCGAGTTATGAAGCTTAAGTCAATATTTTTCACTCATTTCTAGTTATTTCTTTTATCTTGCGTTTGTATAATGTTTGCCAATCCTTGGATCCATTTCTTCATCGTTATCTAGTCCAATTCAATCATTAGAGTTTTTTTGGAGATTATGGAAATTTTGCTGATAATACTTCGCCCAACAAAGCACGCCATGTGAATAAAAGGTATGCTTTGCTAAAGAACAATATCGAAGCCAACAAATCACAAGTAATTGAGCTCTCTGGCTTTCGACTGGTCAAACCTCAGCGTATCATCCGGTTATTTTGGATTCACCTATAAATCAAAGGTCGTTTTAGACCATTATAGCTAAGGACTGAATCCTTTCTTAAGTGTTACTTATAAATCATCATCATTCTATGTTCTCTCGGAGTTATCATATCACATGTCGTATATTGTAAACCAGAATCATCCTATGTTCAACTAGGGATTAACTATCATGTGTTCAAAATCAATGTCATCCCGCATTCGTCCAGGATTTAAGTCATCATGGGTAGATTATATATCGTGTGACCAAAAGTCAGTAATTGTGTAAGTTCATCGCCACCGGTTGGAACGTTAGTATCCTATTATAAGAACGCCCAATCGAATGAGCGATGACTTTCACTAATCATTTGGTTATCAATAGTTATCAATCAGGCTAGTGCATTGCCAATGATCGGAGCATCGTTTATAAATCGTCTGAAATCGCCCAACATCCCATAATGAACGAATATGGCTAAATCGAGGCAATAACGTAATTCGGTAATCATCATCATATCATTTTATAGTAAGGTGGCTTTCAAATCCAAAGTCTAGTTTTTGATCTCTTTGGATCGCATAATCAAGTCCAATCCACCCGCTTTTCGACCAGGGGATTCACACCTTATGGTTCATCGCCCTATCTCTCTAGTTGGGAAAACCGTGTTCAATCAGTTCACAAATCAATATTAGGCCATGACCAATCTTCGTTAGTGTTTCGTTTTTCAATATCAGTCATTTTATTCAAATGATTTTCAAAATCAAACATACATTCATAAAATATATGTCACAACAGTAAACAAAAATTCAAAACATCCATCCGATTGAGCATTACTCCTAGACATCCAGCTCAGAGCATGTTTAGAGACCAATCGAGGTTTGTACATGTGTAAGTGGCCTAATAGTAATACTACATCATTATTTGTAAACAAAAGAAAAGTGTGGGAATTGAACCTGGCTCTCTGCCGTCCCGATCATAAGATAACCATTCTCGTCCTAGATCAAAGGCCGCTTCTAGATGAATTGACTACAAATGACGGTTGCTGCTACAGCACCACTATAGTTTGGTTCCTCAAGTATTGTTGTAGCTGGTTGTTCTAAACCTGCTCCTCTATCAGATCTCATAGGCATCTACATTCAATTATTTCATGCCTATCTAATACATGGAATAGGCAAAAATGTCCAGACTTCTTCTCTTGATCCGTGGGCTCTCTTTTCATCAGTTTTTGGTAGGTAATCTACCCTCGGTATCCAAGTAAATCCTCTCTGGGGTTTTAGTCAATTCAGTATAAGAGGAAAACTTTGATTCCCATTTCATCCGCTTTGGTCCTCCGAAGCCATCATCTGCTTTTTGTTATACTTTGTCCTTTCCATATCCTACTCTGTGCAGTCCTCCATCATCCACAACATTAACTTTAAAATTTTCGGCTTTAGCGTGCTTTTGGAGAAGGTATTTCTCGACTTCATGTTAAAACTCTACAAGATCCATTGGTGGATCCCTTTCCAAAGCAATTTCAAAATCTATTTTATATGCAACTCCATACACTACCGTCATCAAAACAATTGATGAATCCGGCTTAGGCATTGTAATTGATGCTGCATGAAATCTGATCAGATAATTGCTTAGGG
Source organism: Allium fistulosum (assembly GCA_030737815.1). NCBI lineage: Eukaryota > Viridiplantae > Streptophyta > Magnoliopsida > Asparagales > Amaryllidaceae > Allium > Allium fistulosum. Next base: position 138,243,929 of record CM060902.1, on the reverse strand, counting down.
CCTCTCCAGCCTTTTGTTTCACACTTGAAAGAATCATCACATTCTTTGGACGTGAAATTTGAACCCTAAACTATCTCATAAATTTATCCACTAATTCGTTCCACATATGGATGAATCCATTTTCCAACTGTCTGAACCACATCGTTGTTAACTCTCTCAAGTATAATGGAAAACACCATCCCATCACTTCTTCAGAAGCACCCAATACCTCCATAATTTAGATGTATCTCATTAGATGAACGGTTTGATTTATCCTCCTATTGTACATTCTTGCATTGGTAGCTTGAAATCGGGTGGATTCCTTACGTGCCAGATGATAGGGGTGAAGGGATTTCTATTCATCTTCCAAACTATGGTCCGGTGGTCCACCTCTCAGTGCATGTCTAACCATTTCAGCAATTCTATCATTATAATGCAATGAAACTCTCTAATCCATGATTTCATCTTGCCCTATGAGGAACTTCTGGTTCTAACTCCTATTGTTGTACATTCGCAGTCACGTTTTGATTCTCATTCTATGACCCAACTTCTTCCCCCAGACGTGCTCCAATATATCTAACTCCATCCATCATGCCCCCTGGGACCCATGATTTGGTACTAAGACATGGATCAACACCGACCCGTGAGGTCCTCTAAGGATTAAGTCATACTCTTTCTGTTTCATTTCCAGGTGAACTTGTTTTGCATTATGGCCTCTGGTTTTGGTTTCTGGTGACTCCATCTATTCCCTATTGTTCCATTCTTCTGAAGAATCTATTTAGCATTACCTCTTGACGAGCTATCATCCTATCTTGAATTTCCCTCATCATTCTCCCAATCTCATCTCTAGTTACATAGATGAATGAGGAATTTGATTCTAAGGACACCTCCTAACTGCTTGTAGACTTCTTCCAATCTAGATCTAGTGTTGGGCCCCTTCATCTTCTTTAAATCATGTTTCAAGTTTTTAAATTCATGTTTTCTTGGTGAAAGCACCAAAACGTTTGGACCAATAAAGACACAAACACCTAACCACTTAATAAACATGGAAAATATAAAAGAAAAGAATGAAATAGCAAGAAAAGGACATGAGATAATTATAGTGGTTCTACGAATACTGTGGCTGCATCCACTTAGTCGATTTCTATTGATTATCCATTGATTTTTCAAAGCTATATTTCCAAATCGATAGTCTCAACTCGGTGAGACTCCAACAGAGTATTTTTCGGAGTTCAAAAATGAAGAAGAAGAAGAAGAAAGTCCTCTTTCCAAGCACTCTTTACCTCTATTTATGGGCGAAGACTCCACATTTGGCTCTGAAAACTACTACACACGATCTCCATATTGTGCATGTTCTTCCATGAAAATAGCTCGACCAACCCCGACCTAAGCTTCATCGATCGATGATGACCTATGAGCCCCAGATTGGTGCCGATCTGACTTGGGTCCAATTTCGAGCCAATCCATGTCTTGCTCTAGGTTTCTTTGGACATTGTTTTAGATTAGTCTCACTTTAGTTGGTTGCCATCTTTTCATCTTTTAGTAGAGTATGACTCGAGTTTTCCATGACTTTTCTTATTTCGCCATCGAGCCATAGCTCGTGTCTGACTTGGCATAGCTGAGTTATGAAACTTAAGTCAACTTTTTTCACTCATTTCTAGTTTTTTCTTTTATCTTGCCTTTGTATGATATTTCCCAGTCCTTAGGTCATTTCTTTTTCGATATCTAGTCTAGTTCAATCATTCAAGTTTGTTTGAAGACTGTGGAAATTTTGCTGATAACATATACGCATGGTATGTATACCATGATTTCATACGTTTTCGACACTTGAATCATAAGGATAATTCATAATGTTGGGACAAAATTTGGGCTTTATATGCTTCAAGTTATTGAAACTATTAAACCAAAGGGATTAAAGAATGAGTAGTCAACATGTTTGTCCAAACCATAAGCAATGTTCATAGTAGAGAAATAACCATGCACACAAGTCAAAATCCACAATAATTGATATGCAAATTATCGAAAGTACTAATCCTTGATTACAAAGTTTACAATTCAAGTTGCCCTAATGGCCATGGATCCCCAAATTGGAGCCCTCTTTACAATATGAAAAGTAATATGGCAAATGAAGGAGAAGGAAAACTAGAAAATATCGGCCCCTCTTTAGGAAGGGGTACATGTCTATTTTTAGAGAAATTGGAATGTTGGATCTTTGACATGTGGCACCTTGTTAGAGGTAAATGACCGTGATTTGTCCAAGTAGCACATGCTCAAAATGGTACATGGCACATCTTCTTTTAAATACTCCATGATAGCTTCGATTTATTATTTCGAATAATAAGTGATGGCCTCATAGAATTCTTCACGTCGATCTAGATTTTTCACTTTAGGATTGCATACGATAACTTCATATGACTTCTCATAATAATATAGATTCACTACTTCAAGATATCCTATGATAGCTTTATATCATTTGAAGATAGCATATGATAGCCTTTGTTTACCATTTGAAGATAGCATGGGATGGCTATATTGAACTTTTCACTATGGCTTTACTACTTTATGTCATGGTAGCCTTATAAGGTTCATCACGATAGGTTTAGGATTCATCTCATTTGCTCTACAAGATACTTCATGAGGGTTCTAAAAGATTCTCTGCGATAACCTCAAAGGCTTCATCATGATGGTTGTTTTAAAAGCTTGCCTCTCATTCCTCTTCTCATGATGATCTCATGGAATGCTTCACGAAGGCTTAAGTACTTTGCTCCATGATGGCTCTAATGACGGCTTTGATATTTTATGATCGATTTAACAACATGCTCTATGATGGCTTTAAAGCTTCATATGAAGTCCTCTGGGATTATATGATGGTTTTGGCTCCTTATATCACGATAGCCCTGTAAAATACCTCATGATGGCTCTAGTGCTTCATGTTGTGATAGTTCCATAAAATAAATTCTTCACGATGACTCCAAGTGCTTTGTATGACGATAGCTCTTTAAAATAACTCATGATGGATTTTATGCACATTTCATGAGGGCTCTCGTTCATATCCCCATGAGCGCCTTCATTGTTGCCATTGTCTCACGATAGGTCCTACATATCTCATGATAGCTTCTAATCCTATTGAGCTATGATAATTGGAATATTTAGGGTATAACACTTACTCCCCCCTCAAAATTAATTTTTTTTCTTTATGCTTTAAAATAAAATAACTCTTTGTATTCCTTGATTTTTTTCATCTTAGCCATTCATTCTTATTGTGCTCAATCGAACGCTCACCCTTACTTCCTTGTTATTATAAATAATTCTCTTCCTCCTCCTTCCTTTTTTTGTTTTTGCTTAAGAAGGATTGCTTCACCCTTATTGTCCAAATTTCAATTCTCTTCGGACTTTCAATCAGTAAGTGAACTTAATCATCATTGATTCAGTTGTTACTCATTTTGATATTGGTAATTTTTTCCGATTTAAATTAGTTGCTTTTGATTTTAAAGTTAATCAGAGTTCAGCTACCAATTTTGGAGATAATAGTTTTTATATACAAAGAAAAAATTAAAAATCGTTGTATTGATCTGATTTTATTAACCTAGGCTGTAGTTTTTTTGTTTGTGAGTTTCAGATCTTATTACTCAAATACCTGCTTCCGGTTAGTTCGTCCTATTGTTACGTGTCAAGTGATGATTTGAGGACTTAACACACTAGATCTATGATTAAATTTTGCACACGAAAGCCATGCTTGAGTTTCACACTCAAAAGGTTACATTCTAAAACCTTTTACACAAAAACGATTTTTAGGCTTCATTGGCGAAGGCTTTGTTCCAAACTTTGTATACAGGGTTATGCCAAAATTTACCACATGAAAGCTCAGTCTCACCCTCTATCCGTGAAACCTATGTTTAGGTTTATCATGTAGGAGCCCTTGTTTTGAACGTTTCACAAGAATCAAGCTTAGTCCTGCCATACCAAAGCTTATATTTTAAACTCCATACACGAAATCATCTTTAGGCTCTCACACGCATTAACTCTTGTTTCAAAATTTATGTAGGAAAGCTATGCTTAAGCTTGGCACATGAAAGATCTTCTTCTTTCTTTACTCATGAAAGTTAATTTTGGTTTATGTGTGAAACCCCCATTTACATCTTTATACATGAACACAAACCCCACTCACAGAAGTCATGCCCAAATTCAATACACGAAGTGCTTATATATCACTAGTGTTCCTACAATACCTAACTTTCAATGGGTAAACATTCTCGCCGTCATTTTTACTCGATGACTTTAGATTCAAGAATTGATCTCCTTAATTTGTGATGATTCTTCAAACGATGGCTTTATGTTTACATGCGACGACGGGATTTTATAGTTATTATACTTCTTAGTTCAATATTGTTTCCACATGATAACTCAACTCGAAACGGTTCGTGATCTGAAATTTATTTCTTTTGATTAATCTTCCAAACATTATTAGTGCATGACACCTTATTGCATGAGTGCTATTAAATTCATACCTTGAGGCCTAATATATACTTTATGCCACTTTTTTTTAAAAAGAAAAATTATAACTTTGAATGTTTTATCCATAGTATTCTTTCTTAATCAATGAAGCTTAATTTTGTATTTAAAATTGAATCATCATAGGTATCATGGCTGGAAGTAGAAAAGAGACTCCTAAAGGTACAACCAAATCTCTTAAATCTCTCTAAGTCAAATATTCTTCCGAGGAGAAGGTCTACACTTCTCACCAATCCTATTTCATGTCTCAAGTGCATGTAGATTATGTCCTACGTCATTTTGACATAACAAAGATTGGAGCTAGGGCTCCAGTCCAAAATGATAGAATGAACTCTCTGCCAAATGGTTTTTTTTCTTTCACCTTTCTTCATATCTATCATTCCTACAACCTACCTTTCTGCCCAATCATATCTATCATCTTATCCTTCCTTAAAATTGCTCCTATGTAACTGAACCCCAACTCCTGCAATTATATCAACTCACTATTTATCTTATTTAAGGAAATGAAGTTAGAACACCTATCTCCATCTATCCCATGCTCTATGGTTACCCTTCTAAAGATGAAACGACATCCTAAATTTTCTATTTATTACTTAATTGTGTAGGTAGTGGAGTGGTCACTAATTTTATTAACAGGCCTAGAGACTAGAGTCATTAATTTTTCTTTGTTAGATGCTATTCTCCAGACATTACTGGAGAGTTTTCCTTTCCTTGTAATCTATTTTTCTCTTGGTTATTTTATTTAATTGTTGTTGAAGTTATTCTTATTGATTTTCATTAAGTTGCTTTTGATGATGATTGTTAGCTCCTAAATCAAAGAACATAGATCCTAATGTTTTGGCTAAAGTTAACCACCTTGGTGATGCCTCAGAGTTTTCTAGGAGTCAACTGAGACTCCTTACCGAAGAAAAACTGAGAAAGTACTCCCTTATTCAATCTTCCCATCGCATTTTGGGTGAACCTTTGATGATGAAGAGGAAGAAAGGTAGCTTGTTGATCCTTGTTGCAACCAAACTAGATGTTTTCTTTGCGAATTCTTCAATATAATATTCAGTTGTTGGCAGTCCCGAATATTTCTCTAGGTCTAATTTCCTGTTTATTCCTTTGCCTATTTAAATGAATTTCCTAAGACTTCTTATTTTATGAACAAATTTTCCCGAAGTTCATCTAGTTAGCAAGGTTGCTTTATCACACAACAATGGTCCCTTTAATTTGCCTACTTCCTCTAAAGTCGTTGATAAGTCTATGCCACCCAAAGCCCTCTCATTATATATTTCCTCCAAGGATGAAGATGCTTTGCGATTTCCAGATCAAATAAATGGAAGTTTTTGGCATTAGACTTGTTTCCTCTGAAGTTCCCTCTAATAAATCTAAGGGAGTAGAGCTTACTGCATCACTGTCCTTAGCACCAGCATTCAACGTCGTCGCCACCATGACCACTCTTCCGACTAAGGGTCCTCCTGTTGATGTTTCTTATCCTCCTCTTCATCAATCTTTGGCTTCTTCTCAATAAGCCTTAAGGCTTAATTCTCTGTCTTTTGAGGAATTCCTCTTTCACCTTATCCTAGGGCAGTATCCTCTTTTAATACTGATTTTGCAGAAAGGCTAGTAAGCATTATTTGCTCTCTTATTTTCACTTCGAAAAGGCCTTCAAAAACTTATTCTTCTCCCCTTTTCGAGGAAATTTGGATTTGCCTCTTAAAACCTTTTGTTCGGGTATGAATTCTCTCTTTCTTTTACTAATCTTAACAGCTTTGCTTCCCTTTACTAATCTTATAGTGTAATTCCTTTCAGATTAGGCAATGCTTATCTGACCTCCAACAATCGTCCCTACTGTCTACGAAGGTGGCGGTTCTTTAAACCTAGCTACGCAGTCTCTAATCTAATAACAAGTTGCTATCTTTTGAGAAAGACTCACTTTCTTCTAAGAATGAAATTGCAAAGAAAAGAGTTGACGAGCTAGCGGATCAAGTAAAAATCTTAAAAGAAACTTTCATAAGTTCAACGGGAGGTTTCTGAGCTTCGAACAACCGCAAATCGAGTTCCTACCATGGAGAAGAATACATCCAAGAAAAATCTTACTACCAGCAAAGTAAGGTCCTCCATGCACACCATAAAGTCTAAGGTTTCCTCTTTTCTCAATGACACACTTCCATGATGGAAGGAGCAGCGTACCAAAGCAGCTTTATTCATCGTTTATAAGGATAGTTGACCAATACCCAAATTTGGACTTCCCTTCACTCAGTACTGTTGAAATGGATTTAAAAAGGAAGTTTGACATTCTCTTTGTAACCATCCGGAATTTCGGACACTTTATATTTAAATATCCGAATTATTTAAATATCTGAACCTTGTATTTAATGTTATTAAAATGATTTAATAAGCTTGTTAACCCCCATTTAAATCATAACTAATCATGGTCAACTTGTTTTGGAAAAATGTTTATGAAAATAAATACTTTGAAAAAATATCTATAATGTGACCGAAAATCATTTTATCGATAAACAGCTTTTTACTCGTCAGAAGTTGTTTAAACTTTTTTGAATGCACTTATTTGCTTAGAAAATCTATAAATAAAATATAAACTTTTTACTATTTATGGAAATAAACATTTTGGATGATGTCATGGGTGATGTCATCAAAGATATTATGAAAATAAGCTTTTAAGGAAAGACTTAACTCTTAAGTTTTGTGTAAAGGAGAAGTGATGGGAGGTGGACCTTACATGACATGAGAGAGGAGTGAGAAGAAGCTTATGCAACACCGTTTGAAGCTAATAAAAGTAGAGGCACAACTTTGATAATAAATCACAAAGTCACAAAGCTTGGAATGAAGTAAGGAAATCAAAATGGTGGAAGTGCTTAAGCACTAATCCACTAATTCTTCTCTAAATTTTTTAAGTCTAAACCAAATCATCTCTATTCTCTTCTAAACTTTGGCTATAGGACTAAAACATCATGAGAAGCATGAATATCAAGTCAAACTAGAATAAAGGTGAGAGGAAGAGGGGGTTCCAATAGGGACTGTGAGAAATATGAGAGGAGGGGAGGTGTTGCCTTGGTTTGAAAGTGATAAAGGTTGGATCTTTAGGCTTTTGATGATGGTGGAAGGTGGTTCTTTAATTCTTGTGGCTTTGTGCTTGTGTTTGGCTTAGGTGTAAGTGAGTTATCTCACTATCTTGTTTGTATATATTGTGTATATATATGTTGTGTTTGAATTATAAAGTTAAAGTGGCATTAACTAATTAAAGTTATAAACTTTGGACCCCTCATGCTTTTGAAAAAAAATGCTAATTTTATATTGTATAACATCACTCCTATTATCCTCTTAAACATGTGGCATGGCCATGACTTAATGTTTAAATGGTTGTTTGGATTTTATGTTGAACTGAAGTAGGTTTGAAAGTGTTTAAAGCGAGAATAGTCGTTATAAGTTCACTTCGATATCACTTAACTTTAATTTGTATAAATTGGATATTTATGTTCTTAACTTGGGATAATTTGATGTGGTTATTCTCTATACATATTTAGGTATATTGGGTAGTAAAGAAAAGGTTTTGAAATTTAGAAAAATTGTGAACAAAAGTTGTGAAAGTTGAAGCAAAAATGTGGTTACAAATACACTTTGTAAATATAGTATGTATTCGGGAATTTTTATCAATAAACTAGAAAATATAATTAAAGGTTTCTTTATAAGGTTTTTAATTACCCTAAGGGTAGTACTTACCATAAAAATTTCAAGTCTTAAATCATTTGTTAAAGTGGTTAAAACTAGTCGTAAAGATCGTGTTTTTAAATGTTGTTTTTAATAAGTACTTTTAATAGCGTTTATAAATGCTGTAGTAAATCACTTATGGTTTAAGTGTTTAAAAATGATATTTAAATTTGGTATTTTTCTCTAATATTTTTGGAGATGTTTCCTAATCCATTCTGAGGTATTATAAATTTTTTTGAAGTTTTAATATATTTTTAAAAATTATATATGTATTTTCAAAGTAAAGAGGTTTTATAATAAACATGTTTTTCATCAAATTATATATTAGTTATTTTCAAGTAATATTTTACATAGAAATTTAAATCCTATTTACAAGTATTTTTAAATTACATATAAGTTTTGAAAAAGGTAATTGACTAGGCTTAACACTAAAAGCCAACGAGGTAGACTTCTTTATTTCTAAGAATTAAGATTGATATCGAGTAGAGATATGGGCAATAGAGCTCTAACCAATCGGGCCTTCCTCTTGAACGAAGAATAGTTAAGTTGGAATGTCGAAAACGTGTTAATCATATTGTTTTCTAACTCGTTTATGCAAGTCAGTAATACTATACTTAACACTTAAAGCTAACAAGTAGATTTATCAATTTGTTAGATTCATGAATGAAGTGTCTAGGAATGGTTTTGATGCGACTAGTGCTCTAACTTACCTGGCTTTACTCTTGCATGAGGAATAGTATTAGCTGAAATGCCTGAAATGAGTTAAGTATACAAACATTTATTTATATAAGCAATTGTTTAACTAGATAATCAATTGGTCGACTATCGAACTTAACCAAATATTATCTTAGATCTTTAAAAGAATTTTTTTAAAGATGATATAAGTATGAAATGGTTTTGGGTTTGTTGTGACAATGTTTGAATAACATTCAACTTTAACCCTTTTGATTATACTAATGAATATAAATAGATCTTTAAAAGGAATGTTTTAAGATAAGCATAAGTGAAATGATTTTGGGTTTTTAGTGATAGTGTTTAAGTAACATTAGTCTTCAACTTTTTAATGGATTAGTGAAAGTACTTAGAGCCTTAAAATGGATATTTTGAAGGAAATTATAAGCAAGGAATCTCTTGGAAAAAGATATAAAAATAATGGTTTTATGTAAGAAATCTTGTTAATGATTTGTGAATATACTTATGCCATTTGAGATAAGTATATGAATACTTTTTGAAATATTGAAAGATTACGGATGAATGGTAGAGATTGATAAACGAAGTTTTATTAGATAAACAAATTTACTAATAAAAGAGGTTTTAAATAACAAAAGATTAATTAAATAAAAAGGTGATTAAAATTCGCTTATGTGACTTACTCGTGTTTTGTATCACTTGATCGTGCTTTGTATGTTTATTCGTTTATGGAAAGTATTTAGTCATATGCATAGCACTAAAAGGCGATGAAGTATGCTTGTCTATCTATGGGAATTAAGGCCGATGTTCATTTAGGGATATGAGCAATGGAGCTCTAGCCTACCAGCTTTACCCTTGATCGAGGGATAGTTTGAGATGAAAATATCGAGAACGTGATAAGTATACGAGACTTGGTTTCCATATGCGATCATTCTCTTTATCATTGAATGACCAAATTCATCGATTCAGTCTTGAAGAGACCGTGATTGGTAAGTGCTTTATTTATTAAAAACTACTTCAGGACCGAGATACGTTATCTATCTCTTGGGAGTGGATATGTTCGAGATACTGGAATCCATGTGTGGTTTCAAGATATGTTCGAGACGTGGGAATCCAATAGGGGATTCGTGTTCTGTTCGAGTGATGAAGACTCATGTGAAATATTTTGAACATAACTTCGACACCAAAAATGACAGAAAACAGAGTAGGGGCATAACTTGGGGTTTGGTTGACCCATGATAGGATATTATCACTACATATCTAAAGTATTCTTATCAATGTGGCACACGGGAGGTGATGGTATTCGGGATCATGTATTTAGACGTGGACTGGCTATGTTTTCCTTAATGTTATATTTTATCTAGAGATATACGGCGCTCAGAGGTTGTTTCTGACCCTTGTGCATGGAGATCCACTTCATTTTACTAGAGGCGTCTCTGTGGAAAATCCATTATGCAAACATTCCTTATTGGTTTTGATTGTACCCCCTAATATGCTTTTGAATATAATGAATATAACCATTCTGGCTATGTTATATATTTATATTCTACACCTTAGACATTATCTAATATATAGCCTTTTGTACTTATTAGATGAGTGGTTCTTTTGAGGGGATAACTGTTATGGCATTCGATGCGGTCTCAAAAGTACCGTCATATGTTGTGCACATATATCTTGATTTTCTCATACTAGACTTATGTTTGACGCTTAGTCTTTGTTTTCTCTAAATTCATTGCATGCTCTTTCGAGTAGTTTGAGAAAGGAAAGTTTTCGTTGATATTCATTGGAGCTCGAGAAAATGAGTTGGATGTTTCACCTACTATAGTATTCTTATTTCCGCTGCATTAATATATTCTATATATCAGCATTTGTGAGGATGGGTTGTTATAACTGTCCAGGCTGATGATAATACTTAGTTTTTGTTACTCCGATATTTCCGTGTTGGAGTAACCCTTTGTACTATTGTTTTGATAATATATATTACCGTTCCACCGGTGAGATTTTAGGATTTTGTTCCTTCTTCCTTAATTTGTTTCTTTTCCTTTTTATTTTAGCCTAACTTTTCACCTTTCTGGCACTTGAGTGCTCGACATGCCAATACCATGGATGTATTAGTGTCGCATTCGAGGGTCGAAAAGTCAGGACATTACATTTGGTATCCGAGCTAAAGGTTAAGTGAGAACCTTGACTTTGGTAGGGTATGACTCATTAAAATAGGGTACGCAACACCCTAGAATGAGTTGAGTGTATTATATACATGAGAGCATATTTGTAATAGTTATAAAAGTATATATTAAAGGTAATTACAACTGTAAAAATAAAGACCTCATATAAGGTAACTTGTATAAGTGTGAGTTGTTAAAGTACAATTCAATTAATGTAGGGATTAATGATGTTCATTCGTTACCCATCATAATTTATTAAGTCATTCCCGACCAGTTTATGAGCATTAACTATCATCTGTTGATTGTTGATTTATGCTCGACTAGTTTATGAGCAGTTTTACCATTCCACTGCATGGGTTGGGTAGATAATATTTGTAGATGCGTTGAAACATACTCCTTATGAATTAAGTTTCACAATTTGACAATAAGGCATTTGTTGATAATGTTAGGTTAGAAGTTGACTTTTATAAAAGTTAGATTTAGTAAGAGATGTTTATTTAATACGAGGAAATATAAGATATTTTGTAAAATAAACATTAGTGAAGAGATTTTATATAAGAAAGTGATTTTATATAAGTATGGTTTTTGAAAAATATGATATATAAACAAGAAGGATCTAAACAGATATTTTGAGAACTTAAATTCAATGTCTTTGAAAATGTTTTCCAAGATTTTAGAAAAATAATAGTAGTATTATTTGAAAGTAAGTATTGTTAGAACCACTATTCTATGGTTTCGATGATAACAACTATACACATATATATAGTCTACCTACTTGCAGGAAAAGGTTTTCAGAGATTACATTGAAGATAGCTTGAAAAAGGAGAAAAATCATCAAAGCTACTATAGTACTATTATTTTCCTAGATATAATTGTAAAATATCCTTTTAAGTAGTAACATTTAAACTCAAGCATTTGCATGTAACAGAAATTTAAAATGGTCAAAACTGCAAATGTCAGACGTTTGGCATTACGTATCAAACGTCTAATAGTAGTCTCTGTTTTTAAATTAAAACCAACTCAAACGTCTGTCTGCTTTCACCAGACGTTTGATTCTGTGTTCTGTTTAAAATTTATATAACAGCTCAGACGTCTGAACATATGCCCAGACGTCTGCGCTGGGTAATGGATTTTTATTTCGAATGGACATCTTCTTCAAACAAAGGGATATCTTCACAACTTTTCAATGCATCTCTTCTATACTAACAGCTGCAGCCATTAGAATGAATAAGCAAAGTCAGAAGATACTACTTTTCATCATAACTCTTCATTCTCTATAAATATGCAAAGATTTTTAAGATTGAATCTCACCTGAATTTTCTGAATCTCTTATCTATATTCTTTGCATACTCTGATTTCATAAGCAAACAATATTCAACCTTTTTACTTCCTAAAATCAAAGCCTCACATACACATATTACTTAAATAAGATTATAGGAAGATTTGTATTAAGCAGCAAAAATCCGTGTTTTCTAGAACACATACATGTCATAGAAGGAACTGTTGTCTCTAGCCTATTCCTCCGGGCAAAGCGAGGGTTGTTTATTAGTGAAAGCCGAAGAGGAGCTTTGAAACTGGACGTAGGACGGAAGGTCCGAATCCGTATAAAAACTCTATTGTGATTGTTCTTTACTATTATACTTTATTCTATTGTTCATAAGTTAGTCTGTAGAATTCATAAACACCGAAAATCAAATTGCTGATATTTTTACAAAACCTCTAAGCGAACAAATTTTTTTAAGCTCCGTCATGACCTCGGCATTGTATCCTTACATAATATATAATACGGTTTACCATTTCTACAACAAAACTTTTTATGGTAAAAATATTAAAGTTATTTTTTCTCTGGCTGTAAAATCAAATGGCTTAATAACCTTTGTTTTTCTAACCAATCACATTATGTTTACCATTACTCCTTCAAATAAAATAGAATTCTTCTTAAAATAGCAAACTGAATATATATATATATATATATATATATATGTGTGTGTGTGTGTGTGTGTGTGTGTGTGTGTGTGTGTGTGTGTGAACACCTCATTACAAACCACAATCAAAGTTTTTAATCTATATATCTCTCAAACCTAAAAATTCCTACAATGTCTTCCGACCATGACTCCACTTACTCTGCTATTGACTACGCTTCACCTTCATCAGGAAGTACTTATACTTACCCATCCAAAGTAACACCTAAATCATCCTCGTCACTCAACATTGTTCCATCTCCTACATATCATATTGGCTACTCTCCGAAAGGAAAGAAAGCCAAATATGGAATTAACCTTCAATCAGCCTCCATATTCGACAAGGTTGATGAGATCCATCATTACCAAAAGGAAATGATGGATGTACAAAAAGAAATGTACTACGAACAAAGACGCCAAGGAGCTCACCTAAATTTCCTTGAGAAATGCAACCTTGCCATTTATGGTCATTCACCGACAAAGGATTGCGTTCACGTACGTTCTCCTCGTTTAAAGGAAACTCCTCCAAGAGCGCATTGGGTCACTCCACGAAAATTATGGGGTGAAGGGATGTCAGAAGCTCAACACAGTCCGGTGCCTACTTACTGGTCCCCACTTCGACCATTGAATGAGTGTACAAAGGATGAACCAAATTCTTGGGAAAAACAGAACAATTCCTCTGGCTTCCCTAAGTAATAATTTGTATACGTTTTATAATTATTTGTATTATTTCATATCCATCAAATAATTATCTAAATAAAATTACAATGGTAGAAAGCAATTTTTTTTTCTATGAGACGTCTAAAAAGACGATACAGACGTCTAACCTTGAATAAATATATCTTCCTCCCTAAGTCAGACGCCTGAAACAGATAAATTTAATTTTTCATTAACCCTTCAGCACTGACATCTGACAAAAATATTCAGACGTCTGTTCAAATTCTCTAGATATATGACCATCTTTAAGACAGACGTATGCCTAAGCAATCAGACGTCTATTAAAAGTCTCTAGAAAAATTCAAACTTTCAACACAAATGTTTGAATTAACTATGCAGACGTCTTTTTAAAACCCCTGTTATTTCTACTTTTTGGCAAGCTTCAGCACAGACGTCTATACATGTCAACAGACGTTTGAAAATATTCTCTAGAAAACAAAATCTCACATAGACAGACGTCTAATCAAACTTCCAGACGTCTGTTCCCATTCACTGATTATGGATTCCACTTCGCTCAAACGTTTGTTACCAAATTGTCAAACGTCTAAACGTATATCGGCCGTACCAATTCATTCCACTATAAATTATGTTTTCTTCCTCCTTTCTCAATATCGTTCATTTTCTTCAGCCCTACCCAAAAACCCTAAATCCCAAATTAATTTCCTCCCCAAATTAAACAAATTCTAGGGCTCCAAAACCATGAAACCCTGTTGCAAAACGCGGCAAGCCTTCTACGGGACAGTTCTCAACCTCCAACTCAAAACTTTATCACCGACCATCATATCGACAAATGGATTCTCGAGAAACAAACTGGAAGACAACGTCTTTAGGAGCTAGAGAAAAAGCCATTCCATACTGGTCCATTCTACCCCCTCCAAAGATTTTCTCACTACGATGCCGATGAACTACTTTCTGATGCGGGTCTTTATCACCTAATCGATTGTGATGCCAATTCGAGTAATATTGACCAACTAGCAGTATTTCTCTTTTTAATAAATCTTTGTTCAATTTCTATTTGGAATCCGACCAATGATGAAAATTGGATATGGACTAGTGTGTATGGTCAATTAATTAAGCTAAGTGTTGAAATGATTGGCCAAATGCTAAATTGTTTATATGAAGGAACTCGTTTACAGGAAATCCATGATAAACGTTATGCACCCTGAGATGTAATTACTCACCTAATTTGGCAAGATGACTCATGGAAATTAAAACCATCAAATTTCAGTCCACAAGCACGTCTTTTGAACCGAATGTTTATAAACAATGTCATCCCCAAACTAGGAATTCATGAACAGGCATACGACGATGATCATATGGCATTATACGCTATTTTTGGTCGTATAAAAGTCAATTGGGCTCAATATATCTTTGATCAAATTAAAAGCTTTTGGACTCCCACTCATCGTAGCATTGTCTATACACCGTATATTATGCAAATTTTATGATCATTAGGGATTCCTTCATACCTTTCACAATATGAACAAATACCTATCAAAAATAGTGGAATTCGATTTCTTTCTTTAATGCATCTCCCGGAAGTACCACCGGTCATTATTCCTTTTACCCAATATCAACCTCCACCACCACCACAACAACAAGCACCTCCAACTCAACCTTCACAACCTACTAGAGCTTCACACGCTACAGAATATTACTCCGATTCAGAAATACAAGAAGCTAGGATATCCGTAGGTCTAGGAGAGAATTTCTAAGATATTGCACTTCAAAACCACAGACTTCTCTCCTTAAATCAACAAGTGCTTGATAAGAAAATGTCACAGCTAGAACGTTCTTTTTCTACTCGCATGACAAAGGTAGGGAAAACATTAGAAAAAGGTGTTACAACATTGGGTAAAGTTCTCCGAAAAGTTTGGGTCGTTCTTCCTCACGGTCATCATCTTCACCTTCACCTACTCCACCATCCGCACCATTCTTTCATGCTGGACCTTCTATAGGAGCAGGGCATTCAAAGGAACCTCAACATCATTCTCGTCCTGGGAAAGAACATATATCTCTTGACATTAAAGAAAGCGAAGGCTTATCTTACCATTCTGAAGAACATCATATGTCACAAGATCCACATTACTATGACTATTACACATCATTTCAGGGTCTATCTATTCAAGAGGATGATGAGTATGTTGACCAATCTCAGTGGCAACACAATGAAGACTCCTCCGAATTTTGGGGCTATTATGATTATCAGTAAGCTTTTTGTATTTTTGATCATTAATACTTATGTATCTTTGCTCTTTCTATTTTCTGGATTGTTGTAATCTTAAACTCTCTTAGTTATGAAATCTATGTTTTTCTATTTTCTTTTTGATAATGTCAAAGTGGAGAAATATTATATTACATGTTTATAGGGGGAGCAATCCATTCAGGGGGAGACATATGTTTATGAAACAAATGTATAGTTGTCATTATCAAAAGGGGGGAGAATTTTAGAACCACTCTTCTATGGTTTCGATGATAACAACTATACACATATATATAGTCTGTCTACTTGTAGGAAAAGGTTTCCAGAGATTAGGTTGAAGACAGCTCGACAAAGGAGAAAAATCATCAAAGCTACTATAGTACTATTATTGTCCTAGATATAATTGTAAAATCCTTTTAAGTAGTAACATTTAAACTCAAACATTTGCATGTAACAGAAATTTAAAATGGTCAAAACTGCAAATGTCAGACGTTTGACATTACGTATCAAACGTCTGATAGTAGTCTCTATTTTTAAATTAAAACCAAACTCAGATGTCTGTCTGCTTTCACCAGACGTTAGATTCCGTGTTCTGTTTAAAATTTATATAACAGCTCAGACGTTTGAACGAATGCCCAGACGTCTGTGCTAGGTAATGGACTTTTATTTCGAAAGGACATCTTCTTCAAACAAAGGGATATCTTCACAACTTTTCAATGCATCTCTTCTATACTAACAGCTGCACCCATTAGAATGAATAAGCAAAGTCAAAAGATACTACTTTTCATCATAACTCTTCATTCTCTATAAATATGCAAAGGTTTTTAAGATTGAATCTCACCTGAATTTTCTGAATCTCTTATCTATATTTTTTGCATACTCTGATTTCAAAAGCAAACGATATTCAGCCTTTTTACTTCCTAAAATCAAAGCCTCACATACACATATTACATAAAGGGGATTATAGGAAAATTTGTACTAAGCAGTCGAAATCCGTGTTTTCTAGAACACATACTTGTCATAGAAAGAATTGTTGTATCTAGCCTATTCCTCCGGGCAAAGCGAGGGTTTTCTATTAGTGAAAGCCGAAGAAGAGCTTCGGGACTGGACGTAGGATGGGAGGTCCGAACTAGTATAAAAACTCTAGTGTGATTGTTCTTTACTATTATACTTTATTCTATTGCTCATAAGTTAGTATTTTAGTACAGTTACATATTAGATATACATATACGATCCATACTCTCTTTCAAGTTGTTATCCCGCTTTTTGGAAAGACCGTGAAACCAAGGAATTGACTAGTAACCAATGACGGCCCGTCCTAGAGATCAGATACATACACTCACTATGGATATCGACGAATTTTGTCCGAGTCCGATCAAGCCAAAATTGGTAGGACATGACAAGCTAAGCCATGAGAGCCAACGCTCCAAATCTCAAGTCAATCCGAGTTCGTATGCTCAAGTTATGAACGATACAAAATTGGACGAAAATCCACCACCGTTCGACTCGCTCCGTTCGACTCGCTCCCTTCGACTCGCACCACATCCCCCAGATGTCAACTTTGACTCGCTTCGCAACACTCAAAAGCGACAACTTCGACTCGCTTCGCTCAGAGGCCAACTTCAAGTCGTTCAGGTTCGACTCGCTTCACAGCCATCAGAAGTACCTACTTCGACTCGCTTCGCTCAGATGCCCTCTTCGACTCGCTCCATTCGAACCACTGATCGACTCCATCAACTTCGACTCGACACGAAGCCATTACTCAAACCTCTCATGAGGCTCCATTACGACTCACTCGACCAGTGCATACTTCGTCTCGCTCGATCTGGGCACACTTCGACTCGCTCAATCGGCGAACATTTCGACTCGCTCGAAGAAACATCAAGGGCGGAGTGAGATTCAAGCGCCACGTCACCGAGTCGAATGGAAGCGAGTCGAAACAGAAGCGAGTCGAAGGAAACAGCCTACCGAAAACCCCATTTCATATCGATCATATCTCCCTGTTAGTCCTTGAGATGATGGTTTTGATGACAACAACCTTAGAATAGATTATAAAATATAAATACTAACATTACAAGTTTAGATATATATGTATTTGCAGGATCTAACCATGCAGGTACCAAGAATGAAGACTGTATAGTATAGAGATTCAAGATACAGAGATAGAAGACTCATGAGTATCAAGATTATCAAGAGTTCAAGGTTAAGTCTGTTTTATTAGGAATATTTGTTAAAGTTCGTAGAAAAGCACTGGCATCTTAATATCCAATTTATTCATGGAATGGAATCCACTTTGAGCCCGTTAAAGGGATGGAACCCTAAGTAGGATGGAACCTACGAAAATCTAGTGGGATAATGTTTTGTATCCACTAATTTTAATTCAAAATGTTTTTACAAAATTATCTTGTTTCAAAATGATTTCAAAACTTTCCTTTTAAAAGATTCAAAACTCTCTATCCTGATTTTAAATAATTTTAGCCTCAAAACATCTTTAATTTCAAAGTCAAAATAATCCTGTTTTTAAATGTCTTTTCAAATAATATATTTAACTTTTAATATTTATACTTTGATTTAAATATAAAATTATAGTTAAATTATGTATTTATTGTTCTTCATATTTACTTATGAATTTCAACTATATTCAAGTATATTTATAAAGTTTTAAATAGTTTTTATATAAGATAAATATTGTTTTTATAGAAATTCAAAATATCATTTTTGGCTGAGGGATGTTGACATGCCCCTAGGTAGTATGTCGACATAGTGACAGTTGAAGTTCAAATTCAAATTTCAAAAGAAGTGCCTATTCGCCATAACTCTTCATGAATGGTCATGGCTGTTGGTTTTCTATAAATAGGGGTCAGTTTCAACGAATTTTTAATCACTTTTTTCTGGTTTTCACTCCTCTTCATCTTCCACATTTCTTATTACAAAATCATACCATTACTCTACCGAAATCAACATCGAATCATACTCGATTACTTCTAGTTTGATCTCCATCACTATCTCTACAAGGTTCTCAGTGCTATTCAGAGTTATAGGTTTCTTTGTAATATATAAGCGAGAAAAGGTGTGATTGTAGCCTTGTAAGTCAATCAAGCGAGAAAAGGTGTGATTGTAGCCCTGGAAATCAATTGGGTGAACTTGTTGCCCAGTAAATCAAGTATCTCTACCAAGAGGATTGGTATTCTGGAGGGTATACCTCGTAGCCTTGAAATCGAGGGTTGTAATTGTTGAATTGCTTCTGAAAGGAAATCCGTACTTAGTTGTGCGGGACTGGATGTAGGGTAACTCCGAACCAGTATAAAATCTGGTGTGTTCTTTCCTTTACTGCTTTTACTTTATATTTGCATATGCGTTCGATTCTGTGTTCATATCTGTGTCTGATTAGTGTATACATTGTTAATAAAGTAAGATAAACTCAAAAATATTAACAAATTTCTTAAAACACTATTCACCCCCCCTCTAGTGTTAATTCTAGCCTTAAGATCCTTAATCCGCATTTCTCACATTTGGTATCAGAGCTTTGTTTTCAAAAGTTTCATAATCTGAATTTTGAAAAAGTTTTTTAAATGGCTATTTTTGAAAGATCTGTTAAAACTAGTTTAGAATTGTTTAAACCATCTTTGTTCCATGAGTCTGCATATGAATGCTATTCAAATTCTAGTTGTCTACCCAAATTTTGTAATGTGCAGGAAAGATGCTTTATAGGTATTGAGGAATCAATCTACAATGGACATTCTGTGCAGATCAAAAGGAATAAGTGGATACTTGATAGTGGTTGCTCTAGACACATGACTGGTAATCCAGATATGCTGAATAATGTTATATACAAAGACGGAGGACTGGTTAACTTTGGAGACAACTCGAAAGGATACGTGATTGGCATCGGCAATGTCGGTAACTCTGAAACTCCTATTATCACTAATGTTTTGCTAGTTAAGAATCTGAAACACAATATGCTAAGTATAATTCAACTATGTGATAAAGGATATAATATTAAATTTGTAAAAGATAAATGTCATATTGAAGATAATAACTCAACCATAATATTTGAGGGAACTAGGAAAAAGAATATTTATATTCTTAGTATGAAAGTTTCAAATGATAACCTATGTCTTTTGGCAAATACAAGTGACCCTTGGATTTGGCATAAGAGATTTGGACGTTTGAATTTCAAACTCTTATCTAGACTGTCAAAACATGATCTAGTAAGAGGTCTCCCTAAAATGAATTTTAAAGTAGATAGTTTATGTGATGCATGTAAATTAGGAAAACTTAGAAAAAATTCCTTTAAATTAAAAGATATGATTTCAACTTCAAAACCCCTTGAGTTACTTCATCTTGATTTATTTGGTCCATCTCAAATTCTGTCAATAAATCATAGTAAATATGTTTTTGTAATTGTAGATGATTATTCTAGATTTACTTGGACAATATTTTTGAAACATAAAAGTGATACTTTTGAATGTTTTAAAAACTTTACAAAAAGGATTCAAAATCAATTATCTTTAAAAATTATAACTATTCGTAGTGATCACGGTGGTGAATTTGAAAATGAAAAGTTTGAGGAATTCTGCAATAAGAAGGGAATAACTCACAATTTCTCATTTCCAAGAACTCCACAACAAAACGGAGTAGTTGAACGTAAAAATAGAACGATTCAAGAGTGTGCGAGAACAATGCTTTCAGATAGTAATTTACCAAAACACTTTTGGGCAGAAGCTGTTGCTACCGCCTATTATATTTTGAATAGAATTTTAATTAGACCTTTAACTGATAAGACACCTTATGAACTTCTTAATGGAAAGCAACCTAAGGTATCATACTTTAGAATTTTTGGAAGTAAATGTTTTATTTTAAATATAAAAGATAATTTGGATAAATTTGATCCTAAATCCGATAAAGGAATCTTTATCGGATATTCTAATAGAAGTAAAGCTTATAGAGTTTTTAATTTGAGATCGAACACCATCGAAGAAACAATGCATGTTTCGTTTGATGAAAATTTAAAAGATTTTGAAATTACAAATGATGAAGAAGATTTAATTACTCAAAATCAAGAGTCAACTGAAACTAATAATGAATTAGATCATCCTAATAAAAGGATTAGACTTTTAAAAGATCACCCTATAGAAAATATACTTGGAGATATGCAATCTGTTGTAAAAACTAGAAATCAACTAAGTCAAATGAGTAATGAAGCTTTTATATCATCTATTGAACCCAAAAATCCTAAAGAAGCATCAACTGATGATTCATGGATTTTGGCTATGCAAGAAGAATTAAATCAATTCACTAGAAATGAAGTTTGGGAACTTGTTCCTAGACCTGAAGATAAAACTATAATTGGAACAAAATGGGTCTATAAAAAAAATGAATGAACAAGGTGAGGTCGTTAGAAATAAAGCAAGATTAGTCACCCAAGGTTATTGTCAAGAAGAAGGTATAGATTGTGACGAAACCTTTGCTCCTGTAGCAAGATTAGAAGCCATTAGAATTCTACTTGCTTTCGCAAATCATAATAATTTCAAATTATTTCAAATGGATGTTAAAAGTGCATTTTTAAATGGATTTGTAAAAGAAGAAGTATATGTTGAAAGATGAAAATTTACCAAACCATGTGTACAAACTTAAGAAAGCTTTATATGGTCTAAAACAAGCTCCTAGAGCCTGGTATGATAGACTAAGATCTTATTTATTACAATCAAATTTTGAAATTGGTAAAATAGATAATACTCTTTTTATTAAAAGAAATAAAAATGATATTCAACTAGTTCAAGTATACGTAGATGATATCATTTTTGGTTCAACTAACTTCGAAATGAATAAAGAATTTTCTAAAATAATGACAAAAGAGTTTGAGATGAGTCATATGGGTGAATTAAACTTCTTTCTAGGATTGCAAATAAAATAGTTAGATAATGGTATTTTTATTAGTCAGGAAAAATATGCTAAAGACCTAGTTAGTAAATTTGGTTTGAATACTACAAGTGGAAAACCCACTCCCATGGCAACCAATGAGTACCTTAGTAAAGAAGATCTCTCGAAAGATGTAGATCAAAAGTTGTATAGAGGAATGATTGGATCACTACTCTATATCACTACTAGTAGACCTGATATCATGCATAGTGTATGTCTCTGTGCAATATATCAATCTCATCCTAAAGAAACTCACTTAAAAGTTGTAAAACGTATCATAAGATATATTCAACACACCTTTGATTATGGCTTATTTTATCCTAAAAATGATTCATTTGATTTAATATCTTACTGTGATGCTGATTACGCTGGTTGTAAATCAGAACGAAAAAGTACAAGTGGAACTTGTCACTTTTTGGGACATTCTCTGGTTTCCTGGTTTAGTAAAAAGCAAAATACAGTTTCTTTATCAACAACTGAAGTAGAGTATATTTCTGCTGTTTTGGCTTGTTCTCAAGTAATATATATGCAACAAACTTTAAGAGATTTTGGATTAAATATCTCAAAATTTCCAATTTATTGTGATAATACTAGTGCAATAAATTTATTTAGAAATCCTACTCATCATGCTCGAACTAAACATATTGATATCAGACACCATTTTCTCAGAGATAATATAAGTAGAAAAGTAATTACTCTCGACTATATCAATTCTAAAAATCAAATTGCTGATATTCTGACAAAACCCTTAAATGAATCTACATTTACTAAATTAAGAAGAGAATTAGGTATTTGTTCTTTGACTGAAATATAAAATATAAATAACGAATATAATTAAAATTAATTCAAAATAAATTAAAAAAAGAAAAATTAAAGGACCATGTCGACATACTCACTAGACCCATGTCGACATATAACGATTTTATTTTTTTAAATATTTTCCCACCAAAATTCAAAAATTTAGTTATATATTCTTCTCTATTTCGAATTCTTATTCATTCTCTCTGGTTTCTCTTCATTTTCTATTCTGAAATAAATAAAATAATGGCATCTTCCTCTAAATCGAACATAAAACCGACTTTCTTATTCCGCTTTCCTACTTCTGGTCCACTCGAATGCTCTACTCTTGCACGTGTTACTGTATTAGAGGAGTCTATGAAGGATACTCTTCAGATGTTGACTGAAATTCAAGTGACTCAACTTCGTATGGCAAAAGAGCAAGAAAGGCAAGGGAAGATTCTTAGGAATTTACAAAAATTCCTAATGGATAACCAGGCCAGCCTTATCTTGATCGATGAAGACTCTTCACTCAATCAAGAACATGAGGTCAGCGAAGAAGAAGAAGAAGAACCAATGGAAGAAGCACATGAGGAGGATAATGACCAAGTGGTATGCGTTGGAGAAGTGTGTTTTGGTAAAAATGGGAATCTTGTCGAACAACGTGGAAATTTCTATTTCCACTATCCAAACTGTTCGATTCATAAATCCCCTATGATCAAAAACACACATTAGTGTTTTCTTTTCTCTTTCTTTCCGTTGTTATTTATGTTTTTCGAACGAAAATGTAAATAAAACCATACTCATAATAAATAAACTCGTGTTCTTATATGTGTTAGTATTATTGTGAATTCTTTGTTAGGATAGTTAATAGTTTAGAATTATATTTCTGTGTTAATTATTTATGATAACACTATCATTATAATAACACGTCATAGAGTGATAAGTTTTAGGGGAAGTTATATAGTTTGGAGTTATATAGTTTAGAGTAAGCTTTTGTTGATGACAACGGGGGAGAAGTATAAAATAGGATAGTTAGGCATAGATTAAGGGGGAGTTGTTAGTTTTAGGGGGAGTTATTAGGATAGAAGTGATATTTTATAAACAAAGGTTGTCATCATCAAAAAGGGGGAGATTGTTAGTCCTTCAGATGATGGTTTTGATGACAATAACCTTAGAATAGATTATAAAATATAAATACTAACATTACAAGTTTAGATATATATGTATTTGCAGGATCTAACCATGCAGGTACCAAGAATGAAGACTGTACAGTATAGAGATTCAAGATACAGAGATAGAAGACTCATGAGTATCAAGATTATCAAGAGTTCAAGGTTAAGTCTGTTTTATTAGGAATATTTGTTAAAACTCGTAGAAAAGCACTAGCATCTTAATATCCAATTTATTCGTGGAATGGAATCCACTTCGAGCCCATTAAAGGGATGGAACCCTAAGTAGGATGGAACCTACGAAAATCTAGTGGGACATTGTTTTGTATCCACTAATTTTAATTCAAAATGTTTTTACAAAATTATCTTGTTTTCAAAATGATTTCAAAACTTTCCTTTTAAAAGATTCAAAACTCTCTATCCTGATTTTAAATAATTTTAGCCTCAAAACATCTTTAATTTCAAAGTCAAAATACTCATGTTTTTTAATGTCTTTTCAAATAATATATTTAACTTTTAATATTTATACTTAGATTTAAATATAAAATTATAGTTAAATTATGTATTTATTGTTCTTTATATTTACTTATGAATTTCAACTATATTCAAGTATATTTATAAAGTTTTAAATAGTTTTTATATAAGATAAATATTGTTTTTATAGAAATTCAAATTATCATTTTTGGCTGAGGGATGTCGACATGCCCATAGGTAGTATGTCGACATAGTGATAGTTGAAGTTCAAATTCAAATTTCAAAAGAAGTGTTTATTCACCATAACTCTTCATGAATGGTCATGGCGGTTGGTTTTCTATAAATAGGGGTCAGTTTCAACAAATTTTTAGTCACTTTTTTCTGGTTTTCACTCCTCTTCGTCTTCCACATTTCTTATTACAAAATCAAACCATTACTCTACCGAAATCAACATCGAATCATACTCGATTACTTCTAGTTTGATTCTCCATCACTATCTCCACATGGTTCTCATTGCTATTCAGAGTTATAGGTTTCTTTGTAATATATAAGCGAGAAAAGGTGTGATTGTAGCCTTGTAAATCAATCAAGTGAGAAAAGGTGTGATTGTAGCCCTGGAAATCAATTGGGTGAACTTGTTGCCCGGTAAATCAAGTATCCCTACCCAGAGGATTGGTATTCTGGAGAGTATACCTCGTAGCCTTGAAATCGAGGGTTGTAATTGTTGAATTGCTCATGAAAGGAAATCCGTACTTAGTTGTGCGGGACTTGATGTAGGGTAACTCCGAACCAGTATAAAATCTGGTGTGTTCTTTCCTTTATTGCTTTTACTTTATATTTGCATATGTGTTTGATTCTGTGTTCATATCTGTGTCTGATTAGTGTATACATTGTTAATAAAGTAAGATAAACTCAAAAATATTAACAAATTTCTTATAACACTATTCACCCCCCCCCCCTCTAGTGTTAATTCTAGCCTTAAGATCCTTAATCTGCATTTCTCACATTTGGTATTAGAGCTTTGTTTTCAAAAGTTTCATAATCTGAATTTTGAAAAAGTTTTTTAAATGGATATTTTTGAAATCTCTATTAAAACTAGTTTAGAATTGTTTAAACCATCATTGTTCCATGAGTCTGCATATGAATGTTATTCAAATTCTAGTTGTCTACCCAAATTTTATAATGTGTAGGAAAGATGCTTTATGGGTATTGAGGAATCAATCCACAATGGACATTCTGTGCAGATCAAAAGGAATAAGTGGATACTTGATAGTGGTTGCTCTAGACACATGACTGGTAATCCAGATATGCTGAATAATGTTATATACAAAGACGGAGGACTGGTTAACTTTGGAGAAAACTCGAAAGGATACATGATTGGCATCAGTAATGTCGGTAACTCTGAAACTCCTATTATTAATAATGTTTTGCTAGTTAAGAATCTGAAACACAATCTGCTAAGTATAAGTCAACTATGTGATAAAGGATATAAAATTAAATTTGAAAAAGATAAATGTCATATTGAAGATAATAACTCAACCATAATATTTGAGGGTACTAGGAAAAAGAATATTTATATTCTTAGTATGAAAGTTTCAAATGATAACCTATGTCTTTTGGCAAATACAAGTGACCCTTGGATTTGGCATAAGAGATTTGGACATTTGAATTTCAAACTCTTATCTAGACTGTCAAAACATGATCTAGTAAGAGGTCTCCCTAAAATGAATTTTAAAGTAGATAGTTTATGTGATGCATGTCAATTAGGAAAACTTAGAAAAAATTCCTTTAAATTAAAAGATATGATTTCAACTTCAAAACCTCTTGAGTTACTTCATCTTGATTTTTTGGTCCATCTCAAATTCTGTCAATAAATCATAGTAAATATGTTTTTGTAATTGTAGATGATTATTCTAGATTTACATGGACAATATTTTTGACATAAAAGTGATACTTTTGAATGTTTTAAAAAATTTACAAAAAGGATTCAAAATCAATTATCTTTAAAAATTATAACTATTCGTAGTGATCACGGTGGTGAATTTGAAAATGAAAAGTTTGAGGAATTCTGCAATAAGAAGGGAATAACTCACAATTTCTCATTTCCAAGAACTCCACAACAAAACGGAGTAGTTGAACGTAAAAATAAAACGATTCAACAGTGTGCGAGAACTATGCTTTCAGATAGTAATTTACCAAAACACTTTTGGGTAGAAGCTGTTGCTACCGCCTGTTATATTTTGAATAGAATTTTAATTAGACCTTTAACTAATAAGACACCTTATGAACTTCTTAATGGAAAGCAACCTAAGGTATCATACTTTAGAATATTTGGAAGTAAATGTTTTATTTTAAATACAAAAGATAATTTGGATAAATTTGATCCTAAATCCGACAAAGGAATCTTTATCGGATATTCTAATAGAAGTAAAGCTTATAGAGTTTTTAATTTGAGATCGAACACCATCGAAGAAACAATGCATGTTTCGTTTGATGAAAATTTAAAAGATTTTGAAATTACAAATGATGAAGAAGATTTAATTACTCAAAATCAAGAGTCAACTAAAACTAATAATGAATTAGATCATCCTAATAAAAGGATTAGACTTTTAAAAGATTACCCTATAGAAAATATAATTGGAGATATGCAATCTGTTGTTAAAACAAGAAATCAACTAAGTCAAATGAGTAATGTAGCTTTTATATCATCTATTGAACCCAAAAATCCTAAAGAAGCATCAACTGATGATTCATGGATTTTGGCTATGCAAGAAGAATTAAATCAATTCACTAGAAATGAAGTTTGGGAACTTGTTCCTAGACCTGAAGATAAAACTATAATTGGAACAAAATGGGTCTATAAAAAAATGAATGAACAAGGTGAGGTCGTTAGAAATAAAGCAAGATTAGTCGCCCAAGGTTATTGTCAAGAAGAAGGTATAGATTCTGACGAAACCTTTGCTCCTGTAGCAAGATTAGAAGCCATTAGAAATATTCTACTTGCTTTCGCAAATCATAATAATTTCAAATGGATGTTAAAAGTGCATTTTTAAATGGATTTGTAAAAGAAGAAGTATATGTTAAACAACCTCCACTTTTTGAAGATGAAAATTTACCAAACCATGTGTACAAACTTAAGAAAGCTTTATATGGTCTAAAACAAGCTCCTAGAGCCTGGTATGATAGACTAAGATCTTATTTATTACAATCAAATTTTGAAATTGGTAAAATAGATAATACTCTTTTTATTAAAAGAAATAAAAATGATATTCAACTAGTTCAAGTATACGTAGATGATATCATTTTTGGTTCAACTAACTTCGAAATGAATAAAGAATTTTTTGAAATAATGACAAAAGAGTTTGAGATGAGTCATATGGGTGAATTAAACTTCTTTCTAGGATTGCAAATAAAACAGTTAGATAATGGTATTTTTATTAGTCAGGAAAAATATGCTAAAGACCTAGTTAGTAAATTTGGTTTGACTACTGCGAGTGGAAAACCCACTCCCATGGCAACCAATGAGTACCATAGTAAAGAAGAACTCTCGAAAGATGTAGATCAAAAGTTGTATAGAGGAATGATTGGATCACTACTCTATATCACTGCTAGTAGACCTGATATCATGCATAGTGTATGTCTCTGTGCAAGATATCAATCTCATCCTAAAGAAACTCACTTAAAAGCTGTAAAATGTATCATAAGATATATTAAACACACCTCTGATTATGGCTTATTTTATCCTAAAAATGATTCATTTGATTTAATATCTTACTATGATGCTGATTACGCTGGTCGTAAATCAGACCGAAAAAGTACAAGTGGAACTTGTCACTTTTTGGGACATTCTCTGGTTTCCTGGTTTAGTAAAAAGCAAAATACAGTTTCTTTATCAACAACTGAAGCAGAGTATATTTCTGCTGCTTTGGCTTGTTCTCAAGTAATATATATGCAACAAACTTTAAGAGATTTTGGATTAAATATCTCAAAATCGCCAATTTTATTGTGATAATACTAGTGCAATAAATTTATCTAGAAATCCTACTCATCATGCTCGAACTAAACATATTGATATCAGACACCATTTTTTCAGAGATAATATAAGTAGAGAAGTAATTACTCTCGACTATATTGAAAATCAAATTGCTGATATTCTAACAAAACCCTTAAATGAATCTACATTTACTAAATTAAGAAGAGAATTATGTATTTGTTCTTTTACTGAAATATAAAATATAAATAATGAATAATAATTAAAATTAATTCAAAATAAATTAAAAAAAGAAAAATTGAAGGACCATGTCGACATACTTACTAGACCCATGTCGACGTATAACGATTTTATTTTTTTAAATATTTTCCCACCAAAATTCTAAAATTTAGTTATATATTCTTCTCTATTTCGAATTCTTATTCATTCTCTCTGGTTTCTCTTCATTTTCTATTCTAAAATAAATAAAATAATGGCATCTTCCTCTAAATCAAACATAAAACCAACTTTCTTATTCCGCTCTCCTACTTCTGGTCCACTCGAATGCTCTACTCTTGCACGTGTTACTAAATTAGAGGAGTCTATGAAGGATACTCTTCAGATGTTGACTGAAATTCAAGTGACTCAACTTCGTATGGCAAAAGAGCAAGAAAGGCAAGGGAAGATTCTTAGGAATTTACAAAAATTCCTAATGGATAACCAGGCCAGCCTTATCTTGATCGATGAAGACTCTTCACTTAATCAAGAACAAGAGGTCAGCGAAGAAGAAGAAGAAGAACCAATGGAAGAAGCACATGAGGAGGACAATGACCAAGTGGTATGCGTTGGAGAAGTGTGTTTTGAAAAAAATGGGAATCTTGTCGAACAACGTGAAAATTTCTGTTTCCACTATCCAAACTGTTCGATTCATAAATCCCCTCTGATCAGAAACACACATTAGTGTTTTCTTTTCTCTTTCTTTCCGTTGTTATTTATGTTTTTCGAACGCAAATGTAAATAAAACCATACTCGTAATAAATAAACTCGTGTTCTTATATGTGTTAGTATTATTGTGAATTCTTTGTTAGGATAGTTAATAGTTTAGAATTATATTTCTGTGTTAATTATTTATGATAACACTATCGTTATAATAACACGTCATAGAGTGATAAGTTTTAAGGGAAGTTATATAGTTTGGAGTAAGTTTTTGTTGATGACAACGGGGGAGAAGTATAAAATAGGATAGTTAGGCATAGATTAAGGGGGAGTTGTTAGTTTTAGGGGGAGTTATTAGGGTAGAAGTGATATTTTATAAACAAAGGTTGTTATCATCAAAAAGGGGGAGACTGTTAGTCCTTCAGATGATGGTTTTGATGACAATAACCTTAGAATAGATTATAAAATATAAATACTAACATTACAAGTTTAGATATATATGTATTTGCAGGATCTAACCATGCAGGTACCAAGAATGAAGACTGTACAGTATAGAGATTCAAGATACAGAGATAGAAGACTCATGAGTATCAAGATCATCAAGAGTTCAAGGTTAAGTCTGTTTTATTAGGAATATTTGTTAAAACTCGTAGAAAAGCACTGGCATCTTAATATCCAATTTATTCGTGGAATGGAATCCACTTCGAGCCCGTTAAAGGGATGGAACCCTAAGTAGGATGGAACCTACGAAAATCTAGTGGGACATTGTTTTGTATCCACTAATTTTAATTCAAAATGTTTTTACAAAATTATCTTGTTTTCAAAATGATTTCAAAACTTTCCTTTTAAAAGATTCAAAACTCTCTATCCGGATTTTAAATAATTTTAGCCTCAAAACATCTTTAATTTCAAAGTCAAAATACTCCTGTTTTTAAATGTCTTTTCAAATAATATATTTAACTTTTAATATTTATACTTAGATTTAAATATAAAATTATAGTTAAATTATGTATTTATTGTTCTTTATATTTACTTATGAATTTCAACTATATTCAAGTTTATTTATAAAGTTTTAAATAGTTTTTATATAAGATCAATATTTTTTTTATAGAAATTCAAATTATCATTTTTGGCTGAGGGATGTCGGCATGCCCCTAGGTAGTATGTCGACATAGTGACAGTTGAAGTTCAAATTCAAATTTCAAAAGAAGTGTCTATTCGCCATAACTCTTCATGAATGGTCATGGCTGTTGGTTTTCTATAAATAGGGGTCAGTTTCAACGAATTTTTAATCACTTTTTTTTGTTTTCACTCCTCTTCATCTTCCACATTTCTTATTACAAAATCATACCATTACTCTGCCGAAATCAACATCGAATCATACTCGATTACTTCTAGTTTGTTTCTCCATCACTATCTCTCAAGGTTCTCAGTGCTATTCAGAGTTATAGGTTTCTTTGTAATATATAAGCGAAAAAAGGTGTGATTGTAGCCTTGTAAATCAATCAAGTGAGAAAAGTGTGATTGTAGCCCTGGAAAACAATTGGGTGAACTTGTTGCCCGGTAAATCAAGTATCCCTACCCAGAGGATTGGTATTCTGGAGGGTATACCTCGTAGCCTTGAAATCGACGGTTGTAATTGTTGAATTGCTTTTGAAAGGAAATCCGTACTTAGTTGTGCGGGACTGGATGTAGGGTAACTCCGAACCAGTATAAAATCCGGTGTGTTCTTTCCTTTACTGCTTTTACTTTATATTTGCATCTGTGTTTGATTATGTGTTCATATCTGTGTCTGATTAGTGTATAAATTGTTAATAAAGTAAGATAAACTCAAAAATATTAACAAATTTCTTAAAACACTATTCACCCCCCTCTAGTGTTAATTCTAGCCTTAAGATCCTTAATCCGTATTTCTCACACTCCCAATCTACAAGTCCAAATGCTATGAAATTTTCACAGAAGACTACGTGCATGCTAAAGAATGTCCACGCCAAATTTCGACTCCATTGGATGAAATCTTGACCGAGTCGAAATCTGTTCGTGTCGATCACGGATAGGACCGAAACTTCACGGGCTTAGGCGTGCGGGCCTGGTCACGTGCCAGAGAGGTTCTCCCGAGATCTGAGCGAAATATCAGCCTCCTACACCTATAAATAGACCCCCAAAGCCAACAGAAAAGGGGTTCTTCTTCCTTTTTGAGATCTCCAATGCCCGGACTCCGCCAGATCCAGATCTGAACTCCATTGCTGCTGCTACCAACGAGTTTCACTACTGCAAATCATTGTAATTCACTGTAATTTGTTGAAATCAATTGTAAACATCAAAGGAAGATCAATAAAGCAAGCTACTTCATAGTGGACGTAGGCAATACGCCGAACCACTCTAAATTCTTGTGTCTCTCTACATTTTAATTATTCTCATTTCTGAAATTTGGAGTTTTTGTTAGATAATTCCTCTTTGTCCATTTAATTTCTTCACTTTATCTCTTCAAAAACTTCCGAAGAGTGTTGTGCCCAATTTTGGTACAAACACTTTGATGCTTTCACCGATAATTGAACTCAGGACCTCCCGCTTACCAAACGGGTGCTCTAACAAAATAAGCTACAGTGATTTTTCTCCTGCACTTTGGATCTCCTATCTATATTGGATTGCATAAATCTAAGAAGAAGATCCAGATCTAGAACTTTGAAGCCCTTCCATTCTATTCAGATTTGCAATCAGATCTAGGAAAGTACTTCATCAGTTCATTATGGTAAGAACACGTACCACTTCTGCAGCTGCTGAACAAGGAGCACAGGACCGACAAAATCCCGTGCAATCACCTCCATCCAACCAAAATGCTGCAGGACCTTCAGATCCATCAGGTCCAATCACTAGACAAGAATTCCAGATATTGCTTCAAGAGTTGACCCAGAGTCGACAGCAGCTAACTGAACAACTACGCGCCAACATGGAGTTGACTCACCAGCTAAATCGCCAAAGGCGAAGAAGATCCAGAAGAGACCAAGGTTCTCACTCTTCCACAGAAAGTTCAGCCTCCTCCGATGGCCAAACCAGATCCACACGTCCACGGCTAGGTGTAAGCTACACCCAAGCCACGGGACACCAACCTGCTTCGAACCTTGGGCAACCTAGAGCTGGACCATCCACTAGTCTCTGCACGGAACCTTCAACTCGAGGAGGAGCTGTTCCTTACCATGTTACTGGCAACGTTGCTACTACCACCACTGCCGAACGGGGAGGTGATGCTAGAAACAAAGCTGATCCTCAAAGTAGCCAACGAGAGAAGACTCCTGAGCCTTATGTCCCTGAGGATGTTGAACCAAGGAGGCGAGGCACGGACCGTCGACTGCGTCCGGTCCAGACTCGCACTGTGGAACCCGACCACACCTTGGCACAACATGCTCAAGTACCCGAACGCAGGATATACCAGCAATGATCCGCCAAATGATCCGTTAAAGTCAGGGTCTCTCTAATGACGGCTAGGGAATCTCCCAGAGTCATACCCCTTTCACCGATGACGTGTTATATGCTGAACCACCTAGGCACTTCAGGATGCCAGCTTTTCCAGTTTATGAAGGGAGTTCGATCCCAATCAACACGTCCTAAAATACGAATGGCTAATGAATGTTGCTAGAGCTGATGACGCAGTAAAGTGCCGTAGTTTTCCCATTTCCCTAGGGGGCATCGCTACCATGTGGTTCACCCGTTTACCACCACGATCCATCTCTAACTTTGACCAGATGGCCACCAAGTTTGTCGAGCAATTCTGTATGCACATGGTGAGGCCTAAAGACGTTAACACTCTATCTAGTGTTACACAAGCCCCCGGAGAAACACTTAGACATTACTTGGAGCGATTCCATGCTGCGTATGCAGAGATAAGCAACTTCAATGATAACTCTATCCTGATGGCATTGACTAAGGGGATTGATGCTGATTCCGAGTTCGGAAATTGGTTAGCTGGAAAACCACCTGCGTCATTGGACCGTTTCTATTCCAAGGCAGCCCAATTCCTAAGAAAGGAGGATGCGAAACAGTCTAGGAAGCAGGATGACGCAGGGCCTAACATCGAAGGAATACAAAGTAACATCGCTGTTAAGCAATCCGGAGATAGCTCCGGGAAAATTCAGTTGAACGTACAAAATAAACAGAATCAGCAGGGAGACAGTGGAAATTAGAACAAAAAACGCGATCAAAATCGTGGTCCATGACGTAGGGCTTCCATGTACGATAATTACACTCCATTGAACACGTCATTGGAAAATGTGTATTTGTAGACCTGCAATACCATGTAGTACAAGAAACCTGCCCCAAAACCACCAACTGAGAGACAAATCCAAACAGGAAAGTTCTGTAGATTCCATGATAGTTATGGCCACAACACCAATGAGTGTCGTCACCTACAAGACCTCATTGAATAACTGATACGTGAGCGGAAGCTGGATCAGTATGTGCGGAAGCCGCAGTCTGGCGGTGCGAGCCCATCAAATCAGAACTGTATGCCGAATCAGGAAAGATAGGAGGAACCCGCTCGTACAAGCGGGAGGTTAGTTATCAATACGATAAGTGGTGGTCCTCACCCAGCAGATCGAAGCTGGAAGGAAATGGAGTCGTACGCCAGTTCTATCAGGCATGCGGACTTCGAGTGTTGCAATAACATTGATGAAGGAGCTTCGGCCAAGCAACAGAAGACGATGACGGATGACATCGTGTTCAAGAACAGAGAAGCTGATAAAGTCGAAGCCCCCACTATTGATCCACTGGTCATCTCGACACAAGTAGGTCCCACTTGGATGAAGAGGATCTTAGTTGACAGTGGGAGCTTTGTGAATATTTTGTTCAAGAGAGCTTATGATCAGGTGAAAATGGAAGCCACAGACTTGAAGCCTTGTCAATCCCGAGTTCATGGTTTCAACGGAAGTGCCACTATACCCACCGGAATGGTGGAACTGCCAGTAGAGTTGGGAGTTGGAGAACGTCTGAGAGTACGGATGTTGCAGTTCATTGTTTTGGACATAGACTCCCCTTACAATGCTTTCTTGGGCCGACCGGCCCTCGCTGAATTCAGGGTAGCCATCGCCCCGTGGTGTTTGACTTTAAAGTTTCCCACTGATCATGGAATAGGAATCATTCATGGAGATCAGGCTGCTGCCAGAGCCTGCTATGTTGCTGAGCTGCGGGAGGCGCAACGAAAGGAAAAAGGAAAGGGCGTGGAGGAATCTCTCTGCGTCCGTTCAACCGATAATTGACAATTAACGCCCGGGCACAGGCCCGGGCACCCCAGCTAATTCCTCAAGGATCATAACCCGAGAGAAACTGAAGATGAAGGAGAATCTAAAGAAAGTCAAGCATCCCCGGCCGAACTGATGATTGATGTCCCAATTGACAATAACGATGATTCGAAAATGATAAAGATTGGATCTCAGCTAAACTAGCAAACTCAGGAGGAATTGGTTGAATTTCTGCGGGCAAATCTTGACGTATTTGCCTGGACACATTCTGATATGTGTGAGATCTCGCCGGACATCGCGAACCACACTCTGAACATTGACCCGCGGCATGTCCCGGTCAAACAAAAAAGGCGCGGTATGGATCCAGAGAGATCTGCCGCCCTTAAAGAAGAAGTAGAAAAGCTTGAAGCGAATGGATTCATTCGAGATGTGCTATATCCTGAATGGGTGTCAAATCCCGTGCTCATCCGAAAGCCAAATGGTAAGTGGAGAACATGTGTCGATTATTCCGATCTGAATAAAGCGTTCCCCAAAGACAGTTTCCCGCTTCCTAGAATCGACCAGCTAGTGGATTCGACGGCTAGACACGAACTCTTATCCTTCATGGATGCATATTCATGCTACAATCAGATACCGATGCATTTACCCGATCAAGAACATACCAGCTTCGTAACCAATCTAGGACTTTACTGTTACAAGGTAATGCCATTTAGACTCAAGAATGCCGGGGCTACCTATCAACGATTGGTCAATCGGTTGTTTGCCAATCAAATCGGGAAAACAATGGAAGTATATGTAGACGACATGCTTGTGAAGTCACGACTCTCCACCGACCATGTTAAAGACCTGGAAACTATGTTCAACATACTTCGAGAATACAAAATGAAGCTCAACCCACTAAAATGTCACTTTGGAGTTGCATCTGGAAAGTTCCTTAGGTTCATCGTTAACGCTCGGGGGATCAAAGCTAATCCTGAAAAGATTTGGGAAATCAGAAATCTTGAAACTCCCAAGACTATAAAGCAAGTCCAGAGTCTCAACGGAAAGGTAGCGGCATTGAGCAGGTTCATTTCAAAGTCCACTGACAAGTGCATTCCCTTCTTCGATCTGATCCGAAAAGGGAAGCGAAACTTTGAATGGACCACGGAGTGTGAGGGCGCTTTCCAAGCACTAGTTCAACATCTATCCACACCTCCAATACTATCAAAGCCTATTGATCATGAGAAGTTGTATACATACTTGGCGATATTAGAAAACGCTATCAGCGCTGCCTTGGTTCGAGAAGAAGACGGGATATAGAAGCCAGAGTACTACGTCAGCAAACGATTGACTGGGGCTGAAAGGAACTATCCAAAGCTAGAAAAGTTGGCTTATTGCCTTGTAATCGCATCAAGAAAACTCCGACCGTATTTCCAAGCACATCCCATTGTTGTCTACACCGACCAGCCTTTACGACAGGTCCTTTCGCGGCCTGAGACGTCTGGTAGGTTACTCAAGTGGAACATCGAACTGAGTCAGTTTGATATTGCTTACGCTCCAAGACGAACAATCCAAGGACAAGTCCTCGCTAATTTCATAGTTGAATTTACCATTCCAGAGGACTTGCCCGAAACCAGTAAATCCCCAGAATACGTCTAGAAGCTGTATACTGATGGTGCATCAAACGACCGGTGTTTGGGCGCTAGTTCTATGCTCAAAACCCCCGAAGGTCGATCTATATGCTACGCTTTGAAGTTTGACTTTCATGCAACCAATAATGAAGCTGAATACGAAGCCCTCTTAGCTAGCTTGAAACTCGCCAGAGATCTAAAAATTATCACTGTGGAAATTTATTGTGATTCACAATTGGTTGTGTGTCAAGTACGGGGAGAGTATCAGGCAAGAGATCGAAGGTTGGCTGCTTACTTAGCTCGAGTTCAGGAAATACTGAATCAGTTCGATTACTACGCCATCTATTATATACCTCGGGAGCGCAACTAAAAGGCTGATTCATTGGCAAAGCTAGCCAGCACAGGTGAAGCTCAACAAATGGGACTCGTTCCCATAGAAACGCTATCTTCCCTAAGTATCGACTGGACAGAAATAAACCGAGTATGCGAAACCATTCCCGAAAAGGATTCATGGATGACACCACTTAGAAATTACATTGAGCATGGAACCCTGCCGGAGCACAAGAGTGAAAAGAGACAAGTCCTTCGAAAGGCCTCAAGATTTATCATCCAGGATGGACTCATGTACAGAAGGGGGTACTCAGTTCCCCTACTCCGGTGTATCGCTCACAATGAAATTAAACAAGTATTTCGCGATGTGCATAAGGGAGAATGTGGCGATCACACCGGAGGGCAAGCACTTGCCAAGAAAATACTTCGTTATGGATATTACTGGCCTACCGTGAATCATGATGCGTTGGACTATGCGAAGAAATGTGATAGGTGCCAGAAATATGCCCGAATTCCTAGAGCTCCTCCTACTGAGATAACGCAAATGGTCAGCCCATGGCCGTTCGTAATGTGGGGCATCGACATCATCGGTGCTCTACCTCTGGCAAAAGGTGGTGCGAAGTACGCCATCATCGCAGTTGATTACTTTACAAAGTGGGCTGAAGCTGAAGCTGAAGCCCTCGCTACCATTACAACGAAGAAAGTAATCAACTTTGTGGTTCGTAACATCATCTGTCGATTCGCTCTCCCACGGACGATTATTACGGACAACGGAACCCAATTCGACAGTGCTGAATTCAAAGATTTCTGCAAACGATTTCACATCCAAAAGAAATTCTCCGCAGTTGCACACCCTCAGGCAAACGGACAGGTCGAAGCAGTTAATAAAGTTATAAAGCCCATCCTGAAGAAGCAACTGGAAAAGGTCGAGGGCAAGTGGGTCGATGAACTTCCTATGGCTCTATGAGCTTACCGAACAACCCACAAGACCGCGACCGGCCACACTCCGTTCTCCCTTTCTTACGGTTCAGAGGCCGTTATTCCAGTCGAGCTAGAAGTACCTTCTCATCGTGTGACATACTATGATCCAAAGACAAATGCTATATTACTTGCTGAATCTCTCGATCTACTTGATGAGAAGCGTGAAGAGGCTGATTTGAGGGCAGCTGCTCATCGAAGTCGAGTCGCCCGATTGTAATACGCCAAGGTCCATCCGCGAACCTTCGAACTAGGCGATCTCGTCTTAAAAATAATCTATCCGGTTCCTTCACATATGAAGCCGACATGGGAAGGACCGTATGTTATTGAACGAAGGCTCGGAGATGGCACATTCAAGTTATCGACCGTCGACGGTCTTACCCTGCCAAGAGCTTGGAATAGCGAGAGCCTTCGCCGCTATTACACCTGACAGGCTATCTATATCCATTTAGTTTACTTTCCTTTTCTGCAATTTGTTTATGCATTTCGAAATTAGAACTTGTAATAAGGCAACTGACTTAGCCATACTTTCTTATTTCAGCAATAAAATGCAACCTCTTCGAGCCAGAGCTGTGATTTACTTGAACTACTTCATATGACCATCACTATGCACGGAGAGCTAAACCTCATCGTACGGTGGGATTTATTCAAATAGAGAGTGACTGCGGTGAAACCAATCACTCACTAAGTGAAACCAGAGCTCAGGGGCAAGCCATCACATCAAAGTCAAAAAAGGATTGATACACGACAATCCTTCATCAACTCCGAGTCCCCAAAGTGCGAGTCAGAGTATAAACATCAACTCCAAGTTCCCAGAGTGCGAACCGGAGTATAAACATCAACTCCGAACTCCCAGAGCGCGAGTCGGACTATAAACATCAACTCCGAGTTCCCAGAGTACGAACCGGAGTATAAACATCACCTCCGAACTCCCAGAGCGCGAGTCGAAGTATAAACATCAACTCTGTATTCCCAGAGTGTGAAGCGGAGTATAAACATCAACTCCGAGTTCCCAGAGTGCGAACCGGAGTATAAACATCAACTCCGTATTCCTAGAGTGCGAAGCAGAGTATAAAAATCAACTTCGAGTTCCCAGAGTGTGAACCGGAGTACAAACATCAACTCCGTATTCCCAGTGCGCGAAGCGGAGTATAAACATCAACTCCGAGTTCCCAGAGTGCGAACCGGAGTATAAACATCAACTCCGTATTCCCAGAGTGCGAAGCGGAGTATAAACATCAACTCCGAACTCCCATAGCGCGAGTCATAGTATAAACATCAACTTCGAGTTCCCAGAGTGCGAACCGGAGTAAAAACATCGACTCCAAACTCCCAGAGTGCGAAGCGGAGTATAAGCATCAACTCCAAATTCCCAGAGCAAGAATTGGAGAATAAACGACAACTCCGAACTTCCAGAGCGCAAGTCAAACATAGACATCGACTCCGGATTCCCAGAATGCGAAACGGAGCGTGAACACCAACTTCAAGTTCCCGAAGCATGAATCGAAGTCTAATTATCAACTCCAAACTCCCGGAGCGCAAGTCGGAGTACAAATGCCAATTCCAAGTCCCTAGATAGCGGACATATGATTAAATCTCAAGCCGGCGTGACCAACCGCCAGTAAACGAATAAGGATCTCCGGAGTGCGGATATGATCATCAACAATCGAACAAGCATGGATGCATTACTCAATCTCCGCTTGCCTCAGACGTCCCTTCGATGACACTAGACTCAACATGTTATAAGTAAAAAACGATCATCGACTGATGGTCTACAATTCAACCCCAAGACTAGGGGGCAGGACTAAAGCATCAACCATTGATTGAAGTGATGCGACGTCAGAATTCAACTCGCTTCCTGGTCGCAAGTCATGTCCACAGTTTCCGAACTTGGCAAACAAAAACAAACTTCATTCGGAGGCTAAAAATTAACAAGTGAATTTCAGATATTGCAACACTTAGGCAAATACACAATGATAGAAAAGAAGCCAAACAAGAGATGTTTCATTTCTATTCTTTATAAAAGAAGTTCGTGTACAAGTTTCCAAAAAATTCCTACTAGCAGGGGCCGAACCCGCATCTATACACGGCCAACAAAATGCAAATCAAAATAAACCGGGAAAGCATGTCTAGTCTTTCTTCTTCCGCAGCTTCCTTTTCGGCACAGGCCCACCGGAGCCACCACTATCCTTCCTCTTCGAGCCTTTGCCTGTCGGTGGACGGTCTTCGGGCGAGGGCATAATTTCAACGTCTTCTTCTGAACTCGAAGGAACCGGGATGCTTCCTGTAACGATTGCGATTTTTCGTCGCTCGAAAATCGACATTAATACATTCACTGTATCAACTGCCGAGCAATCGAATGCCGGAAAACCGAATTGTTATGGAGAAAAAGAAGAGGTAGAAGAAAACAGAAGAAAAGGAAAGAAGAAACAACAGAAAAACACAAAAACAGAACCAATATCAGAATCTCACATTCATAGCGGAACAACATATAATAGATAAATGAATAATCTTTAAATCAAAGAACTATATCATTTTATACATTACATCATCAACAGAGTGTACAACAACAATATACAACACAACTGGATAGTCATATGAACTTGTCCACATACAGAATACACAGCGGAATAATACATAGTATAGATGATACGTCTCGCCATCCAGCTTGCCACTGAGCTCCATAGCATCTCCTGAATCCAGAATGACCTAATAACCTAACTCTAGACTGCCCGTGTGGAAAATGATGGGCACCCAAAGTTTAGGAAGGGAACAATAAACTCCAGGTCAGTCATGGTGACTGGTGTGAGAACTAAAACAGTTTATCTTTAGAAACAAACAACAATAGAATTTTAACATTGAAACTCGCAATGCTTTTGGAAAATGAAACTACCATAAGACCTCCCGCCACACACACAATGCAAACGCAGAATTGGAAGAGATTTCTTCTTATGATAGTCAAACATGCTTACTACGCAAATCATTGGATTATTATTATTAGTGCACAGTGTAGAAAACATTTCGAAAGTATAATATTATTCTTAGCCAGCATATGTACCATTATACTATGCCTACTATAGCTGCTATGTTAAATAACAGGTTCTACAATTAAAACCGTATGATTTTCGTATTTGGGAAATGGATTTCCAACAAATGGTCAGGCTAAGGAACTTCCTTTCCTACTGCCGAATGGGATCGCCTCTGGCTGGACGTCCCGAGAAACAAACTGCTCTCTGCCAAACAAGGCCGGGTTACCCCTGTAACTAGGTAACTCACGAATATGTCATCACCCGGTCCTTTGGGACCTTTATCCGAGCGCTCGATAACATCATCACACATAATAAATCAGGTGTGTCCACATGAGTAAGTATTTGGGCTCCATACCATGATACCACCCCTTTCCAGAAGGAAATGACATACCCTAAAGGGCGCGACCCTCATAACCTTGCCGCAACATTCCTGTTTCGACCATTTCCGGGTTGTTGAGGCCCTGACGAAGTCTCGTCCACAAAGCTACGCTTTATACAAAAGCTATGCTTTGGGTCAAACAAATGATCAAAGTAATGATCACAAAGATAAATGATCAAACAAATGATCATATCACAAATGATCAAACAACGATCATTTCACAGCAACACTCAGCATGTCACATTACCAAATTGGGAATATATTGCTGATAAATTTCAACTACATAACCTCTGAGCTCGTACGTCTCAGAGAAGGGTGTTAAGCTAAGAGAATAAATTCTCCGCCACCAACAGAAATGTATTTGAAAGAAATCAGCTTTACATCTCAAAATGTAATGTCAGACACGTAACCATGCAATCCGGATATTCACAATCCCGATAAAACTTCCCATCACAAAGGAAATCTCAATACCGTAGCTAACGGCAGAGACAATCGATAGGTCATCCTATCGTTTTCATAAACATCCGGTCTTCACCACCGGTCCATATCGTCGTATCACAAATTCGGAATGGGTTATACGACACAAAGGTCCTTTCCTGGCTAACCCGAATAGTGAGAGCTTATTCAAAAATAAGCGTGGCATTCAAATTCAAGCAGATCACAATAAATACCCATTCAAGGTAATTATTGATAGTCGGTTATTTAACTATCAATAGGTCTGCACAACATCATCAGATTCCAAATAATTTTCCAAATTATTTATCTTCCAAAAATATCTTTACAAGATATATAATTTCCACACTTTAACTATTTGAAAACAATTTCAAATCAATTTCCACATTTCAATTTATCTTTGAAGATAAAATCTCAAAACATTTCACTTCATATTGGAAAACATTTCCATACCTATTTAATAATAGGTAATTCACAAATCCATTTATTTTCAACATTTGAAAATATTCAATGTACTTAAATCCAGTTAAGTATATATTTATTCTTTAAGGAAATCATTTTTCTTTCACAAATTTTATTTGAGTCAAAACGAATGTTACGTAAAACATCGTTACGACAACTCAAATCACTAGTATAGGGATTCGAAATTTAGATAGATATATAAATTCCAATACTACACAAAATATTTCCTTTCGGAAACCATTTACTATAACAACAATGTTATAGTCCATCATTTCCTTATTCCTCGAAACGTCTATTTCAACAATAATTGTTGAAATCTATGTATTCGATACATAACACGTTTTAAACATCTTTTAAAACAATTACTTCATTTCGTAATATCACTTATCCAAAACATATCCATTTTATCTAATAATATATTCACTGTCCAAAATCGTGAATATAATTCATTATCCAAACTCAACATTTCTACACATTTTATTTAAAGGATTATCCACTGTCCTAAAATCGTAAATATACTTCCTTTAATAAGCTATATAAACTTAACTTATCAAAATAAGTCGTTTCTCGGATTTACAAATCTATTTATAAATTCCATTTGTATTTTATAACTACTTTAACTTATAAAAGCACTTTATTAACCAAATCAATTTATAACTCAATTATATATCAAAAAATCCATATTATAAGTTAAATACTTATAATTCATTTATTTGCAAAAATCATTCTTTTAAACTTCACAAGTTATAAATCTTATTACTTATAAGATTTTATTCATAACCTTATTTTCAACATTAACAGAACTCCTTTTAGAATTCCATTATTTCGATTTTAACACTTATAAAAACTCATTTTATAATTCCAGTATTCTTAATTTATAAAGTATCAATTTTATAAATCTTTTATATAAACCGTTTATAATAATTCAAAAATCCCAATTTAAAATCAAAATCGTTATTTTTACTTCAAAAATGGATCCGATGATGCAACAACACCAAATAGTCAATCACAAGCATCCAAACATCATATATCAATATGACAACAGAATATATAACAATATCTGTAAATAAATCGCTACGGTGAGGAATCTAGTCGGATCCCTCCAACCTGTTTCCCTGCATCCACAGATGTTAGCACAATACCAATTCCGCTCCAGTACGGAATTATCGCGGTATATGGGTTTAATAAATATTATCCGCTTACTAACGGCGTAAAATGTCTATTTAACACAATAGATATCAATTTATCATCCAATCACACAATCAATCACTATCAACAATTTTAAATCTCAATTATTTAAAATTTAAATCGAAACAAAATATTCGATTGAGTGAGGAGTTCTCACCTTGATTTCAATTCCGTTCCAGCTTTTTATTTCAAATAAAATTAAACGGACGTTTAATTTCACTCAAAATTTTCACTGACCCCGATCGCTTCCAATTAAGTTTCATCGTGTAGTACTCGACGAAACGAAGACAACGCAATTCATTTCGAGATTTTTCGACCTCGTATGAACAAACTACAGCTTTTAGAAGTTTATACGAATTTAAATACAAATAAATTCACAACTTTATAATTTAAAAACCCTACACTACATCTGGCCGCACGTTTCACAGTAGAAGATCTCAGCCGTGCCTTTGTTCTTCCCCTCCCAGGCTTCGTTCACGAGCTTAACCCATCATTCGCCGATTAGGGCTCCAACCCACACCACCATCGACGATCTAAACCCCATCATTTCACCTTCATTCGAACCGCCACTCGCCACCCACCACTGCTTAAACCACGGTCGAGCTCGATTCCCCCTATTGCACGCAAATCGAGGCTGAAAGGCATGACTTCCCTGGCCAGCTGCGCCTCCAACAAAGCTTCGATGATGATCATATCCGTATAGATCTGTAGTACTCGACGAGGGCAACAATATAGTAGTTGGACACTTTCACGAATTCCTTACGGATTTGGAGAGATTGAGGAAGAAAAACGAATGATTTCTAGCCTTTGAATTCGAGAGTGGTGGCCGGCATTAGAGATTAGGGTTTAGGTTTTACTCGTTAACGTATATATATATATATACGTATATATATAATATAAAATTTATTTTAAAACGACTTTTCCAAACGATCTCCAAATCACACGTGTCGCCTGGTGTTCATAAGGTTTACCCCATGTTTCGAACACAATGGAACGTGTTTCGGAAGCTAATTCGGTCATCTGTGCGAGTTACGGAAATAAACAGTCAAATTTAAATTAAACCGATTAAACCGATTTCAATACGTTTTGGCTTGCCCCGGACAAACGATACATCCGATTGACACGAAATTTGAAACCATATAATAATATCACATTACGGATCCGATGAAACTGGTTTCATCAAAATCCGACACTGTTTGAAAAATGACTATTTTAACTCGCCAAATTAACATTAAAACAATTTAGATGCGTTTCGAGCTGCCACGGTCAAACAATAACTCCGTTTGCTACAAAATTTGAAATCCGATAATAACAAACTATTACGGATCCAATGGAACTAGTTTCGTCCAATTCTGAGACTATTCAAAAATTGGC
The DNA here is from genome assembly GCA_030737815.1 of Allium fistulosum. NCBI lineage: Eukaryota > Viridiplantae > Streptophyta > Magnoliopsida > Asparagales > Amaryllidaceae > Allium > Allium fistulosum. Next base: position 138,199,700 of record CM060902.1, on the reverse strand, counting down.
TAATTCACTAGTCGATTTAAATATTAAAATATTCAATTTTCACAGATTAACTTAAAATTCAATTTTAAAAGTTCTATAACTTCTCTATAACTCCAGTATGATTAAATAAAATTTTACAAATCATATTTAATCACATTTAACTCGATTTTCAATTATCTCTGGAATTTCACTATTACATTATCGATTTAATTATTCAATTAAATCCAGATATTCGAATTTTAAATTATTCGACTTATTAATTCTACTTATTAATATTTAAAATCAATTAAATATTCAAGTTTTAATTAATATAAATTCTGGGTCGTTACAAACTTCCCCCATTAAAAGAATTTCGTCCTCGAAATTACCAAGTAAGAAGAAGATACAAAATCTATTAACTTCTCAAAACAAATCGTTCAAATTGGATTCCAAATCTGTTAAGTGTTTAACTTTCCCAAAATCCTTAGTTAAACTTCTTACAAAAACTTTACTAAGTTTCCAAAATTTTCAAATTTTCCAATTTTCTCAAAAATATTCTAACGCCTTAAATTTTCGGAAAATTTCGCCATAGCCTCCTTTGCGCGGCTCGATCCGAAAAAAAATGACAGTATATATATATCACAAATATACATCTCATCAAGTAACGAGGCATCCCGTAGGGAAAAAGTGTAAAAGTACAATATTTAATCCGAGATATGTACCTTATATATTTTTAGCGAGCGTATACGGCTAATATAGTGCGAAAGCGAGCTCCAAATGCGAAGCAAACGCCATCCGCACCTACTAAACACTCAATCAAACAAATGAGAACATGTATATAGAAAATAATATCAATATACATCATATAGAAACATAATAACTACATGTGCTAACATAGCAAATGCAACAAAAGCAATAAATGCAACCATCATCCAACAAATTCACAACCAAATTAATATTGATTCACTTTTCATTAATATTCAATGAATTGGTTTCCAATTTAATCACATTTGATTCGTTTATCATTGGATTTTACTAACATCCATTTTCAATTCAACTAGTTTACATTCACATTAGTTCACTTACAAATCAAATTCAATTTTATTTAAGATTCACTTAACTTCCAATTTGATTTCAATTACTTTAGCTTTCAATTTGTCAATTCAATTTCATTAACACTTAATGAATTATATACAATCAACTACCATCCATATAACAACCAATGTACATCCATTACAACCAAATTATTAATTTTACATTCGATTTGGTTCAACACTTTTAATTTCAATTGGTTGATATTAAATTGACTTCCATTTAATTTATTCAACTTCCAATTTATTAGCTTCTAATGAATTAACATTTATATTCATTGTTTCATATCAATTATTTACATTCAATTGATTAACATTCGTTCAATTCAATTGCTAATTCATTTAACAAATAAAATTGAATTTTATTTATATAACTCAAGTTCACATTCATTTAATAAATTCACTTTATTAATTTACTTTGATATCAAAATCAATTTCATTCAACATTACTTAAGTTATTTTCCATTTCAAACATCATTTGTTTAATTTAACTTAAGTTTCCACTTATAAATCCAATTCAGATTTTTGTTTTTCTTAACAAAATTCATTTAACCTCTTACCAAAATCAAATTTCATCAATCATTCAAATTTATATCACATTTGACTTAACAAAATTGTCTAATCACTTTATCATTTGGTTTTGCTTACATTACTCATTTTATAAGTTATACAACTTATATATTTAAGCTTCCAAATCTGATTTAATTTATTTAACTTTTTTACCAAAGCTAAAAATTTATTTCATATTATAAGTTCAAAACTCATTTCACTTATATTTATCAATTTCAATTTGGACTTTAAATCAAATCTGTTTATCACAACAAAACTTCAATTTCCAATTTACTATGGTAGCAAATCAATCACACAGAAACTCGAAAATGATACTGATGATGCTGCAGTCATCACCGTACTATTTCCCAGCAACATAGTGAATTTAGTGCTTTAAATTCTTTCCAAAAATCTTCCTTGATTTATAAATCTCATTACAAATCTTTTACTTATAAAATTTCATAATTTATATATATAAGTTTATTTTTACCATTGTAAATCATTTAAATTATAACTTTATACATTATAATTCATTTGCTTATACAATTTATTCTTTTACAATTGTTGTTTTATTTGGATCATTCAAACAACTTTTATCAACTTATATATATTTACATTTTCAACAATCAAACAATCAATCATATACACTTTAATAATTTCCGAAAAATTATTTCTTTATATACAAAATATAATCGAGGTAAAATTATTTCATTTACCTAATTCAAAACAATATCGTGCCGAATTGTTCTGAACAAGTGTTTAGAGATCCCTATCGATAGAGTTGTACAGACTATACCGACCAGAATCCATATACCACTCAACAAATCAATCATCACAATATAAAACAATTTTATATTCACTAACAAATACGCACTCATATCTATTATTACACTCAAACTCATTCTAGAGTACTACTGACTCTATCTCTAATGAGTAACACCCAACAGAGCAGGGTTGTCGCTTAACCATATGCTCTGATACCAAATGTAACGATTGCGATTTTTCGTCGCTCGAAAATCGACATTAATACATTCACTGTATCAACTGCCGAGCAATCGAATGCCGGAAAACCGAATTGTTATGGAGAAAAAGAAGAGGTAGAAGAAAACAGAAGAAAAAGACAGAAGAAACAACAGAAAAACACAGAAACAGAACCAATATCAGAATCTCACATTCGTAGCGGAACAACATATAATAGATAAATGAATAATCTTTAAATCAAAGAACTATATCATTTTATACATTACATCATCATCAGAGTGTACAACAACAATATACAACACAACTGGACAGTTATATGAACTTGTCCACATACAGAATACACAGCGGAATAATACATAGTATAGATGATACGTCTCGCCATCCAGCTCGCCACTGAGCTCCACAGCATCTCCTGAATCCAGAATGACCTAATAACCTAACTCTAGACTGCCCGTGTGGAAAATGATGGGCACCCAGAGTTTAGGAAGGGAACAATAAACTCCAGGTCAGTCATGGTGACTAGTGTGAGAACTAAAACAGTTTATCTTTAGAAACAAACAACAATAGAATTTTAACATTGAAACCCGCAATGCTTTTGGAAAATGAAACTACCATAAGACCTCCCGCCACACACACAATGCAAATGCAAAATTGGAGGAGGTTTGTTCTTATGATAGTCAAACATGCTTACTACGCAAATCATTGGATTATTATTAATAGTGCATAGTGTAGAAAACATTTTGAAAGTATAATATTAATCTTAGCCAGCGTAGGTACCATTATACTATGCCTACTATAGGTGCTATGTTAAATAGCAGGTTCTACAATTAAAATCGTACGATTTTCGTATTTGGGAAATGGATTTCCAACAAATGGTCAGGCTAAGGAACTTCCTTTCCTAATGCCGAATGGGATCGCCTCTGGCTGGATGTCCCGAGAGACAAACTGCTCTCTGCCAAACAAGGTCGGGTTACCCCTGTAACTAGGTAACTCACGAATATGTCATCACCCGGTCCTTTGGGACCTTTATCCGAGCGCTCGATAACATCATCACACATAATAAATCAGGTGTGTCCACATGAGTAAGTATCTGGGCTCCATACCATGATACCACCCCTTTCCAGAAGGAAATGACATACCCTAAAGGGTGCGACCCTCATAACCTTGCCGCAACATTCCTGTTTCGACCATTTCCGGGTTGTTGAGGCCCTGACGAAGTCTCGTCCACAAAGCTACGCTTTATACAAAAGCTATGCTTTGGGTCATACAAATGATCAAAGTAATGATCACAAAGACAAATGATCAAACAAATGATCATATCACAAATGATCAAACAGTGATCATTTCACAGCAACACTCAGCATGTCACATTACCAAATTGGGAATATATTGCTGATAAATTTCAACTACATAACCTCTGAGCTCGTACGTCTCAGAGAAGGGTGTTAAGCTAAGAGAATAAATTCTCCACCACCAACAGAAATGTATTTGAAAGAAATCAGCTTTACATCTCAAAATGTAATGTCAGACACGTAACCATACAAGTCTGTTCCGGGTTCGAACAGAACCGAAGGCACTTCCAAAGAAGCCCTTGCAATCCGGATATTCACAATCCTGGTAAAACTTCCCATCACAAAGGAAATCTCAATACCGTAGCTAACGGTGCAAAGACAATCGATAGGTCATCCTATCGTTTTCATAAACATCCGGTCTTCACCACCGGTCTTCAATACGATCCATATCGTCGTATCACAAATTCGGAATGGGTTATACGACACAAAGGTCCTTTCCTGGCTAACCCGAATAGTGAGCGCTTATTCAAAAATAAGTGTGGCATTCAAATTCAAGCAGATCACAACAAATACCCATTCAAGGTAATTATTAATAGTCGGTTATTTAACTATCAATAGGTCTGCACAACATCATCAGATTCCAAATAATTTTCCAAATTATTTATCTTCCAAAAATATCTTTACAAGATATATAATTTCCACACTTTAACTATTTGAAAACAATTTCAAATCAATTTCCACATTTCAATTTATCTTTGAAGATAAAATCTCAAAACATTTCACTTCATATTGGAAAACATTTCCATACCTATTTAATAATAGGTAATTCACAAATCCATTTATTTTCAACATTTGAAAATATTCAATGTACTTAAATCCAGTTAAGTATATATTTATTCTTTAAGGAAATCATTTTTCTTTCACAAATTTTATTTGAGTCAAAACGAATGTTACGTAAAACATCGTTACGACAACTCAAATCACTAGTATAGGGATTCGAAATTTAGATAGATATATAAATCCCAATACTACACAAAATATTTCCTTCCGGAAACCATTTACTATAACAACAATGTTATAGTCCATCATTTCCTTATTCCTCGAAACGTCTATTTCAACAATAATTGTTGAAATCTATGTATTCGATACATAACACGTTTTAAACATCTTTTAAAACAATTACTTCATTTCGTAATATCACTTATCCAAAACATATCCATTTTATCTAATAATATATTCACTGTCCAAAATCGTGAATATAATTCGTTATCCAAACTCAACATTTCTACACATTTTATTTAAAGGATTATCCACTGTCCTAAAATCGTGAATATACTTCCTTTAATAAGCTATATAAACTTAACTTATCAAAATAAGTCGTTTCTCGGATTTACAAATCTATTTATAAATTCCATTTGTATTTTATAACAACTTTAACTTATAAAAGCACTTTATTAACCAAATCAATTTATAACTCAATTATATATCAAAAAATCCATATTATAAGTTAAATACTTATAATTCATTTATTTGCAAAAATCATTCTTTTAAACTTCACAAGTTATAAATCTTATTACTTATAAGATTTTATTCATAACCTTATTTTCAACATTAACAGAACTCCTTTTAGAATTCCATTATTTCGATTTTAACACTTATAAAAACTCATTTTATAATTCCAGTATTCTTAATTTATAAAGTATTAATTTTATAAATCTTTTATATAAACCGTTTATAATAATTCAAAAATCCCAATTTAAAATCAAAATCGTTATTTTTACTTCAAAAATGGATCCGATGATGCAACAGCACCAAATAGTCAATCACAGCATCCAAACATCATATATCAATATGACAACAGAATATATAACAATATCTGTAAATAAATCACTACGGTGAGGAATCCAGTCGGATCCCTCCAACCTGTTTCCCTGCATCCACAGATGTTAGCACAATACCAATTCCGCTCCAGTACGGAATTATCGCGGTATATGGGTTTAATAAATATTATCCGCTTACTAACGGCGTATAATGTCTATTTAACACAATAGATATCAATTTATGATCCAATCACACAATCAATCACTATCAACAATTTTAAATCTCAATTATTTAAAATTTAAATCGAAACAAAATATTCGATTGAGTGTGGAGTTCTCACCTTGATTTCAATTCCGTTCCAGCTTTTTATTTCAAATAAAATTAAAAGGACGTTTAATTTCACTCAAAATTTTCACTGACCCCGATCGCTTCCAATTCAGTTGCATCGCGTAGTACTCGACGAAACGAAGACAATGCAATTCGTTTCGAGATTTTTCAACCTCGTATGAACAAACTACAGCTTTTAGAAGTTTATACGAATTTAAATACAAATAAATTCACAACTTTATAATTTAAAAACCCTACACTACATCTGGCCGCACGTTTCACAGTAGAAGATCTCAGCCGTGCCTTTGTTCTTCCCCTCCCAGGCTTCGTTCACGAGCTTAACCCATCATTCGCCGATTAGGGCTCCAACCCACACCACCATCGACGATCTAAACCCCATCATTTCACCTTTAATCGAACCGCCACTCCACCACCGCTTAAACCACGGTCGAGCTCGATTCCCCCTATTGCACGCAAATCGAGGCCGAAGGGCATGACTTCCCTGGCCAGCTGCGCCTCCAACAAAGCTTCGATGATGATCATATCCGTATAGATCTGTAGTACTCGACGAGGGCAACAATATTCACTACGCCATAGATTGCATACTGCAACACCAAAGAAGTGATGCAGAAAGTGCCAAAAAATGTTGCTGTAGGCTAAAAAAGGGCAAAGGCAACACTTTCTCGGTGATGCATTTTACCGCGTTGCCGCAGACCTCAAAGGCAACATTTTGACTATCTAAGGCAACATAAGAAATATTGTTGCAATAGAACCATATTTGGGTCTATAGCAACATCCATAGGTGTCTGTACCAACATTCCAAAATGTTGCTATAGGTATTAACTTTCTGAATTTGTGGGGCCCACAATGTAGAGCATATTTGATTTTTTAATAGAAATAAATTTTTATTTAATAAAATGCTATTGCACAGAATTTGATATTCAAACAGTAATTTATTTAAATAAATATTTTATTTCAACATTTGAAATAGTACAAATTCCTGACTCCACTATTTTACAATTCAATGATATATAACACCGATATTCACATATACAGATATTCCTCACTACATCACTCAGTTCACTCATTACATATGCAGTTTCAATTTATACAGACACCGACACTGACAAATATATGACGAGCCGAGTGCCGAGCCAAAGGCGAGCCGAGAAGCGGGTCCGGGCGCAGCGCCGGGGGGGGCCCGGGGCACCGCCCGATTCATCCGATTTTGGAAGATCGAGCCTTCTTTGAAACGACGTAAAATGATGCACAAATGAATCAGCATGCACAAGTCCTATATGCACTGCTCCCTTGACTATAACTATGCCGAATAAAGGCAGCAAAATATAACGAACGGCTAGAACTCCAAATATGAGCGATGAGCAAAGGTTTGATCCCCTTAAACCTGAAAATCATATTATTAAAAACATAATTTTTATCACATCATTTTCTATAAAAAAGAAACATTGCTTGACTAATAAAAACTTCACCTTTGATAGGGTTTCCTCCCATTATCAGAGTGGTAGCAGGAATTGCTCCATCACTGCATTGAATAATTTGGAAAATAATCAACACCAGCTAAGTAGAAAATGCCTTAATAATGAAGCAGAGTCTTGAATTACACGAACAGGAGCACATTCACTTCCTTCATACATGTTGAAACATCATACAATAAACCAACACTGCCTTCATACATCACCATTCAACACTTCCTTCATCCCACCTGAAACTACTCAAACCCTCAAACCACCTCACAGCATTCACGACACCTACATTCACAGTCTACCACCACAACAGCCTTCACTCTGTCTACATCGACCATCTTCTCAGCAATCCCGACCATCAATTCAAAAAAAAAACAAAAAAAAACACAAAAAATCCAAACGCCCTGAACCGGATTCCATTAGCGACTTCATTCAAACCACAAATCATCAATCCACAAATCGCCGATTGCATTCGCGACCAGACCCAATTCACGATCTCCAAATCGAAAACCACCTCCGTGCCCCCTCTAATTCCAGAAACTCTTAAACCGCAACCTCAAATTCTTCGAACCCTAAACCTTAAATCACCTAAGTCGCCTGAATCAAACAATTTTATTTTGATTGAGAATTTTGTCTGGGTGCGAACAAGTTTGGATTGAGTGTTTTTTATTTCGATTTGAGAAATACACGTTCTTTTCGCGATTTGAGAAATAGGGCGGCAGAAGAAGAGGGTGTTGAAAGAGGAGAGGGCTACAGATTCCATGATTTGAACGGTGATGTTTGCGATTCAAATCGATGAACACAGTGCGAGTAATCATTTTAGGATTTTCGAAATTCCATTGAAGTATTCTATTTGCTTTTTGATTTGAGAAATGAAAAACGAAAGAGATCTACTGGAGTTCAGGCGGGAAAACAAAAATTTGGGGCAAATTGTAGCGGTGATCCATTTTTACAATCAGAATAAATATAGACCGTTGGATCGTATTCACGCGGATTGCTAATTTTATTAATTTTTTGATTTGAAAACATCTATAGCAACACTATATAAAAATGTTGCATCGTGTTACAATTGTTTAGCTAGAGCAACACATTTTTATGGCTATAGTAACACCAAAAATACAACGTTGCAGTAGGACCAAAAGCTTATATCTATCGCAACATTTTAGCTGGCAACACCTTGCAAAAATGTTGTAGAATGTCATCTATGGCGTAGTGATTGTAGTTGGACACTTTCACGAATTCCTTACGGATTTGGAGAGATTGAGGAAGAAAAACGAATGATTTCTGGCCTTTGAATTCGAGAGTGGCGGCCGGCATTAGAGATTAGGGTTTAGGTTTTACTCGTTAACGTGTGTATATATATATATATACGTATATATATAATATAAAATTTATTTTAAAACGACTTTTCCAAACGATCTCCAAATCACACGTGCCGCCTGGCGTTCGTAAGGTTTACCCCATGTTTTGAACACAATGGAACGTGTTTCGGAAGCTAATTCGGTCATCTGTGCGAGTTACGGAAATAAACAGTCAAATTTAAATTAAACCGATTAAACCGATTTCAATACGTTTTGGCTTGCCCCGGATAAACGATACATCCGATTGACACGAAATTTGAAACCATACAATAATATCACATTACGGATCCGATGAAACAAGTTTCATCGAAATCTGACACTGTTTCAAAAATGACTATTTTAACTCGCCAAATTAATATTAAAACAATTTAGATGCGTTTCGAGCTGCCACGGTCAAACAATAACTCCGTTTGCTACAAAATTTGAAATCCGATAATAACAAACTATTACGGATCTAATGGAACTAGTTTCGTCCAATTCTGAGACTGTTCAAAAATTGGCTAATTCACTAGTCGATTTAAATGTTAAAATATTCAATTTTCACAGATTAACTTTAAATTCAATTTTAAAAGTTCTATAACATCTCTATAACTCCAGTATGATTAAATAAAATTTTACAAATCATATTTAATCACATTTAACTCGATTTTCAATTATCTCTGGAATTTCACTATTACATTATCGATTTAATTATTCAATTAAATCCAGATATTCGAATTTTAAATTATTCGACTTATTAATTCTACTTATTAATATTGAAAATCAATTAAATATTCAAGTTTTAATTAATATAAATTCTGGGTCGTTACACTTCCCGCCGAAGGAATCGGTGGGATAGGATCAAGCGTGGAAGATGGAATAGCTGCACTGGTATCGGAGAATGTACCGCCGGGAGATATCGTTCTAAGCGGAGCTGGATCAAGTGTCACCGTCCCACCTCCAAGACTGCCACCATGTGTTGCGGCATCCATTTCGGCAAAAATTTGTGCCAAGATTTCCTCTTCAGCGGCCGATCGGGCCTCGCTGGGAGCGTCAACAGTCGGCATCGGAAAACTCGTGGTGGGAACGCCTCCGCCCATGACAAATGATAGAACAGCCAAAGGGTCGCCATGACGGCGAAAGAGCTCCTCCATCAGTTGCTCGTCAAAAACAAGTGTGCCTCCCTGAATATCATCAAGAGGCGCTACAGTAGTCACAGTGATCGCTTCAGTGACGATAGCCTCATGTGCCTGATGTGATCCTTGAGTAGCAGGAGGCCCGACATGTGCAGCATTGATCACTGGACGAAAAATAAGAGAACTGTTAGAAATTAGCTCAATCAAAGATTTCGACTTAAGAAAGATACGAAGGATGATCATAATACCTTCCTTAATTTGGCTCATAGGCGGCAAAGCGGCATCGGTGACTTGCGCAGTAGCCGAAGACATCTGCGGTTGATCTGGATTATAAGCAGAGACGGCCTGGGGATCAGCTGCAGACGAGGATTCGGGCTGGATTGACGCGGGAACTTCAAGACTTGCTTCATGGTGGTCAACTCCAGAACCCTCCCCCACTTCAAAGTGCTGGGCGCTATGTTTTTCCTTCTCACGTAGAATCATCGACTCATGGAGAATCCTCTTTTCATCATCAGTCAGAATGCGATTCTCGAGTTCAAATTCATCCACGGACTCACCCTGATGCGCCTCTTTTCTTCCTGAAGTAGTCGGCTCCAAGCATTGTAGAGATGCGTCGAAAAATCATCGAGCCAGGCTAGACCCCTGTGCCTCAGCACATTAGCGTTGTAAACAACGAGAAGCTCTTCGATGTCAGCTTCTAGCCTGGACTCGGCCAACTTCACCCTCTCCTCGACCTTAGTCTCCACCTTCTGGACCTTAGCCATAGCCGCATCCCATTCACCCCTGAGCAGAACAGCTTGTTCGCATGCCTCCTGGGCTGCGTTGTTCGCGTCATCTTTCTCCTTGGCCATATCAGCAAATTTGGCCTTGAGTTCATTAAGCTCCTTGACCGCCGCGTCCCGCTCGGCAATGACTTTGGTGTTCCGGTGGCCCATCTCCTCCAACAGGGCAACGTGAGTCTGTCCCAACCTCTCCATCTCCACCTTCGCTTCATCGGCCTTTTTAATGGCCTCAATCTAAGATTTCTGAGAAGACTCGGACTCGGCGGTGAGTACCTGAATAATCCGATCCCTTTTTGCAAGCTCGGTCTCCATCTTCTCGAGCGCTTTGGCTCGCTCAAAGGCCACTTTGGAAGCTTTTTCGGCGGCCTTTGCCCACTCTCGATATTGGGTATATATGTCGTGAACGAAATCATGCATCGTGCCTTCTACCCCTGATGGAATTCTCTTTAAGTGAAGAGGGAAGACATAACCGTCGAAGCAGATATTCGAAAAATCCTTCTTCATCTGAGCCAATTTAAGGGCCCTTCTCCTATGGGGTCAGTTGGGACCTGCTCTGTAATCATGGAGGCCGTGGTTTCGACTCTCTGAAGATGAGTTTCGGACCTAGAAGCATGAGAAGACGGCCTGTGACGAGGAGGCTCTGGTGGATTTGAAGTTTGAATAGGAGGAGGAGACGGAAGTCTAGGAGGAGGAGAGCGTGATCTGGATCGATGTCTATACTCTCTGTCACGCCCATACCTGTCCTGGTTAGAGTATTCGCGATCACGATCTCTATCTGAATCCCTCCTACGGGAATCATAGTAACCAGAAGCTTTTCGGGCTGAACGGAGATTCCCGAGCATCGATCCCCTTCCAGACATTGTACCTGAAGATGATAAACGAAGAAAGAGTTAGTAACTTCCTAAGTTGGATGAAGTACAGTTGCAAATCATGTAGTGTAGTGAAGTGTATGCATGTGCAATCCCCGACCAACCGGAAATGTCGGCCGCACTCGTAGTAAGCAACCCGCTCAGTTCAAGAGCACTATCAAGCCCCTCCGTCTCGGCGTCGTGTGGAGACGACACAAGATCCGGGATCGGAATATCAGCAAGCCCTGCAAAAGGACTCTCCAGTTGCGGGGGAGGAGCCTCCGAAATTCTAATCCCCTGGAAAGGTAAAGACACGACCACGGATTTAAATCTCTTAGATTTACGGCGTTTGTGAGCAGCGGCCTTGCCTTGTCTTTTTCCTCCCAAATCCAGGACATCGGCAGAAGGCCCAGCTGGGAGCTCGGTATCGGTAGGCGTTCGTTCCGGATCAACTTCTTTGGCGATCACGACTGCGGGCGCTTTGCGCTTCACCCGTTTCTTCGGGACCACTCTATATATCCCTTCCAGATGTATGCTCTGTCTCTGTTCTATCAGCCCGACAGCCCTCAAATTCCTGTCGGTCAGGACTAAGTCTATGTGCCTCTCTTCGCCCGGAAACGCTTGAAGAATCCGAACAAGCTCTGAAGTATGCACCGTCGGGACGAGAGATTACGGCTATAGGAAAGGAAAAGTATGTCAGTTTTGAAGTCAGTTACTAGTATCTCAATGATTCGAGAGAGAAATGGCAACACTTACGTCTACCCAACCACCGCCCAGCAAATCTAGGGGGGCACCGAACGTAGAACCATTCAGTTTTATAGTAACATAGCCTTCCCCAGGAGCCCAGTACAGTGTGGCAGCTTCTGACCGCCTTCGGGAAGGTGAAAGAAGGGCTGTCTCCATGGATCTTGACGTTGAATAAATATCTGATTTCGATCGGCTTCGGCGGTCGAAAGAGGATCTCCATAAATAGGACAAAGGTACTGTTCAACAAGGCATACCCGTTAGGATGTAGCTGAGATGGGGCTATGCCAAGAAACGATAACATCTCCCTTATATATTCATTAAAGGGAGGAAGTGTCCCCGCTGTGCAAGCGTGACGGTACAGTAAACCCCACCGGGGGATCGTGTGGCCTGTCAGTTGGCCCAGGAAGTAGCACGTCGTCAAGCGACAAACCATGCCTTAAGCAAATCCATCCTAGCATGTCTTCGGAGATACCCGACGGCACAGAATCTGTTGGATTGAGAATAAACCGAGCACCCGGACGCTCGTCCGGAGCTGGCTCTATAACTTCGGCTTCAATAACCGGTATCTCTACGGTTGGAGGAATAGAACTTGGGATTTCCGGCTGTTGAGAACTTGAAGGGTCCATGACTAGCTAGCTTATAAAAAATCATTGTTAAACTGAAAAATAACGCTCGTGCATCCCCCAGTGTAAAGTGTGTGAGTGTGTCGTGCAGTGCAGTACTGTATATTATTTTAGAAGATCAACAGGATTGAAGGAAGCGTATAAGCGACGAGACTTCGGAATTCGATCGGAAGGACCGTCATCGTTGACCGTCACAGCCATACCATCCAACGATTGGCCATCATTTCAAGTCAAAGTTTGTTGTCATTTTTATAAGTTGCAGTTTCATCGACGAGCTTCGATAGGAAATCAGATATGCAGTGAAACAGTTAAGTCCAGTTATGCAAATTTGAAGCTCGTCGGAGGCAATTGTTCAAGTGTGTGAGAAGTTTCAAGCATTTTGGTAATCAAATTTGTATCGCTCGCGAGAGCCGTGTTCGCATCAATGAGCTATGGTCGTGTGCACATGAGTCAAACTCGGTCAGAAGGTTGGCATGAAAGTTCGACTCGGACTAGAGGGCTCGATTCGAAATCCCCAGTTCGACTCGCTCCCTAAGGCCATCGGGTTCGACTCGGTCCCAAGACCACGCATTTCGACTCGCTCCCAGGACCTTACAGTTTGACTCGCTCCCCAAGACCATCGAGTTCGACTCGGTCCCAATAACACGCATTTCGACTCGCTCTCTGACCACATAGTTCGACTCGCTCCCAAGATTGCACCCTTCGACTCGATCGAAAACCACCCTTTTCGACTCAATCCAAGGCCATCGTTTCAAGTCCATCAGGCGCGACCCCTTCCTATCGATCCATGAATTCAAAGCACTCGATTCGATGTGAAGCTCCACCATTGATCAATACGAAGACCTTCGCCTCATCATCTCGAAACCCATATTCCAGAGCGACATGAAGCTGAGGCTAGAGAGCCTTCGATCGACCACGACTATGACTTATTTGATGTTAAGAAAACCCGAGCCTCATCGTTTACGAGTGGATTCGCTTATTGGATTACCTAGATCTGTAAGTTAGTTCAGATGACTGAAGATAGGGATCGGTTCGAAGGCAGGATTGTTTCGTTCGTTCTTCTCGGGTTTCTGAGCGATACGAAGAAGAGGAAGGAAAACGAAAGGTAAAAAGGTGAAAAACGGCTAAGTAAAAAGTATTTATATGGACTTGGAAACAAAGGGAATAAACACTTTGTATCCCGATGGATACGAATGCACGTTTCGACTCCCTCTCTAGTGTGTCAATACGAAGCTCTCCTTCGTATCGCTCGCCTTCGACTCCATCCCCATGTCTAGTTCGACTCCATCAATACGAGACCACCCTTTTGTATCGATAACCCGTTTCGACTCCAACTCTTGTGCAGCTCGAACCCCAGACCGAGTCGAATGAGCAGTTCAAATCCATCAGGGAATCTACATCGACTCGCTTAGTTCGCGTCCATCATCGAGTCGAACAAGCACTTCGTATCCAACGAACCCTGCGTCTATCGATGCAAAATTCTTGTTCGTGTCCATAATTTCCAACTCCTTCCCTAGAGCATCGATACGAACAGTCAGTTCGAATCCATCAAATCATGGCTTCCAGGGGCCAACTCCATCAACTCGACATACTTACTTCGCATCCATAAATCCAATGAAAATCATCTTTGATGATTCAACCCTTCACATCGATTCAGGAGAGGATCGTTACGAAGGAACATTCAAAAGCAACCATCGAGCGTTGTTGCAGCGAATTTCACATCGGTTCGGGAGAGGATCGATACGTAATTCAAAAGTAAAAAAACTGATAATGACTCGTGAACATATGAACGTCAACGAGAGTCAGGTTAACATATATGCATGAATGTCGGACTAATATTCAATATTCCAGATTTTCAGGAACCATAAACTCATACAATAACGATTACAACAGCAAACGGCTAACCACTAGCATACATCAATCAGTTTCAACAGTACATGGTACAGCAGTCGACAGTCAACAGTTTACATTATCGAGGAAAATCAGTCAAAGATTACAGCTTTCATCGCGAAAAGCGATAGTTATCCAGACTAAAGATTGCAACGTTTCAAAGCACATCATGTTTCCACAAGACGTACTTTGGGGGGCAAATGTTATCCCGCTTTTTGGCAAGTGACACCAAGGAATTGACTAGTAATCAATGACGACCCTTCCTAGAGATCAGTTATACACAGACTCACTATGGATATCGACGAATTTTGTCCGAGTCCGGATCAAGCCAAAATTGGTAGGACATGACAAGCTAAGCCATGAGAGCCAACGTTCCAAATCTCAAGTCAATCCGAGTTTGTATGCTCAAGTTATAAACGATACAAAATTGGATGAAAATCCACCACCGTTCGACTCGATCCCTTCGACTCACTCCCTTCGACTCGCTCCACATCCCCCATATGTCAACTTCGACTCGCTTCGCAACACTCAAAAGCGACAACTTCGACTCGCTTCGCTCTGAGGCCAACTTCAAGTCGTTCAGGTTCGACTCGCTTCACAGCCATCAGAAGTACCTACTTCGACTCGCTTCGCTCAGATGCCCTCTTCGACTCGCTCCGTTCGAACCACTGATCGACTCCATCAACTTCGACTCGACACGAAGCCATTACTCAAATCTCTCAGGACGCTCCATTTCGACTTGCTCGACCAGTGCATACTTCGACTCGCTCAATCTGGGCACACTTCGACTCGCTCAATCGGCAAACATTTCGACTCGCTCGAAGCAACATCAAGGGCGGAGTGAGATTCAAGCGCCACGTCACCGAGTCGAATGGAAGCGAGTCGAAACAGAAGCGAGTCAAAGGAAACAGCCTACCGAAAACCCCATTTCGTATCGATCATATCTCCCAATCTACAAGTCCAAATGCTATGAAATTTTCACAAAAGACCACGTGCATGCTAAAGAATGTCCACGCAAAATTTCGACTACATTGGATGAAATCTTGATCGAGTCGAAATTTGTTCGTGTCGATCATGGATCGGACCAAAACTTCACGAGCTTGGGCGTGCGGGCCTGGTCACGTGCCAGAGAGGGTCTCCCGAGATCTGAGCGAAATATCAGCCTCCTACACCTATAAATAGACCCCCAAAGCCAATAGAAAAGGGGTTCTTCTTCCTTTTTGAGATCTCCAACGCCCGGACTCTGCCAGATCCAGATCTGAACTCCATTGCTGCTGCTACCAACGAGTTCCACTACTGCAAGTCATTGTAATTCATTGTAATTTGTTGAAATCAATTGTAAACATCAAAGGATGATCAATAAGGCAAGCTACTTCATAGTGGACGTAGGCAATACGCCGAACCACTCTAAATTCTTGTGTCTCTCTGCATTTTAATTATTCTCATTTCTGAAATTTGGAGTTTTTGTTAGATAATTCCTCATTTTCCATTTAATTTCTTCACTTTATCTCTTCAAAAACTTCCGAAGAGTGTTGTGCCCAATTTTGGTACAAACACAAGTATTTGGGAAATTGGTTTATGAAATTGGGAACATGGTACTTAGTAATTTTTAGGAAGTATTTGATACCATTTTGAAATGATTTTGATTAAGTTCGAAAGGCATGAATTGGATGTACTGAACTCACTTCTGTCGCTTGAAAATAATTTTGCGGATTACTTCAACATCATCGATATTCATTTTCAGGTTTCTAGGTGGGGATGCTACAGAGTTGTTTTCGTAAAATGGGCTTTGATTTGATTCTGTAAGTATGATTTGTTATACAAAAGATATATGTATATACTATTATTTTAAAGTGATTTGAAATAAAACACGATGTTTAGTTATAAAGTTTTCTTTAAAAGAATTTTGGTGTGAACATTTTATAAACATTTTATATGTATGCTAGGGAGGGTGCCCGAGTGGTAGTGGCATAGCCTGGAATAAATGTTGGGACTTTTCAGGTTTTCCCTTTTTTGAGGTAAAGTGTGTTTAATAAATTATTGAAATTTATTAAGATATTTGATGGACACATGTAGCCTATGCATTAGGATTGTATGGTATGTGTATTATGTTATGATATGTTGTTTGGTAGATTTCATCTGTTAAAATAAAGTGGAATTTTCGATGATTTTGGACAGTTGGGAACTTTTGAATCGTTATAGAACTTGAAGCAAAATGTTTTGTGTGAAAATATAGAAGTCGACTTTTTGTACCTCTTAAATTGAGAAGATAGCAAGTTAAAAAAGTTTTGAATTTGTGGAACATAATTATTAAGTAAAACAAAATGATATTTTGTATATACACTTAGGATGTCATGGAGTATTATACAAGTATGAACTTAAGTTGTAAAATGTTGATAAACTTAAAGTTATGTTTTATGAAATGGTTCATAAATGATTTTAGTATTGAATGGCACACTATGTGTACAAAAAAAGTGATAAATTGATACTGGTACAGTTGAGAAACCAATAGGATAAAATATGTAAGCTGTACATAGATCATTTTATTCGCATGACTGTTCTTGATCCAGTATTCGAGTATACGATTTCGAGGTGGTTTACACCAGTTCGAACATGGATTTTTCACTACATTCTTGAGGCAAACACTTGATACAGATTATTTATATGATCCCGAAGTTTTCTATCATAGTATATGGCTATGTAAGGAGAATAGGGTTTTCTAATCAAGGAACATGATCAGAGTCCACGCTAGAGAGTTCAAGTGATCTATACTAGTTGAGAAGTGAAATTTATGTGATCGAGCAAGTGATCAGAATTGATATTGCGTACAGATGGTCCATGCGCATCATACGAGTTTTAGTATATACATACCATGTTTTGTTGCCTTATGGAGAATTTAGGTGATGATTCTTTGATTATCTATGAGGTAGTATGAATAGTCTACTAAGTAATAACCTGAGGTTGTTAAGCGTAAGGTACGCTTAATAGATTGTTTATCATCCTTGAGCGATGAGAGGATTTTAAACTTGAGCAAACATGAGTTTTATTTGCTAGTGACAGAATACTGTTAATTAATGCTATGGAATTGTTTTCTTTTGTTGCTCATGTTGGAATTTCGAGGATGAAATATTCTAAGTGGGGGAGAATTTAATGACCCGGAATTTCGAACGCTTCGTATTTGAATATCTGAATTATTTAAATATTTGAATCTTTGAATTAATGTTATTAAAATGATTTAATAAGCTTGTTAACCCCTTTTAAATCATAACTAATGATGGTACTCACCTCCTTGACCATTAGAAATCGATACTAATACATCCTCGGTATTCACGTGTCGCAAATCCAAGCACTGGAGAGGCATATTATCAAGGGGTAAAAGAAAATAAAGATAGAAGATAGAACATTAATAAAAAATCACATCGTATTTAACAAGATGCAATCATTTATGTACATATAATCACTCTCAAAGTGAGATATCAGAGTCATGATAAGTACTAACCCAGTTGGGATAGTTATAATGGCCTATCCCTACAGGTCATAGTAGATACATATACATAATACAAACATAGCGGAAAGTGGTTGTAATAACAAAGAGATCCAAATTTCTTCATGCTCCAAAATGCTCCTAATCCGCTATCTACTTGGCTACTCGGGGAAATTAGGGCACCCAGAGTTTAAGGGAAAAAGAAAATAAACTCCGGGTCAGTCATGGGACTAGTGAGAGAAACTCAAAATATGCATTTTGAAAAGAAAAGGTATCTCATAAGGCCACGCCGCTCATAAACACGGAATGGGTTTTTACCTTATGATAACCAAAACATTGCTATGCAAAAATCACTTGATATTATTTTTAATGACATTCCTTTGAAAACATTTGCAAGTAAACTTATTAATCTTAGCCGAAATTGTTACATTATTAAATTTTGGATATGTTAGGCTCTACAAACAAAACTCTTACAAGGCTCGTTCGAAGAATGGATTTCCATACAATGGCAGGTAAGGGACTACCTTCCGTATATTACATCTCTAGAGGAATGTACCGAGGATACAAAAACAATCCTCCGCATCTGGCAAGACCGGTCTATTCCTAATTGGCAGAAATCGAATATGACATCACCTCGGTCGTAACTGACCTATCGGGGATCCCATAGCATACACCACATACTCGACATATAGAGAGTAATCTAGAAAGGTGATGACCATACCCTAATGGTTGCAGACCACATAGCCTTGCGGTGTACCTTGTTTAAGCCATTACTGGGTGATGGGGCCTGAGGTAGCGATTACCTTTCACATAGCACATTCCACTTTGAATACCACATTGCCATCCCATAGTCACATAACTGATTTCTACAAACGTATAACTCTTGAGCTCGTACATCTCAGGAAAGGGTATTAAGCTAAGAGAAGTTGCCTTCTCTGCGACCAAACAGATGATACGTTTGTATAGATCAATTTATGTAACTAGAAATGCAATGTCAGACATTCATCTATATAAGTTTTCCTACAACATCCTATCGGGAATTACCCCTAGGATTAGTAGCAAGAAGTCCTTGCATCGAAGATCTAAAATGAAGAACTACTACCATATAATATGGTATGAGAAATTTCCCCCGAGGGTTAGTGACAAGCAGCCCTACATTCCATCTTCTAAATCAAATCCATGTCTTCACTTCGAATACGTAAATTGGTTCGAAGTGGTCTTCGGATAGGAATCATCCAAATCCGACCCCGGTTCCTTCGAACCAATCATCGATAAAAGAGGTCAAGTAAATAGGTGAATGATATTTGATTAATTCATTCCTTTTATCAAAAATATCTTTTATAGATATATAAGTTTAAACATTTATTTTCTGTATGTACAGAATCATTAAACCTCCTTTATCTAATCCTTTGATTAATTTAAAACCTTTTTTAAATCTCTATTAAGTACAAGAAGATTATCTCCAATAAAATCCAAGTTATTTATTTTCGGGAAATCATATCCTTTATACTTCGGAAATTTTTGATCTGAGTAAATCAAATTTACCATTTCCTCCATCGAGCCAGTCTAGATAACCAGGGAGAGTAGAAAACTAGTTTTCCAAACTCAAGCCTAGACACTATCTCTTTGTCACCCATAAGGCGGTCAAACTATTTGATCGGCTCTAAATCATTTAACATTTAACCATTCCATAAATCCTTTAAATCATCTTTAAAATACTTTATCAATCATTTGAAAACATTTATTAAAGATTTGGAAAAGACCGGTTGCATTTAAAACTATATTTCAAAAGTTATAGAAAAAGGCTGTAGAAAAGTGTTGCGGAAAGTGCTTTTTAAGCTATATTGATCAAAGCGACTTTTTATCATTTGAAAATTCATTTTTATAGCTCAAATCACTTTTAAAACATTTTAAAAGATTTTTAAAATTTATTTCATATTTTTAAACAATGTTAAAATATCGCTTTTAAAGAAATCCTTTTATGGATTCCAAACTGCAAAACCGCGATTTTTCCAAAAACTCGTTTTACTCATATTTCAAAATTTACTTATCCAAATCTCAATTTTCTATCTATGTTTGAAAACTATGGATATAATAGTTTGGAAATTTTTTATCTCAAAGAATTCCAAGCTATATACTCGTTTGACTTTTATGGCGCGAAATCGCGAACTGCCGTTATGCGACGCCGCGCCTATTTTTGACTAAATTTACAGTTATTATTCAAACTTCACCAAAACACTTTCATATGTTTATAAAACATTTCAAACTCATTTTTAAACCTTTTTAAAGAGGTTTAACATTCCATATACACCAATTCATTTAATAAAGGAAAGTGATTTTCTTTGTGTTTATCGACGTGTATTTCCGTGACTTGCATATATATTCAACATTCATATTAAAAAACCATCATCAAAAATCACAATCAAACATATATATCATCTAATAGCATATAATACTATAATTTAGGAGTTTCTCACCTCGGGTTTAAACGACTAACAAAAATCGACTATAGCTCCGTTATTTGGAATTTAAAGCTCACGATCCTTTGTACTTAAGCTCCTAGTGGGCTCGGCCTAGGCTTGGGGTGGCTTGAGAAGCTCTCGCCTAGGGTAGAGGAATAGGAAGGCTCGACCTTCAATGGAGGAGGTGGAGGCCGTGAATGTAGAGAGGAAGAGTGGAGTTTTGGAATCGTTTTGATGTGCTTAAGTGTATATAAGTATATATTATAATTTTAAATTCTTTTTGAGAAATATTTTTGCATCATTTCCTTTAGGTTGGAAGGCATTAAAGTGTGGAGGGAGAGCTTAGGAAATGAAGAGGAAGATGAATGAAAATGAAGAGGAGAGTGTAGGGTATTTGTGGGGATGGAAGTGGAGGAAAATATCTTGAAAAATATGTGTAATGCATCATCACTTGCATCGCCACCCACTCCCCCCATCTCACCTAGTTTCGGCTGCAAGTACCCCCCATGTGCTTGCAATGATGCTTGTACTATGGTGGACTTTTGGTTAGCTTAGGAAGTAAGTAAAAGAAAAATATCTTGGATATTTTATGCATATATGTTTTTATATTTATATGTGTATGTGTGCATATATGAATGATCATGTGCATGAGAATATATCTTCATGTATGCACATGTATATGTGCACATGTATCTCCACAACGTTGTACAACTTCTATGTGTTGTATCATTACGAATCCTGATTTTGATTCTCGGTCATATTTTCGCTATTAAGCTAATATGCGAATATTTGTAAACAAAATTTAAAAATAAATTTCTTATCATTTTCAATTGATTAAAATGATCACCTTTGTATGATGAAACCATACAAATTAATAATAATTATTGTTTATAAAAATTGTTATTATATCGATAAAGCGAAATGAATTTTTCTTATGATTCCAAATCAAGTTTATAGCTTTATAAAATTAATGATAAATTATTACTCAATAAATATTTAAATTGAGTTATCAAAATCATTATAATAATTATTTTATCATTTTAATCTCAAATTAATTTAAATAAATAAATTTATTAAAGTGATGTATTTGCGGGTCGTTACAAACTTCCCCCCTTAAAAGAATTTCGTCCTCGAAATTAAGAATAAGAAGAAGATAACTCGGAAACAAATATATATATAACGAAGTGATACATATGCATAGCAAGTGACATCACCACAAGTTGGTGAGTGCACTATTCTAATACAACATACAACTATGTATCCATTCTAAACTCAGGATAGGCTTTACGCATTCTCTCTTCCGTCTTCGATGTATAGTCTGCTGCATCCCCACTCCATTGGACTTTAACTAGTCTTATAGCTTTTTTCCTTAATCGCTTCTCATCGCGATCCACAATTCACATAGGTTTCTTGATAACAGTCAAACTAGGCTCAACTTCTAAATCTTCTTGGGTGACTGTTTCTATAATTTTCTCTGGATCATGCACAAATTTTTGTAGGTGAGATACGTGAAAGACATTGTGCACACTCGACAACCTTTCGGGAAATTCCACACGATAAGCCAATGGGCCAATCCGCTCGAGAACCGGAAAAGGTCTGATATATCGAGGGGCTAATTTTCCAATTCTTCCAAATCTCACCACTCCTCTCATTAGGTAAATCTTCAAGAATACATAATCTCCTACCAAGAATTCCAAATTTCTACACCTCCTATCCGCATAACTCTTTTGCCTGCTCTAGGATTCTCTCATCTTTTTCCTGATCATGCCAACCTTTTTCAAAGCTTCTCTAATCATTTCAAGGCCTAGTACAAATCGATCTCTAGTCTTGTTCCAACATACTGGGAATCTACACGGACAACCATATAAAGCTTCGTATGGGGCCAATACTAGCCTGATAACTGTTATTATAAGAGAATTCTATCAAATGAAGGTAGCTTTCCCATGAACCTTCGAAATCTGAGATGCAAGCTCTTAGAAGATCCTCCAACACCCGATTTACCCTTTCGGTTTGTCCATCGGTCTGGGGGTGATATATGGTGCTAATGTTTAGCTTCATTCCCAAAGCTGTCTCCAATGCCTTCTAGAACTTACTGGTAAAGATTAGGTGTCAAACACTGACTATGCTACATGGGACACTATGCAATCGAACTATTTCTCTCATGTATATTTTCGCAAGGCTTGCAGCAGTTTGTGTTGGTTTTACAGGGATGAAGTGCACGCTTTTGGTTAGCCGATCTATGATGACCCAAAATCCTTCATTTCCCTTTCTTGATCGAGGCAAACCGTCGATGAAATCCATTGATATTTAGTTCCATTTCCAAGTAGGAATTTCAAGAGGTTGGAGGGGTCCAGCAGTTTTTTGTTGATCACTCTTTATCTGTTGACAATTTGCACACCTGCAAACATGGATGGAGATATCCCTCTTCATACATTTTCACCAAAATGCCCATTTTACGTCCTTGTACGTTTTGTTAACTCCTAGGTGGATATTAAGCTTAGATTGATGGCATTCGGTCAATACTTCTTGTCTTAAGTTGTCAACCTCTGGGACACAAATTCTCCCCTTTAACCGTAATATCCCACAGTTATCGATTTCAAAGCTTGAACTCTACCCTCGGTGTATTCCTTTAAAAATCCTCCTTAGTCACTGATCTTCATTCTGGTTGTTAGTGATTTTCTCTAGAAGGGTCGGGGTAACTACAAGATAAGCTATAATGGCAGGCTTTCTACTCAATGCATTGATACCATGTTGGCCTTCCCGGGTGTGTATAAGATATCAAGATCGTATGAAGCGAGAAGTTCTAACCAATGTTGTTGCCTCATATTTAAGTCCTTCTAAGTGAAAAGATATTTCAAAGATTTGTGGTCTACGAAGAGTTCAAACTTTACACCTATCTCTATCTCTACTACTAATAAAGAGAATTTATTCCATTAATTCACTCGGTGTCTTTTTGAAATACCTATAATACCCTTCGTCCTCCTTGCATTTTACATCCAGATGCCATTTTCTTTTACGTTTTGTTTCTACGTGTTCTTCCTTCTCCCTTGCTACTGGAAAAAATATCTAAATCGCATCTCTCACCTCTAACGTTTGTCGATTAAAACTTAAGCAGATAATCTCAAGCATTGATCGGTATCCGTATGATTTCAAACTTAGGTAATTATTAGTTGAATTTCATTGTTGCTTACACTTTTGATTAGTACCTCTTTTACGTTCTGTTTCTACATAATTTCAAACTCAGGTAATTTTTCTCTTATTTTCAGTAATTGGTTTCAATTTTAATCAGAATTTGGAACGGTGATTGTCGATTAAGCACGAATCGCTTAGAATTTTGATTAGTGTCTGCGACGGTGATTATCAATTAAGCACGAATCGCTTAGGATTTTGAGTTGTATCTACAAAGGAAATTATAGATTAGGTAAGAAACTAACTTGAATTTGTCGGTTTAATGAAAATAAACAATTACCTCAATCATCATAGATCTTATATCCATCAGACATGAATCTTATGTAACTATTCACCAATTTTCATTAATTACTTCGGATTTTGAGTATTATGGGTTCCTTAATGATTCACAGGAATAGTAGGTCATTCATTGTTTTGTTTTACTACTTTCTCTTCACTGTAGAAACTGAAAATAGTCACCGTGATCCATGTCAGAGACTTAGAAACCGAACTAAAACTGATTGTGTTTAGTTTGAATACTTTAAAAACCCAATAGCTAAGGTTGATAATGGATTTTAAGAAATTTAACAAAAGCGTAATGTCAACAATACTTCCAGTAAGTGGTAGTAATCAAAAATAACTCCATTGCAAGAAAGAAAAAAAAGAAGAGTAGATTTATTGAATATCTAAGACCATGTGGAACTGTCTGTAGATAACGAAAAGATATACATAGAATTGGTTTTGATCTCCTAAGACTTGAAGTTGCTTTGGGTATGTGTTTGCATGTATTATATATATATATATATATATATATGAATTTGAACTTATGTAAACAAGAAAACAAAAGGCATTGCAGGTCGACAATTTATGTTTTCTGAATGAATGAAAGTAGACAGAGTAATAAAATATGTTATCACTTATGTCTTCCTGGAAAAGACATGTGCAATTTTATTTATATGTGACTTCTAAACAAAAGAAGAATACAAATATATATGGTATTATTTTATTTATTTCTCAAAACTTTGAGATACGTTTACTATTTTCAAATTTTTCTTCAAAGTTTATTTAAGGTATAATATATATTGCTATTTATATTTAATTAGGTTAATTTTCTGCCAGAATTTATGAGGTGAAAAATGGAAATAAGTAAATATTGAGGAGAAATATATATGATATATTTTATAAAGTTGGAAACTGGTTTAGTGAATTATGCAATCAATGTTCATTCTTATTCAATGAATTATCATTATTAACAGGAGAGATGTGCGATAATTAAATTCAGGGTTAGTCGTTAAACTATCGATATTAATTGAATTGGCTTTTTTCTTCTTTTATTCGAATTTCTCTTGATAGATAACTTCGATTGCATCATCGTATAGTGAAATTTGATATGTTCATCAACTTATACCATATATATACATATTTAAATGTCATCATTCTGTACATCAACTTATACCGTATATATTTGAATTTAAATGAAATGTATATATGTAACAACACTCTTTTTCTTATCTGTTCAAATGATGGTCTTTAGTATTTGGATGATTCACATGCTATCATGATGTACTAGATTGTAAAATGGCAACATTTGTTGTTTTAACTGCTTTATGCTTAAATTGATTCAGTAATTTAATCCACATAATTAACATGAGTTTGTTGGTTTAATGCATATATCAATAAAGATCGGTCATCATGAATCTAATATCCATTACACATCAATCTGAAATAATTATTCATTGACTAAACATACATTACCTATTATAGCATTTGACCTATCTAATCACGAGCATGTCTGTTTTACTTGATTGTTCATCAATACCTAACTGTGGTACAAGATGAATAAAGGAGTTGCACTACTTTTTCACATTCATCTTATGATGAGCATAAATTCAGTACTTCTACTAATAACAAAGTATAAATGATCAAATTTTAAACGCTGCGTTACAGCATATTATATTGTAATTTATCCACTTATAGTATCCATCAAACAATGTGGTGAGTGGTCTCCAACTTTTCTGCAACGCACATTTACAAAACATGGTTGAAAATCCAACTACATTAACTTTGTTACCTTATCACCTCATGGCCATAGCTCCTTATATTTGCTGGAGTAAAACTAAAGAATTCTCATCTTTACCCTTATATTTGCTGGAGCAAAAATATTCCTCTCTTATTAATTAATCTACAGGTCTTTAATATATAACATGGCTGGAGAGTTTGATTTCAATTCAGAGAGACATGTTGCCAATATGAGGTGTGCTAAGTGGGTTTACATGCGCTGTAGCAGTACTACGAGGTGATGCAGCTGAAACATACTGTGGCATATTGATCGAAAAGCAAACTAAAGCAGGCTTAAACACTTTTGGACAAGTAATATGGACTGAGGCAGGATGAACTCTATGATGACATGCATTGTTGAGGGAGACGACAAGGGAGAGAGCAACTACAAAGTAATGGAAGCTGGCATAAGAGCGCGTGTTGGCAGAAAAAACAACACGATGATGAATGCATATGCTGGCAGAGGATGGGGTAGTGCGATGCTATAGGTCGAAACTGTAAATGAAAGGACAGAGTGATGCTGCTCTCTGTGCAACATGAAGTATAAGAAAAAGCCTTCTCTGTTGGGTGGCACTTGAAGCTGAAGACTTGATCTAGAATGAAGCCTGTACAATTCCCAAGCATGCTGAAGCCAATGTTTCAGGAAGCGGATTTAATGGGCAGAGAAGAATAGTTTTCAAGTAAACTCGCAGTAGAAATGATGGGGTCAATGGCAGCTCTGGATCTATAGGCTTCAAGCAAACTCGTGGTAGAAATCTTGCTTGGGATGGCCATGCGATGGGTTGAAGGACAAGTCATTTGCAAATGGATCATTCTTTGGTTCAGATTCAGCTGAATTGTTATTCAGATTCTCTTATGTCATCACTTGAGTAATCTTTGTATTTTCTAAATTCGATGATTTTAACTAAACTGTAAGATAGATTATTCATGTGACTTTCTAGGTTGTCTTTTGAATAATCAGATTGTTGTATTTTAATTGATGGACCGTGGGCTTCATAAGTTTTAATATTTATTCTCTATGTTTGTTGATCGTCATTATTACACTCAGGAGTAGAGTTATCATATTGCCGAAGACATTCAAATTATTATGACTGTTAGTATCTGTAGTGTTTTGAGAGTCAATGTCCATTTTACCATCATTTTGTACCTCATGCACATTTGATTTTGGAATCCCTACTTTCGCAAATGCCCAGAACTTTTGGGGATGTCCAAAATTGGTACAATATTGGCATTTACTTGATTCCTGAGTAAATGAAATTCTTATCATACCTTATGTAAATTGTGTATGGATATGTTGTCCTTAAACAGAAATTCATAAACGAAGTGTCCTTCCGAAAGATATACACACACTATTAATAATGTAAATTGCATCCTTATTATTTGATTGTTTGAAAATTTTGGAGCATTTTGATTGTTTTAACTATGCATTTTGTTTTTCCTCTTGCCACTCAAGATTGGGTTGATTAAAGTTATACCATGAAAAGTATAAACTGCGTATACGTGCATCGGTGTATGCATCTAATAGCTAGAGATGTTTATTTTTTATTTTAAAAAAAGTTAATGGATGGATGAATATATACTATAAGTACAAAAGATTTCGTAGTCACAACCCTTTTATTTAAAACAGTTTTTTTGGAGGCAAATTGATAGTGAAATTTTGTTGATGGATGGTCGTAAAGGATATTGTGAAGGAGGTTGTAAACCGATGGTGAGATTCCGTTGATGAATGAGGGTATATTTAAATTTTCAAAAAGACATAGTGGAAATCATATTCATTAAATTCTCATTATTAACAGAAGAGATAAAGCCATGCTATGAAGTGATCATGTATTCAGATACATTTTCGCGCAGAGCCCACATTAGCTAAAAGCCTAAAAGAGCACATGCATGTACAAGTACAAGTATTATTACCATTTCCAATAGTACAAAAATAAACTAAAACAAAAGAAAAGAATGATAAAACTTCAGTATTATAAAAAAAATTGGTTTTATGACTTCTTAATTGTCTCGATCTTCTCGGGTGCTGATTCAGATTAAGTTTATGCTAGGAATGGTACTGTCAAATCTACTACTTGTGTGTAACTATAAATGCATGCACATTATGATTAAATTCAGGCCCACCTAGGCGTGCATATATACTCGTTTAAAGAAGGAATATTATTTACCAGGGTCAATCAAAGTCTATTTAAAATAAACTATAATGAATTCTTACCTAGTAGATAATGTCTCCACATTTTTAATGCGAACACAACGGCTAATAACTCCAAGTCATGTTTTGCATAATTCCTTTCGTAGATCTTCAGTTGTCTACTTGCATAAGCAATGACCTTTCCATGCTGCATTAGGACAGCACCAACTCCCTCCCCACAACCATCTGTATATACAGTAAATCCGCCGTTTTCATCCGCTACCGCTAATATGGGAGTAGTGGTTAATCTTTTCATGAGCTCCTGAAAAGCTTCTTCACATTTTTGTGTCCACTCAAACTTCACATCTTTCATCGTTAGCTTTGTTAAGTGAGAGGAAATTGTGGAGAAGTCTTGAATGAATCTCCGATAGTATCCTGCTAATCCCAAGAAACTGTGAATGTCCTTCGGAGTTTGGGGTTGTTTCCAATCTAGAATAGTCGTAATCTTTTCTGGATCAACTGCATTTCCCTCTCCTAACACCACGTGTCCAAGGAACCTTACTTCTTTTTCCCATAAGTGGCATTTTGAGAATTTAGCTTTAAGCACATTTCTCCTCAATATTTCTAATACGATTTCAAGATGCCCTTCATGTTCTTCCTCATTATTTGAATATACCAAAATTTCATCGACAAAGACTAATATGAATTTATTGAGTACTTGTCTAAATACCCTATTCTTAAGGTCAACCAAATAGGCAGGAGCATTTCTTAGCCCAAAGGGCATAACCAGCCAATTGTAAAATTCATTTGAGCTTCTGAATGCGGTTAAAGGAATGCAATCTTCTGCTATCCTTAGCTTATGGAATCTGGTGGCTAGGTCCATTTTTGAGAATACTTTAGCCCCATGTAATTGGTCAAACATATTATCTATGCGGGGTAGAAGATACTTATTTTTTATTGTTCGTTTGTTTGGATCTCTATAGTCCATACACAACCTTAGCGAGCCATCAGACTTTGCAACAAAGACCACTGCTACCCCCTAACTTGATCGGTTGGGTCTTATCAATCCCTTCTTTAACAACTCATCGGTTTCTTTTCTTAGTACTTCCTTCTCTTTATGAGCCATCTTCTGAATTAGTGAGCAACTGGACTTGTGTTGGGAAGTAAATCTATACGGAATTCAATTTCTCAATGAGGTGGTAGATTTTTTTTCTTCTTCAAAAACATCGGAAAATTCCCTTACTATGGATATTTCTTCTAAATATTTTTGGAATAAATTAAGCGCATATAGATAATTCTCCTTTACTGGACTAGGGCTCTCGCATATTATCACAAAAGGTCCACCTCTTCTATTGTGTAATAATACTATCCTTTTATTACAATCAAGAATAGCTTTATATTTGGACAACCAATCCATACCGAGTAAAATTTCAAATTCATCAAAGTTGAGGACTATTAGATCACATGGAAAAATTTGGAATAGGTGGGTAATTTGGATTCCTTTACAAATCATAACGAGATTAGTCGTACTGCCTATCGGATTAGACACACATATGAGAATATCTAATATTTTTGGCTTAAGTTTAATTTTATCAACTAGTTCCTTGGAAATAAAGCCGCAAGAAGCCCTGGTATCAAATAATACTCTAACTAATATGTCATTAATGTAAATTTTACCTTCCAGTACTCCCTTTCCCTTTGCATCTGTTGAGGTTGAAGGTTTGTATTTAATAGCAAACACTCTAGCTTGCTCCTCTTTCTTTATTAGGGGACATTCCATTATCCTGTGCCCTGGCTTGTGGAAATTGCAGTAGGTTCCCCTTTATCTCTTAGGATTTTTGTAGGTTGTGGAAAGGTGACCTTTCTGCTGGAAATTATAACATGTTACATCTTTCAAACATTCTACTTTCGGCTTGGCTTGCTCTGGTTTCTTCCCTTCCTGGTTAAATTTTCTTTTCTTCCAATAGTTGTTGCCATTGCTTTGGGTTGTGGATGGGTCTTTCTTGTTAGGGTTTCATATCGGAAACGCATATCTACTAAATCCATGAAAGTCCCTTTCACATGCGTCGTCATTCTATCTAGATATTGTTTCTTCATTCCAGAAATAAACATTTCATTCTTTTTTAGAGGAGTGTCAATTAGACCAGGTCCAAATCATGAAAAATCATTAAATTTGTTAGCATAATCTTCTACGGACATTTCCCCCTATTTCAAATCCATAAAGCTTCTGTAAAGCCGTGCTTTTCCAGACGTCGGCATATACTGCTCTTTCAATACCTCCTTGAATTGCGCCTAAGAAAAATGGTCTTCTGATTCAGTAATAGTAATGGACTCCCACCAGGAAAGAGCCTCATCTTGTAATTTCCAAGAGGACAGGAATCTCTTCTGCTCGTCTGCAATATTTAGCCCCTTAAAAATCTTTTTGCATGAATGGATCCATGCTTGAACTTATATGATGGATTCCATTTCCCTGAATGCCTTTCCTCCCAAACTGGTATAGTCCTTGCATAAAGTGGCAAAGTTGATTTGTGGTTGTACCCGAATTGTTGCTTCTTTGATTATTGTGGCGGCGGGAGTTCGACCATTTGTATTTGTGGTACTGCTACCTCCCTTTCCCCTACCTTGTCCTCTACTTCCACTCATTTCCTACTATCTTCATATAGTGAGGAAATATCATTTAAGAATATATAGACGAGATATCTTAGGGAATTGGCATAAAGTTTGAATGTACTTCTATAGATAATTTTTTTTAAGTGTGCGTTCTCTTAGAATAAACTCATTCTAGGGTATTACCAACCCTATCTCTAATGATTTTACCCCACTAAGGCTTAGGTATTCACTCAACCATAAGATTTGATACCAAATGTGATCACCCACCTCCTCGACCCTTAGAAATCGACACTAATACATCCTCGGTATTCACGTGTCGCAAATCCAAGCGTCGGAGAGGCATATTATCATAGGGTAAAAGAAAATAAAGATAGAAGACAGAACAATAATAGAAACTCATATCATATTTAACAAGCTGCAATCATTTAGGTAGTACATATAATCACTCTCAAAATGAGATATCAGAGACATGAAAAGTACTAACCTGGTTGGGATAGTTAAAATGGCCTATCCCTATAGGTACTGGTAGATACATATACATAATACAAACATAGCGGAAAGTGGTGGCAATAACAAAGAGATCCAAATTTCTTCATGCTCCATGCTTCGTGCTCCATGCTCCATGCTTCGTGCTACAAAATGCTCCTAATCAGCTAACTACTTGGCCGCCCAAGGAAATTAGGGCACTCAGAGTTTAAGGGAAAACGAAAATAAACTCCGGGTTAGTCATGGAACTAGTGTGAGAAACTCAAAATACGCATTTTGAAAAGAAAAGATGTCTCATAAGACCACGCCGCATATAAACACGGAATGGTTTTTTACCTTATGATAACCAAAACATTTGCTACACAAAAATCATTTGATGTTATTTTTAATGACATTCCTTTGAAAACATTTGCAGGTAAACTTATAAATCTTAGACGAAATTGTTACCATTATTAAATTCCGGATATGTTAGGCTCTACAAACAAAACTCTTACAAGGCTCATTTGGAGAATGGATTTCTATACAATGGCAGATAAGGGACTACCTTTCATATAGTACATCTTTAGAGAAATGTACCAAGGATACATAAACAATCCTCCATATCGGGCAAGACTGGTCTATCCCTATTTGGCACTTATACATAGCGTGGATAGAAACCGAATATGAAATCACCCCGGTCATAACCGACCTATCCGAGATCCCATAGTATACACCACATACTCAACATATAGAGAGTAATCTAGAAAGGTGATGACCATACCCTAATGGTTGCGAACCACATAGCCCTGCGGCGTACCCTATTTAAGCCATTACCGAATGATGAGGCCTCAGTTAGCGATTACCTTTGACATAGCACATTCCACTTTGAATGCCACATTGCCATTCCATAATCACACAACTAATTTCTACAAACATATAACTCCTGAGCTCGTACGTCTTAGCAAAGGGTGTTAAGCTAAGAGAAGTTGCCTTTTCCACCACCAAATAGATGATACGTTCATAAAGATCAACTTATGTAACTAGAAATGCAACGTCGAACATTCGTCCATACAAGTTGTCCAGGAATAGGACCAACCGAAGGCACTTTCTTACCACATCCTATCAGGAATTACCCCTAGGATTAGTAGCGAGATGTCCTTGCATCGAAGATCTTAAATGAAGAACTATTGCCACATAATATAATATATGAAACTTCCCCCAAGAGTTAGTGACAAGCAGCCCTACATTCCATCTTCCAAACCAAATCCATGTCTTCACTTCGAATACGTAAATTGGTTCGAAGTGGTCTTTGGATAGAAATCATCCAAATCTGACCCGGTTCCTTCGAATCAATCATCGATAAAAGAGGTCAAATAAATAGGTGAATATATTTGATTAATTCATTCCTTTTATCAAAAATATCTTTTATAGATATATAAGTTTAAAACATTTATTTCTAGTGTATACGTAATCATTAAACCTCTCTTATCAAGTCCTTTGATTACTTTAAAACCTTTTTCTTTTAAATCTCTCTTAAGTACAAGAAGATTATCTCCAAAAAAATCCCAGTAATTTATTTTTGGAAAATCATAGCTTTTAGACTTTGGAAAATTTTGATCCGAGTAAATCAAGTTTACCATTCTCTTTATCGTGCTAATCTGCATAGCCAGGGGGAGCAGGAAACTGGCTTTCCAAACTCAAGCTTAGACACTATCTCTCTGTCACCCTTAAGGCGGTCAAGTTATTTGATCGACTTCAAATCATTTACATTTAACCATTTCATAAATCCTTCAAATCGTCTTTAAAATACTTTATTAATCAGCCGAAAACATTTATAAAAGATTTGGAAAAGAACGGTTGCGTTTAAAACTGTATTTCAAAAGTTATAGAAAAGTGCTGAAGAAAAGTGCCATGGAAAGTGCTTTTTAAGCTATACTGATCAAAACGACTTTTTATCATTTGGAAATTCATTTTTATAACTCAAATCACTTTTAAAACATATTAAAAGGTTTTTAGGATTTATTTCATATTTTAAAACAATTTTAAAATATCATTTCTAAAGAAATCCTTTCATGGATTCCAAACTGCAAAACAATGATTTTTCCAAAAACTTGTTTTACTCATATTTCAAAATTTACTTATTGAAATCTTGATTTTCTTTCTTTGTTTGAAAACTATGAATATAATAGTTCGGAAAATTTTTATCTCGAAGAATTTCAAGCTATATTCCATTATATATACTCGTTTGACTTTTATGGCGCGAAATTGCTAACTACCGTTACGCGACGTGCCTATTTCTGACTAAATTTTGATTATCATTCAAACTTCACCAAAACACTTTCATATGTTCATAAAAAATTTCAAACTCGGTTTTAAACCTTTTTAAAGAGGTTTAACATTCCATATACACCAATTCATTTAATAAAGGAAAGTGATTTCCTTTGAGCTTATCGACGTGTATTTCCGTGACATGCATATATATTCAACATTCATATTAAACAACCATCATCAACAATCATGATCAAACATATATATATATATCATCTAATAGCATATAATACTATAATTTAGGAGTTTCTCACCTTGGGTTTAAACGACTAACTAAAAATCGGCTATAGCTCCACTATTTGGAATTTAAAGCTCACGATCCTTTGGACTTAAGCTCCTAAGGGGCTCGACCTAGTCTTGGGATGGCTAGAGAAGCTCACAGCCTTGGGTAGAGGGATAAGAAGGCTCAACCTTCAATGGAGGAGGTGGAGGCCGTGAATGTAGACAGGAAGAGTGGAGTTTTGGAATCATTTTGAGGTGCTTAAGTGTATGTAAGTATATATTATAAGTTTAAATTCTTTCTGAGAGATATTTTGGTATCATTTCCTTTAGGTTGGAAGCCATTAAATTATGGAGAGAGAGCATAGGAAATGAAGAGGAAGATGAATGAAAATGAACATGAGAGTGTAGGGTATTTATAGGGATGGAAGTGGAGGAAAATATCTTAAATATTTTATGTAATGCATCATCACTTGCATCACCACCCACTCCCCGATACCTCACCTAGTTTCGATCGCAAGTACCCCTTCTCATGTTCTTGCAATGATGCTTTACTATGGTGGACTTTTTGTTAGCTTAGGAAGTAAGGAAAAGAAAAATATCTTGGATATTTTATACATATATGTTTTTATATTTATATGTATATGTGTGCATATATGAATGATCATGTGCATGAGAATATATCTTCATGTATGCACATGTATATGTGCACATGTACCTCCACAACATTGTACAACTTCTATGCGTTGTATCGTTACGAATCCTGATTTGATTCTCGGTCAGTTTTTTCACTTTTAAGCTAATATAAGAATATTCGTAAATAAAATTTAAAAATAAAATATTTATCATTTTCAATTGACTAAAATGATCACCTTTGTATGATAAAACCATACAAATTAATAAAAAAAAATTATTTATAAAAATTGTTATTATATCGATAAAGCGAAACGAATTTTTCTTCTGATTTCAAATCAAGTTTATAGCTTTATAAAATTAATGATAAACAATTACTCTATAAATATTTAAAATGAGTTATCAAAATCATTATATAATTATTAAATAATTTTAATCTCAAATTAATTTTAATAAATAAATTTATTAAGGTGATGTATTTGCGGGTCATTACAAAAAACTTCCTTTTGGAAAAATGTTTACAAAAATAAATACTTTGAGAACATATCGATAATGTGACCGAAAATCATTATCGATAAACAGCCTTTTACTCGTCAGAAGTTGTTAAAACTTTTTTCCATACATTTATTTTCTTAGAATTTATAAAATAAAATAAAATAATTACTATTTATGGACATAAACTTTTTGGATGATGTCATAAAAGATATTATAAAAATAAGCCTTTAAGGAAAGACTTAACTCTGAAATTTTATGTATAGGAGAAGTGATGGGAGGTGAGTCTTACATGACATGAGAAGGGGTGAGAACAAGCTTATGCAAAACCATTTGTAGCTTATTAAAGGGGGGCACATTCTTGATAATAAATCATAAATTCAAAAAGCTTGGAATAAAGTAAGGGAATAAAAATGGTAAAAGTGCTTAAGCACTATTCCACTAATTCTTCTCTAACCTTTTCAAGTCTAAAGAAAATCATCTCCAATATCTTCTACACTTTGGCTATAGGCCTAAAACATCATGGGAAGCATGAATATCAAGTCAAAGTGGAGGAAAGGTGAAAAAAAGAGGGGGTTCCAAGAGGGGTCGTGCAAAATGGGAGAGGAGGGGAGGTGTTGCCTTGGTTTGAAAATGCTAAAGGTTGGATGTTTAGGCTTTCGGTGATGGTAGGAGGTGGTCTTTGATTCTTGTGGCTTTATGCTTATGTTTGGCTTAGATCTAAGTGAATTATCTCAGTATCTTGTTTCTATATAATGTGTGTATATATGTTGTGTTTGAATTATAAAGTTAAAGTAACATTAACTAAGTAAAGTTATAAACTTTGGACCCCTCTTATATTGTATAATATCACTTTTATTACCCTCTTAATTATGTGTCATGCCCTTGAATTGATGTTTAAATGGTTGTTTGGATTGTGTGTTAAATTGAAGTAGGTTTTAAACTGTTTGAAGCGATAATAGTCGTTATAAGTGCACTTTGATATCTCTTAACATTAACTTGTATAAATTGGATATTTATGAACTTAACTAGTGATAATTTAATTCGGTTATTCTTTTTTTATATTTTGATGTATTGGATAATAAATAAATGGTTTGGAGAGTTAAAGAAATTGTGAAAAAAAGTTGTTAAAGTTGAAGAAAAATGTGGTTATAAATAGACTTTGTAAATATTGTCTGTTTTCAAAAAAAATTGTAAATAAATTTGGAGATATTCTTTAGGGTTTCTTTCCAAGATTTTTAAGTACCCTAAGAGTAGTACATGTCACAAAAATTTCAAGTATTAAATCATTTGTTAAAGTGGTTAAAACTAGTCGTAAAGATAGTGATTTTCAATGTTGTTTTTAATAAGGACCTTAATAGTATTTATAAATGTTGTAGTAAATTGCTTATGGTTTTAAGTGTTTAAAAATGATATTTAAATTTGGTATTTTCCTCTAATATTTTTATAGATGTTTTATAACCCATTTTGAAGTATTTTAAAGTTGGTTTGAAGTTTAAATATATTTTTAATAATTATATATGTATTTTCAAAGCAAAGAGGTTTTATAATATAAACATGTTTTTCATCAAATTATAAATTAGTTATTTTCAACTAATATTTTACATAGATATTTAAAACCTATTTACAAGTATTTTTAAAGTATATAAGTTTTGTAAAAGGTAATTTAATGGGCTAAACTCTAAAAGCCGACGGGGTATATTTCTCTATTTCTAACAGTTAAGATTGATGCCGCGTAGGGATATGAGCAATATAGCTCTAACCTATCGGGCTTTCATCTTAAATGACGAATAGTTAAGTTGGAATGTCAAAAATACATTAATCTTGTTGCTTACTTACTTGTTTGAAAGGTAATTAACTTTTCTTAGTGCTAAAAACCAACGAAGTAGGCTTATCTATTTGTGAGAGTTAAGATTGATGTCAAGTAGGGATGGAGCAATAGAGCTCTAACCTACCGGTTTCACTATTAAATGAGAAATAGTTAAGTTAGGAATGTCAGAAATGTGTTAGTGATATTGTTTTCTAACTTTTTTATGGAAGTCATTAGTATTATACATAACATTAAAAGTCGACGAGTAGATTTATCTATTTATGAGATTCAAAATGAAGTGTCTAGGCAAAGCTTTGATGCAACCGGTGCTCTAACTTACCTGGCTTCACTCTTGGGTGAGGAATAGTATAAGTTGAAATGTTGGAAACGAGTTAAGTGTACGAACATTGATTTGTATAAGCAATTGTTTTAACTAGATAATCAATTAGTTGACTATCGAACTTAACCAAATATTATCTTAGATCTTTAAAAGAATGTTTTTAAAGATGATATAAGTATGAAATGCTTTTGGGTTTGTTGTGAAAATGTTTTAATAACTTCTTCTTTAACCCTTTTTAATTATACTTAAGAATGTAAATAGATCTTTAAAAATAATGTTTTGAAGATAAGCATAAATGAAATGGTTTTGGGTTTGTAGTGACAATGTTTAAGTAACATTAGTCTTAAACCTTTTGAATGGATTTGTGAAAGTTGTTAGAGCCTTAAAATGGATATTTTAAAGGAAAACAGAAGTAATCTTTAGGAAAAAGATAAAAAAAAAGCAATAGTTTTAAGTAAGATATCTTGTTAATGATTTGTGATTACTTGTACCATTTGAGATAAGTATATGAATACTTTTGAAGTATTGAAAAATTACAGATGAATAGTAGAGATTGGTAAATGAAGTTGTATTTGATAAAAGAAGTTTTACTAATAAAAGATGTTTAATTAATAAAAGACTAATTAAGCAAAAGAGAGATTAGAAGTCGCTTATGTGACTTGACGTGCTTTATATGTTTCTTCATTAATGGAAAATATTTAGTCGTATACTTAGCACTAAAAGCCAATAAAGTAGGCTTGTCTATCTGTGGGAATTAAGACTGATGTTTGTGTAGGGACATGAGCAACCGGGCTCTAACCTACCGGCTTCACTCTTGATCGAGGGATAGTGTGAGATGAAAATATCAGAAACGTGATAAGTATATGAGACTTGGTTTCATATGAGATCGTTTTCGTTTTCATTAAATGATCAAATTCGTTGATTTGGTAATGAGGAGACTAGGATCGATAAGTGTTATACTTATTGAAAACCATTTCAAGATAGAAATATGTATTCTATCTCTTGGGAGTGGATACATTCAAGATGATGGAATCCATGTGCGATTTCAAGATCTGTTCGAGATGTTGGAATCCAATTGGGGATTCGTGTTCTATTCTAGTGATGAAGACTCGTGTGAAAGATGTTGAACATAACCTTGGCATCAGAAATGATAGAAAACATATTAGGGGCATAGTTTGGGGTTTGGCTGACCAATAATAGGATATTATCATTCCATATCTAGAATATGCTTATTGATGTTGCGTGTGGGAGGTGATGGTATTGAGATCATGTATTTAGACATGGGCTAGCTATGTTTTCCTTAATGGTATATTTTATCTAGAGATATACGGGGCTCGGAGGTAGTTTCTGACCCTTGAGCATGGAAATCTGCTTCAGTTTACTGTAGGCGTCACTATGGAAAATCCGTTAGCGAACGTTCCTTATCGGTTTTGATTGTACCCTCTAATATGCTATTGAATATAACAAATGTAACCATTCCAGCTATGTTATATATTTATATTCTACACCCTAGACATTATCTAATATATTATCTTCTGTACTTATTAGATGAGTGTTTCTTTTGAGGGGATAACTGTTATGGTATTCCATGCGGTCTCAAAAGTACCATCATATGCCGTACGTATATTTCTTGAGTTTCTCATACTAGACTTATGTCTAACGCTTGGTATTTGTTTTCCTAAATTCCTCGTGTGCTATTTTGAGTAGTTTGAGAAAGGCAGGTTTTTGTTCATGTTCATCGAAGCTCGAGAAGACAAGCTGGATGTTTACCTACCATGGTATTCTTATTTCTACTGCATTGCTATATTTTATATATCATCATTTGTGAGGACAGGTTGTTATAACTGTCCAGGTTGATGATAGCACTTACATTTTGTAACTCCGAGATTTCTGTATCGGAGTAACCCTTTATGCAATTCTTTTGATTTTATATATTACCATTCCACTAGTAAGATTCTAATATTGTGTTCTTCTTCCTTGCTCTGTTTCTTTTTATTTTTATTTTACCTTAACCATTTGCCTTTCCAACATTTGAGTGCTCGACACGTTAATACTGTGGATGTATTAGTTTCAACATTAGAGGGTCAAAAAGTCAGAATGTTACACTCCTAGATCGCATCCATAAAGATTATTTTGAAGGAAAAGAAGAAGCTATTATTAATCCTGCCAAGTCTTTAGTTCTCGACGATATATGATTAGATTACGACGATGAAGAATCGGAGAATGACGAGGCAAACAAGAGGAATGACGACAATGATAACAACAACGGTGATGGCAGCACTAATGACCCTACCCAGGATGATTCATCGGGAGGAAGTGTGTAACGCCCCACCTTTAGACCCTAGAGAATAAGGCTGGTTTAGAGCGACAATCCATGAATGTTGTATTAAGCAAGTATTGATACGTCGAATTAGGCAATGATTTTTTTTGAAGTGGATTCGACATATACAATACATGCTTAAAACAAGATTATGGTGTCTATAATAATTGCTTTGAACAACATAAGGTATCATAGAACTTAAAATCACATAGTGCACAGCAAAATATACATATGTCACGTCTTAGAAGAATACATATGTACATATACGGAAGTAGACTACAGAATAGTGGATATAAAAGTTTCACTCAATTTACATAACTACCCAAAATGATGTACATAAAAAAAGAGTCACAAGCTTGACAACATATACATAGTGTACAAAATCGTAATCTAGGCAAAATGATGAAACATGAAGACAAGAAGGATCACATAAGATAACCTTCAAGCTAGACACCTCTAAAGTCAATGAGGGGTACCTTAAGTCGGTCTGACCTGAGTATTATATAAGATAAAAAAACGGGTCAGTCTTGTACTAATGTGAATCAATGAGAGTAGCTTAGCATGAAAAGTGAAATCCATAAATGCATATATACATAGGAAACATGATCATATGAACATCAAGTATTATCCACTTTTAAGAAATCTAATCCAAAAGATAGTTACCATCCACCAAAAGTCACAAATGAATTAAATGGTATCAACGAAACCCAAAGAATTCACCATGCCAACCTTCTTAAAAATATGCCCTTCAGAGGAGAAATATCTTGATATGGGGAAACAAGAATCACAAATCAAACCATGAGATCCAACTCATAAAACATATCAAAATCAACGCCATACGAGGAGACGAGCCGATACTCATCGATCATGCATTCAAACATAAGGTACAACCCCCTCTTGGATAGAGGTATAGTCCCCTCTCGAACAAAGGTATAGTCCCCTCTCGACTATAGGTATAGTTCATTCTCCAATAGACGAGCACGAAGGCAGCCTCAATACAAAGACGAACTCGAAGGTAAGATGAAAATAAAGATGAACCCAAAGGTTAAGCCGAACTGAAAGATCACCCGAAAGGTTACGCCGAACATAAAGACGAACCCGAAAGATTACATCAAACACAAAGATGAACACGAAGGTTACATCGAAAGAAAATTTTAATCTACTTTCAAACAGTAACCAAATGGAGTTCGCCAAAGCATCCAATACCACCCGACGAAATTTAAATCTTCACTAAGTGATTATAAACCCCACTCCAAGAGAAAATATAGTAATAACAATGTCAATAAAATATTAAATGGGCGAGTCTAGTAATTAACCGATAAAGTAAATGCAAACTTTCCTTACCATTTGTTTTACCAAATCGTTTAATTAAATCCCTCATCCGAATGAAATATTATTGTATATATATTAAAATTTGGTTCATAGAAATCTTTACTAAAAATACTTATTTTGAAATTGATTATTAGTAGATAACTAATAGGATTTCTAAATTATATATAAACTTATTTAAAACTAGTTTAAAATCAAATTGATTGAAATAAGTTTGAAATCGATAGATTATAAATAAATTTTTGGATTGTAAATTGCTTGTTTTAAAACCATATATATAATAAGTAAATGTTCCTAAAATTCATGAAACTTAGTTCAAAATAAAATTCCAAATTAAAGTATTGAAAGGCAAGAAACTAGAGCCAAAATAAAAAAAAACCACAAACAAACGAGGCATCAAACTAGGTAAGAGCACAAGAGCAGGGAGGAGAGACAAGCACCTAGAGCTCACGCTATAGGTGATGACCAGTCGGTCGATCATATACCACCGGTCGATCGGTGGGGACCTGGGGCCTAAGCTCCAGGTTCCATTCTCTCCCCACCAATGG
Organism: Allium fistulosum; assembly: GCA_030737815.1. Lineage (NCBI taxonomy): Eukaryota > Viridiplantae > Streptophyta > Magnoliopsida > Asparagales > Amaryllidaceae > Allium > Allium fistulosum. The sequence goes on along the minus strand of CM060902.1, from coordinate 138,158,437 downwards.
TTGATAATTATTCCAGTGTGATTCATACGCTTTCCGCCAACATGAGTTTGCAATATGGACTCAGAAATCAAGCATGCATTAAACAAGGATTCACTTAGCAATGAAAGCATTGAATAATGTATGATGTATGAAACACAGTAAGTGATTTACAGAACATGGATAACAACAGATAACTAACAGAGAGCAATTTACATATTCATTAATTTCAGCCAGCCATAGATATTAGTACAAGAGGTGAGTTTTACTCACCTTGTTTACTTCGATTTGCATTTGATTTGGAGATGGATTAGAGCTTAGTTTGCTTAGCTACAGCACCAAGAAGTTCATGCAAGAAGAAAAGAACAAAATATTTTTAATGACTAAAAACTACTGAAATAGAAACTCAAGAGGGATGAATTCGGTTTGAGGTTCATACCTGGAGTCTATAACTTGAAAATTACAGCAATACATTCTAAAATTAACTAGGATTTAGAGATTTATTTCCTAGGGTTTAGAACAAAGAAGAAAAGTGGTTTACTGGTTAGTGAAATCAGAGAATGAGAAAACAACGTATAGTTTTCTTACTTTCTCCTTCTAACAGCCTGATTAGCACTTAGATTACTTTGGGCCTAAAATAAAATACCATTTAACCAATAATTTAGCTCTTATGTTAATAAAAGAAAAGGCAATTACCTCCTCTATTTTCTATAGTATACATATACATACTTAAGCTTGAAATTTATAACTTAGCTTTATTTTTAACAAACTACACTAATTTATTTCATTACATTCACTTGTAATAAATAGAATTGATTTACATCCCAATTCTAACAAAAGAAATTATCATGTTAATAATTTTCCTTATTTCAGTTAATTAGAAATAAATGACATCCTATATAACAAAAATCAAATTTAACAAAAATCCATAATCCCATAAATTTTAAAAGTAATTCATATTTAAGTTTATTTCAATATTTTTCAATGACACCAAAATAGGTTATTATTGAATCTTATTTATAATTAAAATAATATTTCAACTATCATAGCTACCAATTTATTTGTTAAAAATAACCTATCATTCATTTATTCCACATTCTCCAAAATCACATTTTTATTTCAATTAAAGGAGTAATTTATTTTAATCACCATTTTTAAATCTTTTTAATGTATTTCCCATTTAATTTATTTCTTAGATTTATTTATACTATTCAAATAAAGGACTTAATAAAAAATTATATTCTCCTTTAGATTGACTATTAATTAATTATTTATAGGTATATCTCAAACTGAGGGTTGTTACCGACTTCCCCCTTTAATAAAATTGTGTCCTCGTAATTTTTCATAATGGAGGGTGCAAAAAGTTAGAATCATGAGTTAAATCTATAAATAAGGCACAAATTAAATAAAGGTCTCACCACTATTGAGTTCTAGAAAGCAGATTAGGATGTGTTCGCTCGATTAATTCTCTAGTTTCCCAAGAGCAATCTTTAGGATTATCAAACCATTGCACTTTAACGAGCGGAACATCTTTATTACGAAGTCGCTTGACCTTTGAAGCTACAATGTGAATAGGATTCTGTTCATCAGTCAGATTAGGTGAGATTTCTAGTTCTTCGAGAAGTCTAGGCTCAAGGATAGAATCGAATTCTCTAAGACATTTACGAAGCTGAGAGATATGAAACACATCATGAATACCTAAAAACTGAGTTGGAAGAGAAATAAGATAAGCCACATTACTGATGCGTTTAGTGATTGGGTATGGTCCATTGAATTGAGGAGCCAATTTCCCTGATCTACTAAAACGCATGAACCCTTCGAAAGTAATACACAAATGAAGACTTTAAGTCTCCAACAGAGAATTCCAAATCCCTCCTCCTATTATCTACATAAGATTTCTATCTACTCTGGGCTTCCTTCATCCTCTGTCGAATAAGATCAAGTTTCTTGAAAGCCTCGTGAACAGAATCGGGACCCAAAACCAACTTCTCTCCTCACTCAAGCCAACAAGAAGGTGTTTGGCATGGCCTTCCTTATAGAGCTTTGAAAGGAGCCATTTCGATACTAGATTGGAAGCTATCATTGTAAGCAAATTCGAAAAGAGGAATATGATTTTCCCAACTGCCATTGAAATCAAGAATACAAGCACGGAGGAGATCTTCTAAGACTTTGTTCACTTAGTATATCCACCCAACCGAGGATGATAGCCAGTGCTAAGATTGGGCTTCGTGCCTAATGCTTTTTGACGGCTCTTCCAGAACCCATTATAAAAAGTGGATCCCGATCACTAACTTTGGCACTAAGGATACCATGCAACCTGACTATCTCCTTAATATAAAGCTTAGCTTACTGAGGAGATTTCCAGTTAGACCTGATACAAATGAATTGGGCTAGTTTCGTCAATCGATCGATAATTACCCATACACTATCATGACCAGATCAAGAATGGGGAAGGCTGTCAATGAAATCCATAGACACCTAAAAAAGAGACTAATATTGCTAGATCGATTCAAAAAACATATTCAAATACAAGATCATAAGTTTACACAACCTAATCCTACTTCCAAATAGGAACATCCAAAGTGTGCAAAAGTCCATTGGGTCTTCGATGCTCTGCCTTAACGAGGTGGCGGGTCATACAACTGTTCATAAAGTTTTAAACACCTTGCTTCATCCTTCCCAGTAGTAAAGACACTTCATATCGGCATACATCTTTCTACTACCAGGGTGGATAGTATAGCTAAAGTGATGAAACTTCTAATACAACCTTTTAAAGATTTCCAAAATTTTGTACCATAAGTCTCCCTCATCTCCGAACACATCCTCGAGCATCAGCATCAAAATCCTTCAACTCATCATTCATGGACTCCTAAGTGCACTTCTGACTAAGATATACAAGATCAGGACCTATGTTTCTAGCTCAGCTATTTGGTCCCATAAGGATGGACGAGCTTCTAAGCTTGCTAATAACATGTATGAACTACAGTCTAGAACTCGTTCTCGGATCTCACAGGAAGCTAAAATCTCAAGGTCTCTCCACTCAGCCATCATTATAGAAACCACTGCCTGATGCTTACGACTCAGTGCATCACCAACTCAAGTCCCCTTCCCTGGAGTATGTTGAATATAGAAATCATAAGAAGCAAGGAACTCGAACCACCTCTGCTGATGCATATTGGCTCTTTTTGAGAATACGGATATTTCAGGGACTTATGGTCAGTGTAGAGAACAAATTTCTAACCAAAAAGATAATGTTGCCATATTTTAGGGGCAAATACAATGGCTACAAGTTCAAGATCATGCATAGCATATCTGATCTCATTTGGTCTTAACCGCCTCGATGCTTAAGCAACCACTCTGTCTCTCTGCATTAATATAGTGCCAAGACCCAACATACTAGCATCAGTAAAGACAACAAGGTCCTGGTTCCCTTCAAGAATCATAAAAATGGGAGCATGGGTAAGAAGTTTCTTCAAATTGTGAAATGTTGCTTCGCTTATCTGACCATACATATTTAACTCCTTTTCTAGTCAAACTAGTGAAAGGTAAAACAATCTTGGAGAAATCTTTTATGAATTGACATTAATATCCCGCCAATCCCAGAAAACTCCGAATCTTTGATACATTCTCAGGCCTCTCCCAGTTTTAGATGGCTTCAATCTTAGATGGATCGACAGAATCCATGCTTCAGAAATTACAACCCCTAAAACCTTGACTTGACTCTACCAGAAATGACACTTAGAGAATTTTTCCTTTAGATGATTTCTCTAAAGTGTCCTCAGAACAGTTCTGAGATGCTCAACATGCTCCTTCTAAGTCTTGGAATAAACTAGGATATCATCAATAAAGACTAGAATGACTTTATCAAGAAATTCCCAGAACACTCAATTCATAAGATCGACAAAGAAACCTAGCGCATTCATTAGCCCAAAGGGCATCACGAGCCACTCATAAAACCCATAATGGGTATGAAGAGCTATTAGTGGAATGCTATCTTCTGCCACTCCAAGCTGATGAAAACCGATCGCTAGGTTTAGTTTGGAGAAGATCTTAGCGCAGCTAAGCTAATCGAATATATCATCGATTCGGGGCAACGAGTATTTATTCTTTATCGTAAGTTCAATAAGGTTACGATAATCAATACAAAGCCTGAGAGTATCATCCGTCTTCTTAACAAACACCATGCTACACCCCAAGGAGATGAACTAGACTAAATGAACTGCTTAGCTTCTAATTCAGACAATTACTTTCTCAACTCCTCATTTTTCTTTGCCGACATCCTCGTGGGATATCAACTCACCAACTGAGCACAAAGGACTAAATTAATTCAGAATTCAATGACCCACCTGGGTGGTAACCCCTAGACGAGGTCAAAGATGTCACGGAACACACAAACAAATAGAATACGAGATATATCATCTCCTTCTTGAGACTCAAGGACAAACTACGAAGCTTTAAAGCTAGAATCGATAACTTGAAGAGCTATAGAAATACGCTCTTTGGAATTCAAATGCTTAAGTTGAATAATTCATTCAGAACAAAGTATATGACTTCATATTTACTGAGCCAATCAATTCCTAATATCATTCCAAAACCAAGTTAGTGGATCACATGTAAATCATCAAGAAAAGAATAACCATAAAGGATAAGCTCAATATATCTACATAACATACTAAGAGTTGCAGACCCTACGATAGGTTTCACAATCCTTAGCGATGTAACCAAGCATACAACATCCAATGATAAAACATCGACAAGCTCTTTCAATAAGAATGAGTGAGAAGCACCCATATCGAAAAGAACTCGAATAGGAAGATTTCTGAATAAGATAGTGCTTTCAAGAATAGTTGAAAGAGTACCTTTACTTTACCTAGAACCTCCAAATTTCTCGACTACATTCAGCTTTCCCTCCTTCTATTTTCGAGCTAAAGTGCTGCAAGCGTCAATCAAGTGACCTTCCTTTTTACAATAACGACAGACTGGGGAATTAGTGCAATCCTTGGCGAAATGGCCTTTAGCTCCACAATCATAACGTCCTTCGGAACCAAAGTGTAAACTCTGTGTAACAGGACTTTGCTTCTTTTCCTTCTTGTTAGGAAAAGAAGGCTTCGGTTTGTTGAAATGCTGGTTTTTCTTCAAAAAGAAATTCTTCTTCTTACTGGGGGCTTCGCCACTACTATCCTTGTCTGCCTCCTCCAATCAAAGAGCCGTGTCCACTAACTTCGCGAAAGACACGTCCAACTTCAAAAACAATACCTTCCTAAGATATTTATTCAAGCATAAATGAATTTCTGGTTCTTCTTCAATGGGGTGTTAATATGCTCAACCCCATATTTAAATAAAGCTTTAAAAGTAGCCATATACCCAAAAACCAAAGACTTTCCTTGCTTGAGGTTAATAAACTTCCGGATCAACGAAGCTTTCTCGGACTCGGGTACAAACTTTGCCTCAAAGTTCTCTCGGAACTGTTCCTAGGAGAGCCCATCTCCTCAACTTCAGTAATCAATAACTCATACTAGTCGAGAGTTCGCTCCTGAAATTGACTGCATGCCACTTAAACTCGATGAATATCGGAAAGGCCCATGCAGGAAACGATACGCTCGCATGTCCTGAGCCAAGCTTGAACCTCTATAACACCCTCTGAGCCTTTGAGCGGCTTGCCTCCTAGACGGGAAAAATCACTACAAATATGTGTAAAGCCCAATTTGAGGGGATGTCCAAGAGAATCAATATGGGAATAGAAGATTAAGTACTCTTGACAAGCTCCATGATTTGTTGAGTGGACATATATACACCATCCTAGCTGGGACCATTGGACGGCCCAACATTAGAATGGGTAGCTCTACCACCAGCCATCTCACTTCTGAAATAAATAAGTTTAGGATCAACGAAAATTAGAGATGATATTACTTGAAGATAGAAAGCATAGAAGATAGCAATTCAAACAAAAACATTCCCATAGTTTCCCAAAACATTTCCTATTTCTAATAGGAAGGAACCCAGATGACCTCGCAAAGACCCTAAAGGACGGCATTTAAGACATGCCTAGACCTGGATTCTTGTCTTCAATATCGTATACTATCCTGAACATGGCTCTGATACCAAGCTGTAACGCCCTATCTTTGAACCCACACTAACAAAGGATATTACTAAGTAATATCATTTGTTAATGCAGAGAATAAGACTGGTTAGGAGCAACCATTCTTGAACATTGTATTAAGCGAATATTGATTAGTCGAATTAGGGAATAATTTTATTCGAAGTGCATTCGACATATACAATCCAGGCTTAAACAAGACTATGATGGCTATAATAATTGCTCAGAACAACATAAGATATCATAGAACATAAAATCATGGTATGCACAGCAAAATATACATATGTTACATCTTAGAAGAATACATATGTACATATACAGAAGATAGACTACAAAATGGTGGATATAAAATTCCTACTCAATATACATACGTAACTACTCAAAATGACGTACATACAAAAAGAGTCTTAAGCTCGATAAACATTTACATATTGTACAAAATCATAGTCCAGGAAAAATGATGGAACATGAAGATATGCGAGATCATAAAAGATAAGCTTCAAGCTAGACTCCTCTAACGTCAACGAGGGGTACTTGAAATGACTCGGTCTAACCCAAGTATTATACAAGATAATAAATGGGCCAACCCTGTACTAATTTGAATCAATAAGGGTACCTTAGCACGAAAAGTGATATCCATAAATGCATATATATACATATACATAAATATAAGCAACGTGATCGTATGAACAACAAGCATTATCCACTTTTAAGAAATGCAATCCATGATATAGTCACTATCCACCAAAAGTCAAAAATAAATCAAATGGTATTAAGGAAACCCAAAGAGACACCATGTCAAACTTTCAAAAAATATGCCTTTTAGAGGCAAAATATCATGATATGGTGAAATAAGTATCGCAAATTAAATTATGAGATCCAACTCACAAAATACATCAAAATTGGCACCATACGAGAAGACGACCCGATACTCGCCGATCATGCATGCAAACATGAGGTACAGTCCCTTCTCAAACAGACGAGCACGAAGGCTGTGCCGACACAAAGACGAACCCGAAGGTAACACCAAACACAAAGATGAACCCAAAGGTTACGATGAATACAATGACTAACCTAAAAGGTTATGCCGAATGCAAAGACGAATCTGAAAGGTTATGCCAAACACAAAGATGAACCCGAAGGTTAAGCTGGAAAAAAGTGTAATCTACTTTCAAATAATAACCAAATGGACTTTGCCAAAGCGCCCCATACCACCCAACGAAATTCGAATTTTCACTAAGTGATCGTAAACCCCACTCCAAAAGCAATACAGTAATAACAATATCAATAAAATATTCAGTTGGGCGAGTCTAGTAATTAACTGATAAGGTAAATGTAAACGTTCCATACCATTTGTTTTACCAAATCGTTTAATTAAATTCCTTATCCGAATGAAATATTGCTGTATATTTATTAAAATTTAATTCATAGAAATCTTTTCCAAAAATGCTTATTTTGAAATTGATTATTAATAGATAAATAATAGGATTTCCAAATTATATATATACTTATTTAAAACTAGTTTAAAATCAAATTGATTAAAAACAAGTTTGAAATCGATAGATTATAAACAAAGTTTTGGATTGTAAATTGCTTGTTTTAAAACCATATATATAATAGGTAAATGTTCATAAAAAGTCAGGAAATTTAGTTCAAAATAAACTTCCAATTTAAAGCATTAAAACCCAAGAAATCAGAGCCAAAATAGAAGCAAAAAACACAAACAAATGAGGCAAGAACACAAGTGCAGGGAGGAGAGACAGCAACCGGAGCTCACACCCCATATGGTAGTCGGTCGAAAGGTCATATACCACCAGTAAGGACCTGGGGCATGAGCTCCAGATTCCATTCTCTCCCCACCAATGGTCGATAATTATTACAGTGCAATTTCTACGCTTTCCGGCAACATGAATTTTTAATATGGACTTCGAAAACAAGCATGCATTCAATAAGGATTCACTTGCCAATCAATGAATTAAATAATGGTGATGTATGGAATATAGTAAGTGATTTACAGAACTTGGATAACAATAGATCACTAACAGAAAGTAATTTACAGATTCATTAATTTTATCCAGCCATACATATTAGTACAAGAGGTGTATTTTACTCACCTTGTTTACTTCGATTTGCAGTTGATTTGGAGATGGATTAGAGCTTACTTGGCTCAACTGCAGCACCTAGAAGCTCATGCAAGAAGAAAAGAACAAAATATTTTCAATGACTAGAAACTACTGAAATAGAAATTCAAGAGGGATGAGATTCGGTTTGAGATCATACCTAGAGTTTATAATTTGAAAATTACAGCAATACACTCTAAAGGTAACTAGGATTTAGAGATTGATTTTCTAGGGTTTGGAATAATGAGGAAAAGTGGTTTACTGGTTAGTGAAATAGGAGAATGAAAAAAGAACGTATTGTTTTCTTACTTTCTCCTTATAATAGCCTGATTAACACTTAGATTACTTTGGGCCTAAAATAAAATTCCATTTAACCTATAATTTAGCTCTTATGTTAATAAAAGAAAAGGCAATTTCCTTCTCTAATTCTATAGTACACATATACATACTTAAGTTCCAAATTTATAACTTAGTTTTATTTTTAACAAACAACACTAATTTATTTCATTACATTCGTTTGTGATAAATAAAATTGATTTACATCCAAATTCTAACAAAAGAAATTATCTTGCTAATAATTTTCCTTATTTCCATTAATTAAAAATAAATGACATCCTATATTACAGAAATCAAATTTAACAAAAATCCATAATCTTATAAATTTTTAGATTAATTCGTATTTAAGTTCATTGAAATATTTTTCAATGGCACCAAAATAGGTTCTTATTGAATCTTATTTATAATTAAAATAATACTTCAACCATCATAGGTTCCAATTTAATTTTTTTAAATAACTTATTGTTCTTTTATTCCAAATTCTCCAAAATCACTTTTTTATTTCAATTAAAAGAGCAATTTATTTTAATCACCTTATTTAAATCTTTTTAATTTATTTCCTATTTAATTTATTTCTTAGATTCCTTTTTACTATTCAAATAAAGGACTTAATCACAAATTATTTTCTCCTTTGAATTAACTATTAATTAATTTATTTCAGGCATGTCTCTAACCGAGGGTTATAACAAGGTGGAAACGGTGGTTCAAACCAAGGCGGACCCAAAACTTTTCAAGGTCAAAGCTATACTCCCGATCTCCCCCTTCTGGTGCTAATGGAGAACTTAAAAAAAATTCTTCTTTCATGCCTACTTTTGACAAGCCAATCTTTCCGAATCGGTAGGTCAGATGGGTCTCATTCTGATGTTCCAAATGTTCGATCCTTTAGGCCAATAGCCATAGTGACTCCTTCGCGTGTATCTTTCATTAGCTTTCTTGTCGTTTAATTCTCATATGGTTATATTGTTGATAGTTAATTTTCATTTTATATATCAATTACTAGCATAGAAGGGCTAATAGAAATTACATAGAGATTACACTAGATAAAAAGATAAAGGAAATTTTACCGAGAAGGAGAAAGGATATGCAAAGACTTGAACTAATCGAATGAGGAATATGTAAGAATTCTAAAACATCTCAAGTATCTTGAGGACTTTAAGAATAAAAGGGTTACACCTCTCCATCAGAAATCATGCTTTCATCAAGATAATTTTTGCAAGGAAAATGAAGAATTGACCATGATTTTTTGGATGCTGATTGAAGATAAAGATAAACTTATGGAGTGTGTGTATCTTGCATATGATCAATTTCCTATGACTGGCTTTTCTTTCCTAGGTGGTAGTTGGAGGGGGTTGATTAGACGCCTTCATAGGAGGTAATTTGATTTTCACAGATCCGACCATCATGTAGGGGAGTGTTGGAATTTTCCAAGGGTTCCTACTACGCCTTTAACTATTGATTCCCTACCCCTTGATATGGTTAAATTTAACAAGGGTAGATTTGTTACTGAGTATTACAAAGAATCTATTATTTATGAGCCTTTGTAATATTATTGTTATCTTGCCTTTTGATCAGGCAGTATACGAAAAAACCCCACAAGTCAGACTTTGAAGTTATCAAGGCAAGAAGCCTGGCGAGATGACTACAAAGCTCAAAACTCAAGTACAATCAGGACCATAAAGTGAATGCAAACCATACCAAAAAATTCCAAAGTTAGAAAATCACTAAGTATGGGATAGGTACCAATCCCTCACCTAGGGGGTATCGATCCCACGTGGTGAATTTGACTAAGTGTGGGATAGGTACCGATCCCTCACCTAGGGGGTACCGATACCACATGCTAAATTTATCTAAGTGTGGGATAAATACCGATCCCTCACATAGGAAGTACCAATCCCACATGCTAGAATTCATTAACTGCTTCACCCTACATAGGGGATCGATACTAATCCTTAAGGGTATATCTAGAGTGGCCCCCACTTCTATGGCACTCTTCTATAGCTACATGGAGCCTAATTCAAGTGTTGTTCCAGAGTTTATATGCATCGTATTGGCAATCTCCGTATACAGTCTAAAGCAGTAATTCAACATTCTGTAGATCCATCGCTTGAGCCAAAAAGCACCTAGGTGACTATGCAAAACAAACTTGGAAATAAGAAGCCAACAACAAGAAAAACCAACACAAAAAGTTGCAAGAACCATACCTATATATTTAGGGATCGGCACCGATCCCCTTATAGGGGTCGGTATGGATCCCCAACCCTAGGGGATATGAAGTTGAGATTTTTTGGACGACTTGGTCTTAGCGGTGAGATTCTGCAGGAGAAGTTTCAGCGAGGTATTTGATCGTCTAACTCTATAAATACAGAATGCATGGTTCATTCAAAGGATATTCTTTCTCTTCTTCCCGGTCTATGGTCTACCACTATTTATCGATGGATTTATACTAATCCAAACAACTGTACTTATAATCTACCATATAAATAAATAAAATCTTTGGAGTGGACGTAGGACAGAGTTAGCCAAACCACTATAAATCTCTACGTTTTCATTTCTTACTTGTTTCAATTTGTTTTCTTCACTTTTATTCTCTACTTCTTTTTCTTGGGTGTCTGTGCCATTTTTGGTTCTAACATTTTGGTGCTTTCATTGAGAGCCCACTTGAACTCGTTGATTTGAGATTGAGAAGATCCAAAATGGCTAGGCAATCGACCAAAAGGACTACTGTTGGTGGAAATTAACCAGAGGGCAGCTAGGAGGCATCTTTAGGAGCTAATCCCCTATCAATTTACATAACCAAGAAAGAGATGGAAATCATGACGAATGGATTCCAAGAAAGGATAATGGCTCATCGGGAGGAGATGATGGAAAATTTCTTCAGAAGGATTGGACAAGCAGGAACAGCCTGAATCGTTGCAAATCAGAATCAAGCACCAGAAGGTGGAGCGCATGTAGTTAGGAATGGAGCAGAACAACCTGGGGCAAACATTGAGCCAAACCTACAGATCGGTACCTACCTCGAAAGGCTCGGGGGCATGAGTCGCCCTGGCCTTAGATTGAATGACATACAATTTGGAGATGGTAAGGGGCATACAAACTTGAATCAGAATACAAACGTGCTGTTGGAGGAGCACGTGCCAGAATTTTCCTATAGGAACGGGGGGCCGGATGAAGTTAGGAATCATGGACCTCAATTGGATGAAAACCCCAAGTTCGGGATGGCTTGGAGTCAAGTTTGAATCCTTTATCTCACTTTTATTCTCCATAAATGCTACTATATCACCTCAGGCCGCTTATACATGTACGGGATTCCGAACGGTGCCTAAGCATGCTCTGAGTTGGATGCCTAAGATGACTGTTTAAATTATTTGACCAATATTAACCTCAGAATGCTTACACGCGTACTCGATCCCGAACGGTCCCTAAACACGCTCTAAGTCGAATGTCTAGGATGAATGATTAGGATTTCTGTTTATTTACTTTGATTTGAATATTCAGCTTATTAAAATCCACTCTGAATGTGATGACTAATATTAATCACTTTAATGTCTCATACAGAAACAGGACCGGTGTATAAGGTGCAAGTTTCATTGCCTAAGAGTGAGTTGATGGAATTGTATGATATTGATCATGTTAAGTCCTGACTGAAGAGCAAGGACCAAAGTGGAAGAATTAAGTCACCTCACCAGAGTGTGAGCGAATGGTCTTGCTTGTTATTGAGTCCCCTTGTCAAAGAGCGAGCGGATTGGGCCGGAAAGGGTTCGAAGGTACCATGGATTTGATTGTTTTATGTGTCGCCCAAAGAGGCGGGACCAGAGTGCAAGGGGTAAGTCACCTCACCAGAGTGTGAGTGGATGGACTTACTTGTCATTTAGTCTCCTTGCCGAAGAGCGCATGGATTAGGCTTAGCAAGGATCCAGTTATGTCCCAACCAAAGTGTCAGACTGGAGTTCAGAGAGTAGGTCACTTACTGAAGAGTGATTGGATGGACTTGCTCATCGTTTAGTACCCTTGCTAGAGGGCGAGTGGATTGGACTTAGCAAGGGCTCGAAGAGGCCATAGATTGGTCCGGAGAGACCATGAACCTGACTATCGACCTCGAACGGTCATCAGCCCCAAACGACTACGGATTTGATTATCGGTCTAGAACAACCAAGGATTTGATTATCGGTCCCAAACGACCACGAATTTGATTAACAGCCTCAAACGATAAAGATTTAACTATTGACCTTGAACTATCACGAATTCAATAAAAGATCTAGAGAGATCAAACCATTGAATAGATACAGATTTCATAAAAACGATATGAATGCTTAGCAATTAGAATAAAACTGACAAATCCCGAATGAACATAGGATGATTTTGATATATGATATAATAACTCTAAATTAAATCAGAATGGTGATGACGTACAAATTGTACTTAGACCGAGTCTAGAGTCTTAGGCTGGAACAGGTCTGGAATGACCCATGATTAACAAAAGAGTATGAAGGAACTGGACGATTCATCAAGATTGAAGTAGCTAGAGAGCTTAATTATCGAAGATTGGTATCACAGTTTTCTTAAACACAACACACCTTCCATTTGCAAGGCATGCTTTGGGGGGAAAATGTTATCCCGCCTTTTGACCAGGTAGTATATGGATAAACCCGATAAGTCAGACTTTGAAGTTATCAAGACAAGAAGCCTGGAGAGATGACTAAAAAGTTCAAAACTCAAGTATAATCAAGACCGCAAAGTGGAAGCAAACCATCCCAAAAAATTCCAAAGTTAGAAAATCACTAAGTGTGGAATAGGTACCGATCCCACACCTAGGGGGTACAGATCTCACATGTTGAATTTGACTAAGTATGGGACATGTACCAATCCCTCACATAGGGAATTCGATCCCACATGCTGAATTTGACTAAGTGTGGGATAGGTACTGACGCAGCAGCGGATAGCAAAAATGATGAAACGGTGAAAGTAGCGACCGGTGGATTGAAAAATACCAAAGGCCCAAATCCGTTGATCCAAAGATACTGGATTTTAGCTATCTTCGTCACGTTGATCGCGCACGATACCGTGAAAGAAGATCTACAATTCTTCAGACGTTGATCAAGCGCACTTGATACCGTGAATTAGCTTCTACAATCGTTGATCCGAGCGCACTCGAATGCCGAAGGAGGAGATATGAGATTACACTCAACTACCAATTTAAGAAGAGGCACAAAGCTCTCAAACAAAAGTTTATTCAAAATCAACTAACGTTACAAATGACACCACCATCCCTATTTATAGGGTTACAACAACTCACTTTCACGACTCAAACAAACATCTCATAGGTCGTGACCGACCTAACACATACGACCTAAAAACAAAGCCATGCAACCTAACAAATAACGACTTAACAGATATAAGTTACAACAAAAAAACACGACTTACAATATTTACATCACGCGACCTAAGTACAACACACGCGACCTAAATTCCACGCGACTTAAGTCAAAGCAGCATATGCGGTACTAGGTCGTTGGCCCCCTTGAGCGACCTAAAGAATAGCGGCATAAGGTCGAGTGACCTAAAAAGAAGCGGCTTCAGGAAGTCTTCGAGCGACCTAAAGTTGAGCGACCTAAGATCTTCAGCAACGGAATCTTCTTCACGCGACCTATCTTCACGCGACCCATCTTCCAGCGACCTATCACCCCGCGACCTAACTTAGGTCGTAACTCGTCTTTCTTCCTGCAACATAAGGTCGAGCGACCTAATAAAATGTGCGCTGGTATGTTCATCTCCTTAGGTCGTTTGCATGCCATAATGCTGAATCCAGTAACTCGCAAGCAACCTTCACTAGGTCGTGAGCGACCTTCACTAGGTCGTGAGCGACCTAAAATCCTTGAATGACTCAAATCTGAAAAGTTAGCAGATCGCGCTGCATCATCCTCCCCTTGTTGGCAAGAATTCATCCTCGAATTTGCACCTTCCTCTTCCACAACAAACTCATCCCCATGATACAAAATTAAATATTTGACATTGAAAACATCATAAGTATGAACATTATCTGGCAATCTCAACTAATATGCATTCTCATTGATTTTCTTCAAAATTTTCACTGGACCGATTTTTCGAGCTTTCAACTTATTGTACGTTCCCACTGGAAAACGATCTTTTGTCAACACAGCATAAACCAAATCGCCTTCTCTGAAGTTCACACTCCTTCGCCTCTTATCCGCCAGTTGTTTATACTTTTCGTTTGATGCAAGCAATCGTTCATGAACAGTTCTGTGGCACTCCTGCAACTCGGTCAAAAAATCACAAGCACGCTTAACCACTCCCTTCTGATATGGCACTGTCATCAAATCCAATGGACCTTTCGGACTTGCTGAGTATACAACTTGAAACAGACTGAAACCCGTACTACGGTTAACAGCGTGATTATGTGAAAACTCTGCCTGGCATAATTTCATATCCCAACTCTTCAAATTATCCTGTACAAGACATCTCAACAAGTTTCCCAATGATCTATTTACCACTTCCGTTTGTCCATCTGTTTGCGGATGATAGGCGCTACTAAAATTCAGCTTCGTTCCAACCATCTTCCACAAACTTAACCAAAAGTGGTTTAGAAATCTAGTATCCCGATCTAAAACGATAGATTCAGGTAGCCCATGTAATCGATACACCTCTTTAAAGAATAACTGAGCAACACGGACGGCATCAGCTGTCTTCTTACAAGCGATAAAATGCGCCATTTTGGAAAATCTATCCACCACCACATATATGGAATCATTTCCCCTTTGAGTTCTAGGCAAACCCAAAACAAAGTCCATGCTCACATCAACCCACGGTCTAGTAGGCACAGGTAATGGCATATATAATCCCGCATTCGTCGCTGTCCCTTTGGAAATTTGACAAATATGACATCTCTCCACAAATTTTTCAACTTCTCTTCTCATAGACGGCCAAAAATATGATTCAGAAATCAATTGCAAAGTACGATCTCTACCCACATGACCTTCCACATGCAACTCCTTCACAATCTTCATTCGTAAGCTGCACTCTGGTATACATAATCGATTCCCCTTAAAAAGAAAACCATCCACCAATACAAACTCATCCGTCCTTCCCTCCTTGACTTCATCTACAAACTTCGCAAAGTAAGGATCATCAACAAATAATTCTGGCAACACATCAAACCCCGTCACTTCAACCTTCATTGTAGTCAATAAATGATTCCTTCGACTCAATGCATCTGCCACTCGGTTTGTAATTCCGGACTTATGCTTCACCACGAATGTAAATTGTTGCAGGTATGCGATCCACGAAGCATGCCTGGCTGCAATTTTGTCCTGTCCCTGCAAATGTTTCAGTGCTTCATGGTCAGTATACAGAACAAATTCTTTATGGAACAAATAGTGTCTCCAATGTTTAATAGCTTGCACAATAGCATAGAATTCCACATCGTAAGTATTATATCTCATCTTGGCTCCCGATAGCTTCTCAATGAAATATGCAATAGGACGTCCTTTCTGACTCAACACTCCTCCAATCCCAACTTTAGATGCATCAGTATGTAACTCAAACAACAACTGAAAATCTGGCAACACTAGAATTGGTGCTGTCGTCAATAATCCCTTGATTCTGTCAAAAGCAAATCCTGCTTCCTCCGACCATGAAAATTGCTTTCCCTTCATACAATCAGTCACTGGTGCCATCACGCTACTGAAGTGTGGAATAAACCTTCGGTAGAATGATGCTAATCCATGAAAACTTCTAACTTCTGTTATCGTCCTGGGTTGTGGCCAATTTCTGATTGCTTCAACTTTATTCTGATCCACTTGTATACCTCCTTCTGAAATAACATATCCCAAAAATAAAACACTATGCGTCATGAACACGCATTTCTTTGTTGCAGCATAAAATTGTTCATGTCGCAGTATCATCAACACTTCTCTCAGATGATGCAAGTGTTCTTCTGAGCTTCTATTATATATCAGTATATCATCAAAATACACCACCACGAACTTCCCAATGAATGGTCTAAAAATCTGATTCATCACCCGCATAAATGTACTAGGTGCATTCGAAAGACCAAACGGCATAACCAGCCATTCGTACAACACCTCTCTTGTCTTGAATGATGTTTTCCATTCGTCTCCTGGTCTAATTCGAATTTGATGATAACCACTCTTCAAATAAATTTTCTAAAAGATAGTAGCCCCGCTCAACTGATCTAACAAATCATCAAGCCTCGGCATCGGAAATTTGTATCTGACAGTTATTTTGTTGAGTGCCCGACTATCAGTACACATCCTCCACGTTCCATTCTTCTTTGGCACTAACAAAGCTGGCACCGCACAAGGACTTAAACTTTCCTACACACGCCCCTGCTTAAGCAACTCTTCCACTTGCCTTCTCAACTCCTCGTGTTCCTTTGGACTCATTCTGTAACGTGGCCTATGTGGTAACACAGCTCCTGGAATAATATCAATTTGATGTTGAATGTCTCTCAACAGTGGTAACTCCGTTGGTAGCTCCTCAGGAAATACATCGTCAAATTCTCCCAGCATTGGCTTTACTTCTTCAGGAATCTCAGCCACTTCATTACTCTCAAGTCCAATCAACAAAAATACTTCAGGCTCCTCTTCGACTTCTTTAACAAACTCCTTCAAAGATAGCAAAGTTTTAAGTTCTTCAATCTCCTCCGACTTGCTTTCTTCGTGTTGTCGCTTCTTAGGAATTAAAGTGATTTTTGTACCTTCAAACATGAAACTATAATTGTTAGTACGACCATCATGTTGCACCACTCTATCATACTGCCATGGTCTCCCCAACAACAGATGGCATACATCCATGTCCACAACATCACACCAAATTTCATCTTTGTATTTCTTCCCAATCGAAAAATTTACACAAGCACTTCGTCCAACCTTCACTTCCCCACCTTTCCTCAATCAAGCCAACTTGTAAGGTTTCAGATGCTTCTCAGTCTTCAATGCCAACTTCTTCACAGCCTCTGTAGAGACAATGTTATCGCAACTTCCCGCATCGATGACAAACTTGCAAACCCTTCCCAAGATAGTGCACGTTGACTGAAAGATGTTACTCCTCAACCAGCTAGTTTCCTCTTCCTGCTTCGGTGTTAAGAAATTTCTCCTTATCATCAATGAATACCCTTCATCTCCCGACACATTTTCTTCCTCCTCATCATGTAGTGAATTATAACCTTCAGCTTCTACATCCTCATCTTCCACTTCAGCAATCATAGTTCTATTCTTCGGTTTCGGACATTCGTTGCTCTTGTGACCCACTTCCTGGCAATTATAGCATTTGAAATTGGTGTTGACTTTTGGTTTAGCCACTTCATGAACAACCGGCTTATTCGATGCTTTAGGAACATTAGAACTACTAACCGCTCCTTTGTTCTGCCCTGTAAAACTTGGAAACACACCTCCCCCACGTCTACCTTGTTTCTCCCAAGCCAACGCCTTTTGATGTGCTTCTGCCACAGATCTAGGGTCGAACATGTTCACCATATCCTAGATCTGTGTTCTAAGTCAACCAACAAACCTAGCGGTCAATTGTTCTTCTGTCTTCATAATGTCATTTCGAGCAATCAACTAGTAGAACTCATCTGCATAATCAGTAACAGTCTTCGTCCCTTGCCTCAGGTTTTGTAATCTCTGATACATTAGTGATTGGTAATTGTAGGGTAAGAAAGTAGCCTTCATCAACTTCTTCATCTTCTCCCAAGCAATAATCTTCGACTTCCCCATCCGCTCTCTAGTAAGTTTGGTTTGCTGCCACCACGCCATAGCTCTTCCCCTCAACCTAGTAGCAACCAAATTTACTTTACGATCTTCCGGAACCTCCTTGAAGTCAAAAATTTCCTCAACATAAGCTAACCAATCAAAAATTCCTCGGCTTGCATACCTCCCTTAAATTCCGGTATTTCAGTTTTCATCCCAGACTCCCACTTGTGATCATACTCCGAATGATTTCTTCCTTAACCTCGTCCTCGTCCATGAACACTACCACCATCAAACTCCTCTTCAAAATCTGATGTATATCGATGTCTATCCTGACCACCAACATCTCTACTACCATCATTTCTTCCACCAACATCCCTTCGATCTACATTCCTCCGATCACGATCATTCACATTCCTATCACGACTTCGATCATCAACATTTCTATAACAATCTCGACCCACAATTCTATGATCACTATCAACACTTCTCTCTCGATTTGAATGTGGTGAAACTCTACTTCCCCCATGGTTAGATTCAGGTGAAACCCTTCTCTGATTTTGATTCATCTCCAACATCATCTTCTCTAATCAACCAATCCCTTCATTAAGCTTCTCATTAAAATTTTCGTTAATTCTTTGCTCCATCTCATCGGCTTCTTCTCTTCTATACAACGCTTTAACATTCTGATGACGATTAGCTCTTCTCGGCGGCATGATTACTTTTCAACAAAAGCTAACTCTCGGCTTAAACTTCAAATTGAACTTCACACTTCAACTTTAAACTTTCGGCCTTGAATTACAAAATGATGCACGGCTTCACTCTATTGGCTCGGCTTCACTAACTCCTCAAACTCTTCAATAAGAATTGGCTCCAAGACTCGGCTTAGCTATGATTGGCTAAGTCTAGCTCTGACACCAAATGACGCAGCAGCGGATAACAAAAATGATGAAACGGTGAAAGTAGCGATCGGTGGATTGAAAAATACCAAAGGCCCAAATCCGTTGATCCAAAGATACCGGATTTTAGCTATCTTCGTCACGTTGATCGCGCATGATACCGTGAAAGAAGATCTACAATTCTTCAGACGTTGATCAAGCGCACTTGATACCATGAATTGGCTTCTACAATCGTTGATCCGAGCTCACTCGAATGTCGAAGGAGGAGATAGGAGATTACACTCAACTACCAATTTAAGAAGAGGCACAAAGCTCTCAAACAAAAGTTTATTCAAAATCAACTAACGTTACAAATGACACCACCATTCCTATTTATAGGGTTACAACAACTCACTTTCACGACTCAAACAAACAACTCATAGGTCGTGACCGACCTAACACATACGACCTAAAAACAAAGCCATGCGACCTAACAAATAACGACTTAACAGATACAAGTTACAACTAAAACACATGACTTACAATATTTACATCACGCGACCTAAGTACAACACACGCGACCTAAACTCCACGCGACTTAAGTCAAAGCAGCATATGCGGTACTAGGTCGTTGGCCCCCTTGAGCGACCTAAAGAATAGCGGCATAAGGTCGAGCGACCTAAAAAGAAGCGGCTTCAGGAAATCTTCGAGCGACCTAAGATCTTCAGCAACGGAATCTTCTTCACACGACCTATCTTCACGCGACCCATCTTCCAGCGACCTATCACCCCGCGACCTAACTTAGGTCGTAACTCGTCTTTCTTCCCGCAACATAAGGTCGAGCGACCTAATAAAATGTGCGCTGGTATGTTCATCTCCTTAGGTCGTTTGCATGCCGTAATGCTGAATCCAGTAACTCGCGAGCAACCTTCACTAGGTCGTGAGCGACCTTCACTGGGTCGTGAGCGACCTAAAATCCTTGAATGACTCAAATCTGAAAAGTTAGCAGATCGCGCTGCATCAGGTACTGATCCCTCATCTAGGGAGTACCAATCTCACATGCTATAATTCACTAAGTGCTTCACCCTACATAGGAGATCGGTACCGATCCCTAAGGGTACATCCAGAGTGACCCCCACTTCCATGATACTCTTCTCTAGCTATATAGAGCCTGATTCAAGTGTTGTTCTGGAGTTTCTATGCATTGTATTGGCAATCTTCATATACAGTCTAAAGCAACAATTCAACATTCTATAGATCCATCGCTTGGGCCAAAAAAACACCTAAGCGACTATGCAAAACAACCTTGGAAACATAAAGCCAACAACAAGACAAGCCAACACAAAAAGTTGCAAAACCCTACTTATTTATTTTGGGATCGGTACTGATCCCCCTTATAGGGGTCGATACCGATTGCCAACCCTAGGGGATATGAAGTTGAGATTTTTTGGGCGACTTGGTCTTGGCGGCGAGATTCTGCAAAATAATTTTCATTGAGATATTTGGTCGTCTACCTCTATAAATACAGAAGGAGCAGTTCATTCAAAGGATCTTCTTTCTCTTCTTTCCGACCTATGCTCTGCCATTATTTTTCCACGGATTTATACTAATCCAAACAAACTTTACTTGTGATCTACATTATAAATAAACAAAATCTTTGGAGTGGACGTAGGCCAGAGTTTGCCGAACCACTATAACTCTCTATGCATTCATTTTTTACTTTTCTCAATTTTTTTCTTCACTTTTTATTCTCCACTTACTTTTCTTGGGTGTTTGAGCCATTATTGGTTCAAACAGTTGTAAACTAATTATCTTTTGCTTTTAGGCCCAAATTGTATTAGTTTTATGGACATTGTGTTTTAATATACTCATTACTAATGTGTAGGCTTCTAAATTTATTCATGTTTATTCATCATCTCTTATGTCAAGAGACAATTTAAGTAAATTGGTTAGATTAAAAAGGACATTTTTAAAAAAAATCTCCTTGATTAACAAATCCCGCCTAACTAACTGCTTCCTTTGGGATCCCCATCACGTGTATGCACAGTTCCCAAATTTCGATTTCTCTTTCTTATGGGACCATAAAGACAAATTCTTGCATGATATTCAAACCAATTACGCTAAGCTATTGTGCAACGAACTTAGCCATCCTTCAAGAGAATTAGACTACCGTGGGTTTCCCTCGGTTAACACTGCTTCTAGCATTGATGCTCCTCTTAGCACTAAATTCCCCATCTCGCCTTCTTCCTTCCAGAAGATTCAGGCCATCTTTTCTAAAACCAGGAATTAGTTGTGTTGTACCTCTTAAAGCTATTGTAATTATGAATGTGATGGTTAGTTATTAATGAAAAGCCAATAGTCTATTATATCTCCTTTCTTTTATTGAAAGTTCATTTTTATTTGCTTTCTAATTAGGGTGAAGAATTATCTTTATCTCTGGACGACCCTAGTCTTACTCGGTATCTTAAAAATATTCAAACTAAACTGACGGCAACCTTGAATGATCGACCTTCTCATTCTCTCATTGGATCAAAATCTATTAATGATATGGAGGCTATCAAATGTATGAAAAATATTTCCATTTGAGATCTATTTTAAAGACTTCTCAAGAGACGGCTGAGGTTCTTCAAAAAAAGGTCTCACCAAAGGATGTCAAAACTAGAGACTGATAAATAGCTCAAATCTTTCTCCAATCCTCAACAACAATTAGATCATGATGCAAGAATCGCTCAGTTGCACCAATGTGTTTTTTGATTTAGAAACTGAAGTGATGAAAGAAAAGAATGAATGTCAGTCATATGAACTTATACTGAATAAGGGTAAAAAGGATTTCCCACTCCCGCTCCAACTAAATCTCCTAGGAAAGCGTCCTTGTGCAGTTCTTCCTCGTCGCCTCGGAGACGTTCGACATATGGTAGTGGTGTATCTAACTTGTCTTTAAAAAGGGAGTTTGGTGAACTTGCAAGGTTAAGTAGTTCATCAAGTTAGAGTGTAGTTAAAAGGTAAAGTATTACAAGAACAAAAAGTTTATCGACACTTTCTAAGAACTTAGAACTCAAATTGGAAGTTGAGACTTTAGAGCACCGATGCAATGAACTTTCATCAACGATTAACGTACTTGAATATGATAAAAGAAAATTTCCCAACAGGCTTACTAATTAAAAAAATGCTAGTAAGACCGAGGTTAACCCAAAAAATGGATCAACACCCTGGATTGAGTGTGAAAGCATCAGCCATGTTCTTACAGAGCAATAATATAGAAAATAAATGTAAAAAGAGCCTAAATAGTAAAAAAACAAGAAGATTTTTATAGTGGTTTGGCTGTTAATGAAGCCTATGTCCACTTTATAACTTTCTATTAACTGACTGCTATTACAAGTTGAATCGGATTAGAATATGATTGAATCTTCTAAGCTAGATCAAGTCACAAGTACATGAGTTCACTGGAGAATCACAATGAACCCCTAGATGACTATTGTGTGGGAGGAGAAGAGTGAAGAATAATCTCTACAAGGTTCTAGTAGCCAGTCCAGAAGATCCTCTTTATGTTGCAGATAGGCGAGTATTTATAGGGAATTCAGTGAGTATTGTTCCAGAAGTCCAAGTGCAGAAGAGTCCGGTTGTTATGCCAAGTCATCACCGAAAATCTCGAATCAATCTGAGTCATTCTATGGATCGCTAGCCATACATAGGGGATGCATGCTTGCTATCCATAGGCGATGGATCATTATCTATCCATCTACTTAGCATATTTTTCTACCAGAAGCCTTTACTTCGTGCTATGAAGGAGCTTGGAAAGTTTAAGGGCGATCTGACCTATCTTGATGGATCGTTAACTATCCGTACGGGATGGATCACTAGCTATCCATAGGGGATGGATCGCTAGCTATCCATCCACTAGCATATTTTTAAGTGATCTTAGTTTGGTTGTATTCCTATCTTCTATTTAAGTTCCTTGTCCAAATATCAAGTCGTTTGGAGTTTGTTTGATCATCCATCTTCATGGGTCATCTGGTCCAAAAGAATCGTCCATAACTCACACAATACTTAAAAAATCACACGAAACTTCATACACGCAATATAAATGAGTAGGAAAGCCTTCCCTATGGATCATAGGACATGGGGCCCACTCCTTATGTGTCGGACTTGATGGATCAAACTGCCCAAATTCAGAGAAGAATCATCCATAACTCGGTCAAAACTTAACAAAACTAGACGACACTTTGCAGATATTCTCTCTAGGGTGTATGGGACCTACCCTATAAATTTCAAATTGTGGGGCCCATCCAACATGGCTCTTTAGAGATCCATCTAGTTAGGTCGCTAGCAATCCATCAAACCACCTCCAAATGATCCCATTTTTCTGTGAGCCTTCTTTTATGTATCGTAATTGTTCTCCTAAAATTTCAAGTCAGTCCGACTCCGTATGAGTTCTTTAGGTCCATTTTAAGTTAGCTGCTTTTGGTCAAACAGCTTGAATCAGATGAGCCTTCACCTCTCAAGCTAGATTGTTTGGCATGCTATGAAACTTGGCAAGTATTCTTAGAAGAGGTAGTAGATCATGAAGCAAGAGGCTTTGAAACCTCATGATTCTTCCTTTTGGATCACTAGCGGTCCATGGATGATGGATCGCTAGCGATCCATCTACTTGGTGGATTTTTGGCTTGTTTCTCTTAAGTTCCATTGGCTTGTTCTTTTAGATGCCTTGTTCAAGTTTCAAGTCATTCTGGCTTAGTCTGGATGTTCTAACTCTTGTTGAATTCTGCTGGGTTAAAACCCCGTTAACATTTGCCCCCTAAAGTATGCTTTCGTTGGAAACAAAGTGTGCTCTAGAACAATACTAGTTTCAGATTACTATTCTGTGAATTTCAGTGAATCATCGGAGTCCATCTCAAGATGTTGTTTTCAATTGACCGACTTTTGACAGTCATTCGTTTTTTGATTTCGATCTGAATTTCAATTCCTGACATTGACAATGCAACCTTTGCTCCGTAGTTCACAAAAGGGTTTAGGTCGGTAAGTGGTTGCACGACGTAGGTTTGGAGTCGACCTATATAGTCTTAACTCGGCCGGCGGTGAAGCTACGTTTTGTCTCGAATGATTGTACGATGTTCTAGAGCGAAATCTTGCTCTTTTTCTTTAACTGTTTCTTTTCGAGGATTGCTCTGTTATCGATCGTTGATCGATAACGGGTGTGTGGAAAAGATAATTTCAAAGGTTGATATGAATTGCTTTTCAAATGTAAGTAAGCTATCTACACTAGATTGTCCGTCGTTGGTTATACAAGGATATTTTTTAAAATAAAACATACCCGACAGGGTTGAATGCCAAGTTTTTTTGTTGAAAATGACTTTCCGGTCATCCAATCTTTAGTCTGACGGAGGGACTTCCACTCCTATAGAAATTGGATCCTTCGCAACTTAGGCTTCGATTATTATTCATGTCATATTGGCATGATTGATTACATTTAAGTTACAAGGCACGACTACTTTTGTAGAGTTGTAGTTAAAGTTCGATCAGGCATAGTTTCAGTCTTCAGATGCTAGCGAATGACTTGTTCGATTGCGATTATCCTTCCTTTACGTTTTTTGAAATTCAACCTTCATACAGCCTCGGTCTCTAGGGCCTAGTTGCTCGATTCCAAGCATTGTTTTTTCTCACTGTTGCACCTCTTATGTTCATGCACATCGTACTCGTTTACTGTAATTCTATACATGTAAGTAATACTTCTACGGTCATTTCAGCATATTTATTTCATAGTTTTGTTCAGAACTATGAATACTATGTTTATAAGTTTTCCAGAGATTAGGTTTTCTGGGCCATATGTCTGATTGCCCCAGTTTGATTGACGCGATAGCTCCTATCCCCGGAAACTAAGGACTTTGCTGCTTGATTCCAAGCTTTGATTTTTTCAATGAAGTTGTTTCCTGACATTGAATTCCTCCAAGTTGACATCATCATCCAATGTCATTCTAGGTGCATGTGCTGGAAAGACGCGTCGCCGTCATCTTTTGCTAGAGTGAATTCTTCCAAGTCTAGTGTTGAGAACCTAATCATGCATCGGTTACTATCTCTAGAAACTCGTGCATGGATGACTCAACCTTATGGATTTTTCCATGATGTTGTGAATCTTCAGACATCATTTGATGCCAAAAGGTAGGGCTGAATAGTCAATCAAACTCTTGCTTCTGTTTCCGAAAGCCGATGTATCGATAGTTATATTCTAGGGGTTTCTCTTGGCATCACCAAACTTCGGGTAATGTCATATTCCTGCAAGTTGGAACCAAATGATATAGTTAGACCGTAAGTAGGTCATCGATCCTTCTCATTATCGTTAGACTGTGAGCGTGGGTTTATTTCTGAATGTTAAATCCTTCATTTCCTTTGTTGACGATTTTGTTGCCAGAATGCTCTGTTTTGCGATATAGAACCGTTATCTAATCAACCTCGAGGTTATTCATGTTTGGACTTTGCAACATTTCTTTCGATCAAGTACCTATGCATATATTCCTGCTCGAGGGACTAGCTATTTCGAACGCCTGTATTTGGGCGATTATGAGAGATGGGGAGGTTTAGGACAAATGATTCGATTGCCCCTGGTCTGACCCTCAATCCTATTCTAGGATTGAGGAAGTCAGATTGTTTTAGTTCCGACCTTCCGTGATTTTCAATGCTTGCCCTTAACCATGCATGCTTTGCTTAGCCACTAACGTCATCGTGAAAGTTCTATTCATATGTCAATTCCTGTCTTCGGAAATTGGTAACCTAGTTACTTAGTTTCAAGCGCCATTTCCTTAAGGCTGCTTAACTCTATCTAAGTTGAATTCTGGAATTTGGTTGTGCATCGGCTTTCATCCTTAGAAATTAGCACATGTGTGATTCAACCCTAGGATTTTATTTCGACGCCGCCTTATTCCCGTGCAGTAGCTGATTCCTGCTATGTAAGGTCAAACCATCTAATTGACCAATGAAAGGTTATGTCTTCCAGTCGTTGCCTCTCATTGGCAATGTTAAAGTCATGGTGGTTAGGATTGAATCATTCATCTGATCCTGTATAGTTGAGTAAATCCCTTTCAACCCAATATTGCTGTTTTTCTCAACGTTGCTTAACTTCGAGATACGCCATTTTCTTGAAGGATGGGAGTCCCAGGCGTTTCTACTGCCTAGCCTTGTTCATAACCGTCAGGTGTTACCCTTGGAAATGCAGAGTTGTTGCTTAACCAATTCCATGGTTACTCTTATTCATGAAAAATCAGATTTTCTCCAACCGGTTTTTGTTATGATTTAACTTCTATCTGCAGAACCCTTCATTTCTAGGTGGAGCCCTTCATTTCTAGGTGTCAAATTCCAGGTTCTTATAGAAAATTAGAAATTATGAAGTGAGCCATCACATTGCCCCCAGTACGACCGCGCTCATTCTTATCTTAACCACGGACCGGTAGAGTTTGGTAGTGTTTATCTTGAATCTGTGACACTTAACCTTGCTTGTTTCAGCCTATATGTGTTATGCTAGGCTGATAGCATTGTTGCGAATGTCAACCTTATTCGTTGGTTTTAATCTTTGGGAATCAATGGTTTAGCTGCTCGGTTTCGAGTATTCTCTCCTTGCCATTGTCTGTCTTTGGATAATAGCTGGTTTTCTGCAAGTTAGGGTTTGAGACCTCAGTCGATCACCTGCTTCTGTCTTCGGAAACTGGTGCATTGATGATTTGATTCTAGAAATGCATTTCGTCGTCGTCTATCTCTGGTTGACGGTAAGTCTCTCCTTTTATTGCAAGTTGGAGTGATTTTTTATCCTGACCAAGTGTTAATGTGTTATGTGCCCCTCAATCCATATGGCTGATTATTCTAA
The DNA here is from genome assembly GCA_030737815.1 of Allium fistulosum. Classification (NCBI taxonomy): domain Eukaryota; kingdom Viridiplantae; phylum Streptophyta; class Magnoliopsida; order Asparagales; family Amaryllidaceae; genus Allium; species Allium fistulosum. Next base: position 138,131,453 of record CM060902.1, on the reverse strand, counting down.
ATAATTGATTTGATACTTGATGTTCTGGATAGCTCCCTAGATGCCCCTAGTCAAAGGTGCATCGCAGCTCCAATCTCTGGGAACTCATGACTTGGATGTCTTGAATTAAGACATTTTGTACATTAACTTTAGTCAAAGATCAGAATTCTTTGTCGACTTCTTAGTTTGTGAACTTTGTGGCACTACTGGAGCAATATCTGGTCTTTTGGGATCCTGCAATAAATAGACAACACCAATACTAGAAAATTTTAACGGTTTGCTGATGGTGCCAAAGAAACATCAAGTAGTGCTCACGCGGCTTACGAAATGCGCTGCTTTTAAAAGTGTGCGGCTTACAAAATGTGTGGCTTGAGACTGCATGGCTTACGAAATGTGTGGCTTTTGAGAGTGCGCGGCTTACGAAATGTACGGCTTTTGAGAGTGTGTGGCTTACGAAATGCGCAGCTTTTGAGAGTGTGCAGCTTACGAAATGCACGGCTTATGGGATCGATACGACCCATCGATTCAGAATGGTTTGAAACTTCTTGACGTTGCCAATCTTCGGGTAACGTGAGGAGTTCCAAGGCTCAAGATGTGACGCGCAGCTTATGGCAGTGCGTGACTTGTGGGATCGATACGACCCGTCGATCTAGAACAGTTTGGAACTTCTCGACGTTGCTAATCTTCGGGTAACATAAGGAGTTCTTGCTTCAAGAGTGTGGTTCCATGGCTTAAGAAGTGATGCGCGACTTGTGGGAGTGCGCAGCTTATAAGATTGATTTTACCGGTTGATCTAGAACGGTTTGGTACTTTTCAACGTTGGCAATCTTAGGGTAACGTGAGGGGTTCGTGCTTCGAGAGTGTGGTTCCACGACTCAAGAAGTGATGCGTGGTTTATGGGAGTGTGTGGCTTATGAGATCGATAAACCCATCGATCCAGAACGGTTTGAAACTTCTCAATGTTGCCAATTTTCGAGTAATGTGAGGAGTTCATGCTTCGAGAGCATGGTTCCATAGCTCAAGAAGTGATGTGAAGCTTATGGAAGTGCACGACTTATAGGATCAATACGACCCGTCGATTCGAAACGGTTTGAAACTTCTTAACGTTGCCGATCTTCGGGTGACGTGAGGAGTTCATACTTCGAGAGTGTGGTTCCAAGGTTCAAGAAGTGATGCGCAAAATGGTTTGGGCCTTCTCGGTGCTGGAGGAGCGATACCAGTTCTTAGAAGGTAAGGATTGAGTTTTCCCATCAATTCGATGATTTAACTTCGCTGGAATACGATTTCATCAGTTCTAAGAGATAAATGATTCTTGGATCTGGCAAACGTGGTTTGGACGATCCACCTGTATTTTAGGAAGATGTGCATGGCCAAATAGATATGGTGGCCATGGTGGAGAGATCTACAACCGACCGCATGGAGATGGTAATGAAGAAAGACTAGTGGGAGTTCAGGGCTAGACTCTCAGTATTTGGTCCAAAATGCCTTTAGATAATTGGTCTTCAACTGGCATATAGTCTAAGAGGAAAAAGAACTGGTCACCAAGGGTGGTAAAGGAGGAGTTGAGAAGAATTAAGCAAGTATTATGGTTCTATTTCATTTGTTATGCAAGCTAGATCGTTAAGTCTGTAGTTGACAGAATGCCAGAATTTTCGATTGGGCATAACAAAACTGTGGTATGATTAGTCTTGGGTTTCCTTGTAGCTATTCAAATATGTGTGGTGCCCCCATACCATAGGGCCATTCACATGCTTAAATTGTATCTGGGGTTTCTCCACAACCCGTTTGGTTGCACTTGGTCCAGTAGATGCAACTGTGTCTTCTAGATGATTAAAGCATGGGAAAGCCTTTATCTTCAGAGACTTATATATTATGGATTTTAGATACTTGGTTCTCAAGGTGCCGAATCTTGGCTTGATTCAAATCAGCCTCTGATTGATCACAAGGTCGGTTCTGTTTTGGCTTAGTTTCTTTGAGCGATTTTGAAGATCTGGAATTCAGCACATGTCTCATTAGTCGTTGGAAGTGATTCTGTTAATTTTGTGGAGTGACTGATGTGATTGTCGATTCATAGTCCCGGAGCATGACTTCACTGCCTTCATGCAGGTTTGGATGAGATGACCACTGCTCTTCTAGTTGGCCTTCGCGACGCTTTAGTTCGTGAAGGATTTTTGGGTCAGATGACTACTGGTCTACCGGTTCGCCTTCATGATACTTTAGTTCGTGAAGGATCTTCACGACACTTTAGTTTGTGAAGGAGTTTTTATGGTCGGATGTCCGGCGACCAGACGACCATAGAACGATAATTTATTGATTTCGTGAGGAATTTTGGTCGGATGTCCAGCAACCAGACGCCCTAGAGAAATTACTTATCGACTCCAAGAAGAGCTTTGGGTCGTGTGTCCGACGGCCTGGTGGTCTTAAAGCAATTGTTCATCGACTTCAAGAGGAATTTTGGTCAGATGTATGACGACTAGATGGCCTTAGAGAGATAATTCAGTGAATCCAAGAAGAGTTTTGGGTCGTGTTTCCAATGGCCTAGAGGTCTTAAAGCGTTGATTCATCGATTTCAAGAGAAATTTTGGTTGGATGTCCTGTGACCAGACGGCCTTGGAGCGATAATTCATTGGCTCCAAGAAGATTTTTGGGTCGTGTGTCCTATGGCCCAATGGTCTTAAAGTGATGATTCATTAACTTCAAGTGAAATTTTTGGGATTCGTCTCATGGGAATACAGTTTTACCAGTTCCTGGAGACTAGGGGTTGGATCTGTTTGTCCGACGATCCTTTGGACAAGCCTTCTCGATGCTACTAGAGAAACGCCAGTTCTTAGAAGGGGGATCGACATGACTCGTCGAAGGCATAGAAGCATTTCTTTTGCCATGCTGTCCGCAATGCCCCCAGTGCCCCGGTACGGCTCATTTGGAAAAGGAAAGTAGACAAGGATGGATGAGAAGGCACCGCTTTAGGTTGCTGCCCCATTCCTTAGTAGCCAGCTATTCAAAGTGTTATTTAATAATCATCCTATTGTCTGATTTTGTCAGTTAGCCAGGGCACTTTTCTACTGGGTCTTAGTGGCCTTGCTTGGGCAGAAGGTCTCTGAGGTCCTATAGCTTCTTCACCATTTGGTATGTTCTTTAGCATATTGCTGGGTTTTCATTCTGCCAATTGTACTACCTCTGCTCTCTAGAACTGTCATACCTTCCTATAGAATTCATTCAGGGTACTAGGTTATTCCATCCTTTAATCATTCCTGAGGGCCTTGCAGTAGACTACATCCATCGCCCTCGCTTCATTGACATGCTAGTCATATGGCTTCGGTGAATGGGTTTCGATTGGGGAAGATGCTCTAATCGTTGTCAGTCCAGTTCATTTTCAAGTTACGGCTGTTTGTAATGCTTGAGAATGATATATGCATGATTGTCCTATGCTTGAATGATTGGAAATGCCAATTAAATGGAAAATCACTTAGGATGAGGTCATGGATCAGTGACGACCCCCAAAAAATTTCAAACTAGGTAAGATCGGTCTGGGGCAACAAGGAAGGCCCCATAAGGTTGTATTCCAAATTTAAAGGCATTTGGAGTTCGCATGTTCGAGTTATGGGAAAAAGAAGATGAATCGGTGGTATTTTACTTGGAGTCCAACCAGAGAAAATTTGCCATTTTCTTGGAGTCAGCAAATGGTTCGCTTGGAGTTATATAATTTGAAGTGCTGGGTTGGTGATGAACGATGCTTGGAGTCATTTGCATGTTTTCTTGAAGAAAATATTTGTTTTACCAAAGTCTGATTTCGGGCCAGAATTTCTTAGGTTTGCTTCGAGTCAATTGGGTGATTACCTAAGTTTGACTTCGAGTCAGGACTTCTAGAATCTGCTTCGAGTCAAATAGGCGACTACCCGAGTTCGACTTTGAGTCAACCCTGAAGTGAGTTTTTCAACGACCATTTTGACAATTTTTGAATATTTTCGACGACAACCATTCTGATTCGACGATGGGAGCTCCATGATGGGATTGGAGGGTGATCAGTTGGGAGTGGTCACAATATACAATGGGAGCTTGGCCTTGTAATCAATCCCAGTTTGTGTCATATCCTTTTGGTTTTCCTGCCTCTGGGAGTGCCGTTTAAGTAGCAGTTCCTCATCCATTGCTCGGCAATGTGCTGCACATGGGTTTTAGAACTTTTTCTAGCATTTTGCACGTTAGCATTTTCATCCAATTTGTTTTCCACAAATTGTTTGTCATCTTCAGAGCTAGAGAGAACCATTGTTATATCTCCCCATGGGGTTTTTACCCCTAAGTTCGAGTTTGTAACAGGTGCTTTTACAGTGGGTGGAGTGTTAACGTTTTCTTCCGTCATGATTCTTGAAGCTCCGCCCACTACTTCCTTTTGCTTTTGCCTTCTATTTCTTCCGTTCAAGTCAGAAAAAGAAGAATGCTCTAGCTCCATAACAACCACGGCTTCAGGCACCGTTCTGAGAGTAGTTAGTAATTGGAGGGCTAAGAGAGCATCTATCTTTTCCATAAGAGCCTTTTGATTATTTGCTATTTTTTAGTTAATTTCATCAACCATCTTGTTCAATTCTCCCTTAGTTAAAACTTCATGCTGTGTGGAGGATCCGGGAATCTGATCTCCCGAGTTAGCTCCTAACAGCAGGTTTTTGGGATTTGTTCACCTCAATTTGCTGAGGTTTGTTTTTTCTCCAGCAATGGTAGCTCCTATGGATCTTCTGGAGGTAGTTCTCTTTCTTTTTGGTGCCATTGATTCTCAACAGCAAATCTTTTAAGCAGAGATTGAGGATCTAACTTCTGAACCTATTTGATCCAAAGTAGATAGTTAGATCTTGTTATCCCATTTTTGGTCAAAACTGGAATATTAGTGTTGGGTGCGTTTCCTCCACGACCAGAGTAAGGTTCATTCGGCACCCAGAGTACACGTTCATTCGGCTATTCAAGACCAGCCCTGCCGAACCAAGAGCACTTCCATGCCTGCCGAACCAACACATTTTCCATCTCCTACCGGACCGGGGCCTCGCCAACAACTACCGAACCAAACAACACCGAACCAACTGCTTCACACCCCTATGCCGAACCAACCTATCACCGGACCACATCCCTACCAAACCCCAACCTTCTCCAAGCACGGCCGAACCAAAGCTTCGCCGAACCGGAACGCTGCCAGGCCAAATTGTTTCAGCCCAGGCCCACCAGCAGCTATATACATCCAAGACCCCTGCCCCCAACCTCACTCTATAAATATAGGGCCAGGGGTACAACAATGGGGGAGAAGTTTGAGAGCTCAAGCACGGAAGGAACTTTCAAATGCTTTTAGATACTTGTACCAAAGCTTTGTACTTGTAATCTGAGATCTAAAGGAGAAATAACATATAAAGTGGACGTAGGCACGTTCTGGCCGAACCACTATAAATCTGTGTGTCTTTTTACAGTTTAGCCCCTGCTTTTCATATATTTGCATAAGTCACCCAAATCATTAAGAACAACATAAGATCTACTAAATCATACAACTTTGAGGTGTTTGTCCATTTTTTGTGCAAACATTTTTGGTGCTTTCACCGAGAATTGAACTCAAGGATTCTACCACTTGGAAGCTGAATTTGAAAGTCTAAAGATTCAGATTGGGAGAATCATGGCAAGACAATCAAGCAGAAGGCCGACGCCAGAGCAAAGTCAACAGGAAGGGAGTCAAGAGGCTTCCTCAGGAGCAAACCAAGCTTCAGTCTTCATCACCAGGGATGAGATGGAGGCCATGATGAGAAGACAAGAAGGGATGATCCAGAACTTGCTTCAACAGATTGGGCAACTTGGAGCACGGAACCAAGGCGCAACTGGAGTTCAGAACGGAGCAGGACCATCTGGCGTAGCACCAGAGCTAGGGGGCACACATGCAGAACATGTTGACCCAATCCCGAGAAGAGAGACGGGGGCATCCGAACAATCTGGTAACAATAGAAGAATGAACGCTCCGCCAGGGGGGCATACACCTGAAAGCTCCCACGGACTCAGGGGGCAGGTCGAAGGCAGTGAACGAGGACTTCAGCTTGGAGACAATGACAGATTAGCTGAGATGGTTAGAAGAGCTATGAGAGGCGGACTAGTGAATAGAGACCTGGAGGATGTGAATAGGAGTCCTTTTACCACAACAATCAGGCGAGCTAGGAACCGACCAGATTTTAAGCTACCATCATTGGATATGTATAATGGAAGGACAGACCCCACGGTTCATCTGACAAAATATATAAGGCATATGGAAGTGCTGGGGGCATCAGAGGAGGTTATGGCCCGGTGCTTTCCATTGTACTTGGCAGATATTGCGGCGTTGTGGTTCAGACAACTGGAAAGCGGCTCCATAGGAACGTGGGCAGATTTAACTGAGAGATTCATGAGGCAATTCAGGGTTCATATTGCAAGACCCAAGAATGTGATGACTTTGGCAACCTTGAAGCAGAAAACTGGAGAGACTTTGAGGAGTTTTCTAACACGATTTAATGCGGCAGCAGCATCAGTGGATCGACCAGATCCATCTATGGTCATGATGGCGGCTGTATCTGGAATAGCTGATAGTACGGAGTTCAAGAATTCGTTAACTAAAGATCCGCCTATGAATCTGGGAGAGTTCTATCATGAGGCTGAAAAGTTTCTGCGTTTGGAAGATGCTAGTGCAGAAAGAGAGGAAGAAGTTGACGTTTACGCAATCAAGAGCGGAAACCCACCTGGAAGGGGTGCGGAGACTGGTAAAGGAAAGAGAAAGACTGAGGATAATGATGACAGGTCAAAGCGGCCACGGAAAGAGTCGCGATTCACCACTTACTCCGAGCTGAATGAGAGTTTGGAGCGAATCTATCAAGATACAAGAGAGCAGGTTCCCTACCGTAGGCCAATGCGAAGGGATCCGACTATTAACAAAAGGAAATCAGACAGATATTGCTTGTTCCACGACCTGAATGGTCATCATACCAACGATTGCAGGCATCTGAAAGATGAGGTGGAGGGGCATATTCGGAATGGTTTGCTATCACAATATGTGAGAAGGATGGCCACAACGGTGGGACAAGAACGACCACCGCCCGCACCAACTGAAGACGGCTCAGGATCGAGATGTCATCTTATTATCCGTTGATCGAGATAACGATGAACGAGCAGCAAACTCCACACTGATACGGTTAAGTTGTTTACACATGTACAGGACCACGAACGATCCTCAGGCATGCTCTGATACAACTATAAACCACATCGATATAGGCGTTTGCACTCCGACGTCACTACTTTGTTTTTGTTCTTTATTTCTTAAATTTGGATTTGACTTTGCTGAACATTTCTATTTTAAATTTCATCAGTTGAATGGATATTTGGTTTTGATAATTCTAAAATGGCTAAACTACTTACACATGTACGGGATCGCGAACGATCCCTAGGCATGCTCTGAGATAGTGATAAACCGCCACAACAGACAATCCAGAAACTCACCCGAACGTGAATCTGGTTTGGATGGTATTAAGTCCCCCCGGGCACACATCAACTCGCCTCGAACGGCACCCCGACCTCGAACGGTCACAACTCGCCTCGAACGGCACCCCGACCGCGAACGGTCACAATTCGCCGCGAACGGCACCCGACCTCGAACGGTCACAACTCGCCTCGAACGGCACCCGACTTCGAACAGTCACAAACTCGCCTCGAACGGCACAACTCATCTCGCCACAAGTGGCTCGATCGCGAACGGTCGCCATTTGAGGTCCACCCCCTGACCGCCAACAGTCGCACCTTACCACGAATGGCTCGATCTCGAACGATCGTCATTCGAAGTAAGGCGCTTGACCGCGAACGGTCACATTTCACCCCAAGTGGCTTGATCACGAATGGTCGCCATTCAAGGTACGCCTTCTGACCGGGCTCGGTCGCACTTTACCTCGAATGACTCGACCTCGAACGGTCGTCATTTGAAGTAAAGCGCTTGACCGTGAACGATCACATTCCACCACAAATGACTCGATCTCGAACGATCGTCGCATGGATTTAGACGCTTGACCGCGAACGGTCGCACTTCACCTCAAATGACTCGATCGCGAACGGTCGTCATTTGAAGTTAGGCGCTTGACCATGAACGGCCGTGCTTCATCCCAAGTAGCTCGATCCCGAACGGTCGTCATTTGGGGCCATATAAAACTATCAAGCTCTTTACAGGTTGTTGAGGATACGAACATCCAGCTCATGGCATTACAAAACACGTCTTCCTACCGAAAGTCATGTTTTGGGGGGCAAAGTGTTATCCCATTTTTGGTCAAAACTGGAATATTAGTGTTGGGTGCGTTTCCTCCACGACCAGAGTAAGGTTCATTCGGCACCCAGAGTACACGTTCATTCGGCTATTCAAGACCAGCCCTGCCGAACCAAGAGCACTTCCCTGCCTGCCGAACCAACACATTTTCCATCTCCTACCGGACCGGGGCCTCGCCAACAACTACCGAACCAAACAACACCGAACCAACTGCTTCACACCCCTATGCCGAACCAACCTATCACCGGACCACATCCCTACCAAACCCCAACCTTCTCCAAGCACGGCCGAACCAAAGCTTCGCCGAACCGGAACGCTGCCAGGCCAAATTGTTTCAGCCCAGGCCCACCAGCAGCTATATACATCCAAGACCCCTGCCCCCAACCTCACTCTATAAATATAGGGGCAGTGGTACAACAATGGGGGAGAAGTTTGAGAGCTCAAGCACGGAAGGAACTTTCAAACGCTTTTAGATACTTGTACCAAAGCTTTGTACTTGTAATCTGAGATCTAAAGGAGAAATAACATATAAAGTGGACGTAGGCACGTTCTGGCCGAACCACTATAAATCTGTGTGTCTTTTTACAGTTTAGCCCCTGCTTTTCATATATTTGCATAAGTCACCCAAATCATTAAGAACAACATAAGATCTACTAAATCATACAACTTTGAGGTGTTTGTCCATTTTTTGTGCAAACAGATCTAAGCTTGAGTTGGGTTCTCAGTGAAAGCACGAAAATGATAACCCAAAAAATGGATCAACACGCTGGATTGAGTGTGAAAGCACTGGCCATGTTCTTACAAAGCAATAATTAAGAAAATAAATGTAAAAGGAGCTGAAATAGTAAAAAGAAAGGAAGATTTTTATAGTGGTTCGGTTGCTAATGAAGCCTACATCCACTTTATAACTTTCTATTAACCGACTACTATTAAAAATTGAATCTGATTACAATATGATTAAATCTTCTATGTTAGATCAAGTCACAAGTACAAGAGTTCACTAGAGAATCATAATGAACCCCTAGACGACTATTGCGTGTAAGGGAAAGAGTGAAGAATAATCTTTGTAGAGTTCCAGCAGCTAGTCCAGAAGATCCTCTTTATGTTGTAGATAGGTGAATATTTATAGGGGAATTCAGTGAGTATTGGGCCAGAAGTTCAAGTGTAGAAGAGTCCAATTGTTATGCCAAGTCATCACCGAAAATCTCAAATCAATCTGAGTCATTTCTATGGATCGCTAGCTGTCTATAGGGTATTGATTGCTAACTATCCATAGGGGATGGATCATTAGCTATCCATCAACTTAGCATATTTTTCACTAGAAGCCTTTACTTAGTGCTATGAAGGAGCTTGGAAAGTTTTAGGGCGATCCGACCTATCTTGATGGATCGCTATCTATCCATAGGGGATGGACCGCTAGCTATCCATAGAGGATTGATCACTAGCTATTCATCCACTGTTTGTGCCAAAAATGGTCACAAACCCCAAGTGTTGTGAAAGCACCAGTGTATGAATACAAGTCAGCAATATTCAGACACAAATATCAGATCTAAGCAAGCAACAAACAACAATCCAGAAATAATGAACAGTGACACGCAATTTATAGTGGTTCGGCTATCTCCGGCCTACGTCCACTTCAAGGATTTTTATCTTTTATTGATGTTCTTCACTGATTACAGATGATTACAGCAAATACAATGAATGAATCTGAATATAACAGCAATGGAAAGGAGTAGAGTTGAATCCGGCAGAGTCTGGACGTTGAATGGCCAAAAGATCCCTTTTCTGTAGGCTTCAGGGGGCTATTTATAGGTGTAGGAGGCTGAGATCGCGCCCAAACTTCGGGAGATTCTTTCAGGCACGTGAGGGGGCCCACGCGACCGGTCCCACCAAGTTTCAACTCAATCTGTGATCGATTCGAATCAACTTCGTATCGATCAGGAAATGCTCCAATCGAACTGAAACTTGGCAGGAATGCTCTTTACCTTGTGTGGAAGCTACTGTGAAAATTTCATTATATTTGGACCAGCGGTTTGTGAGATATGATCGATACAAGATTGTATTTTCGTGTGTGCTGCTCTGTTCGAATCCATGGATTCGTATCCATCGCTCCGAATCGACCTGGGCACGTGAGCGCGCAGTGATGTGGTGCGGAACTCTTGGATCTCTCCACCTTTTTTGCCGCGTTGAACGAGTCATTCGCATCTAGCGCCGAAGCTTCGCCCATACCAACTCTTTATTCGCATCCACGTGCTTCTGTCTTTATTCGAACCAGTTATCGATTCGACGTAGTCCTCATTCGCATGGATACGAAGAAGGACTTATGCGCTATCGATTCGAATAACCACGAATCACATGGATACGAACCAAGGCTCGGTAATCGATTCGAACCGGGTCTACCCCTGGTCGATACGAAATGTTTCGCCTACGATGGATACGAGCTAAACTGATACGACGCTACCGCCTATGGATCGATGCGAGGAGTCCAATACCGGATGGATTCGAACAACTCCGATTCGAACAAAGTTCTAGAATAGATTTGAATAGTTTGAGGCGACGTCGCTCAGATGGATACGGAACTGATCGATTCGAACAAGCCAATGCGATGGTTTCTGATGGATTCGAATATGATTGATTCGATGGATTCGAACACATCATCACCTTAGCTCGCCGATGGATACGAACAGCATGCCTATTTAACTTGTATCAATCATATCTCCCTACTACGAACTCCGATTAAGCTGAAACTTGAAACGTTGGCTCTCCCGGCTTGGCATGCCATGTCTTGTCAATTACAGCCCAATCCGAACTCGGACAAAATTCATCGATATCCATGATCATCCTGCAATGCATATTTAATATTCATGGTTGGTTAATATTGATTTCAGTTAATTTTTGGGTATCTCAGCTTTGCCAAAAAGTGGGATAACACTTTGCCCCCCAAAACATGCCTTTTGGTAAAAGGTGTGTTTTGATTAGTCTCAATTCGAATGTAGTAAGCTCAGGTTTTATTCGAATCTTATGATATTTTCAATTGAGTTCATGGCTGTTCGAAGCCGAAGCATTATCAATTTCTGCCGGTGGAAGTTAAGAATGAAATTCTACAGTCTCTCCGGACTGTTGTCGATCGCTCCGAACACTTGCGAAGCCCATTCCAGACTTAGCGGTCGAATAGAAAGATCCTATTGCACTCCGGCGTTGCTTTCTATTCCTTGCACTCTGGCCCCAGTTAGGACGTGAAGCGATGTCTTGACCGTTCTGGGCCGATCGTAGCCTCTCCGGGATCTTGCTGGATCCCATCCTGTCACTCTCCGGTGAAGGGGAAACAATGTTAAGTGGGTTGATCCTGTCGCTCTCCGGCGAAGCGACCCACTTCTTGCACTCCGGTCCAGTGTATCTGAACATTAAGCGATGTCTTGACCTGAATCGTCGGCCGATCATAGCCTATCTGGGCTCTTATCGAATCCTAATCGAAACACTCTCCGGTGAATAGGAAACGATGCTTAAGTGAGTCGATCCTGTCGCTCTCTGGCGAAGCAACTCACTTCTTGCACTCCGGACCACGCCTCTCTGGGTAGGATCATAAAGCGATCATTTTTATATTGATATTTAATGTTTATCCTTTAACTCTCCAGTCAAAGGTTTATTTCAAGAAATTCAAATTTATTTATTAAATTCAAGCCCTAGATGTTCAATCTCAAACATCAGGGAAAAACTAAACAACGCCACTCCGGGATGAACGGTCTATACCATCTCAGAGCTGCCTAGGGGTCTCTCTGGTTCCCATACATGAGTGAGTGGAATAGCCGTTTTATTTTGAAAGCAAATCTAATGAAATTATCTGGCCGAAGTCCAGATCTCGAACTTGGCCCTTGCCATCTTAATCAGTTGATGATGAGTCGTGATCCCGATCCAGGATCGTTTCTGTTAGGTGGAGGCGGTAGTTGTTCAGGCCTTACCGCTGCCGCCCGTTCTCTGACATATTGTGGCAGTTTACCACTCCTGGCATGTTCTTCCACCTCATCCCTTAGGTGGCGGCATTCATCGGTAGTGTGTCCATCCAGCTCATGGAATAGGCAGTATTTTCCAGTCATGCGTTCCCGCTCCGTGGGATCTCTCTTGGGTGGTTTTCGATAGGGGAGTTGCCCCCGAGTTTCAGTGTAAATCCTTTCTAGGCTTGCCGTCAAATCTGTGAATTGCCTGAATCTAGGCTCTCTGAATTTCTTCCGTTTATCAGGACCATCATGTGTGTCATCCTGCTTTCTCTTTCCTTTGTCTGCTCCAGACTGTCCTCCTGCGGTTCCTTCGCTTCGTGTAGTGTTTATTTCCTGCCTCTCGGCTCGTGATTCCTCTAGTCGAATGAATTTTTCAGCTTCATGATAGAACTCTTCTAGATCTTGCGGTGGGTCTCTGGTCAGAGAATCTTTGAATTCGGTGCCTTCTGCAATTCCTGCTACTGCCGCCATCAAAATCATTGATGGATCCGGGCGATCTACAGAAGCCACCGTTGCATTGAATCGCAATAGAAAATCTTTTATGGACTCTCCGGTCCTTTGCTTTATCGAGGCTAAAGTCATCACACTCTTGGGTCGCGTCACATGGACCCTAAACTGTCTCATGAAGCATTCCACTAGCTCACCCCATGTCCTGATTGATCCAGTCTCTAGTTGTCTGAACCAAAGCGCAGCCAAATCTGATAGAAACAAAGGGAAGCATCGTGCCATCACTTCCTCGGATGCCCCCAGCACTTCCATATGCCTGATGTATCTGGTAACGTGCATGGTCAGGTCTGACTTTCCGTCATATGGGTTCAACATCGGCAGTTTGAACTTTGGAGGGTTCCTTGCATTCCTGATATTTGGAGTGAACGGACTCCGACTGACTTCCTCCAATCCTCCGCTAGACAATCCTCCTCTCATGAGTCGTCGCACTAATCCAGCCATCTTTTCATCTCCATCATGGGGTTGCCCTCTTGGTCTTGAAGGGTATTCTGGTATGTATTCTTCGTGTGGCCCGTTAGCATCAGCATTGGCCCTAGCTTGTTGAGCTCCGTCTGCCGGCCTTCCAGCATCGGATCCCGAGGGTCTGCCCCCGAGTCCTTGTCGATTGTCCTCTGGATCTGCATTATGTCCTTCATCAGGTTACGCAATCCTAGCTCCTTGTTCCACATTCATAGCCGTTGTAGTTGGTCCAAGGTTCTGTGTCCCTGCAGCTCTCATCTGCTCGAAGAAATTCTGCAGCATCTCTTGTTGGCTTTTCATCATTCTTTCGTGCATCAGATTGGTCATGGTCTCCATTTCGTCTCTAGTGATGTAGATCAAAGCTGGTTCTTCTCCAGCACCAGAGGATGCCTCTTGACTTCCTCCTTGATGGCTTCTCTCGGCTCTTTGTCTTCTACTTGTTTGCCGAGTCATTGTCTTCAAATCTTCGAGTTTTCAAATCTGAACTTCGAATCTGGTGTAGCGGGTGCTGGTTCAGCTCTCAATGAAAGCACCAAAGTGTTTGTGCCAAAAATGGTCACAAACCCCAAGTGTTGTGAAAGCACCAGTGTATGAATACAAGTCAGCAATATTCAGACACAAATATCAGATCTAAGCAAGCAACAAACAACAATCCAGAAATAATGAACAGTGACACGAAATTTATAGTGGTTCGGCTATCTCCGGCCTACGTCCACTTCAAGGATTTTTATCTTTTATTGATGTTCTTCATTGATTACAGATGATTACAGCAAATACAATGAATGAATCTGAATATAACAGCAATGGAAAGGAGTAGAGTTGAAGCCGGCAGAGTCTGGACGTTGAATGGCCAAAAGATTCCTTTTCTGTAGGCTTCAGGGGGCTATTTATAGGTGTAGGAGGCTGAGATCGCGCCCAAACTTCGGGAGATTCTTTCAGGCACGTGAGGGGGCCCACACGACCGGTCCTACCAAGTTTCAACTCGATCTGTGATCGATTCGAATCAACTTCGTATCGATCGGGAAATGCTCCAATCGAGCTGAAACTTGACAGGAATGCTCTTTACCTTGTGTGGAAGCTACTGTGAAAATTTCATTACATTTGGACCAGCGGTTTGTGAGATATGATCGATACAAGATTGTATTTTCGTGTGTGCTGCTCTGTTCGAATCCATGGATTCGTATCCATCGCTCCGAATCGACCTGGGCACGTGAGCGCGCAGTGATGTGGTGCGGAACTCTTGGATCTCTCCACCTTTTTTGCCGCGTCGAACGAGTCATTCGCATCTAGCGCCGAAGCTTCGCCCATACCAACTCATTATTCGCATCCACGTGCTTCTGTCTTTATTCGAACCAGTTATCGATTCGACGTAGTCCTCGTTCGCATGGATACGAAGAAGGACTTATGCGCTATCGATTCGAATAACCACGAATCACATGGATACGAACCAAGGCTCGGTAATCGATTCGAACCGGGTCTACCCCTGGTCGATACGAAATGTTTCGCCTACGATGGATACGAGCTAAACTGATACGACGCTACCGCCTATGGATCGATGCGAGGAGTCCAATACCGGATGGATTCGAACAACTCCGATTCGAACAAAGTTCTAGAATAGATTTGAATAGTTTGAGGCGACGTCGCTCAGATGGATACGGAACTGATCGATTTGAACAAGCCAATGCGATGGTTTCTGATGGATTCGAATATGATTGATTCGATGGATTCGAACACATCATCACCTTAGCTCGCCGATGGATACGAACAGCATGCCTATTTAACTTGTATCAATCATATCTCCCTACTACGAACTCCGATTAAGCTGAAACTTGAAACGTTGGCTCTCCCGGCTTGGCATGCCATGTCTTGTCAATTACAGCCCAATCCGAACTCGGACAAAATTCATCGATATCCATGATCATCCTGCAATGCATATTTAATATTCATGGTTGGTTAATATTGATTTCAGTTAATTTTTGGGTATCTCAGCTTTGCCAAAAAGTGGGATAACATCCACTTAGCATATTTTTGAGTGATCTTAGTTTGGTTGTCTTCCTATCTTATATTTAAGTGCCTTGTCCAAATATCAAGTCATTTGGAGTTCGTTTGATCATCCATCTTCATGGGTCATCTAGTCCAGAAGAATCACTCATAACTCACTCGATACTTAACCAAATCACACAAAACTTCACACATGGAATGTAGATGAGTAGGAGAGCCTCCCCTATGGATCATAGGTCATGGGGCCCACTCCTCATGGGTCGGACCTGATGGATCAAACTGGCCAAATTCGGAGAAGAATCAACCATAACTCACCCAAAACTTGACAAAACCAGACGAAACTTTGCAAATACTCTCTATGGAGTGTGTGGGACCTACCCTATAAATTTCAGGTTGTGGGGCCCATCATACATGGATCGTTAGCGATCCATCTAGTTATGTCGCTAGAGATCCATCAAACCACCTCCAAATGATCCTATTTTTTTAAGAGCCTTTTTTATGTCTTATATGTGTTCTCCCAAAATTTCAACTCAATCCGACTCCGTATGAGTTCTCTAGATCCATTTTAAGTTAGCTGCTTTTGATCAAACAGCTTGAATCAGATGAGTCTTTACTTCTCAAGCTAGATTGTTTGGCATGCTATGAAACTTGGCAAGTATTCTTAGAAGAGGTAGTAGAAAATAATGCAAGCGGCTTTGACAACTCATGATGCCTCCTTTTGGATCGCTAGCGAACCAAGAATGATGGATCGCTAGTGATCCAACTACTTAGTGGATTTTAGGCTTGTTTCTCTTAAGTTCCATTAGCTTGTTTTTTTAGATGCCTTGTTCAAGTTCAAGTCAATCTATCATAGTTTAAATATTCTAACTCCTGTTGAATTTTGCTTGGTTAAAAACCAAGTTAACAAGCTATGAGAACGCGTTATTATTTCAGATCGATTCCATTGATCCCCTCAATTTCATCCGTCATAAAGAGAAGAAATTGAAGAAATGTCTTCTTATGGTTATTTAGCATATTTTTGATCCCCCTTTTCCGCTAGAAACGTAGATGAATAAGATGAACTTAAAGATCAGATATAATTAATGTAGTTTTATTCTGCTAGGGCATCACAACTTGGCTCTTTTGTTGATTACCTAATTGAAGTTAAAATGACTTTTGATTTGAAAATTGATTTCACATTTGTAGGCACGAAGAGAAATTGCAGATTAAGGAAGGCGGTTGCTTCTAATTACCGATGATATCAATAATTTTTCTGGTACAGATGCTTTGATGACTTAAAAGGGATTGGGGGACCCTTGATTTTATACAGGTATATGGGCTCGACTAGCAAACAACATTTTTGTTCTTTAGATGTTGTTAGAAAAGAGAAGGAACTTGTTTACCAGCATCATCCTCTTCCTCGTCTTTTAGAGCCATGATTTTAGGGGATGCATTTTGTTGTAAAAAGGAAATCATTATGTAATATTATTGTGTAATGTAAAATATTGTGAAATTTGTTTAATTAAATTTTGTAGTGTCATCGTAGCAAAGCATAGTATGTGTATTGTAATAAGTTTTTGCGTACCTGACTTTTCATGAAAAATTACCTTAAATTGCTTCATTTTTCTTACCATCATATTTCTTGTATTTCACAAATATCTTGAATGCTTTTAGATAGTTAATTTTTGGAGTAGAAGGCTTGCTTTGATTTCTAGCTCTTGCCCTAGATGCATGCTTTGACCTAGTGGTGGGACCAAAAGCTTAATTGTCTATCACTCTTTGGATGGGTGCTCCGGCCAGGTCTTCGACGAGACCGAAGGCTTTTCTTCCATCTCCCTTGGATGGGTGCTTTGGCCAAGCCTGACATAGAACTAAAGGCTTAATTGACCATCGCTCTTTAGATGGGTGCTCCAATCAGACCTTGCAGTGGGACCAAAGGCTTTTCGTCCCTCTCCCTTTGATGGGTGCTTTGACCGGGTCAGGCAGTGGGACCAAAGGATTAATTGACCATCACTCTTTGGATGGATGCTCCAGCCAGTCGTTGCGACAAGACTGAAGGATTTTGTCCATCTCCCTTGGATGGGTGCTCTAGCCAGGCCTGGCGGTAGGACCAAAGGCCTAATTGACAATCACTCTTTGAATGAGTGATTCGGTCAGGCCTTGTAGTGGGTTCGAAGGTTTTTAGAATCCATTAAACCCTCATTTTATTTTAAATAATTAATTTCGATTATTGTTTTCTTTTACACATGGCCATTTTTGCATTTTCTCTAACTCCTTAAACATTGAGGTATGTAAACTTATTTAGTTCTGCCTTCTTAACATAATATTCGATGATCCCAAATAGAGCTCGACAATGGTTAGTGCAGTGCTCATTAGCTTTATGATAGTAGCAGTATGATCCTCATTTGTCTATTTCTTCCTTTCTTGTAGTCTTGTTGGAGTTCCAATAGATTAACCTTCCTTTGGTATGAAAACACACTTCTTCTTGAGTGATTAGAAGGGGAGTGACAATCTTGGTTTTCGGCCTTTTAGCTATAGGATTTCATTGTTCATCTTTATACTTTTCCTGGACATTCTGATCGCCTAAGTCCTTTGTCTTCTTAACTAAAAATCTCCTCTTTTGGAGGCCAAATCAACCAGTTCTATCCATTTTTTAGCAAATTTGTCGAAATCATGGTTCAATTCGGTTTCAAAAATAGTTCCTCGTGCTTGTGACTGAATGCTTTGTCTGTCCCTTGAAAACGGGTCTTTTCCTAGTCTCACATTATCCATTTACTTTGAATTTGATTTTTCGAATTGTAACCTATTGGCCATGGCATAGATTGGCTCTCTTCCCATATGAAAGGGATTTAGGATCCATTTAGTTGGACTATACTGAGCCACCCCTCCTCTTTTCCTCCTAAGTTTGCATGGCTAGCCTATTCTTAATTTTCCAATCGGTTGGTAGATAATGTAAAGGGTTTGCTCGTGGCTCATTAGACCCTTGTTGGGATCTAAGTGTCATGGTGAAAATTCAAGTGGGATATGCAAGCTTAAGAGAAGGAAAAGTACCCGAGTTAAACTATCAATGAAAGCTCCACTAAATGTTGGAACAAAGTTGGGTTATATATGCTTCAAGTTATTAAAACTATTGAACCTGTAACGACCCAGAATTTTGAACAAAATAAATTGAGAATATTTAATTTAATTTAAATATTTGAACGATGATTTAATTTGAATCCTGAATATAACTGTGAAACTGACGATTAAATCATATAATTTAATCTATTGAATAATGAATAAAATTTGAATATTCAATTTTAAGTTGAAGAAAAATATTTCGAAAGCTTTTTAAAATTCGTATTGATAACACTGAAGATAATAGAAGCTTCAGAATTGAAGTTTACAGTTATTTGTTCAGTTTTGAATTTTATTGTTCAAATCGAATTTAAAAATAGCCGTCCGAGGCACAGTCTCGGAATTCGACGAGACCAGTTCCATTGGATCCGTAATAGTTTGTTATTACTGGATTTCAAATCTCGTATTTTTCGGAGTTTATATGTGAGAATACGACGTGTAAACGCATTGAAATTTATTCGAATTCGAATTAAATTTAAAATTTAAATTCGTCAACAAACAGCACGTTCTTCCCAACATTTGCGCCTGAAAACACGCCTTCAATCACGTAAGAAGATCGTGTAAAGCATGCTGTTTTGATTTTAAACACTCTCCTCCGTTCAGTTCAAAACGAAAGCAAACGAAAAAAGAAAAGAAAAAAAAAACAATGGCCGCGTACTTAAATCGCTCGACAGTCTCAAGCAAACAAAAGAAAAATCAAAGCTTGTTTAAAAGAAAATCGCGAGAGCCTGGGAAGTGATGGCAGCGACTCCGCGTGCACACTCGCGAGCTTGGTCAAGGGTGAAATCGGGTTCGATGAAGGGCGGAAGCGCATGTAATGTCGAGAGGGGTTTATTGGTGGGCGCGAGGTCGATGTCGCATCGAGTGGATTCGAATGGTGCTCGTGATTTCGAGGATTTGGGGCTGGATTCAAGCAGCTCGTCTTGTCGAGGAGTTCGACAGTAGATGTGAGCAAGCGGCGGTGGCGATTCGCAGACGCGAGGGGAAGAGTCGACTGCGGTGATGGCACGAGTTCGGTGGTGCTAGTATTGGTGGCACGCGTGGGTTAGTGCTGCAGTGTTTTGAAATTTTGGGGTTTACCATCTGGGGCGACTCGATGAACTTCGGTGGTCGATCGCGTGAACGAAGCTTGGGTTCCGTTCGAACTCGACTGTGAGTACTTTTACAAATTTTATATCAATGATATTTTCAAGATGAAGTAATATAGGGGATAGGTATAAAATATTGGGATGTTTACAGTAAAGAAATTTAGTTTTAGATTTTATTTGTAGTTAAATGAATTTATTTTAAAAAGGGGATTTAGCTTAAGACCAAATGATAATATAAATTTGATTATAGGTCAGTTTAATTTAATAAATGAAAGATTTTTGGTATGTATAGGCAGTTAGGAATAAATTTAATAAGTATATAAGATTTTAAAAAAACTATAGAAGTTTATAATATTAAAAGAATTTATACAAAGGAGTTTTAAAATATTGAAGAAATTCATATAAGAAAAAAATGTTTGAAATATTTATATACATGAGATTTTGGTTTAAAGAAAAAGGAAAGTTAGTTTGAAATTAAAAGGTTTAGTTAGATAAATTTATTAAAAGAAATTTGGTTTAAAATAAAATCTCTGGTGAATAAAAGAAAATATAGTTTCGAATTTAAATTCTGGTTGAATCAATTTATTAAAAGGAGAATTTGTTCAAAATAAAACCACTTGGAAATGTACACTTATCAAATGAAATTTAATTTATTCGATTGATTCGAATATTAATTTCTTGTGTAAAATATTTATACAAGGTATAAATCAAGGAAATCGAGTCAAGTTTGGAAATGGATGGCAAATTTAAATGCTAAGGTGAGATTTTTCTCACTCAAAAATATATTTTGTATTGCAGTTATTTAATTGACTGTTTGATTGCTATTGGATGTGATATTAGATATGATAGGATATATCTATATATATAGCAATATATACATATTGGCATATGTATATATTGGATTGATTGATTTCCCGCCTCGTATAGCGGATGAGACCCTATTGCGCCGTTAGTAAGCGGATATTTTTATAAAACCCATATACCGCGATATCCCACCTCGAAGTGGAATTGGTATTGTGCTAACGTCTGTGGATGCAGGGAAACAGGTTGGAGGGATCCAACTGGATTCCTCACCAGTATTTATTTATTTACAGATATTGATGTATATTCTGTTATCATATGTTGATATATGATGTTGTGATTGACTAATTGGTGCTGTTGCATCATCGGATTCAAGTTTTGAACTTTAAAAATAACGACTTTTACTTTAAAAGGATTTTTAAAGTGATTTTTGAAAGTAGACGTTTTATTGAATTTTTGAATTGATTTATTTCAAATAAATAAGCGTCTAAAATTTTAAAGTTATAAAAGTTAAGATTTTTGGTGAAATTTAACCAAAGTGTGATTTTTGAAATAAACAGTTGATTTATTTATAAAATGGTTTAAGTTGGGATTTTTTTTTTAAAACTATAAACGATTTGTATAAAAAGATTTATAAAGTTGATATTTATAAATTTAAAATATTGGAATTTTAAAACGAGTTTATAAGTGTTAAAAATGAAATTTATAGGATTATAAATCGTGAAGATATGGAATTTATAGATTTATAAATTGTGAAGTTATAAAATGGATGAAACTGTAGAATAAAAGATTTATAAGAGATTACCTTATAAATTGGATTTTTGCATTTAAATGGAATATTGATCGAATTGTTAATAAAGAGATTTATAAATCGAAGTTGTTAGAAAATGGAAATAGAATTTATAAACGTTGTTTTATAAATTCGAAAATCAATCAAATTTGATAAATTAAATATAGAAGATTATCAAAGAAGATATATTCGCGTTTTTGGATAGCGAATTTTTATTGAAATAAAATGTGTAGAGAATATTGAAATATGGTTAAGTGAATTAGTAAAGTATATTCACGATTTTGGACAGTGAATATATTATTGAATAAAATGCATATGTTTTGGGAAAGGGATATTAAAATGAAGTTAATTATTTTAAACGATGTTTTAAAATGATTAAATATCAAAATCATAGATTTCAACATTCATTGTTGAAATAGACGTTTTCGAGGAAGAAGGAAATGGTGGACTATAACACTGTTGTTATAGTAAATGATTTCCAAAAGGAAATGTTTTTTATGTAGTATTGGGATTTATATATCTATCTAAATCCGAATCCCTATACTAGTGATTTTGAGTCGTCGTAACGATGTTTTACGTAACATTCGTTTTGACTCAAATAAATGTCGTCAAAGTAAATGATTTCCTTAAAGAATGAATATATACTTGATTTTTGATTTAAGTATATCGAATATTTTCCAAGTGTTGAAAATAAAAGATTTGTGAATTACTTATTTTTAAATAAGTATGGAAATGCTTTTCCAATATGAAATGAACTGTTTTGAGATTTTATCTTCAAAGATAAAATGAAATGTGGAAATTGATTTGAAATTGTTTTCAAATGGTTAAGTGTGGAAATTTTATATCTAGTAAAAGATATTTTGGAAGATGAAATAATTTGGAAAATTATTTGGAATCTGATGATGTGGCGCATCTTTATTGATAGTTAAATAACCGACTATCAATAATTACCTTTAGATAGGTATTTGTTGTGAATTGGATGAATTTGAATGCCACACTTATTTTTGAATAATCGCTCACTATTCGGGTTAGCCGGGAAAGGACCATGGGGTCGTATAACCCATTCCGAATATGTGATACGTCGTTATGAATCGCATTCGAAGACCGGTGTTGAAGACCAGATATTTTTGAAAACGGAAGGATTACCGTCGAGTTACTCTACATCGACTGATCTTCGATTTAGAGGTTTTATCACCCTTAGAGACGGGAAGTCCGGACGTGATTAGAAAATTATCCGGATATGCAAGGGCTTCGTGAGAAGTGCCTTCGGTTCTGTTCGATCCCGGAACAGACTTGTATGGATTGTGTGTCCGACGTTACAATTTGAGATATAAAGCTGATTTCTTTCAAATACATATCTGTTGGTGGCAGAGAATTTATTCTCTTAGCTTAACACCCTTCTCTGAGACGTACGAGCTCGGAGGTTATGTAGTTGAAATTTATCAGCGATATATCCTAATTTGGTAACGTGGCATACTGAGTGTTGCTGTGAAATGATCAGTGTTTGATCATTTGCGATATGATCATTTGTTTGATCTTATATCTTTGTGATCATAGGTTGATCATTTTGTTTGACCCGAAGCATGGCTTTGTAGAAAGCGTAGCTTTGTGGACGAGACTTCGTCGAGCCTCACACCCCGGAAATGGTCAAAACAGGAAGGATGCGGCAAGGTTCTAGGGAGTAGCGCCCCTTAGTGTATGTCATTCCGTCTGGATAAAGGTGGTATCATGGTATGGAGCCCAGATACTTAACCTCTGTGGTTGCTGCAAATTTATTACTTTGTGGTTGTTGCGAATCGGGGATCCTCGGGAAGATCGGTGACGATCGGGGGATGGCATACGCGTGTCAGTAGTTACCTACTTTTGCAGAGGTAACCCGACCTTGTGTTGGCAGAGATCTAACCGTAATGTTAGGTTATTTCTCGGGTCGTCTATTCCAGGGACGTACCCATCGTGGATAGGAAGTTCCTTAGCCTGACCATTTGTTGGAAATCCAAAGAAACAATACGAGCCTTGTACGGTTTTAGTTGTAGAACCTGCCATTTAATATGGTAGCTATAGCAAGCATACTATAATGGTACCTATGCTGGCTAAGATTTATATTCTACTTTCGAAATGTTTTCTACACTATGCACTAATAATAATATCAAAAATGATTTGATTTTTGCGTAGTAAGCATCTTTGACTATCATAAGAAGATATCTTCTCCAATTCTGCGTTTGCATTGTGTGTGTGGCGGGAGGTCTTATGGTAGTTTCATTTTCCAAAAGCATTGCGAATTTGTTTTATTTTCTTTGTGTAAGAATAACTGTTTTACGATCTCACACCAGTCACCATGACTGACTCGGAGTTTATTGTTTCCCTTCTAAACTCTGGGTGCCCACCATTTTCCACACGGGCAGCTTAGAGTTATGTTATCAGGATATTCTGGATATTCTGGAGCTTTGGAGATAAGTTGGATGACGAGACGTAGTATTTGTATCTGATATTATTTATTCCGCTGTGTATTCTGTATGAGGACAAGTTTATATAACTGTCCATTGTTGTATTGAGTTGTATATTGACTCTGATGATTGATGTATGTATATAAACTGATATAGTTCTTTGTTTTAAAAGACTAGTGTTTATTTATTATATATTGTTCCGCTGCGATATGTGAGATTCTGATATTGTTTCTGTTTCTATTGTTGTTCTCTATGTTCTTCTTCTTCTCTTCTCTCTTCTGTTCTTTTCTTCTTCTTCTACCTTTTCTTCTTTTTAAAACCATAACTTTTCGGGTTTCCGGCATTCGATGGCTCGGCAGTCGATAAAGTGAGTATCGATGTCGAATTTTCGAAAGTCGAAAATTTTGGGATGTTACATTTGGTATCAGAGCATATGGTTAAGCGACAACCCTGCTCTGTTGGGTGTTACTCATTAGAGATAGAGTCAGTAGTACTCTAGAATGAGTTGAGTGTAATAATAGATACGAGCGCGTATTTGTTAGTGAATATAAAAATGTTTTATATTGTGTTTGCTTATCCGTTGAGATGTTTGTGAATTTTGGTCGGTATGTGGGACGCCATATTATCGATAGGGATTTCTAAACACTTAAACGAGGCAAGACGACATAGTATTGTTTTAAAATAGGGTGAATGAAATAATTTTGCCCAAAACTATTTTTGTATAGAAAAGAAATGGTTTTCTATGAATTATCATAGTATATGGATGCTTGGTTGTTAGGAAATAATAACATTGACATATTATCATTGTTATATGGAAATTGAATAAGAAATAAAGTAATAACCAAAGATTTAAGAAGTAAAATTCATATACGAACGAAATTTGTAAATATAAATTATAAATGTGAATTGTAATTTAAAACGGGATTCCAGAGAAGTTTTTGGAAATGTTTTGAAAAGAATTTGAAAATTTTGAGGATTGGAAAGTTTAAATCTTTTTGATTGAAAATGAATTTCGAAGGTTTTGAAAAATGTTTTGAAGAGATGAAAAGCTCTAAACTCTTTTCGGTCGCTGGAAAATAACTTCGGTAATGACTGCAGCATCATCGATGTTCATTTTCGGGTTTCCAAAAGATGAATTGCTGCCAAATTGGTTTACATGGAAGTTGTTTGGAAAATTGGGTTTTGTTTGGAAATTCAAAGGATGATTTGAATTGTTTTTAAAAATGGTTTTGAAAAGGTGTAAAAGACTCTGGAATACCATATAAAAATATTTATGAAATAAGAAATAAGTTGATAACTTATACAATTTGAATTTTGATAGAATAAATTTAGCTTAAAGAATGAAGTTAAATCAAAGTAAGTATAAGCAAATAAATGAAATTGAATTGTTAAATTCATTTTGAATTTATAAGTGAATAAAACTAGAGTTGAATTCGATTTGTGGAGTTAAACTAAAATTAGTAAGTGAAGCTAATTGAATATTGACCAAATGGATAAGGTATTGAACGAATTAAATTCAATGATTATAAAAGAAAAGTAAATTGAATTCGAATTGGAAATCTAGTTTAAATGACAGTAGATTTAACCGAAGGGTAAATTGAAAACAAATTTTGGAAATGAACAAAAGTGAATAAAACTGGAATTGAAATTGAATGTTGAAAGAAAATCTGAATTTGTTAGTAGATTAGAATTTGAAATGAATTAGTAATTGAAACTAATTTAAAAATGTATAAGCAGTTTATATTGAAAATTTTGTAATTGGATGTGCAAAATAGTTTGAATATGTAACTAGATATTATGGCTAGTAGGACATACAGGTGTTATAAAAGGAAATTGGATTTGATTTCAAAGATAATTTGAATTGCTCGACAAAAGGTAAGTATTTGAATTATAATATGAGTTTTTGATGATTTCTTGTCTAGCCGCTTGGCTTTTTCTTTTTCTTTTTGAAATCTGAGAGTCCGTAGGGACGTTTTGTAGTCGTGCCGTATAAGCCGCGCAAAGGAGACGCTGGCGAAATTTTTCGAAAATTTCGAGTGTTAGAAAATTTTTGAGAAATTTTGACAGTTAAAATTTGAATTTTGAAGTAAACAATGATATTTGAAAACTATAGAAGGTTTAGAAATTTAGTTGAATGATAACGAATCTTTAGTAGAAAGATTTGTTTTGATAATTTGATAAAACTATTGGATTGTGAAAAATAGTAAACGAGTTAAGGATCTTTTTTCCTAACTTGTAATTTCGGGGACGAAATTCTTTTAAGGGGGGAAGTCTGTAACGACCCAGAATTTTGAACAAAATAAATTGAGAATATTTAATTTAATTTAAATATTTGAACGATGATTTAATTTGAATCCTGAATATAACTGTGAAACTGACGATTAAATCATATAATTTAATCTATTGAATAGTGAATAAAATTTGAATATTCAATTTTAAGTTGAAGAAAAATATTTCAAAAGCTTTTTAAAATTCGTATTGATAACACTGAAGATAATAGAAGCTTCAGAATTGAAGTTTACAGTTATTTGTTCAGTTTTGAATTTTATTGTTCGAATCGAATTTAAAAATAGCCGTCCGAGGCACAGTCTCGGAATTCGACGAGACCAGTTCCATTGGATCCGTAATAGTTTGTTATTACTGGATTTCAAATCTCGTATTTTTCGGAGTTTATATGTGAGAATACGACGTGTAAACGCATTGAAATTTATTCGAATTCGAATTAAATTTAAAATTTAAATTCGTCAACAAACAGCACGTTCTTCCCAACATTTGCGCCTGAAAACACGCCTTCAATCACATAAGAAGATCGTGTAAAGCATGCTGTTTCGATTTTAAACACTCTCCTCCGTTCAGTTCAAAACGAAAGCAAACGAAAAAAGAAAAGAAAAAAAAAACAATGGCCGCGTACTTAAATCGCTCGACAGTCTCAAGCAAACAAAAGAAAAATCAAAGCTTGTTTAAAAGAAAATCGCGAGAGCCTGGGAGGTGATGGCAGCGACTCCGCGTGCACTCGCGAGCTTGGTCAAGGGTGAAATCGGGTTCGACGAAGGGCGGAAGCGCATGTAATGTCGAGAGGGGTTCATTGGTGGGCGCAAGGTCGATGTCGCATCGAGTGGATTCGAATGGTGCTCGTGATTTCGAGGATTTGGGGCTGGATTCAAGCAGCTCGTCTTGTCGAGGAGTTCGACAGTAGATGTGAGCAAGCGGCGGTGGCGATTCGCAGACGCAAGGGGAAGAGTCGACTGCGGTGATGGCACGAGTTCGGTGGTGCTAGTATTGGTGGCACGCGTGGGTTAGTGCTGCAGTGTTTTGAAATTTTGGGGTTTACCATCTGGGGCGACTCGATGAACTTCGGTGGTCGATCGCGTGAACGAAGCTTGGGTTCCGTTCGAACTCGACTGTGAGTACTTTTACAGATTTTATATCAATGATATTTTCAAGATGAAGTAATATAGGGGATAGGTATAAAATATTGGGATGTTTACAGTAAAGAAATTTAGTTTTAGATTTTATTTGTAGTTAAATGAATTTATTTTAAAAAGGGGATTTAGCTTAAGACCAAATGATAATATAAATTTGATTATAGGTCAGTTTAATTTAATAAATGAAAGATTTTTGGTATGTATAGGCAGTTAGGAATAAATTTAATAAGTATATAAGATTTTAAAAAAACTATAGAAGTTTATAATATTAAAAGAATTTATACAAAGGAGTTTTAAAATATTGAAGAAATTCATATAAGAAAAAAATGTTTGAAATATTTATATACATGAGATTTTGGTTTAAAGAAAAAGGAAAGTTAGTTTGAAATTAAAAGGTTTAGTTAGATAAATTTATTAAAAGAAATTTGGTTTAAAATAAAATCTCTGGTGAATAAAAGAAAATATAGTTTCGAATTTAAATTCTGGTTGAATCAATTTATTAAAAGGAGAATTTGTTCAAAATAAAACCACTTGGAAATGTACACTTATCAAATGAAATTTAATTTATTCAATTGATTCGAATATTAATTTCTTGTGTAAAATATTTATACAAGGTATAAATCAAGGAAATCGAGTCAAGTTTGGAAATGGATGGCAAATTTAAATGCTAAGGTGAGATTTTTCTCACTCAAAAATATATTTTGTATTGCAGTTATTTAATTGACTGTTTGATTGCTATTGGATGTGATATTAGATATGATAGGATATATCTATATATATAGCAATATATACATATTGGCATATGTATATATTGGATTGATTGATTTCCCGCCTCGTATAGCGGATGAGACCCTATTGCGCCGTTAGTAAGCGGATATTTTTATAAAACCCATATACCGCGATATCCCACCTCGAAGTGGAATTGGTATTGTGCTAACGTCTGTGGATGCAGGGAAACAGGTTGGAGGGATCCAACTGGATTCCTCACCAGTATTTATTTATTTACAGATATTGATGTATATTCTGTTATCATATGTTGATATATGATGTTTGATGTTGTGATTGACTAATTGGTGTTGTTGCATCATCGGATTCAAGTTTTGAACTTTAAAAATAACGACTTTTACTTTAAAAGGATTTTTAAAGTGATTTTTGAAAGTAGACGTTTTATTGAATTTTTGAATTGATTTATTTCAAATAAATAAGCGTCTAAAATTTTAAAGTTATAAAAGTTAAGATTTTTGGTGAAATTTAACCAAAGTGTGATTTTTGAAATAAACAGTTGATTTATTTATAAAATGGTTTAAGTTGGGATTTTTTTTTAAAACTATAAACGATTTGTATAAAAAGATTTATAAAGTTGATATTTATAAATTTAAAATATTGGAATTTTAAAACGAGTTTATAAGTGTTAAAAATGAAATTTATAGGATTATAAATCGTGAAGATATGGAATTTATAGATTTATAAATTGTGAAGTTATAAAATGGATGAAACTGTAGAATAAAAGATTTATAAGAGATTACCTTATAAATTGGATTTTTGCATTTAAATGGAATATTGATCGAATTGTTAATAAAGAGATTTATAAATCGAAGTTGTTAGAAAATGGAAATAGAATTTATAAACGTTGTTTTATAAATTCGAAAATCAATCAAATTTGATAAATTAAATATAGAAGATTATCAAAGAAGATATATTCGCGTTTTTGGATAGCGAATTTTTATTGAAATAAAATGTGTAGAGAATATTGAAATATGGTTAAGTGAATTAGTAAAGTATATTCACGATTTTGGACAGTGAATATATTATTGAATAAAATGCATATGTTTTGGGAAAGGGATATTAAAATGAAGTTAATTATTTTAAACGATGTTTTAAAATGATTAAATATCAAAATCATAGATTTCAACATTCATTGTTGAAATAGACGTTTTCGAGGAAGAAGGAAATGGTGGACTATAACACTGTTGTTATAGTAAATGATTTCCAAAAGGAAATGTTTTTTATGTAGTATTGGGATTTATATATCTATCTAAATCCGAATCCCTATACTAGTGATTTTGAGTCGTCGTAACGATGTTTTACGTAACATTCGTTTTGACTCAAATAAATGTCGTCAAAGTAAATGATTTCCTTAAAGAATGAATATATACTTGATTTTTGATTTAAGTATATCGAATATTTTCCAAGTGTTGAAAATAAAAGATTTGTGAATTACTTATTTTTAAATAAGTATGGAAATGCTTTTCCAATATGAAATGAACTGTTTTGAGATTTTATCTTCAAAGATAAAATGAAATGTGGAAATTGATTTGAAATTGTTTTCAAATGGTTAAGTGTGGAAATTTTATATCTAGTAAAAGATATTTTGGAAGATGAAATAATTTGGAAAATTATTTGGAATCTGATGATGTGGCGCATCTTTATTGATAGTTAAATAACCGACTATCAATAATTACCTTTAGATAGGTATTTGTTGTGAATTGGATGAATTTGAATGCCACACTTATTTTTGAATAATCGCTCACTATTCGGGTTAGCCGGGAAAGGACCATGGGGTCGTATAACCCATTCCGAATATGTGATACGTCGTTATGAATCGCATTCGAAGACCGGTGTTGAAGACCGGATATTTTTGAAAACGGAAGGATTACCGTCGAGTTACTCTACATCGACTGATCTTCGATTTAGAGGTTTTATCACCCTTAGTGACGGGAAGTCCGGACGTGATTAGAAAATTATCCGGATATGCAAGGGCTTCGTGAGAAGTGCCTTCGGTTCTGTTCGATCCCGGAACAGACTTGTATGGATTGTGTGTCCGACGTTACAATTTGAGATATAAAGCTGATTTCTTTCAAATACATATCTGTTGGTGGCGGAGAATTTATTCTCTTAGCTTAACACCCTTCTCTGAGACGTACGAGCTCGGAGGTTATGTAGTTGAAATTTATCAGCGATATATCCCAATTTGGTAACGTGGCATACTGAGTGTTGCTGTGAAATGATCAGTGTTTGATCATTTGCGATATGATCATTTGTTTGATCTTATATCTTTGTGATCATAGGTTGATCATTTTGTTTGACCCGAAGCATGGCTTTGTAGAAAGCGTAGCTTTGTGGACGAGACTTCGTCGAGCCTCACACCCCGGAAATGGTCAAAACAGGAAGGATGCGGCAAGGTTCTAGGGAGTAGCGCCCCTTAGTGTATGTCATTCCTTCTGGATAAAGGTGGTATCATGGTATGGAGCCCAGATACTTAACCTCTGTGGTTGCTGCAAATTTATTACTTTGTGGTTGTTGCGAATCGGGGATCCTCGGGAAGATCGGTGACGATCGGGGGATGGTGTGACGCCCCACCTCTATGCTCATAATAACAAAGAGTATTAAAAGAAATACTGTCTATTATTACGAAGAATAAGGCTGGGTAGGAGCGACCATCCGTAATTGGCCTTACACTAATATTGGTTATCTCGATAGGAGTGGTATATACTTTTTATTTTTCATCTATTATTTATTTACTTCCATCGACACACCCAATTATCAGTATAAAACGAACTACGATAGTTCATAATAGTTTAGGACATTAGATATAACAATAACACAGATAATATAATTGCGGAACACAGATAAAAACAAAAGTCTCATATATATATATAACTGATGTCAGTTAATACATAGTTGACACAATACATACGATACAACTACAACTGTCGACTCTAGAAGTTATATATACACGTACATTATCGGCTAATATACATGAATACATATCGTTCTATACAATGACACGACTACTACAAAAGGACAATGACAACTTCAGAAGATGCGAAAAGTCTTCAAATCCCGAACAGCAACTCAAAGAAGAAAATCTACAACCTGAAATAACTCGGGTCTGACCCGAGTATTACATTCAAAAGAAAATAATACACGGGTCAGTCTAATTCAAACTCAGTTATTAGTGCATAGTAGCAATAATAATCAGATAGTCAAATAGACGAAAATCACAGAAATCTCGTATATCCAACTCTCGATACGAGAATTGGATAACGGCAGATATAACACTAAACAGTGTTACACGACAATCAACAATCCAAATCAATTTAAGCAATTGAAATGCAAGTTTAATGACAAACAAATCAGTGTGGCTGCAGTACACGCTAACGTATACTGCCTCGCCAATACAGAGATGAAATAAGAGCCAGACACAAGGTCAAACCCAAGTTTTGCAACTGGGTTCAACTCAAGTAAAAATTCAGAAATCAGGCCAACTCAACAAATACAATGCTAGACACAGTACAACTCCCAACTCAACAAATTTAAGTGGCCAGACACACGTGTAAAGTGAAGACCACAAGGCAAAATCTCAGTATCAAAACAGAAGTGAGGCACCACACAGCGAACTGCAGTGCAAATTTCAATTTCGAGAACAAGGCAGTAGTATAGCACAATTGAACTACAAAAGCATAGGGACAACATGTATTCAGGTACATGAAGACGCAGTGAAACCACTATGGCAACACAACTACTGGAATATCAAAATCATCAAACAAGTGATGAACAATAACAAAAGCATGTCAAAGTTAGGTTAGAATGTAACTCAAATGAACAAGTGACAGTCTAAACAAAATAGAAACAATGAATGGTACAAGTACAAAGTTCAAATGCCCAAGTAAAGTAATCTGCTTCAAGAAGATACAGTACATACATGTATGCAACAAAAAGGTAGAAGATCTCAAAGAACAAATGACCTCAAACAAAAGTAACTCAAGCTCAGTGCACCTGAGAGCCAAATAAACAAACCCCAATTGTAACAAAAAGTTGAAACAACAGCAGCCTCGACATCAAATTGTCAAGACAACCAAAGTTTACTCGAAGTAATTAAAAACAAAGAACTAGGAATCAAAACAGTGAGACAGTAGCACTACAACAATTTACAAGAGAGATGTAATCTCAATTATGGATTCTACGATATATGCATACACCCACAATGGTATATATGCACATATATGAAGTCACCACTGTCAAGCAATTCTTCCAATTTAAATTTTTGTCAAAGCCAAAATCAGATGGTCAGAGACGAGATAAGTGATCAACGTTAAACAAGTCGAGTTCAATGTAGCTACACCCAAATGGAGTTCAGCTTACAAACCACCCAAAAACAGATGGTCAGCAAATCTCAGTCGAAATCAGTAACTGTTGAAAACAATTTGAAGTAGAGACAAAAATTGAAACAAATCGAAATCCAAGCAGTATTTTATCACGAACGAAAGCAAGTTAGCAAGCACGATCAATGCCGTGACCAAGACAGCAACGAACGGAGTCGAACAATTCGAATTCAACCCCGTACCAATCAAGTAATCATCGAATACACGAAAGCAACAAAGTCAGAAATAACCACAAGCATCTGCAGCAACATCGACTGGCCGAAACAAAGTAGTAGCAGATTCAAATACATTATTCGTATATAAGACACGAACGAAGATCAAGCAACATCTAAAATCCCAGAGACCCAAAAATCAATATTGTCCCACTCAAGCTCGAAACAATGATCGAGCACAACGAATTCACTTCAAGTGGTCAAAACAAAAAGGATTGCAACCTAAACAATTGAAAACGAATAAAGCCATGGCCATCACGAAAACAAGTCGTGAGTCAAACAAATCAAAACAAGAAATTCACGAAGCAGTAAATTCCAAGCAACATCGATTACCAATATCAGGTGAAAACAAAAGGGCCGAGATAAAACAAGATCGAATCTAACTCAAATTACAGAAGCATCATACGAAGAGTGAACTAGATGTGAGTAATACGATTACTCACCTTTTTCCCATGAATTCGACTAAAGAAGAAGAAGTCGAAAGCATCTCCGAGGCGGGCTTCACAAAAGCAAGGCGACCGAGTTGAATTCGAGGGGACGAACGAAACTGAGAGTGAACGCCTTCTATCCTCTTCGATTTCCATGCCCTCGTTTCGTTGAGAAGACGAGCGAGAAGACGCAGCTTCCCTTTTTCTTTGCTGGAGAAGGCGAACGAGAGAGCCGCCATTCTCGTTTCTTTGATTAGGTTTAGGGTTGCGAAAGTGAATGGAATGAACAAAAAAAGGGAATGGGTTTTCTTTGATAGATATCACAGCATTTTGAAGATGTGGGCTGAGATTATAAGTTAAAGCCCTTCAACATTTACTCAACGTTTTATTAGAGAATTTTACAACTTAAAAGGATTTCAGTTCGATCAAAATTTCTGGTAGTAATTTGTTATCAATTTCAATCGTCTAGTGACGATAACAAACTTATACAAAAAGGATTCCGAATCGATTCAAAACTGCACTAGCAATTAACCAACTGATTAAAATCCCAATCAATTTTAACCCGAATAAATCTCAATTGCAATCAAACAATTTTCACATTTCAAATTCGATTTGAATTCCAATAACCATTAACAACTGAATTAAATCGTCATTTTGACGATAATTGAAATTACACAAATCCCGGTTGTTACAGACTCCCCTCCTTATAAAAATTGCGTCCCCGCAATTTTCATAATTAAGGTCGTCAACAGTTATTATTTTTCTAACATAAACTGGTTACGTTAGCAAAATAAAGATCGAGTATTCAACTGCTAAAGAAATCATTTAATTCTAATAAAAGGGTTTCACAAATTTTTAACAAAGCCTAATCATCCATAGATAATCAGAAAATAGCAAAACTGGATAAATACAATTACCAGCAATCTTCAATTATAAACTGGATAATTAAAATACAGAAAATCTCAAAACAGCAATATCTAATTGTCGATACGATAATTAGAAAACAGCAAAATCTAATTATCAACAAAGATAATTATGAAACACAAATCACAAATTCGCCACTGCAAATATCTAGTTATTCAATAATTAACTAGAAACCACAAATCCCATAATCAACAAATTCTAATTATCAATAAAGATAAGTGGAAAATAGCAATTCCATACGATCAACAAACGTCCAATTATCCAAACGATACTCAGAGAATAAATCCACAAATATCAAATTATCAAAAACGATAATCGGAAACATCAAATATCTAATTATCAAAACGATAATCAGAAAATAAATCAGCACATATTTAATTACCAAAAACGGCAATCAAATCTCAAATCAACAATTGTTCGATTATCAAAAGCGATGATCAAATCTCAATTGAACAAATATTCGATTATCAAAAACAATAATCAAATCTCAAATCAACAAATATTCGATTATCACAAACGATAATCAAATTTCAAAAATCAGCAAATATTCGATTATCTCAAGCGATAATTAAATCTAAAATCAACAAATATTTAATTATCTCAAGCGATAATTAAATCTCAAATCACAAATATTTAATTATCTCAGGCGATAATTAAATCTAAAATCAACAAATATTTAATTATCTCAAGCGATAATTAAATCTCAATTCATAAATATTTAATTATCTCAGGCGATAATTAAATCTTAAATCACAAATATTTAATTATCTCAGGCGATAATTAAATCTAAAATCAACAAATATTTAATTATCTCAAGCGATAATTAAATCTCAAATCACAAATATTTAATTATCTCAGGCGATAATTAAATCTCAAATCAACAAATATTTAATTATCTAAAGCGATAATTAAATCTCAAATCAATAAATATTCAATTATCTCAAGCGATAATTAAATCTAAAATCAACAAATATTTAATTATCTCAAGCGATAATTAAATCTCAAATCACAAATATTTAATTATCTCAGGCGATAATTAAATCTAAAATCAACAAATATTTAATTATCTCAAGCGATAATTA
This sequence comes from Allium fistulosum, assembly GCA_030737815.1. NCBI lineage: Eukaryota > Viridiplantae > Streptophyta > Magnoliopsida > Asparagales > Amaryllidaceae > Allium > Allium fistulosum. Next base: position 138,096,764 of record CM060902.1, on the reverse strand, counting down.
AATCTCAATTCATAAATATTTAATTATCTTAGGCGATAATTAAATCTTAAATCACAAATATTTAATTATCTCAGGCGATAATTAAATCTAAAATCAACAAATATTTAATTATCTCAAGCGATAATTAAATCTCAAATCACAAATATTTAATTATCTCAGGCGATAATTAAATCTCAAATCAACAAATATTTAATTATCTAAAGCGATAATTAAATCTCAAATCAATAAATATTTAATTATCTAAAGCGATAATTAAATCTCAAATCAACAAATATTTAATTATCTCAAGCGATAATTAAATCTAAAATCAACAAATATTTAATTATCTAAAGCGATAATTAAATCTCAAATCAACAAATATTCAATTATCTCAAGCGATAATTAAATCTCAAATCACAAATATTTAATTATCTCAAGCGATAATTAAATCTCAAATCAACAAATATTTAATTATCTAAGACGATAATTAAATCTCGAATCAACAAATATTTAATTATCTAACAGCAATAATTAAATCAACAAATATCTGATTATCGAAACGATAATCAGAACTCATATCAACAAATATCTAATTATCACAAGCGATAATTAGAAACAACAAATATCCGATTATCAAAAACGATAATCAGAAACAACAAATATTTAATTACCGATACGATAATTAAATCTCATAACATCAGATATCTAATTACCTGCAGATAATTAGAAACAACAAATATCTAGAAATCAATTAAGAAAACTAGAAAATCAACATAAAAGCTTGGATCGATCCCATCAGATGGCGAGTTATTAATTCACCGCACGTGCATCTCACAATGGCCGTAGCCTACCAAGTACTCAACATAATTTTGGCGTCCATCAGATTGACCCGAAGGTCCGCAGAGTGACCCGAAGGTCTAGTACTGGTATTTGACCCGAAGGTCCGCAGAGTGGCCCGAAAGCCCAACAAATGACCCGAAGGTCCTCATAGTGGCTCGAAAGCACATGAAAGCATCAAAATGTTTCAATTAACGAGTCCGGAATTAACCGAAATAGCAAACGCACATGTCCCATACCACGTGTTTTACTAAATCGTTTGATTCTCTTCATCGTTTCCTTGAAAGTGTAAAATTCATCAAAATCATCAAAACAACAGATATTCAATTAACGAGTCCGGAATTAACCGAAATAGTAAAAGTGTGGTTCCATACTCCGCACTTTTGCTAAATCATTTAAATCACTTCATCGTTTCCTTGAAAGTGCAAAATTGTGTATTTTGTAAAAATACACTTTACATTCTCAAACGGACAAGTCCGGAATTAAGCGAATCAGTAAAAGAAAGGGGTCATAGTCCTCGATTTTGCTGAAACGTTTAAATCGCTTCCTCATTCTTTTGAAATCGCAAACTGTAAAATTTTTGAAAACAATTTTATTTATTTTGTAAAAATAACAATTCGCATTCTCAACTGAACAAGTCCGGAGTTAAGCGAAACAGTAAAAGAAAGGGGTCATAATCCTCGATTTTGCTGAATCGTTTAAGTCGCTTTCTCATTCTTTTGAAAATGCAAACTGCTAAAATTTTATAAAACAATTTTCATTTTAAAACGATTTTCCAATCACGTGATTAAAACAGCAAATCAGTAACAATTTCGATAAGGAAATCGTACTTCTCAAAATACCGTAAAAAGGGATCTCAAAATCAGCATTGTGGATTAACCGCTTGAAAATCCACTTTTTAAAATTTGACTGTTACTGAAGTCAGAGCGACAGTCATTTTTAAAACGTCAAAATCTCATCAAAACAATTTACATCAAAATGTAATATCAGTGAATTTTCATTCATCAAAAATGCCACAAAACACCGTGCTTCAAAAATTTAGCTTTGGTGTAAAAATCCCGTTATAAAAATAACGGCAATAAAATACGTTTCATAACCAAGCATCGGTTCAACATAAAATAAATGTAGTAACGTGCAATTCATATTTGCACGCATACTACAATATAAACAAAGAAATTACTTGAATGTATCTTCAATGAAGACAATTCAAAACAGCAAAATCTAATCAATAGATGATTAGTATAAAAGAAAGTCAGCGGAAATTTCAACAAAAATCACATAACTGTAATTTCTTCAAATCCTCAATTCGGATTCGAAATTCTCAAAGAAACAAAATAATTACAGCTATGTAAACAACAATTGAAATTTATTTCAATTTCTAAATCAAATAGATTATCAGTTGTACCCAGCGAAGACAGTTTCACTGTTTCCACTGCGCACTCTGATAAACAGTACTCAAATCGGTCAAATCATCAGAACACAATTTCATCAAAACAACAAAACACAATTCCACTTTTATTTTTAAATAAAGATGTTTAAAATTTTCATCAAAATTTCAAAACTTTAGTTTTGACTCAAATCACAAATAAAACATCGACCTATAGTTGTAACATATGTTCCATCCAAGTTATGTTTTATATTATGTCCATAAACCCCAAGCTCTGATACCAACTGTGACGCCCCACCTCTATGCTCATAATAACAAAGAGTATTAAAAGAAATACTGTCTATTATTACGAAGAATAAGGCTGGGTAGGAGCGACCATCCGTAATTGGCCTTACACTAGTATTGGTTATCTCGATAGGAGTGGTATATACCTTTTATTTTTCATCTATTATTTATTTACTTCCATCGACACACCCAATTATCAGTATAAAACGAACTACGATAGTTCATAATAGTTTAGGACATTAGATATAACAATAACACAGATAATATAATTGCGGAACACAGATAAAAACAAAAGTCTCATATATATATAACTGATGTCAGTTAATACATAGTTGACACAATACATACGATACAACTACAACTATCGACTCTAGAAGTTATATATACACGTACATTATCGGCTAATATACATGAATACATATCGTTCTATATAATGACACGACTACTACAAAAGGACAATGACAACTTCAGAAGATGCGAAAAGTCTTCAAATCCCGAACATCAACTCAAAGAAGAAAATCTACAACCTGAAATAACTCGGGTCTGACCCGAGTATTACATTCAAAAGAAAATAATACACGGGTCAGTCTAATTCAAACTCAGTTATTAGTGCATAGTAGCAATAATAATCAGATAGTCAAATAGACGAAAATCACAGAAATCTCGTATATCCAACTCTCGATACGAGAATTGGATAACGGCAGATATAACACTAAACAGTGTTAGACGACAATCAACAATCCAAATAAATTTAAGCAATTGAAATGCCAGTTTAATGACAAACAAATCAGTGTGGCTGCAGTACACGCTAACGTATACTGCCTCGCCAATACAGAGATGAAATAAGACCCAGACACAAGGTCAAACCCAAGTTTTGCAACTGGGTTCAACTCAAGTAAAAATTCAGAAATCAGCCCAACTCAACAAATACAATGCTAGACACAGTACAACTCCCAACTCAACAAATTTAAGTGGCCAGACACACGTGTAAAGTGAAGACCACAAGGCAAAATCTCAGTATCAAAACAGAAGTGAGGCACCACACAGCGAACTGCAGTGCAAATTTCAATTTCGAGAACAAGGCAGTAGTATAGCACAATTGAACTACAAAAGCATAGGGACAACATGTATTCAGGTACATGAAGACGCAGTGAAACCACTATGGCAACACAACTACTGGAATATCAAAATCATCAAACAAGTGATGAACAATAACAAAAGCATGTCAAAGTTAGGTTAGAATGTAACTCAAATGAACAAGTGACAGTCTAAACAAAATAGAAACAATGAATGGTACAAGTACAAAGTTCAAATGCCCAAGTAAAGTAATCTGCTTCAAGAAGATACAGTACATACATGTATGCAACAGAAAGGTAGAAGATCTCAAAGAACAAATGACCTCAAACAAAAGTAACTCAAGCTCAGTGCACCTGAGAGACAAATAAACAAACCCCAATTGTAACAAAAAGTTGAAACAGCAGCAGCCTCGACATCAAATTGTCAAGACAACCAAAGTTTACTCGAAGTAATTAAAAACAAAGAACTAGGAATCAAAACAGTGAGACAGTAGCACTACAACAATTTACAAGAGAGATGTAATCTCAATTATGGATTCCACGATATATGCATACACCCACAATGGTATATATGCACATATATGAAGTCACCACTGTCAAGCAATTCTTCCAATTTAAATTTTTGTCAAAGCCAAAATCAGATGGTCAGAGACGAGATAAGTGATCAACGTTAAACAAGTCGAGTTCAATGTAGCTACACCCAAATGGAGTTCAGCTTACAAACCACCCAAAAACAGATGGTCAGCAAATCTCAGTCGAAATCAGTAACTGTTGAAAACAATTTGAAGTAGAGACAAAAATTGAAACAAATCGAAATCCAAGCAGTATTTTATCACGAACGAAAGCAAGTTAGCAAGCACGATCAATGCCGTGACCAAGACAGCAACGAACGGAGTCGAACAATTCGAATTCAACCCCGTACCAATCAAGTAATCATCGAATACACGAAAGCAACAAAGTCAGAAATAACCACAAGCATCTGCAGCAACATCGACTGGCCGAAACAAAGTAGTAGCAGATTCAAATACATTATTCGTATATAAGACACGAACGAAGATCAAGCAACATCTAAAATCCCAGAGACCCAAAAATCAATATTGTCCCACTCAAGCTCGAAACAATGATCGAGCACAACGAATTCACTTCAAGTGGTCAAAACAAAAAGGATTGCAACCTAAACAATTGAAAACGAATAAAGCCGTGGCCATCACGAAAACAAGTCGTGAGTCAAACAAATCAAAACAAGAAATTCACGAAGCAGTAAATTCCAAGCAACATCGATTACCAATATCAGGTGAAAACAAAAGGGCCGAGATAAAACAAGATCGAATCTTACTCAAATTACAGAAGCATCATACGAAGAGTGAACTAGATGTGAGTAATACGATTACTCACCTTTTTCCCACGAATTCGACTAAAGAAGAAGAAGTCGAAAGCATCTCCGAGGTGGGCTTCACAAAAGCAAGGCGACCGAGTTGAATTCGAGGGGACGAACGAAACTGAGAGTGAACGCCTTCTATCCTCTTCGATTTCCATGCCCTCGTTTCGTTGAGAAGACGAGCGAGAAGACGCAGCTTCCCTTTTTCTTTGCTGGAGAAGACGAACGAGAGAGCCGCCATTCTCGTTTCTTTGATTAGGTTTAGGGTTGCGAAAGTGAATGGAATGAACAAAAAAAGGGAATGGGTTTTCTTTGATAGATATCACAGCATTTTGAAGATGTGGGCTGAGATTATAAGTTAAAGCCCTTCAACATTTACTCAACGTTTTATTAGAGAATTTCACAACTTAAAAGGATTTCAGTTCGATCAAAATTTCTGATAGTAATTTGTTATCAATTTCAATCGTCTAGTGACGATAACAAACTTATACAAAAAGGATTCCGAATCGATTCAAAACTGCACTAGCAATTAACCAACTGATTAAAATCCCAATCAATTTTAACCCGAATAAATCTCAATTGCAATCAAACAATTTTCACATTTCAAATTCGATTTGAATTCCAATAACCATTAACAACTGAATTAAATCGTCATTTTGACGATAATTGAAATTACAAAAATCCCGGTTGTTACAGATGGCATACGCGTGTCAGTAGTTACCTACTTTTGCAGAGGTAACCCGGCTTTGTGTTGGCAGAGATCTAACCGTAATGTTAGGTTATTTCTCGGGTCGTCTATTCCAGGGACGTACCCATCGTGTATAGGAAGTTCCTTAGCCTGACCATTTGTTGGAAATCCAAAGAAACAATACGAGCCTTGTACGGTTTTAGTTGTAGAACCTGCCATTTAATATGGTAGCTATAGCAAGCATACTATAATGGTACCTATGCTGGCTAAGATTTATATTCTACTTTCGAAATGTTTTCTACACTATGCACTAATAATAATATCAAAAATGATTTGATTTTTGCGTAGTAAGCATCTTTGACTATCATAAGAAGAAATCTCCTCCAATTCTGCGTTTGCATTGTGTGTGTGGCGGGAGGTCTTATGGTAGTTTCATTTTCCAAAAGCATTGCGATTTTGTTTTATTTTCTTTGTGTAAGAATAACTGTTTTACGATCTCACACCAGTCACCATGACTGACTCGGAGTTTATTGTTTCCCTTCTAAACTCTAGGTGCCCACCATTTTCCACACGGGCAGCCTAGAGTTATGTTATCAGGATATTCTGGAGCTTTGGAGATAAGCCGGATGACGAGACGTAGTATTTGTATCTGATATTATTTATTCCGTTGTGTATTCTGTATGAGGACAAGTTTATATAACTGTCCATTGTTGTATTGAGTTGTATATTGACTCTGATGATTGATGTATGTATATAAACTGATATAGTTCTTTGTTTTAAAAGACTAGTGTTTATTTATTATATATTGTTCCGCTGCGATATGTGAGATTCTGATATTGTTTCTGTTTCTATTGTTGTTCTCTATGTTCTTCTTCTTCTCTTCTCTCTTCTGTTCTTTTCTTCTTCTTCTACCTTTCTTCTTTTTAAAACCATAACTTTTCGGGTTTCCGGCATTCGATGGCTCGACAGTCGATAAAGTGAGTATCGATGTCGAATTTTCGAAAGTCGAAAATTTCGGGATGTTAGAGAACCAAAGGGAATAAAGAATGAGCAGTCAACATATTTGTCCAAACCATAAAAAATGTTCATAGTAGAGAAATAACCATGCGCACATGTCGAAATCCAAAGTAGTAGATATGCAAATTATCCAAAGTGTTAATCCTTGATTACAAAGTGCACAATTTAAGTTGCCCTAACAGCCATGAATCCCCATATTGGAGCTCTCTTTACAATATGAAAAGTAAAATGGCAATTAGAAGAAAAGGAGAACTAGAAAATTTTGGCCCCTCTTTAGGTGGGGGCACATATCTATTTATAGAAAAACTGGATTGCTCGATCTTTGACACGTGGCACCTTGTTAGAGGTAGATGGCCATGATTTATGCCAGTGGCACATGCCCGAATGGTATATGGCACGTCTTCTTTTGAACACTCGACGATAGCATTGATTTGTTATTCAAAAATAATAAGTGATGGCCTCATAGAATTCTTCACGATGGTCTTTATTTGCCACTTTTGGATTACATACAATAACTTCATAGGACTACTCACGATAGTATAGATTCACTACTTTAAGATATCCTATGATAGCATCATAGAATTCCCCATGATGGCCTTGACTTATCATTTGAAGATTGCACGCGATGGATATATTGGATTCTTAACGATAGCCTTTGTTTACCACTTGAAGATAGCATGCGATGGCTATATTGAACTCCCTATGGCTTTGCTACTTTATGTCACGATAGCCTTATAAGATTCATCACGATAGCTTCAGGATTCATCTCATTTAGCTCTACAAGACACTTCACGATGGTTTTGAATTTTTCTCTACGATAATCTCGAAGGCTACATCACGATGGTTGTTTTAATAGTTTGCCCCTCATTCCTCTTCTCATGATGATCTTAAGGAATGCTTCACAAAGGCTTAAGTACATTGCCCCATGATGGCTTTAATGGCCGCATTAATATTTTATGATGGCTTCAACAACATGCTCTATAATGGATTTAAAGCTTCACACGAAGTCCTTTGGGATTGTTATTTGATGAATTTGACTCGTTATATCACGATAGCCTTTTAAAACACTTCATGATGGCTCCCAATGCTTCATATTGTGATAGTTCTATAAATAAATATTCCTCACGATTACTCCAAGCACTTTGTATCATGATAGCTCTTTGAAATAACTCATGATGGCTTTTATGCACCTTTCACAAGGGCTCTCGTTCATATCCCACGAGGGCCTTCATTGTTTCCATTGTCTCACGATAGGTACTACATATCTCATGAAAGCTTCTTATCATGTTAACTTATGATAACTAGTATATTTAGGGTATAACACATAATAAATACATTGTTCCTTAAATAGATATCACTCAAAATATATTAAAGATTACATATCTTTAATATAGTTGCACTCTATCATTTATATATCAACAAATTACATGCATATGCACTAGTTGTTGAGGAAACTCAAAGTAGAGCTATTATGTGTATTACTATTAATATATTTCCTATATAGGGTAAGATACGTGCATGTTTTCTTTAGAAAACTCAAGGTACATGCATTATACTTAGCTCGTCATGAAATGATATGTAAGGGTGAATAATCTCTCTTAATTTGTTGAAAAAAATCAAGGTCAAGGTTGAGAATAGGGCAAAGACCATGGCTAGGAGTTATATATAATACAATCAATAAAGGGTTATCCATCGCTTGTGAGTTTATGATTCGTTGAGTATGCTCAAGGTCAGAATTCCAAGGCAAGCAAGTCCTAACACTCACTGGAGAAATCAAAAGGATTCTATATTTCTCCTAGGGTTTCGAGGAATATAAAAATCTAATGGGAGTAGAAATATAAAATTAATACATTTAACCATTCTAATATGGTATTAACGTATGCTATATAAAAATAAAATAATCTACTTCAATAAATTTATGCAACTAATATAATTGATAAAATGTTTCTGAGTTTAATTATACAAGTGAACCGAATAAGGTTTGACATAGAAATATGAAATATACCTATCAATAAATCCTTTAGTATGTTGTCACTTCAAGCCCATGCAAGAGCCAAATTATACAACTACAATGATAGAGTTAGGGGTATACCCTAGGGGCAATTATGTAATTTGCTACATATATAACTCGATAACCAATCTTGTTCAAAATAAAGAGTGTTTTCTTTATATTATATACTTATCGTATTGTGAAATGTTAATTAATTTTTTAATTTAATTATATTACATTTAGAAAGTCCTAAAATGGTATGTTATGTGATAATAACTATAATGTGTTGTAATCACGAGAAATTTATCAAATTAAAAATAACATATGATTTTAAATATTCCTAGTCAAGATGTTTTGAGATAGGATATCGATACATCCATTGAGACTAGAGTACGTAACACTCTCCAAATGTTGGGTAATGTATTAATCATGGATTTTAGGGGAACTAGGAGGTTATGCACTAATAGTTAAAAACTATGGAATGACTCAATCGAAAAAAATTTGTTTGTTAATGTAACTAAGGTCAAACAGAGAATCTTGAAATGACGATATTATACGATTCTCTCGACTTGAGAATATAGTTTTACTTTAATATGGACACATCACTTTGATTATAGTTAAAATGTAGCATGGCATCTATAGAAAGACTATAGTTGGATCTTAGTTGAAGCATTGAAAGTGAAGCATAATTCAATACAGAATTCATCTCCTTGGTTATATAAGGTTAGTATCATGGTCAATTGTAGCCAAGTCAAAGTCAAAGTATCCGACCATAGTAGTACAATTAATAATAATTGTTCTTATTAAACCAAGGACTTTGTATTTGGACTAACAAAATTGAATATTGACGATGTTGGAATTTTGATCAAAATCAAATTTCATAAGTCCTAATGTGATATGGTTTTGATGAAGAGAATTGATGTAAATAATTGTTGCTAACAGTTAAATGCTTATAATAGTAAAATTGGATTTTACCAAAAAATGTGTAAGCAATAAATTCAACAAAAATGTCATATCACTAGCTAAGGTGACATATGAGTGTTAATTTTTGAATTGTTCAATACTAATCGCTGATTGAATTTACACCTTTAAGTCACACAACTATAATGATGAATACTCCAAATAAACTACACGATTTAATTAATTTATAATTTTTTTAAATTCATTAACATTTATGGAATATTAATTATCATATCTTATTTTATTTTAGTTTGAATGCCATTAGTGTTTAATAAAATCTTATATATAAAAGTTATGTGTGCGCATATCGATATTCGATATCAATAGAATATCTTCATTGGATTTAAATAGACAGCTAATGGATTTGGTAATACTTTAAAGCCCATATTATCTCCTTGAATGGTCAGTCAAAGGTGGGGAGAGAAAATGTTTCAATTGAAATTGGAAAGGCAAAAGAGTTATTAAAAGAAGGCAAAAGGTATAGTTTTGGTTCCTCTCATTCTTCGACAAATTTTTATATGCCTAAGTTGTCCGATCTAATTTTGATGTTTATATTATATAAGATTCAATTAATAAGATACACATATATATTATACAAGTAAATTAAATTATAAAAGTTATAAATATGTTTATACTTATATAATTATATATGTATAAAATTAAGTGGAACCGGAATCCAAATTAGATTTAAGGAATAAGTATATATATAGTACGTATACCATGATTTCAGATGTGTCTGACACTTGAATCATGAGGGTATTTCATAAGAAATATATTATTCCCTAACTTGATACCACTCAAAATATATATTAAACATTATGAATCTTTAATATAAGCTGTCTGCTAACATTTATATATTAATATAATACTTGCATACTCTTTGGTTGTTAAGCTTTCCTCAAGCTAGAGATGTTATGTGTAGTACTATTTACATATTGACTAGATGAGGTAAGATATGTGCATGTATTTGTTGAGCTTTCCTCAAGGTACGCGCATTATACTTAGAATTTCGTGAAATGTTGAGTACGAGTGAATAATCTCTTTTGATTTCTCGATATTCCTGAAGGTCAAGATGAGACTAGGATAAAGACCATGAGATTAGGAGTTGTATATGATATAACCAATAATGTGTTATCCATCGCTTGGGGGCCTACGATTTGTTGATATTCCTCAAGGTCGGAATCTCAAGGCAAGCGAGCCCTAATGCCCACTAGAAAAATCAAAGACCTTGGACGCTATCCCATGGTCAGTCGGCTATGATTAATATTAGCCTTTCTGGTATTAATGGATCCTATAAGATCTACTAGTTGCAATTCTAATCACACAGAGTCTGTCTCATCGTACTTACCACCTGAAACCCATATATTGTAATAATGGTAAGTAGCTATGTAAACAAGTGAGTACATATAAATATTCAATAGGTGGTAATAAACAGAGCATCGACATATAAAGGAGATATTATCATGGTGCCTTAATAATTAGACATGGTACTACAATATCTTGTTAGATAGTAAAAATAATATTATATACTTTTTACAAAAAGGCGTACATATCTAAACTCTAGTATGGACCGTATTCAACATTTTTAGCGGTGCATATATTTAAGGGTAAGTTTGGCTCACATCCTTAACAAGTTTTAAAATAGAGAAAACATCATTCCCAACCAACATTTACGTTTCCGCTCCCTGTTTTCAAATTCACGCACGCAAAAAGACCGAAATACCCTTTATGTTTTTAACTTTTCAAACGTGTATAACTTTATTTACAAAAACCGGATCAACATAACGTTTTCACCAAAAAATCGCAAATTTTATGATCTTTAAAATGAGATCCATTGTTGATACCAAAAATTTAAATTTGTATTAAAGGTGCAATTATTTCAAATATTTGCAGACAATTCAGCAAATATTGAACATTTTCGATTTTTTTTCAAATATATAAAAATTGCAGATATTTCTGCAACTATATGGTATAGTTGCAGAAATGTCTGCAACTATTTCATATAGTTGCAGACATTTCTACAACTATTGCATATAGTTGCAGAAATGCAACTATTGCAAATAGTTGCAGAAATGTCTGCAACTATTTCATATAGTTGCAGACATTTCTGCAACTATTGCATATAGTTGCAGAAATGCAACTATTGTAAATAGTTGCAAATGCAACTATTGCAAATAGTTGCAGAAATGTCTGCAACTATTGCATATAGTTGTAGACATTTCTGCAACTATATGGTATAGTTGTAGAAATGCAACTATATGCAATAGTTGTAGACAGTTCTACAACTATTTGGTATAGTTGCAGAAATGTCTGCAACTATTGCATATAGTTGCAGACATTTCTGCAACTATTGCAAATAGTTGCAGAAAACGAACTTACACAGTACTTCAGTAAAAATCTTTTATTGCAAACAGATAAATCATTAAGCAAAGATAATTTTATCGTTCAATATAAACCAAATAATCACAGATAGAAAAAATGGAGCACGGTATAAACGAGGGTATTTATGGAAAAGAATTAAACCGAAACAAAAATAGGGACCGGATTTATAAAGTTTCGAACGGAAGGAGTTTTTGTGAATTACGTTTGGTTTTAGGGATGCGACCCTAATTTTCACTATATTTAATTATCATAGGTGTAATATTCCTTATCCATAGTGCATTATTTAAATCTATACTTGTAACTCATATTCAAGTATTTTAGAATCATATCAAAGGCATATTATGTACTTGACTTTAAATTTTTTTTTTGCACAATAAAACCAGCGAATTTGTAGCTTATCACTAAATTATCGTTTATACACTATAAAACTGGCAAAGTATACATAACCTCAATCATTATTAGTACACAATAAAATGTCAAATTTGTACTTTATAAAAACTATCATATGTACCCAATATAAACTAGCAATGTGTATAAATTTCTCATCAAATACTCAAATAGTTAATTAAATATTTCTAACTAGTAAATGTTGAATGTTCAATTAAGGAATAATCTATTTTATCTATAACTATTGGTAGCTATACTGGTGGGCAAACTTCTATCACAATATCCATGGCTACTAGTAGCTATAGAAATGGGTAGGCTTCTATTACAAATGTGCTTGTGAATACTGGTAGCCACATGGATGGGTAGAATTCTGTTACAATCATTAGAATAATCATATTAATTCATTTAGATCCAATTCACCTAATTCACATTGAAATCCCATATTCCCTAATTTATATGTCAAAAGTGTTTAAGGTAACAATATTGATGTATCACTAACTATGTCATAAAATGGTCATCACCAAACTAATGAAGGGATTATATATACTTATTTTCACTCTTATCCCAAATTCATGACTTCATGGAATGTGTGAACAAGTCATACCAAAATGATTGTCCTAATGACGTGAACCACATATCAAATGGATCACATACAAAGAAGTTCTTGCTTAATCAAATTTTAAGGACTATCTAATAATTTATAAATAAATTATACCTCCCCGCAATTAAATACATTCCAGGGTCTTCTGCACAATTTCCTTTTATCCTTTGTTTTTATTTTATTTTCCTGCTCATCCACCTGAATGAAGCTTCCCACCTTCTCTCGTCGTGCTCGGCTAACTTCGACCATGTAACAGCATGAAACCATCACCATTGTAGTCACTCGGATGAGAGGATCATTCCTTCATCATCAACTCTAAGCTCGGTTGTCATTAGTCTTGAGCTTGACGTCATCTCCTCTTCATTACAACAACCACCATAGACTGTCATACCTTACGAAACCACCACCATAATAATATTGTTTGTAAATCGTAGCTACTAGTACTCTCTGCTCCACTTGAGATCATCATCGATGGAGGTCGACCATCCAGACCTACCACATTAACTGAGAACTGCTCCTATCTCTGATTATTTCGAGCGTCGAGATCACCACCATTCTTCTTTACTCCTAGAGACAAGATCAATTATACCCATAATGATGACTTCGACGTTGGCTGAAAATTTGATCTAAACATTGCATCTCCTACTCCCCGACGAACTCTGACCATTGGATGACTTGTGAGCACCACCAGACCCCTAAACATAGAAGGCTAAACCACCATGTACGCAAGTTATTGCTTCCGTAATGATAAGCTTCGGGTATATAAAGGTACTGGTGGTGTGGTGAAGGTGATAAATGGTATAGTTACATTGGTATTTCATGTTGGCATATAGAAGACAGAATATAAAATAATGTATTCATTAGTTGTTAAGTTTGTATATGTATCTCCATAGGAAAATAATGAAAAGTATGCATGGAGTATTGTTTCCTTGCCAGCATGATCAAAATGAAGGACACAAGCTTTATTTATAATGTTCACATATTTACACTTTAGTCCATTAATAATTTAATTTTTGAATAGAACACATTACTGTTCATTTTGCCAAATGTCAAATATTTTGCCAAGTCTTTATAATCTTTTTACAATTTATCTTGTGCTTTCATGAATGAAGGCATGAAGCCATGACAGTTTGGATTTGTTGAAGGCTGCCGAGTTCGCATCGCTTCTGTTCGCATTGCTTCTGGGCACGTGTTGACCGAAGACGCGGCGCTAACTTTTAGGATCGATCCACTTTTTATGCCGAGCGACCGAGTCCTTCACTTGAATGTGTTCTCTTCGTATCGATCTACGCAATGCTTTTCGTATCGATGTTCTGTGCTCCACTTCGTATCGATGATGCATAGCTACTTCGTATCGATGTTATTGGTTTCATTTCGTATCGATATTTCGTATAGCCTAACTCTGTTCGTATCGATCACTATGTTTTTAGGTGTTGTTTCGTATCGAAGCGATACGAAACATCTTCAGATGATAGATACGAAACAGAGCGGACGTGATGGATACGAAGTGGAACTAGTACGATGGATACGAAGTGGGGAAGACATAATGGATACGAAATGGTGCTTGTGGGATGGATACGAAGGAGATTGAATGGATACGAACCATGCGTGTTCCATGGATGCGAACTAGCTTGATTCCGATGGATACGTAGGAGGCCGCTTCGGATGGATGCGGACGAGGATGGATACGAAGAATGTTCCCTTAGATGGATTCGATTGAAACCGATATGAAGGAGGTGGAGTGATGGATACGAATGGAAGCATTGCTTGATTTGCTTCGATCATATCTTGAACATATGAACTTCGATTGACTTGAAATTTGGAAAGTTGGCTTTCATAGCTTTGATTGTCGTGTCATGTTAATTGTAGCTCTATCTGGACTCGGGCAAAATTTACCAGCACCCATAGCGAACTTGTGTATAACTAGTTTTCGGGATGAACCGTCTTTGGTTTTCAGTCAATTCCTTGGTGTCACGGCCTTGACAAAAGGCGGGATAACATTTGCCTCCCAAAGTACGTCTTGTGAGAACATAACATACTTTGAAAAGCTGCAATCTTCATCTTGAAAAGTTATATCTGATTCGTTGAGTAATTGTTGTCTTTTTGTTGAAAGATGTAACCTTTGATTGACCTTCAGTAGTACAAATAATGAATTGTTGACTGTCAATTGTTGTACCGTGCACTGTTGTGACTGAGTGTTGAATGATAACAAACTGTTGTTCATTGTTGTAATTGTCACCAAGTGAGCATTCAACTCCTGCGAATTTCAAAAAGTGAATGTTAGTCCGACATACATGAATGTATGTTAACCTGACTCTCGTAAACTTTTGCATGTTCACGAGTCGTTGTCGGTTTTCTTTTATACCGAATTTGTATCGATCCTCTCCTGAATCGATGTGAAATTCGAGTTGTAACAACGCTTGATGGTTGTTTTTAAAGTATCTCTTCGTATTGATCCTCTCCTGGATCGACATGAAAAGTTAAAAAGTTGTTCCTCGTATCGATGGCAATCGATACGGATCAATTGGCTGTTTAAATCATTTCGTATCGACGGATACGAATTCCGGTGGTCTTCAAAGTGATGGACATGAAGTTGTCACTTCGTATCGATGGAGTCGAACAATCCAAATATGACTTGGTAGTGGCGTTCGCATCGATGAAAACCGATGGATATGAATAGCTGTTGCTTTAGATTGATGATGAATGAATGCGAAGAAGGCTTCTTCGCATCGATTGGGAGGGAGACTGTTCCTACCGCTCAACATGACTGGGAGGCGAATCGTCTTTTCTTTTGATTTCGTACCCATATAAATTCGTTTTGGACTTAGCCAAATTCTCACTTGCTTCCATTTCAATATTTTGCGTTCGTATCGATCGTAAACTCGAGAAAAAGAAACTGCCTTGGCCTTCGAACCATTTAACCCCTTAATCCCTTGAATTAGCTGCTCGAATTAAGTAATTAGTTGAAATAATCCATTTTAGAGCGACGAGACTCGAGTTTGAAGCCAATTTGTCCAACTTCACGGCCAATTCTGATGGTGTTGATGCCAGAATTAGGTCAGAGTATGGTCGAGGAAGTAGGAAATGGCAATCGAACTGTTTGGAGAAGAAGAAGGGATGATGGATGCAAAGAGACCATTCGCATCGATTTAGGAAGAGCGATTCGTATCGTTCAAAAACAATTAAAGTTCGTATTGATGGATATCGATAGAGCATCTTATAGAAGAAGGGAGTGGCTTCGTACCGGTTGAAGATGGTGGGAGTTCGTACCGATCTAGAACGATCGATACGAAAACCTACCTACGCGATCGATACGAAGTGTCAGTTCGGTCGATCGATACGAAGGTGCGGCCCATGATCGGTACAAAATGAAGGGCTTGAAATTGATACGAACTAGCGTTATGGTGATTGATACGAAGTCTCTTCCTTTGCGATTGATGCGAAGATGGAGCACACGATTGATATGAGATGAAGGGCTTCTGGTAATCGATCCAAGTTTCACCCTTGATGGATACGAAATCTTGTACAACTGAATCATCTGACCCTGACGAGCTTCAGCCTTGCATAATTGGACTTGATTGTTTCACTACATATCTGACTGCCTTTCGAAGCTCGTCGATGGAACTGTAACTTGACATAATTTGACGAACTTTAACTTGGATCGATTTCCGAAGTCAGGATGGCACGGTTGTGACGGTCAGCGATGACGGTCACTCCGATGGAATTTCGAGGTCTCGTCGTTTAAACACTCTTCTACATCTTGTAGTATTTCTATTGAACTTTCCCAAGCACTATACAATATTGCATTGCACAACACATTCATGTACTTCACACTGGGGAACACACATGCTTATTATCACCTAATGATGGTTTTTGATGAGTTGATTAGTTATGGAACCCGGGAGTTCACAGAAACAGGAGGTTCAGAGTCCACCTCCTTTGGTAATAGAGATGCCGGCCTTCGCGGCCGAAGTCATAAGTCCAGCTCCGGATGAGTTACCAGGAGCAACATTCATTGGGAACCCACAAGATTCTGTTCCATCCAATGTCACCGAAGATATGTTGGGAAAAATTTGCTTGCGGCACGGGCTATCGTTGAACGATGTTCTGTTACCAGGGCCGAGCGACAGGCCACATGCTCCCCCGGAAGGGTACACTGCTTTTAATCAATTTTCCTACACAGCCGGGACACTTCCACCATTCAATCAATATATCCGGGAGGTGCTATCTTACCTAAGAATTGCTCCATCATAGTTGCATCCAAATGGATACGCGTTGTTGAACAGCTTATTCATTGTTTTCATGGAGCATCTCTTACGGCCCCCGACCCCGGAGGAAGTCAGATTCTTGTTCAATATCATAAGTCGAGGAGATAATCCCTCGTTCACATTCTTAGAGGTGGTCAGGAATTGCCAAGTTCTGACTGGAACCTGGACCAGACTTAGCTACTTTAAGACTGAGTGGTTCTACGTTTGGTGCCCTCCAGGGTTTGCTAGATGGTGGTTAGTTAGACGTAAGTGTCGCAATTTCTCTTATGACTAACGAGATAGTTGTAATCGACGTTGAGTCTAATATTTACTTTCCTTTACAGCCGCAATTCCATGACCCGAAGTTGCCCGATTTAAAGATATGGTGCAGATTCTTCAAGAGGTACCGGGCGAGATTAGAGAGATCGACTCGGTACTTACGGATGAAAATTTGAGGGTCATTGGGCTGATTGATAGAGACCAGAGCATAAGGCCTGAAGGAACTCTTAGGGCAGCTCCGACAAGACGGGCTGGGCGTAAGGCGCCTGGAGTAGTAATTATTGAGTAGGGTGGTGAAGAGGATACGCCCACCGAAGACGAACCCATAGCCGAGCCTTCAGATAGTCCTCGACATTTAGAAGGAAAGAGAAAAGGCAAGGCTATTGCTCATAAGCTTCACAAGTCTTCAAGATGGAAATCTGTGGTCATGTCCCTGCCAGCCGCCGGTGTTAGAATCTCGGAGGCTCCTCCCCCATGAATGGAGAATCCCTTCGAAGGACTCGCTGACATCCAATTCCGAATTATGTGTCGCTCCAACAAGACACCATATTGGAAGGGCTTCAAAGCGCTTTAAATTTAATCGAGTCACTTCCTACGAGTATGGCCGATATAACCGGTTGGTCAGAGGGTTTGCACATGCATACACACACTTCACGACACTACACGATTTCCAATCATAAGCTATTCATTTCTGGAGATTACTAACTCTGATTTTCTTTTCATTCTACAGGCACAATGTCGAAGCGAGGATCTATGCTTGGCAGCCTCCGTTCTGCTCGCCATTCGTCTAGTTCATATCACGAGTCTCACAGACGTGAGGTTGATAGAGACCGCGACCACGGCTACTCTAGCCAGTAGAGGGAGCACTATGAAAGGGACAGAGATAGGGAGCACAGCTGCCGCTCTCGGTCATGCTCTCTGCCACTTAGAGGTCCAATACAACCTTCAGGTTCTGGCAAACAAATCCATGAATCTTCACGTCAAATGCAACCTTCCCAAATACCACGGCCTGATCAACAGTGTCGGAGGACCGAAGCCGAAACTCCCATTGTTAGTGAACAGTCCATCACAGAACCTACCGGGGAAGGAGCGATCAGAATTGCTAAGCTGAAAAAGGACTTTCCAAATTTCTGTTTTGATGGCTTCGTCTTTCCCCTGCACTTAAAGAGAATTCCTATCGAGGCAGAACAAACAATGCATGACTACATTCATGATGTTTATGGCCAATACCGGGAATGGATGAAGACCAGGGACAAAGTATCAGCGGTGGCCTTAGAGCGAGCGAAGACAATCAAAAAATTAGGGACCGATCTCGCTCAGAAGGACCGCATAATCCAGCTGCTCAACGATGAGAATGAGTCCGCGAGAAATTTAGAGACAGAGGCCAATAAAAGGGCTGAGGAGCCAACTCGGCGGATGGAAGAGATGAGGCAGACACATTTAGCCCTGGTTGAGGAGATGGGACATTGGACCACCACAGTTATGGCCGAAAGAGACGGGGCGCTTAAAGAGCTTGAAGAGCTCAAAGCCAAATTTGCCAAAATCGTCAAAGAGAAAGACGATGCAAACAAAGCCGCCCAGGAAGCATGTGAACAGGCTGTGGTGCTTAGGGATGAAAGGGATGCGACAATGGTCAAAGTTCAGGAAGTCGAAACTAGGGTTGAGAACAAAGTGAAAGCGGTGGAGGCCAGGTTAGAGACTGACATCGAAGATCTTCTTATCACATATAACGCCAACACCTTGAAGCATCGAAATTTGACCTGGCTCGAAAACTATCTGTCACACCTATACAATGCTTGGTGCCGCTAGGTGGAAGATGAAAAGGCATATCATCAAGCTGAATCTATCGATGAATTTGAACTGGAGAATCGGATGTTGAGTGAGGAAGGAAGAAGAGTTCTCCACGACATCACTATCACATTCGAGAAGGAGAAGCTCGGTACTCAACATTCAGAAGCTGGAGAGGGTTCTAGCGTTAAGCATCATGATGCGGGCCTTGAAGTTTCTATGCCAACCCAACTCGAATCTGCTCCTACAGTTGATCCTCAATCTATGCCCGCATACAATCCTGATCAACCACATTTGTCTCTAGCTCGCGAGCATGTTTCTGAAGCTGCTCGGCCACCCACGAGTCAATCTGAGGAAGGTATTCTGAATATTTATCGCACCTATTCGTAGTAAGGAACTTTGTTCAAAGCAGTTATTAACATCTTTTCTCTTATCTTTATCCAGCGATCAGAGCCAGACTGGTCGTACCCCCTGTGACTCAAGAGTCGCATCATGAGCAGGAGGCCTTTATGACAAAAGCGACCACCACAACAGCCACTGCACTAACTGATGGAGCACAGGGGAGCATGTTTACTTTCGATGAGCAGATGATGGAGGAACTTCTTGGTCATCACAGCGACCCTTTTTTGACCTGCCATTTGTCATGGGCGGAGGCGCACCCGTGATCAGCTCCTCGGGCCCAACTGCCAGCATCCCCGCAGACGCCCAAACACTTCATGAAGAAGAAATAATGGCTGAGATCAATGCCGAGATTGAAGCGGCCGCGTGGGCTAGCGGTATTGGAGGTGGGATAGCGGGCCCTGGTCCAACTCCTCTACGAATGATTCTCCGGGAGGCACGGTTGTCGACACCGGTGTGCCTCCCCCATCTTTCAACATCGATCCTACCCCTCCGACTCCGCCTTCAGAAAGTATTCCAATTCATGTGAGTTCGGAGGAAGAGGTTACAATAATTCCCCCGGCTGGAGGCCAACCACCAAAAGGCAAAGGCTCGAAGAGGCATCCAAGTGGTAGCTCCAGTGGGTCAACGCCGGGGAGGAAGAAGAAGAAAGTGAAAGAATATGCATGTCTTTTTGCGTCATTTTTGGTAGACAGATAGGAATTTCTTTTTGTTTCATGTAGGCCGTGTATAGATGCGGATTCGGCCCCCGCTAGTAGGAATTCTTGGAAAGATTTTTGTACTTATCCTTCTTTTCTAAAGAATAGTTAAAATAAAATTCCGTTGTCTTCAGCACAGTTTGTATTTGTTTGATTAAGTATTTCAGCGTTCGAACCTCCATTCGATGTACTTGTGAAGTTTTAGTCTTTGAATCGGACTTGAGTTTATTCATTAAGTCTTGAAGCCATGACTTCTGGTCATGATCGAATATTAGGTCGAATTTCAATACTGCACTATCTCGATCAGTAGCTGGTATTCAAGTTTTGCCCCCAGCTCCGGGAATAAATTGAAAAGATCGGTCGGCAGTTGAATTTTGCCCTCAATACATCGAGCTTAACTTTGTTGAATCGAGGTTGAAAGAAGACAAGTTCGGGTGGTCGAATCACACCTGCTCATCCATTGGTGATTGCATCCACGCTCTGGGGATTGCACTTGTTCGTCGACGGTCGGTTACGCCCGCTTAAGATTTAGAGATATGTTCGTGCTCCGGGGACTTAAGTTACTTTATGGGCGGTCAGTCATACCCGTTTGATATTTAGAGTTTCGTCCGCACTCTGGGGACTTAGATTGATTCGTGGGTGGTCAACCATGCCAGATTTGCATTTATACTCCGGTCCGCACTCCGGGGACTCGATTGTCCTACGGGTGGTCGTTTCACACTCGGTTTGTGTTTAAACTCCAATCTGTGCTCTGGGAACTTAGAGTTAGTTGATGTTTATACTCTAGTCCACACTTTGGGAATCTGGAGTTAGTTAACAGACGGTCAATCACATCTGTTGTGAGTTCTAGAATTCCGTTCGCACTCCGGGAACGATAGATGTATCAGGGTCATGGATGGTCGGATCACATCCACTCTGAGTTAACAAGTGAGGTCGTTAGATGAACGGGTCCATCCTCCTCGAACTTGTTTTAAACACGAGCGAAGTCGTTAGGTGGACGGATCCACCCTCTTCGAGCCTGCATTTTTATACTCCAGTTCGCACTCTGGGAATCTTGAGTTAGTAAGAGGATTGTCGTGTATCAATCCTTTTTTGGCTTCAGTGTGATGACTTTCCCCTGAGCTCGGGTTTCACTTAGCGAGTGACCGGTCATATCACAGTCACTCCCTATTTGAATATGTCCCACCATAGGATGGAATTTAGCTCTTCGTGCATTGTGATGGTCGTATGATGCATTTAGAAATCACTGCTCTGGCACAAAGAGATTGCATTTTATTGCTGAAATAAGAAAATACGGCAAAAGTTAGTTGCCTTATTACAAATTCAAATTTCGAAATGCATAATCAAATTGCAAACGAAAAGCAGACTGAATGAATAAATAAAGCCTGTTATGTGTAGTAGCAATGAAGACTCTCGCTGTTCCAAGCTCTCGGCAAAGTGAGACCATCAACAGTCGATAATTTAAATGTGCTGTCTCCGAGTCTTCGTTTAATGACATACGGCCCTTCCTACGTTGGTTTCATATGCAAAGAAATCGGGTAAATTCTCTTAAGGACAAGATTGCCAAGTTCAAAGGTTCGGGGTCGGACCTTGGTATTGTACAATCGGGCGACTCGACTTTGGTACGCGGCTGCCCTCAAATCGGCCTCTTCTTGCTTCTCATCCAACAAGTAAAGAAATTCGGCAAGTAATATAGCATTCGTCTTCGAATCATAATATGTCACATGATGAGAAGGTACTTCCATCTCGACTGGAATACAGCTTCTGAACCGTAGGAAAGAGAAAATGGAGTGTGGCTAGTCGTGGACTTGTGGGTTGTTCGATAAGCCCATAGGGCCATAGGAAGTTCATCGACCCATTTGCCCCCGGCCTTTTCCAGCCATTTATTCAAGATGGACTTTATAACTTTATTAACGGCTTCAACCTGTCTATTCGCTTGAGGGTGTGCAACTGCAGAGAACTTCTTCTAGATGTGGAATCGTTGACAGAAATTCTTAAATTCAACACTGTCGAATTGTGCTCCGTTGTCAGTGATGATGGTATGTGGGAGGCCAAATCGACAGGTAATGTTGCGTACAACAAAATTGATCACTTTCTTTGTTGTGATAGTAGCAACGGGCTCAGCTTCCACCCATTTGGTGAAGTAATCAACTGCAACGATGGTACTTCGCACCACCTTTAGCTAGAGGTAGAGAACAAATAATATTGATGCCCCATATTGCGAACGGCCAGGGACTGGCCATCTGAGTTATTTCGGTAGGCGGGGCTCTCAGAATCCGAGCATGCTTTTGACATCTGTCACATTTCCTGGCGTAATCCGATGCATCGCGATTTACAGTCGGTTAATAGTATTCATATCGGAGCACTTTCTTGGCAAGAGCTTGCCCCCGGTGTGATCGCTACATTCTCCTTCGTGTACATCATGCAATACTCATTTGATTTCATCGTGGGAGATACACCGGAGTAAAGGAACAGAGTATCCTCTTCTATACATGACCCCATTCTGAATAGTGAACAGTGAAGCCTTTCGAAGAACTTGTCTTTTTTCACTCCTGCGCGCCGGCAGGGTTACGTACTCAAGATAGTTTACCAGAGTCCTTATAGGGAATGACTTCAAATACCCAGTCTATTTCCATATGATCAATGCTCGGGGAAGATAATGTTTCTACAGGAACAAGTCTCATCAGCTGTGCCTCACCGGTACTGGCTAACTTTGCTATGGAATCGGATTTCAGGAGTTTCGAGTACAACCCCAGCGCCTGAGCAGCGGTCATTCGATGCACTATCAGTATGTAGCTTCCAGACATATTTAGGAGATTCACTAGTTTCGGGCAAGTCCTCCGGGATAGTGAATTCAGTGATGAAATCTGCTAGGACTTGTCCTTGAATGGACCGCCTCGGTGTATAGGTGATGTCGAATTGACTCAGCTCGATATTCCACTTGAGTAACCTACCAGACGTCTCAGGCTACGTAAGGACCTGTCGTAACGGCTGGTCGGTGTATACAGTAATAGCATGAGCCTGAAAATATGGACGGAGCTTTCTTGAGGCAATGACAAGACAATAAGCCAACTTTTCCAGCTTCGGATAATTTCTCTCTGCTCCGGTCAGTCGTTTGCTAATGTAATATACCGGCCGTTGTACCCGGTGCTCCTCCCGAATTAAGGAGGCACTGATTACGTTCTCTGACACCGCCAAGTAGATTTACAATCTCTCATGATCAATAGGCTTTGGAAGAATGGGCGGTGTGGACAGGTGTTAAACCGATTCTCGGAATGCGCCCTCACATTCTGTAGTCCATTCAAAATTCTGTTTTCCTTTTCTGATCGGATCAAAGAAGGGAATGCATTTGTCGGTGGGTTCTGAAATGAACCTGCTCGGCGCTGCTACTTTCCCATTGAGGCTCTGGACTTTTTTTATAGTCCTTGGGGTCTCGAGATTTCTTATTGCCCATATTTTCTCGGGATTGGCTTTGATTCCTCGAGCATTAAAGATAAATCTGGGGAATTTTCCAAACGCGACCCCAAAGTGACACTTCAATGAGTTGAGTTTCATTCTGTACTATCGAAGGATGTTGAACATCATTTCTAGGTCTCTGATATGATTTGTGGAGAATCACGACTTCACAAGCATGTCGTCCACATATACCTCCATGGTTCTTCCGATCTAGTTAGCGAACATTCGATTAACTAGCCGTTGGTAGGTTGCCCCAGCGTTCTTAAGCCTGAACAGCATCACTTTGTAGCGGTAAAGTCCTAGATCGGTGACGAAGCTGGTATGCTCTTGATCGGGTAAGTGCATGGATATCTGGTTGTAGCCGGAATACGCATCCATGAAAGATAAGAGTTCATGTCCAGTCGTTGAATCTACAAGATGATCGATTCGGGGAAGTGGAAAACTGTCTTTAGAGCAAGCTTTGTTCAAATCTGAGTAGTCAACGCATGTTCTCCATTTCCCGTTGGGTTTTCTGACAAGTACAGGATTGGACACCCATTCCTGATATAATGCATCTCAGATAAACCCGTTGGACCTAAGTTTATCTACTTCTTCCTTAAGGGCGGCAAATCTCTTTGGATCCATACCATGCCTTTCTTGCTTGACCGGGACATGCCGTGGGTAAATATTCAATGTGTGGCTCGCGATGTCCGGCGAGATCCCACACATGTCAGAGTGTGTCCAAGCAAACACGTTGAGGTTTGCCCGGAGAAATTCAACCAATTCCTCTTTCATCTATTGGCTTAGCTAAGATCCAATCTTTACCATTTTAGATTCGTCATTATCATTTATCGGAACGTTGATCGTCAGCACTGTCGGGGAAGCCTGATTGTCTTTACTTTCGTCTTCACTTTCGGTATCTCTCGGGTCAAGATCCCTTGGGAATTGGTTGGGGTGCCCGGTCCTTGACCCAAGCATTAGCTGTCAATTCTCCGCAAAGTGGATGTAGAGATATTCCTCTACGCCCTTTCCTTTTTCTTTTCACTGTGCCTCCCGCAGCTCAGCAACATAACACAACACCAGAACTGTCATTTTGTAACGGTTATAACCGTTGGAAATCAAATTCCCAGCGGTTATAACCGTTGGTAGCAGGTACGTAATAATTTTTTTTACATATTTTATAACGGTTATAACCGTTGGGAATTTTGGTCATTCCCAATGGTTATAACCGTTGGGAATTTTCGTAATTCCCAACGGTTATAACCGTTGGAAAAAACCGTAATTCCAAATGGTTATAACCGTTGGAAAAAACTGTAATTCCTAACGGTTATAACCATTGAGAATCTTGGTAATTCCCAATGGTTATAACCGTTGGGAATTACTTCACGTTCCCAACGGTTATAACCGTTGGGAATATTTTAATTTCCAACAGTTATAACCGTTGGGAATTCCTTGCATAAGTAAACAGCAAAATTACCAACACTTAAAAGTGTTACAAATTTGGTATAACTGAACTATATCTTATTCAGCATCTAATAGTATTTCATTCAACAATATTTATACGAATTTACAACAATAGTAAACACAAGACTAAATTTCAAACTAACATATCATCGAATCATTAAAAAACATCAAACGTACGAAATAGAACATATCAAATTCTACAAAGTTCATTGTGACAACTTCAAATTTCACTACTACAACATATCTAGAAGCTTACAAACAACGAATACGACACTCCGGCAAAACTACAAAACCACCATCAACCAACTCGGATAATGTATAATGACCATTTTGAGGTGCATCAAAAAGTGGCTCGTCCGGATTCTCGTGTAGGCTTGCATTCCGGATTCTCTACTTCCTACATGCATATATATGAATTCATTTGTAAATTATCCATTACCATTAAGATTTCTTAAAAAAAGTGCAAACTTCCTACACAATAGGAAAAAAAGTGCAAGCATTCGAAGATTTCTTAAAGAAGCCAATTCTAATCCCAAATCCAAAAAATCAATAAGAAAAGCAGAAATTTGATAATTATATTGTCAGTGGCAATTGGTGTGGGCTTCATTGTATTAGTGATTGGCGTCTATTTCATTTGTTGGCGAACAAAAAAAGCAGTGTATACTATCATGCCTTGGCGAACGGTTCTAAGTGGACAACTGCAGAAAGCATTTGTCACAGCATTTGTGTCACTAATTATTACTAAAATATTGAAATTATGGTCTTTAGTGGGTCTCAACATGAAATGCTTTTAATTAATTGCTAAAAAAATTAAACCATAATCTTTAAGTTGGTCTCAACATAAAAAAAGGTCTGATAAACAGATTATGTAACCGGTTCCACCCAAAATTATAGGGAAACCCTCAGTAAAAACGTTTTATTAATTACTGCTCCACCCCACCCACGCACGTAAAAAAAGAGAAACCCTCGCTAATTTTGTTCGTTCAAAAAGGAAAACACAGAAAGAAATCTAGCCGCCTCCAGAAATTTTCTCCCCCAAAAATTTAGAACTCGATCCACTTCAACATAGGCAATGTTCCAGGAAAGTCATTAATCATTGTTCTAGATAAAATCGACTAACCTGCTAGGTACAGTGTTCTTCCGGTTGATACCTTTGTTGCACTCCCATCACCGTTAATTCCCTTCAAACTATCATTATCTGACCATAGATAAAAGAGCTAAATTCAGACATGTAGACTGAGATTTGACAATACAAAAAGTTCTGAGTACTCATCCTAAAAAATCCTATATGAATTCCTTGTATTGCGGTAGTTGATTTAAATTTATACCTTAGTTTATAATATTCAAAATACGGTAGACGAAGTGGAGATGATACTTGATAAGTTATGAAGATAATAAGTTTATAATATTGCAAGCGCGGACGCGCAAGCACGCACACACATATATAAGTTCGTATTTTTTCCATACATATAATTTTGAAATATGTTTACATTATTTGATTTAATAAGTTTATCGGGACATTATCATTTTTACTACAACTACTAATTACTACTAAGTTTATCATAGAGTTTGGCCTCTTCAAAGGTACATGCTGTGCGTGCGTACATAATATATATAAAATATAACAACAAAATCATTACGTATAGTAAAACTACATAGTTAAGTTACCTCTGTATCGTTTAGCTCTACAACTAAAAAGAAAGTCCAAGAAAGTAAGAAATTCCCTGCTAGAACTGCAAACTACGTGACATACACTTCTGTTTTCTTATGAAATGGACTTAAAAAAGAGTTACCTTATTACCCATGACACTTGAGTATGTTGAATTCTTATAAATTGCATAAATTGGACACATTTATTTCGTAACTTCACAATATGAAAGCAATTTATGGTTTTGCATTGTGTGTTAGTAACCGCCTTATGGTAAAAAGTGTAACTTTGACTTTGCATTTAAGATAGGATTTTAAAGGGAATCTTGAAATTGTGAAAGTGCTTAACAAACAAAAATCCCAAACATATCAAAGCAATAATGATTAATACAGCAAAACCCATAGCATTTTTGTACTCCAATTTTGCTTATAGAAAGAAGTGAAGAAAGAAGTGAAAAAAGAAAGAAGAAAAGAGGTCTTACTTTTATTGTTGGGTAGCTTGGTAGGTGTGAGATGAGCAGAAGCAGAGCAGCAGATGATAGCAAAAGCAAGAATGACAAAACTTTTTTTCTACAACATAAGAAATATTTTTATCCAATATGTATTTATTACCAATGTTCAACTGAATTTGGATCCAGACTCATATTGCTGCAATTATTGTTTAACAGCACATAAGTTCACAAATCCAAATCAACAAAATAAAGCCATCAACATTTGTGTTCTTTTTTTGTTGTCAATAAGTAGTTGTCGAACTTTCAAAATGTTTTTTAAGTGGATCAAATTCTTTTGGGCATGTTGTACGATTCTACGTCGACGAGAAAATAATAATTTTATTTCAATAATGTCTGAACGAAAAAACAGTGGAAGTTTTACACTTTGTCTATGCTGCTATGTGTTCGCTAAGTTACCACTGACAACACTAATCTTTATTTTGAGTTTTTTTTTCTTTACTGACCGATATACACTCGATATCCCCCCATATGTTGGAGAACCCTTTATGAGTTGACTTTGAAATCATCTTCTTTACAACTGTTCTGATTTTGAACACTAACTTGAGGTTAGATTCATGTGTATTTTATTTCAAAGAGGCTTGACTTTGTACTTTAATTTGTTGTCATTTACAGTATGAAAAGTAGTGAAGTTGTTGGCAGAATTGGATGAATTATTTTGAGACGATCACATGGGAATATTATTTGTGTAGTAATATCTGAAAACCTACAAAAATCCAAATTCTAAAGTATTTAAAAAATATTCGGAGAAATTGAGGAAATCTGTAGTTTTTCATGTCAAGTACTAATTTCCTTACTAAGCTGGTAGCTAACTAGCTGATAATTTTCTGTATAATTCTTCTGATCTGTGTATTGCTACATAATAGTTTTGTTCAAATTGCAATCATGTCATGTTAGTTGATTCTGATCATGTTTGCAAAGTGGTTTTCTTTGCAACTTCATTTTTTTTAACTCTTAGTATGTAAAACTTATGTTGATAAATTTTTTGTGCATTGTAGCCAACCGTCTCTGTTTCATTTTACAATATTTAAATTACTTGCTTACTTTTTTATGTACTGATAATTAAGCGTCTGGTTTTATCATTTCGTACCAAAAAATGTTTTCAGATAAATACTTTTTTCCTTATTAATTCACATTCTGTTGTGGCCTTCAGAATGTAATTACTCTTCTAAAATTCTTAAATTCATAAAAAAATATGTCAGCGCAACTATAAATCATTCCACATAATCACTGGGCTATATTAACTATTTGTTATGTTCTTCCAACAGTAACATTCAATGCTAATTAGTTAACTACGTGGCAATGGATTCAAATATCTATACCCAGTTGCCAGAATGTTCAAGTCTCAAACGACTGATCTGATCGATGTAAGTTCAAATATTCAGCTGGTTGTTTTCTTAGCCATTTTGTTTTTCTATCTTAAATTATCTAACTACCTTTCATATATATACAAGTACTGACAACCAAACAAGAAACTTACATCACCTTTTCAAATTGTAAAACTAAAACCTTTTAATTACTCCAAACATATATCTAAAAAGCACTCTTCAAAAACTAAGCATAAACTAAAAATAGATGATTTTTAACAATAATTGAAACAAGATTTCTGTAATTTTGGTCAATTATTATCTCATATAAATAGACCCAAAACGAGTTCAAATATAACTCAATTTTCTACGCCTAAGAGAAAGAATAATTGCATATTAAAAAAATGGTTTCAAAATCTTACCTGTTATTTGTAATAAGAACCTCCAACGTCGTCACTTTGCCTCTAATGTCATATGAACCTTCGACGATGCTCACCTTCTTCGCCGGTCGATCTCCACCTCCGCCGATGAGCTTGAGCGCCTTTTTCAATTCCTTATATGACAAGAATTTCTCCACCTCTGCCAGCGAGTTTAAGGAGAAACCCTAGTTTCAAAACAGTGGTTGTTGACCAAACGAGCAAAATCTGAACCAAGGAGGTCTATTAAACAGGGAATAACGACGCGGAAGGTGGAGAGAGAGGACGGAAGAGAATGGAGGAGCAAGGGTGAAGTGGAGACGAGCGTTAGAGGAAGAATTTAGGAGGCGGCTGTAATTCCAAATTTCATTTACAGGGTTTTGGGGTCAAAATATGCTCGTCAAAGATAAAATTACTATGCAATATACTGTAGTTTGATGTATTTACGATATTACCAGGTTTTGTAACGGTAATAAACATTGTAAGATTTTATAACAGTAATACCCGTTAGTAATTTTTAACGGAAATAATTGTTACGAATTGGGATGGGAAAAATGTTACAAAATGGGCTGTTTGGTGTAGTGTAACATGCTCATCCAGCAGCCTGGTCTCCCTTAATGACTCCAACTCCATTGTCGGTAGGGAATTTCAGAGTTACACACCAAGGGGCGATGGCAGCCCTGAACTCAACTAGGGCCGGTCGGCCCAAGAAAGCATTTTATGGCGAGTCTATATTCAATACAACAAACTATAATATCCAGACTCTCCGACGTTCTCCAACTCCTAATTCCACCAGAAGCTCCACCATCCCAGTGGGTATAGTCGCACTTCCATTGAAGCCATGAATATGCAACTGAAAAGGCTTCAAATCTTTCGCTTCCATCTTCATCTGACCATAAGCTCGCTTAAACAATATGTTCACTGAATTTCCATTGTCCACTAAGATCCTCTTCATCCAAGCAGGACTATCTGAGCTGAAATAACTAGTGGATCAATGGTTGGGGCTTCGATTCTGTCGACATCCCTATCTCGAAATACAATGTCGTCTGTCATTGTCTTCTGTTGTTTAGTCGGAGCCCTGTCTTCCAAATTACTACAACATTCGAAGCTCGCATGGCTATTGGCGCTGGCATACAACTCCATTTCCCTCCAGCTCCGATCTGCCTGATGAGGACCACCACTGACAGTATTAATCACCAACCTCCCGCCGGTACGAGCGGGTTCCTTCGGTCTCGTCTGATTTGGTATTTGGTTCTGATTCGATGGGCCCGCACCTCCAGACTGCGGCGCCCG
Source organism: Allium fistulosum (assembly GCA_030737815.1). Lineage (NCBI taxonomy): Eukaryota > Viridiplantae > Streptophyta > Magnoliopsida > Asparagales > Amaryllidaceae > Allium > Allium fistulosum. The sequence goes on along the minus strand of CM060902.1, from coordinate 138,066,315 downwards.
AACAAACTGCTCCAACTTTCTTTCTTGGGTTAACTTCTCGATAATATCCTGTAAATGACAACGCTCGTTCGTGTTGTGGCTATAACTATCGTGAAATCTACAATACTTCCCCGTTTGAATCTGTTTTTCTGACGATTGCTTCGGAGCAGGTTTCTTATATTGAATGGTATTGCAGGTCTGCAAGTACACATTTTCCAAAGATGTATTCAAAGGAGTATAAGTGTCAAACATAGGAGCTCTACTTCTTGGCCCACGATTTTGATCCCGTTTCCTGTTTTGATTTCCATCGCCTTTCTGCTGATTTTGTTTATTTTGTATGTTTAACTGCACCTTTTCGGAACTCTCCCCAGTTTGTTTTACAACGACATTGCTCTGGATTATTTCCACACTGGGCCCTATGTCATCCTTTTTCCTAGACTATTTTGCATCCTCTCATCTCAAGAATTGAGCTGCCTTGGAATAGAAACGGTCCAATGACGCAGGGGGTTTTCCGGCCAACCAGTTGCCAAATTCGGAATCGGGATCGATCCCTTTAGTCGGTGCCATCAGAAGTGAGTTATCATTGGGATTACTAATCTCAACGCATGCAGTATGAAACCTCTCCAGATAATGTCTGAGTGTGTCTCCAGGAGCTTGGATGACGCTGGACAAGGTATTGACATCTTTCGACCTTGTGACATGCATGCAGAACTATTCAACAAATTTCATTGCCAACTGGTCAAAACATGAGATAGATCGGGGCGGTAGACGAGTAAACCACATAGTCGCTATGCCCCCTAGGGAGATCAGGAAACTTCGGCATTTGACCGCATCATCAGCTCGTGCGACATTCATTAACCATTCGTACTTTAGAATGTGCTGGTTGGGATCAGAACTCCCTTCATAAACAGGTAAAGTTAGCTTTCTGAATCGCCGAGGTGGTTTAGCGGAAAGGATATCATCGGTGAAAGGGGTATGACTCCAGGAGATTCCCCAGTCGTCATTGGTAAGGCCCTGACTTTCACGGATCATCTGACGAATCATTGTCGGGATGTCGGGCATCTGGACATGCTGGGCATGCTGGGCCAAGGTGTGGTCGGGTTCCACAATGCGAGGATGGGCCAGGCGCGGTCGATGGTCCATACCTTGCCTCCTTGGCTCTAGGTCTTTGGGAACATAAGGTTCATGGGTATAATCATGTTGACCAAGGTTCAGATCTATTTGGTCCCGAGCACCGGCTCCCAACTCGGTAGCAGCGGCAGCAGCGCAGTTGTTAGTAATATGGTAAGGAACAATACCTCCTCGGGAGGAGGGTCTGGTCTGATGGCTGGTTGACGGGCCATCCCTCGGTTGCCCAATAGTCAAAGTGCGCTAATGTTCGGTAGCCTGTGTATAGCTTCCATCCAGCTGTGGACGCGTGGATCTGTGATTGTAGTCAGAAGAAGCTGAACTTTCAGTGGATGAATAGGAAGTTTGATCCCTTCTGGATCTCCTTCGTCTTTAATGATTCAGTTGATTGGTCAACTCTACGTTGGTACGGAGCTGCTGAGTAAGCTGTTGGTGACTTTGAGTCAACTCTTGCATTAGCAGTTGGAACTCTTCCCTGGTGACAGGGCCTTGCAGATCCGAAGGTCCAGCAGCATTCTGGTCGGTAGGAGGAAGTTGCGCAGGGTTCTGTCTATCCTATCCTTATGGATCTGCAGCTGTTGACCATGGTGGATAGCGAAGCTCTCTCCTAGACTTGATACAAATCTGAATAGGACAGGAAGAACTTCTAGGCTTGAAATTGGGATCCTCTCCTTAGATTTTTGAAATCCAATATCGGCAGTAGATCCAACAAGCAGGAGAAAAACTGGGGTTTCTCAGTGAAAGCACTAAAGTGTTTATACCAAAATTGGGGACAACACTCTTCGGATGTGTTTGAAGAGATAAAATGAAGAAATTAAATGTAAAATGAGGTAGTTCAAACAAACACACCAATCAACAGATAAGAAATGCGCAGAAACGCACGAATTTAGAGTGGTTCGGCGAATTGCCTACGTCCACTATGAAATGGCTGGCTTTTATTGATTTTTGCTTGCTGGATACAATGAGTTACAACAGTATAATCCAAGTACAATAGAATTTTGGCAGAGTTTGGACGTAGAAGAGCAAAAGGATCCATTTTCTGTAGGTCTAGGGTCACTATTTATAGGCGTAGGTAGCTAATATCTCGCCCAGATCTCGGAAGACTTCGTCTCTCACATGAGTGGGCTCATGGGAGCGAGTTCAGGTGAGTTCGACTCGATCCGGGAGCGATACGAATTGAATTCGTATCGATCCATAAATGGTCCTTTGAGGCTGAAATTTGTCAGGTACATCCTTGGGGTTGTGTGCAAGCTCCTGTAAAAATTTGGTGGCATTTGGACTTGTAGATCTCAAGTTATGATCGATGCAAGTTTGGATTTGTTGAAGGCTGCCGAGTTCGCATCGCTTCTGTTCGCATCGCTTCTGGGCACGTGATGACCGATGATGCGGTGCTAACTTTTAGGATCGATCCACTTTTTATGCCGAGCGACCGAGTCCTTCACTTGAATGTGTTCTTTTCGTATCGATCTAGGCAATGCTTTTCGTATTGATGTTCCGTGCTCCACTTCGTATCGATGATGCATAGCTACTTCGTATCAATGTTATTGGTTTTATTTCGTATCAATATTTGGTATAACCTGACTCTCTTCGTATCGATCACCGAGTAGTTATGTTTTTAGGTGTTGTTTCGTATCGAAGTGATACGAAACGTCTTCAGATGATGGATACAAAACAGAGCGAACGTGATGGATACGAAGTGGGGAAGACATAATGGACACGAAATGGTGCTTGTGGGATGGATACGAAGGAGATTGAATGGATACGAATCATGTGTGTTCCATGGATGCGAGCTAGCTTGATTCCGATGGATACGAAGGAGGCCGCTTCGGATGGATGCGAACAAGGATGGATACGAAGAATGTTGCCTTGGATGGATTCGAATGAAACCGATATGAAGGAGGTGGAGTGATGGATAAGAATGGAAGCATTGCTTGATTTGCATCGATCATATCTTGAGCATATGAACTTCGATTGACTTGAAATTTAGAAAGTTGGCTTTCATAGCTTTGATTGTCGGGTCATGTGAATTGTAGCTCGATCCGGACTCAGGCATAATTTACCATTACCCATAGCGAACCTGTGTATAACTGGTTTTCAAGATGAACCGTCTTTGGTTTCCAGTCAATTCCTTGGTGTCACGGCCTTACCAAAAAGCGGGATAACAAACCCTAAGTGCAGTTGGGAGGTTGATAGAGTTAAGGGTATGTCTTTTATGCAATTATGTAATTTGTTACAATTATCGAACTTGATAACCAATCATGTTCAAAATTAAAGGTTTTTTCTTTCTATTTTATACTTTGTCATATTATGATATGTTTATTAATTTTTAATTAAAGTATATTAAAATAGAAAGTCTACAAATGATATGTTATGTGATAGTAACTGCAATGCGCTGTAATCATAAAATATTTATCATATTAAAAATAATATATTATTTTAAATATTCATAGTCAAGATGTTTCGGGATAGGATATTAATACATCCGTTGAGACTAGAGAACATAACGCTCTCCAAATGTTAGGTAGTGGACTACTCATGGCTTCTAGGGGAATCAAGGGGTTATGTACAGATAGTTATAGGATAACTATGGAATGATTCACTTGAGAGTTTTCTATTAATTAATATAACTAAGGTCAAACAAAGAATCTCAAAGTGACAATTTTACACAATTCTCTTGACTTGAGAATACAGTTGTACTTCAGTGTAGACACTCCACTTCGATTATAGTAAAATCATAGCATGGTGTCCATCGAAAGACTATCGTTGGGTCTGAGTTAAAGCATTGGAAGTGAAACACTATTCGATAGATAATTCGTCTCCTCGGTTATATAGGATTAGTATTAAATGAGCTGGGCCAGTTGAAAACGGGTAAAATAGGTCGATCTCAAAAAGAATTCCTATTTTGAATCTATTGGACCTATAAAGTCTAAAGGTTTATTAGATTCATCCTAATATTTGTTTTAAATAAAATCTTATTTTATTAAATTCATTTAAAAGAAGTTTTAATTATTTGTATCTTAATCAATATGATTTTTATATAAAATAGAGTATATCAAATATACTATTGTGTGTGTATGTGTGTAACATTTACTTGTTTAGTTTAATTTAGAGAAGGAAACTTTTGGTTTCTCTCTCTTAACTTAGACAACTAATTGAGGGAAGATTTTGTTTTATTTTGAGATTAGGTAAATCTTTCATTTCTCTCTCTTTAAGTTGACTAATTTATTAAATGACATTTATGACCAAATTTACACATGGCATATATTGTGAGTATATCCAAATATACTACAGTGTAAAATATGTAAGTGCAACATATTATAAGTGTACACGGTTAACGTAACCATATGCAGGAGCTGAGATTTACGCCGTAAATGACTCATTTGTCCCTTTATATATGCCTTTGTTGTCCGCAATTTTGATTATATATGTATACATACATACATATACATATACATACATATACATACATACATATACATACATATACATATATATATATATATAGACACACATATACATAGATATATGTATATATTTTAAAATTAAGTTTGACTATTTTATATGTTTTGAAATCTAAAATTAACAATTTAAATCTATTTTTATTGAGGAAGGGATTTAAATTCAAATTTTTATAGTATTACACAAAAGTCCATTTTATAAATTTGAGTTAAAATAACATATAATACATATATCCATATATAAGTAATTTCAATCCATGTTTTAATAATTAAAACAACTTATATATGTAAAGTTTGTAATCTAATATATATATATATATATAACTTAAAGTCAACAAATTTAAATCTAACTTTCAACTTAGGAAAGAATCAAATGGTTTATAATTTTACATCAAAGTCCACTTATAGATTTTAAATTGAAATAATTTTTACACTTATGTAAACAACATCCAAACATATTATTTTCAAACAACAAAATGAAACGCAGGTATTTAATTTTAAAGGTGAGTTTAAATAATCAAAATTATTCTTAATCAAATTTTTTAAATAACCATATAACATATGTATACTTAATTACAAAACATTTCAATCAAACATGTTTTTTTGTTATATCATAATTTTTAAAATAACAACAAAATAGATTCGAACGACTTAGGCACATGTAAATTTGCTGTAAAAGGTTCAGATCTAAACTACACAAACAATATAAACAAATAATTAGATATGATGAAGAATCTAAAATATATTACATATTGAACATTTAACCAATTGAGGATTAGCACAAAAGGGGGTCTAAATTAAATTAACATGAATAACAGATGAATAAATAAATATTGAATGTTACTTTAAGATGTAGCTAAACGTGGCGCCTTAAATGAAGAACAAAACTCCTAGGTTCAACTGAATCTACCTCTCGATATTTCCAGGATCAAGAGATAACAACCAACTTTAATATTTTTATTTATTTTTGGAATTTTTAAGCCATGGAGACCATGATAGTTTCAACCATTAAGGGAGAGGAGAGTATGAGAAAGAAAAATTAATTTGTCAGGAAGAATTATGAAATGAATGAAGGAGATTTGTTTTAGAGGAAACATTGAAACTTTTCAGTTCCCTCCTTTAAAGCCTTCCGTATTCAATTCATCGTAGAATCTCATCAAATTCTCTCCTTTCCCCCTTTATCATGCAATGCTAGAGGTATGTGGGCCTCAAAAGTTTCCCAAAACCACTTAGCAATCAATATATTTAGATCCATTTTAAATATTCAATTGATATAGTATATTAATATGCGCATTTATAATTTTTATATACAGTTTATTAAATACTAGTGGTATTCAAACAAATCAAATAAAATTTAGTAATTAATATTTCATAAATACTAATCAATTTAATTAATTTATAATGGTTATAAATTAATTAAATCATGTGGTTTTTGGGAGTATTCATTATTACGGTTGTGCGACTCAAATGTGTAACTTCAATCAGCGATGAATATCGAACAATTCGAATATTAACATTCACAAGTTACATTTGCTAGTGATGTGACATTTTGGTTGAATTTATCACTTACACGCCTTTTCGATAAAATCCAATTTTATTTAATATAAGCGGTACCCACTATTAATGATTATTTAAACCAATTCTCTTCGTTAACACTATATCACATTAGGACTTATGGAATTTGATTTTAGTCAAAATTCCAATATCATCCACATTCAACTTAATTAGTCCAAACAAAAAATCCTTAATTTGATAGTAAAAATTATTATTAATTGTACTGCTCTAGATAGAGACTTTGACTTTGCATTGACTACAATTGACCGTAGTACTAACCTCATATAACTAAGGAGATGAATTCTCTATTGAGTAGTGTTTCACTTCCAATGTTTTAACTCATAATCAACTATAGTCATTCGATGGACGCCATGCCATATTTTAACTATAATCAAAGAGGAGTGTTCACATTAAAGTTCCATAGTATTCTCAAGTTGAGGGAACTATGTAACATCGTCACTTCGAGATTCTATGTTGACCTTAATTATATTAACCAATAGAAAGCTCTCAAGTGAGTCATTCCATAATTATCCAATAACTATCACTACATAGCCTCTTGATACCCCGGTAGCCTTGAGTAATACACTGCCCAGTACTTGGAGAGCGTAACGTACTCTAGCCTCAATGGATGTATTGATATCCTATTTCAAAACATCTCGACTAGGAATATTTGAAGTAATATGTTACTCTTAATGTGATAAATTTCTCATGATTATAGCACATTGTAATTTATCACCTAACATATCATTTAAGGGTTTTCTCTTTAGTATACTTAAATTAAATAATTAATTAACATATCACAATATGACAAGTATATAATAGAACGAAAATACATTTTATGTTGAACAAGATTGGTTATTGAATTAGATGTGTGTAACGAATTACATAATTACCCTTAAGGCATACCCCTAACTCTATTAATCAACCACTTGCATTTGGGGTCAATTATGGAATCTTATTCAAACTCCTTCGATCACTTTTCTCAAAAACTAATCAGGCTAGTCCCTTAGTGAATGGGTATGCTAGTTTGTTTTCATTTTCTACTCCATTAATCAACTCTCTCTGTTGCAAATACACTGCATTTATCATGTGAAACTTTTCATAGTGTAATGTTTTGACTTCCAATAAGTTATGGGTTCTTTCATGATCTGTTTCACAACAGTGTTATCACATAATAAGGACTTGGGATTCTCAACTTTTAGAATCACCCCTAGCCCAGTTACAAATTTGCGCATTTACTTATACTTATAATACTGCAGCGCTATTTACGGCGATGTACTTAGCCTTTTGGTGTGCACGTAAATGTGCATATTTTTACTTCCATATTTAATCTAATTTGATTAAATAAATGAGCATATAGGGTGTTTTAACATGTTTAAACCCAAAATTCAAATTATTATCAAATCGTCAATTATTCATCTTCATATAGGGGCAAAATGGTCATTTCTGTGCATATATTAATTTAAGAATATTTATTTGCACATTTTATTTTTATTTGTAGGAAAATTGGATGGAAATTACAAGAGGCTTCATGTATTCATGCATGCACAAGAATGGAAACAAAGGAATGAAGATGAAAATAATTCAACTCATGCATCATAGAGGACCCCACCTACCCACTTATCTTAATCTACAATTAGGAGCTAACACACAAGTTAGAGGAGGTTAAAGTTACATGCATACTTGATGATGGATTAATTAGAGACTAATGATAACTTGGTGGCCACACTTCCTCAAGGGCAATTTGGGTAGTCCCCAAAAATATGGTTAGGGTTTCAAAACATGTATAAATACCCCTTTGTTTCATGTAATAAGCTCTTAGCCTCCTCTTTAGTTAGTTTAGTTTTAGGCTAAAAATTAAATATAAACTCTCTTCTTATATTTCATGGCTACTTAGCCATTTTCTTCTTTTATGTAATTTATTGTTATGCAATGTTAATTCATGCTCTTTTTATTTACATGCTCTTTTCCTTTCATGTTAGTAGCTTAGATTAATTATTGCAAGTAGTTTAGCTCTCTTTTTATTTTAATTAGCTTGCATTTTCCTCTTATTTTTTGTTTCATGTTGAACTCTACATTTGTTGAAATGATAACAAATATGAAAAGCTAAACCCCTTCAATTTAGGGGTAATGAAGCTCTATTAATCATGTAGATCTAACATTTTGCTAATCTATGTTCTCTTTTTATGCTTAATGACAATATTTGATGTGGTTTAATTTTGTTGTTTTAGCTTTGAATTTGATAGCCTATGTTGTTAACACCAAATAGTCTATGCTTAAACAAACATAAACACAAATTACCTCTTCATCTACATATGATTATGATAATGAAGTGAATTTTAAAATCAAAATTTGACGGTCTATATTACTAATCAATGGTGAATAGATCATGCTTAGAATATATTTTATTTTCAATTTTATTAACATTTTCATGAGAGTTGATAAGTGGTTTAGTGGGTGTGTTAAAGTTTGATGGCTTATGTTGGGTTAATTAATTGCACAAATAGGCCATACTTATGATAAACACATCAACTAAATTCACTAATGACCAAAAGAGAGATCATAATTTCATTTTGTCGATTTATGTGATCATGAGAATGGATTTGCCTCTAAATTGCCTTCAAACTCTCATATTTTTATCCACTTTTAGTTTTTGTTAGTTTCTAAAAAAAATTAGCTAATCACAACTTCAAATCTTGGTTTAATTTGATTTAGTAGAAATTTTAAAATCAATACAATTTCCTACGGATCGACCCTTACTCGCCACGTACTAAAATTGTATGTCCTGTGCTTGCGGTTATTTTTAATTTAAATTTTTTGGCTATTTTTCTAATCCGACAGAAAGTTAGTCGTCAAACAAGTTTTTGGCGCCGTGACCAGGGATTTAATTTGATTTTATTTCTATTCTTCGAATTATTGTTGTTTGATTTTATTGTGTGTTTGTTTAGTGTGTTAATTTGCATTTTAAAAAAAAGCTGTGTGTATGTTGTGTGATTTGATTTGTGTGCTTGTTTATTGTTTTTGCATTTCTATTTGCATTTCCATATTAAAAAAACATACACAAAATTAAAAAAAATATTTCTTTATCATTTTACAATTTCTGTTTTGTTTTTTAAAAAATTCACTTACATTTCACAAAACTGCCCAATTTCTTCAATTCTGTGCATATCAAACTGTTACATACACCTCTGCAACAATTTCCACACCCCCGTCATCATCTCTGTTCAAACACTACAGCAGCCATCCCTCTACAGACATCAATACAAACACTCACTGACCAAACAACTGCTCATTTCATATACCATCAGCAACTTGATATACCATCAGCAACCATCTCTACTCCATTTCATACATCCATTTCAAATCCACATCTTCCAGCAACTTCACACAGTTCATAGTCACCAACCCTGTCACTGCAACATTGTCAAATCAACTGCATCTGCCACCAATTCATCAAAACTGTGCATCCCTCTTGCATAACATCATTAGCTCCATACCACATACCCCAAATAGTGCACCTCTGTCCTACAACACATTTCTATTCATTGTACATTATGAATCTCCTCAGCCCTGCCCTTCCCTCCACAGCAACTAATCACCATACTGCCCACATACCGCCTGCATACTTGATCTCAATTGCATTCATACAAGTGCAATTTTTAAAAAAAAACTGCCACTAACTTCCATCACTGCCCATACAAAACTGCTCATCAATACAAAATTGCCCGCCTGTGCACACTTCTTTGCACGGTGCCGCAACCATCCTGTTCACCACTCTCCATTTCATCTCATTCACCCTAACATACATCATCACAATTCCATAACCACTCCACTGCACCTTCCTATGCACTGCAAACATACAAATTTCCTCCTCTATTCACTGCAGTATTGGTGTGCCACATCTCCACATCAAACTATTTGAACTACCCTCTACCAGAAAACATTACCACCATCCATACATCAACAAGTTGTTGTGCATTGTATACTTCTTGGGCATTTCACCATTTTTCCTTACATACCAAAGCAATCACCACAAGCTATTAACCCCCATTCATCTAACAAACTGCCTTACCTTCTTTCCTCCATTAACTTCTGTGCATCTTCACTGCGAATTAAAAATAACAGTGCATATACCATACCAGAAATTGCTTAAAACTTCCATACATCTCACTTCAACCCACATCAACCAGCACTTTAGTGCACATACAATCTACTTGGCACTCAAACATACATCTCCTCCTCTTCCACGTCTGCCATCAACCTCCTTCACCAAGCTGCCATTACCACCACATCATTACACCATCAACTTCAACATACCACTTTACTGACAACATATCCAATATCCACAAACCATCAAAACTCAACATTCCTCACATCGGCCATAGCAAAACTGCCACTTCTCCTATAAACACGCCTCTGCCTTCGAACATCCTATGTCCGTCATCTATTCCCAAACTTAAAACTTCATCACTCCATTCCCACTTCTAACAAACAGCCACCTTCTACAAAACCTCTCCTCTGCCAACAGTCGACATCCACAGCCTCCAGTGCCATCCAAACTACATATCAGTACCTTACATCTCCACCTCCTCAATCGCAATCCCAATTAACTTCCACCACTAACTGCTACTCTCTGTCATGACTTCCCCCCTCAATCATTCAACAACTGCAACTCCATCAATAGAGCCCACTGCACACTCCTCAACTACGTCTCCGCCACCTGCTTCGAACAACATACGACCCTCCTGCAACCCAAAACGAACCGCAACCTATAGCCTCCTTTTCATCGTCTCGTGAAACCCCAAATCCAACAACCGCCTCCACCGCCGAAGCATTCACCTCTTCAACCACCTCGACCACTTACGAACAACCCAAATTGAATAAACGCAACCTAGATACATGAAGAGACTGGGGTATTTGCGTTGTGGTTAAAATTTTATAACTGGGTCGGGTTTGTGGTGTGTTTTTTTTTTCTTTTTTGTTTAGCTTTATGTTTTAAGTTTTTTCTTTTTTCATCTCTTCCTTAAAAAAAAGCAAGCAAGTTCTTTTGTCTTTTGTTTTATTTTCAATTGAAATTTGTTTTATTTTCAATTGTTTTGTTTTTAATTGTTTAGTTTAGGTTGTTTTGTTTTGGTTTCTTCTTTGATATATATATATATATATATATAAAGAAAATACTTGTATATATCTTATTTTTATTTTTAGGTTGCAGGTGGCAGAAGTGCTTGCCGAAAAATAAATTGCTTGCTTGCTTATATAAAAAAAATTTGCCGCATTAAAATAAATTGCTAATAATTCTGCACGCTCTGCTATTGTGCCCTTTTTTCCTTATTTTTATTTTTTTTTGCATTGTTGATTGCTTCCATTTTATATAAATAAAATTTTAGAAACAAATTTCATTTATAGTTGCATTGTTAATTCACATTTAATTTCAGTTTTGCATTCATATCATTTTATTTTCTTTTTCTAAAGGCAAAACCTAATTCACATAAGGTGGAGGATTTCATCACCCCTTCCTTGACCCACAAATTGCATTTCATCTTAGAAGTTGTTAATAATAATGGTTAGACATTTGGCCAAAGGGTATCACGAGCTCACCTAGGGCTTAATTGTACATTGAAAAGTTGTCCTCTTTTTCGACAATTTAATTTCTTGGTGTCTAGGCTATGGCAAAGTAATAACCATTTATAAATATTACGGTGATTCGTAAATATTATAGTGGTTATTTCTCTGAAGGTACTTAAACATTCGGCTGCATTGCTATGGTGATTCGTGGTGCACAGATAAATCCTGTCCATTACCTGGCTGAGAACTATCTTATTGAATTAAGACAAAGTGTGATTATACAATTGTAACGACCCATAATTTTCGATAATTAAATTTATTAATTAAATAAGTTGTTGGGAATTTAATGTTGTGAAAAATTAAAAATATAAGATTTAATAATAAGAAATAACTAGAATGTAATGTTAGTAATGTTAATTTAAGGCAACTGATAACTATTTTGTTGTAATCCCAATTTATTGAATTGATTGAAAGGTTATAATTGGTTATAAATTGTAAATAAGGAAATAGATTAAATGTTTTATTAATTTGTGAAATAATATGTAATTTGCTAAATTTGTGTTGTGTAAATAGTTAGAACATTGGTTGTAGATAATAAACTTAAAAAATGTGATTAAATTAAGTATAAGGTGAAAATTGTTATTTGTTACATATTTATTTAATCTGTTGAATTAAATTGGAAATCATTTGCAATTAAATGTAATTAAATATTACGTTAATGTAAATTAAGATGATAATTATAGAGTATTAGTGTAATAAGATATAAACCAATGTTAACTATGCCCTTAGAGTAATGATAGATTGAATAAAAAGATTGAAATCAAATTAAATCAATTTATCGGAATTAAAATATAATTAATTGGATTCTATTTACAGTTGAAGCTAAACGATGTAATTAGTGTAACATTTAACACTGAATTGATATGTAAATTTGTTTTAAATTATTGTAAATGTCTAAGTAATCAAAAATGATAAAAATTGTTAGTTATTAAATTTGAAATGAAAAAGTGATTTAATCAATTTAATAATAATTTATTTATTTAACGCGAAAATAGCCATTTTGGCCACTGTCTCGAATTTCGACGAAACCAGTTTCATCAGATCCATTACAGTGAATTACTGTAAGGTTTCAAGTTTCGTGACAATCGGACTTGTCGTTTGATCGTGCGGGCTCGAAACGCGTAAAAATCAATTTAATTGAATTAAATTAAAATAAACTGATTTTAAAAGCTAACTTTCTTATACAATAGAATTAGGACTTGAAACATGTTCCATTGAGTTTAAAAATATCGAAAACATCTATTTTGATATATGGGATGACATACTTTCGTTTCGGAAGCAGAACTGGCTTTTCGAGTTGTTTTTGTCAATTCAAATCTATCATGTGTTATTCATTCTTACCGGGCTTTGTTCATATAAATAGATCTTTCTAAACCCTAGCAGTCTTTCTATTTCTCATTTTAGTTCATACAATTACAAAACCCTAAATCCAATTTCAAATTCAAATCGAAAATTAAACTCCTTAAAACTATATCATATTATATATCGTTGGAAAGCTCTTGATGAGCGCAATCTACTACAGTGAATAGCTTTTCGAATTGGCTCATCGTTTGAACAGAATTTGACGAAGAAGCTCGGTCATCCGTTGCTAGGGTTTCCAATTGGACGGTGGATCTTCGACTTGGGAACGATAGGCGAGCATGGGCGCGTAGTAGGGGTCGAGGCAGGTAGATCCATGGGTTCGCATCACGCCAATGGTGCGCGGAATCAACACGAACGACGATTAAGGATGGAGGCGGCGCTGGCCGTTCATGGGTGGCAGAGGCATCGCATAGGGGCGGCCTTGTGCACATGAGCGTGCGTGAGCCACTGGCATGGCCAGATCTGGTTGGTGGCAAACGTATTTGCGGTGGCGTCGAAGTTTTGGTTGGCGACTGGGACGATGTGGTTTGACTTTGAGATAATTAGGGTTTCACGCGAGCAAGTATGAGGGTGACGTGTTACCTAATTTACGTTTATTTATTTTTAATTTAAATTTAAATTCAAACGTTCTATTTTTTACGTACGAGGTCGGATTTACGCGCGGTTTCCTCCACTGCGATCGTATCGAAATTCCGGTCATTATGGAACGGGTTTGGATGAATTATGAGACTGTTGAATATTGGGCCTTATTTTGGATTTCAAATCAATTCGAAATTAAAGGTGAGTGTTTTAACCCACTCACAACTACTAAATTATCTTATGTTAGTTAAATTGAATTTATGACGTAATTAGAAATTTAATGGTTGATGTTTGGTATATTTAAATTGTCATTCCAGTTAAATCTGAATTTATTGAATATAATCGCCATTTAATTTAATATTAAATTATAATTTGCTAGTTTATACCTGTTATGTTAGTCAGTTATCTATTGATGTTTATTGGTTGATTTAAATGATGATTTTGATGGATGTTGGATTTTTGATATTGGATGACTGGATGTTATGTTTCTATATTGTTATAACACTGCAAGTTCCCCATGGGTTGAAATGATACATACCCGAACGATCTGATAGATTAGGGAGAAATCGTTATGAGTTGAAATGATAGACTCAAGCGATTTTAGGGATTGGTAATCAAATTCGGGATTGCGGGTTGAAATGATATATATTCGTAAATATGAAATAATTGCGGATTGAAATGATAAATATCTGTATCACTTGACCATAGAGTAGAGAATTATATACGGACGCCGAATTGGTTAAATTAAATGATTTTAAATTCTTAAACTTTGAATTCAGTTAAATGATATTTCGAAATAATTGGATTTATATAAACTGAATTATTTTCGAAAATCCAACCTTTAAATGTTGAAATTGGGAATGGTTTAAATGAGAATTTGAATTGAAGGACAAAATATAGTTTGTTGATCTGAAAGCTGGACATGGTCCAGATGTGTTGAATGAAAGGAATAGTTTAATTTGATATTTCAAATCTATTATTTTAATACAAACTGTTTAAAAATACATTATTTTAAAAGTCCTGATTTTTAAGATTTTCAAACTATTAAACTAATTTAATCTATTTTGAACTATTTTAATCAATTTAAACTATTTTAACTTATTTTAATCTATTATAATCTATTTAATCCTATATAATCTTTTTGAACCTATTTTAAACTAATTAACCCGTTTTAATCTAATTTTATTTTCTATTTAAATTATTTATAATATATTTTTAACTATTTTAGAGTATTTTAACTATTTAAAATTTTATTTTAAACTATTTTAAACTATTTATGACTATTTAAACTATATTTCTAAATTTCTAACTATGCAAGGTTGAATTTTTTATATTTAAATCCTTGATTTAAAAGTAAATATGGTTGAATGATGTTATAACCTAAGTTGGGATTTGAAATAATAATTACTAGTGAAACGACATATTTGAGTAAATATGATGACTTTGAAATGAGGATTTAACTTATTTTGTGAATATGATTTCGAAAGTGAATATGATTTCAAAAGTAATATGGTTTGAATTGAATATGATATTTTGATATCAATTATGAATTGGTTTTGGAAATGTAAAAGAACCATCCGGTTTGAAACAAGCGTTTGGTTGTTAAGGAGACCAGGATCGGATATTGTCATACTCTCTGCCAATACTGAAAACCACTTTAACAACTATGTACGTGGTGGAGATTCTAGAATGAAGTAGGATGGTTTGGTGAACGATTCTGTATGAGGTATTTACATAGCCCTGACTCCTGTGAGTCAGCTTGATGTGGTTAAAACAGGAGCTATACCTGGGCCAAGTGAGGTCGCACCTCCGATCGGACAGGCTTCTTCCAAACCATATTATGACTTTGTGATTGATTTGGTGGCCACCCCTCGATTTGATTATGGGAGTGTGTTTCAAGGTGGGCGGTAGTAGCTGCTATGCGTTACCACCAGCCCGGTTCTACAAACGGTAGAATCCTACCCTGGCATTGCCTCGCGTGCCTTGTCACATGCCTTATCGCACCCATTACGAGTTTTGTTTGTGCCGTACCAATGGATTGCCCTCTGATAGCCCTCCAGTTTACAGAGGAATTACGGTACTTGTGATAACCCGGATTTTTGAACACTTGTTAATTGATAATTAACTGGATTGATTAATAAGAATACTGATTTATGATTTGAATAAATAATTCTGATAATAAATATTTATATCGGGATAAATATTTATTTGATAATCTCCTGATATTATTATTTGAAATTAGCAAAATTTATCTTTTCAAAATCAAATAAAATATATATATATATATAAGTAGATTGTAAATAGGACTTGGGTTTGAAATTCAAAGTAATATCTTAAAAATAAATTTTACAACTAGTATATATATATGGTTATTAATTTGTGAGTAATTAGGTTTATATCATTTTTCTTTAAAGTTATATAAATATAAGCAAAAGAAAATTTATTAATAAAATAGACATAATAAATAAAACATAAGGAAATAAATTGTTTTGACATTTGTAGCTTTTATATGCATGCAATAAAACAAATGGCAACACCTTGTTAAAAGAAATTTAAGTATATATAATAATGTTGTATTAAGGAGAAGCCTGGAATTCCTTTTTCAGTTCAAAACATTTTTACTTTCTCAAATTTATTTTCTTCTTCTAAAACTGAAATCAAATTTAAAAGAAAATCAATATCAGTTCTCAAATTTTCTTCAACCTGAAATTCGAATCTGCAACTAAAATAAAGTTCAACTGTAATTCAAATGCAAAGGCTTCAGTTTCAACATCAAATTGAAGGCATGCAAGGGATTTCAAATATCAACAACAAAGAAAATCAAAAGCAGGTTTCCAGAATTCAAAATTTTAAAAGCCTGGAAGTGATAAACTGCCCTGTTTTAAGGTGAGTAAACATTTTCTCTTAAAAACAGTTTTAAGAAAATCTGTTGTGATGGATGCATGTGATGGATGCATGTGATGGATGTTTATGTAAATTGTGTTACTTAGTAATATGATAGGAATGCATGTTTATATATCTGAAATGCTTGGAAATTAATGTATGCATGTTTGTATAGGAATGTTTGAAATGCTTGTGATGGTCTCTGTATGCTTATAAACAGGATTCATCTTCTTAATAAATTCAATAATTCTATTTTTAATATAAACTAGCTTTTGATTTGTAAACAAAGGCTGTTTGAAATCATGTAATCTTCCTTTTAAAAATAATTATAGGTTTTTATAATGGATGTTTAGTTCAAATTTCAAAATTTATAGTAAAAATCTTATTATGGTCAAAAATTAATTGAATCAATTTTAAGTTTGTATTGCATGGATGGATTCGTGATGGGAAATCACGAATTTTAGTATGTAAAACATAAATTTTAAGATTTAAATTCGTGAGAAATGGTGAGATGAACGGAAATGCTATTTTAGGCAAATCCTGGCGATCGGAGAGGTGATAGGTTTCGGGGTTGAAGCTGTAGGTGGTAGAAAGTCTGGAGATCATAGGAAAAATCAATTTGGAATTTATTAATGAGGGGATTGATCAGAATTGATCAAGTTAGGGTTTAAGACCCTGTTTTTCTCGTGACGTTCATATGGATTTCGCGGCGTCGATAGGCAACCGGAGGCGATCGCGTAGGGCGCTGGAGGTAGAGTGAAGTGAGGCGGAGCTACGGTGAAGGTGGTGGGTTTTCTCGAGGCTGGGGGTTGCCGTGGTGATGGAAGTTACTGGAAATGGCGTTCGAGCTGATGGGTTCTTTGGTTGGATTCGAGTCTAGTACGAATCGAGTAGATTTTGATGGTCGAACGTGATGTCGAGATGGAAGATGACTTGCCGGAGACCAGAATGGAGATCATCGACATCCAGCGTGACGGTGCACGTGCACGAGAACGACTGTGTGCATCTGGGATATTGGATTTGGGGAAGAAAAGCAGGTCTCGGGTTTTATATCGGGGAAAAGTCGAGTTTGACTCGAAGCAGGGAAGTAGTGGGTTGAAATGGGAATGACTCGAGAGTTGCTTCGAGTTTTTGAGTGCTTTACTCGGGTTAGTGGTGAGTTGGTCGAGAGGAAATTAAACAGCAATTGTTTTAAGTTTTAAAGCAAAAGAAGTTTTATATTTATAATGTTCTGAGTTTTAAAAACAAAGATAAACAAGATTTTAACTATTAAACTAATTTGTTTTCTAGAAAATTTGTTTTAACAAGTTTTATATAATTAATAAATAAGTTTTTAAAAGATAAAAACATAGATTTTCAATATGATTTTTGTATTAAAATTTATTAAATAAATTTTTAAAGTTCAAATGATTTTAGAAGTTAAATTAGATGTGTAAATTTTAATTGATTTCTTAAATGTTTATTTTAAATAAAGTTTAAATGATAAGGATTTAATAAATCAATTGTAAAATAGAGAATTTATCTTAATTAAGGGTTGATTAGTTAAAGAAAATTAATATGTGAAATTAATAAGGATAATTCATTTATTTTAAATGATTTAAGAATAGATAATAATTAATTTATTTTAAATGATTTAAATATGGATTAATTGAGGTAATTAATTAAAGAATAATTAATTAATGGAAGTAATTAAAGGATCATTTATTTATTAATTAATTACTTAATGGGATTGATTAAAGTTTAATTATATTAAATGGTTAAGGTTAATTCGTTTATATAATTAATTAAAGGCTAATTACTTAATGTAATTAAAAAGAAATTAATCAAGAATGATTAATAAAAAGGGGTAAGTAAAGAATAATTACTTATTGTAATTAAGGAATAATTAATCAAGGAAGATTAATTAAGATAAATAATTAAGAAATGATTAATTCATTTATAATTAATTAATGTTAAGTAAGATGGATTAAGGTAATCCAAGTAATTAAAGGTTAGTAAATAATTTAATTAGAGATTAATTAAATTAATTAAGAATGAATTGACTTGTTATGGATTGGTTGAATGATATTAGATGCCTTGGATTAGTTGATATATCTGATATGTGATTGTGAGATGAGATGTTTTGGATGAATTGTGATAATGTAAGTTATCTATCTGTGATAGATTTGTTATATGAATATGATATCCTGAATTTAAATTAAATTGTTTAACTGAAAAATCTTGGTTTAAAGGATGACTTTTGATTCGAAGAGACCGGGGTCGGGTATCAGAAATATACCCGAAACCACTTCGATTTGTAATCTATAATTCTTTATAGATTTGTTTTGTAAATCGAATAGGCTGGAATGAAATAAATCGAGTAATCTGGATCATTTGAACTAAGTAACGATACTTAGATATTATTTTGTGAAATAAATTGTTTGAATATAATAAGTAAGAACTCGTAGAAGATACGAGTTATCCCGATTTTATATAAGATCTATGGATTGAAATTTCATGTTAGATGAGTTTACTCACGCTGGTTTCCAGCCTGACTCGGGTGTTACTTTGATGTAATGCTCGGGTCAGACCGAGTATTACAGATTTTCAGGTAAGGACGTTCTGGAGCTCAGGAGGCGAGCTGGATGGCAAGAACGTATGGAGTATATTCCGCTGTGATATTATAGTTGTCTGAGACATGTTAATTTTAACTGTCTAGTACATTTGTGAATGTTGTAACTCTGATGTATTAAAATGTAATTAACAAATACAGTTTTTCTTTGTATAACTGATATTATTATTTGTTATTATATTTAATCCGCTGCGAATATGAGATGTTGTGTTCTCTGTTCTCCTTTCTTCTTTCTGTTTCTTTCTTCTATCTCTTTCTTTTTCTTCTAACTATCTGGAATTTTCGGGTTCGAAAATTCCGGGTCGTTACAGTTGGTATCAGAGCAAAAGGTTAAGCGAGAACCTTGGCTCTGTTGGGATTACTCGTTAAGGATAGGGTCAATGGTACCCTAGAACGAGTTGAGTGTATATATATATATATATGAGAGCGTAATTGTTATTTTCTAATATAAGGATTTTAAATGATTTTATATAAGAATATATTTTAATATATAAAATGATATTTCTTTCTAATAAATATTAAGGTAATTGGTTGTTAAAATGTTGGAATTAAATTAAGTGGTAATAGAAATAAAGCCAAATTAAAATTGAATGAAGATAAGTT
The DNA here is from genome assembly GCA_030737815.1 of Allium fistulosum. Lineage (NCBI taxonomy): Eukaryota > Viridiplantae > Streptophyta > Magnoliopsida > Asparagales > Amaryllidaceae > Allium > Allium fistulosum. The sequence continues at coordinate 138,046,533 of CM060902.1, read as the reverse complement.
TGAAATGAATTCAAACTAAAATTAAAATCTTGAATTTGTAGAAATGTTATCAAGAATAAAGATAATAATGAATTGGTTTCCAGATATGATAATCTTGGTTATTATCATAAATGGTAATTGTGTTTAATAATGAATGTTGTTAATGATTTAGCAAAATGAAATGTTTAGGGAAGTAAACATTTAAGTGAGTATAACTTATAAATTGGAATTGAAGATAATTTAAAATTGTGAAGTTCTAAATCTAAGTCCAGAAAACTTGAGATCGTTTTAAAGAAATTTGTTTTGAAATTAAAAACCAAGAATGGTTTAAAATTTAAAGTATAACTTGGTATGTAAAGAAAATGTATATATAAGGATATACATAATATCAAGGATGATTTGAAATAACTCTTAGTGTTAAGTTTTAAATTGAAATGTGATATGAAAACCCAAAGTGATAAGTTTTTGAATTTAAATGGGAAGATTATTATTATAAGATTTAAAATTTGAATGGGAATTCAAATTAGGTCAAGTTGACTAAATTAAATTAAATTTAACTTAAGGGAAGTTAAATGAGTTTAGACTGAACAACTTGAATTAGAAATTTCAAGATGAAATTAAAATTTAACTTGAGAAGTTAAATGGTTGGGTTTAAATGGGAGTTATGAGTAATCTCAAAATGGGTTTGAGATCTGGAAATTGAAATGGTATGTTGTTAATTGGTGTTTGGATAAATTTGGATGTTTATTTATCCTGATATCATTCTATTGTTATAAATAATCTATGAAACTAAGAATTTATTTTAAAGTTAGAAATGGATAATAAATTAGAATCTGAAGATTAAATTGTTTTTGAATTCTTATTTGAACTTTGTAATAAGTTAAGATAATTTTAAAATGGAATTTTGGAATTTGGATACAGAATTAAATGGTTTAAAGATTTAAGTTGTTAAATTAAAAATAAAGGTTGATTTAATTTAAAAGTAAGGGTAAATTTAACTTAAGGGATTAAATCAACATTTAAAATTTAACTCGAATTTATATAATTCGAGATGATTTTAAGTTGAGATTTGAATAGAATTAGTTCAAATTGAATTTGATTTGAATTAATTAGAATTGTGATTAAAGATGGATAAGCATAAATTTAAATGGAAATTTTGAATTAAAATAATTTGAAATAAAATTGAAGCTGGTTCAATTTGAAATTAATCCAAATTGATTTGAAATAATTTGGAATTGTGATTAAAATTGAATATGTTTAAAAATCAAATGAAATTTGATTTGAATTTGGAAAGGAATTAAGGTTAATTCAACTTAAATTGGGATTTAATAAATTTCAATGGAAATTGAAGTGTTGAGTCAATTTAAATGGAAAAGGAAATTAAAATTGAATAAAAGGGAAATTAATTGGGAATGTAGATTGGGAAATTAAACAGTTTGGCTCTGGACAATTTTTAAAATAAATTGTTTTAATACAAATAATTTTTTCCAAACTATTTACTATACAATCTTTCTTCTTAAACCCCAAACTATCTATACTTATTTTACAATTATTTAACTATTTTGAAACTGTCTTATAAACTAATTACTATTTTTCAGTTATTTATATCTAATCACTATTTTAAAAACTATTTTGCAATTATCTAACTATTTTGTACCTACTTAACTATTTTACAGCTATTTTATAAACTAATAACTATTTTTCAACTACTTATCTATTTTAAAACTTTTTCAAGCTATTTTTAAATTTAAATGGGTCAGAGTTTAAACTGTTTATAATTGAAGTATTAACTCAATTGTAAATGGAAGCAATTGAGAATAAGAGAATAGAATTAAAGGAAATGTGAATAGAAAAGAGAATTGATTTGGCTAATAACCAATAAAGATAAATACGTAGGATATACGTATATTATTCTATTCGCATAGTGATTTGATCCAGATTCGAACACAGAATTTCGAGATAGTATTATCGATCCGAGTTAGGATTTTTCGCTCGATTTTCGACGGCGAACCTGGATATGGATTGTTGATTGGTTCTGGATATTCTCTATCATAGTTGTGACTATGCAAGGAGAATGACGGTTTCTGATCAGGAAACCAGATCTGAGTCCGCACTAGGAAGCCGGGTGGACAATACTAGTTCGGAAGTGAAATTGTGTGATCGATTGAGCGATCAGATTGATATAGCGTACGGATGATATGTGTACATCGTACGGGTTTGAATGAAATTGGCATTTAAAATTTGAGGATAAGAAATTTGAAATGGTTTTCGAAAATGAAAGGTATATTATGTGAAATATAATGGAATTGGGTATTTCTTTGGTTGAAATTTACTTTATGGAGGTAAGTAAATGGTAAATAACTTTATAAAGAAACGAAACTTGAATATTTGATTTGATAATAAATAAAGTTATATTTTGTAATATGATAAACTTCCCTTATTGAATCTAGCCAGAATAAAAAGGGTTTTGAAATATTTGAAGTATAAAAGAGGTTTTATACAAGTTTGAAATGATCCAAAGATTTTCAAAGTTATATATATCTATATCTATATATATAAAGGATCTTATGAGAATGATTTTGGAAAAGGTCTTGGGAACCTATGAATTTGGAAAAGGCTTTTGATTTTTGGAAAAATCAATTTTGGATTTTGGAAAGCCTAGTTTGAGAATTATCGATTTTGGTAATCGATTTTGTGTAAAGGAGATTTTGATAAATCATAAAGGGTATGATTTGAAGATACTATAAGTATATAGTATAAAGTATTTTGAAAATAGCTCTGGGGAAAAAGGCGCTTCCTTGAAATGAACTTCTCAGGAGTACCATAGGGTGGTACTGCCTTGAGCCCCAAGGGGGGTTTCTAAAGTTGATCCTGTGAGGAGTCCGGACAAACTAGTTCCTGAGGATTATTTGTGTAGCGAAAGTCGAGGGGCTGGTGCCCACAGAGGCATTTGGGTTATGCTGTGATGACAGTTTAACTCGATGTCTCTGCGATCTACTGTAGACCATAGCGAAAGTCATGTGTGCTGCTGAGAGCCAACTGTCTACGTTTGATTTTATATCGGTAGACTGTGACACTATGGTAACATAGCGAAAGTCGTTTGTGCCGCTGAGAGCCAACAGTCTGCGTTTGATTTTATATCGGTAGACTGCGACCTATGTGGGAGAAGTTTCATTATTTGGCAGCGAAATTCGGTGGCGCTGATGCCTACAGTTATATGGGTTTGTGCTGTGCTAGCAACGTAAGGCCCGGGTATAACTGCGATCTGTAGCGGGTTCCATGGCGTAATCGAGGAGCGCAGAGACCTACAGTTATCTATGGATTTTGCCGGAACGGCAACGTAACCATCGGGTTAACTGCGACCATGGATGGGAGTGATGATTTCCAGAGCATTCTCACCAAAGATATTTCCTCTATTTTCAAAACTGTTTTCTATATTTTCAATAAAATTATTTTCCAAAATATTTTCACTGGGTGTTGAAAATGGGTCTGCTAAGTACTCATAGATTTTCAGCCTTACGCCTGATCAACGTATGACCGAACTTCTGTGAGAACGAATGGACTTGTTGAAACATCGAGTTATAAAAGTATTTTTATAAAAACTAATTTAGTAATATTATAAAGATTTTTAAAGTGTTTTAAAAATATGTTCAAAAGAAAAATTTATCTGATAATAAGTAAATAAGTAAATTCTGGCTTCGTTCCTTTTCGAGGACGAAAAGATTTAAAGGGGGGAGGAATGTGATAACCCGGATTTTTGAACACTTGTTAATTGATAATTAACTGGATTGATTAATAAGAATACTGATTTATGAATTGAATAAATAATTCTGATAATAAATATTTATATCGGGATAAATATTTATTTGATAATCTCCTGATATTATTATTTGAAATTAGCAAAATTTATCTTTTCAAAATCAAATAAAATATATATATATAAGTAGATTGTAAATAGGACTTGGGTTTGAAATTCAAAGTAATATCTTAAAAATAAATTTTACAACTAGTATATATATATGGTTATTAATTTGTGAGTAATTAGGTTTATATCATTTTTCTTTAAAGTTATATAAATATAAGCAAAAGAAAATTTATTAATAAAATAGACATAATAAATAAAACATAAGGAAATAAATTGTTTTGACATTTGTAGCTTTTATATGCATGCAATAAAACAAATGGCAACACCTTGTTAAAAGAAATTTAAGTATATATAATAATGTTGTATTAAGGAGAAGCCTGGAATTCCTTTTTCAGTTCAAAACATTTTTACTTTCTCAAATTTATTTTCTTCTTCTAAAACTGAAATCAAATTTAAAAGAAAATCAATATCAGTTCTCAAATTTTCTTCAACCTGAAATTCGAATCTGCAACTAAAATAAAGTTCAACTGTAATTCAAATGCAAAGGCTTCAGTTTCAACATCAAATTGAAGGCATGCAAGGGATTTCAAATATCAACAACAAAGAAAATCAAAAGCAGGTTTCCAGAATTCAAAATTTTAAAAGCCTGGAAGTGATAAACTGCCCTGTTTTAAGGTGAGTAAACATTTTCTCTTAAAAACAGTTTTAAGAAAATCTGTTGTGATGGATGCATGTGATGGATGTTTATGTAAATTGTGTTACTTAGTAATATGATATGAATGCATGTTTATATATCTGAAATGCTTGGAAATTAATGTATGCATGTTTGTATAGGAATGTTTGAAATGCCTGTGATGGTCTCTGTATGCTTATAAATAGGATTCATCTTCTTAATAAATTCAATAATTCTATTTGTAATATAAACTAGCTTTTGATTTGTAAACAAAGGCTGTTTGTTAAAAATAATTATAGGTTTTTATAATGGATGTTTAGTTCAAATTTCAAAATTTACAGTAAAAATCTTATTATGGTCAAAAATTAATTGAATCAATTTTAAGTTTGTATTGCATGGATGGATTCGTGATGGGAAATCACGAATTTTAGTATGTAAAACATAAATTTTAAGATTTAAATTTGTGAGAAATGGTGAGATGAACGGAAATGCTATTTTAGGCAAATCCTGGCGATCGGAGAGGTGATAGGTTTCGGGGTTGAAGCTGTAGGTGGTAGAAAGTCTGGAGATCATAGGAAAAATCAATTTGGAATTTATTAATGAGGGGATTGATCGGAATTGATCAAGTTAGGGTTTAAGACCCTGTTTTTATCGTGACGTTCATATGGATTTCGCGGCGTCGATAGGCAACCGGAGGCGATCGCGTAGGGCGTTGGAGGTAGAGTGAAGTGAGGCGGAGCTACGGTGAAGGTGGTGGGTTTTCTCGAGGCTGGGGGTTGCCGTGGTGATGGAAGTTACTGGCAATGGCGTTCGAGCTGATGGGTTCTTTGGTTGGATTCGAGTCTAGTACGAATCGAGTAGATTTTGATGGTCGAACGTGATGTCGAGATGGAAGATGACTTGCCGGAGACCAGAATGGAGATCATCGACGTCCAGCGTGACGGTGCACGTGCACGAGAACGACTGTGTGCATCTGGGATATTGGATTTGGGGAAGAAAAGCAGGTCTCGGGTTTTATATCGGGGAAAAGTCGAGTTTGACTCGAAGCAGGGAAGTAGTGGGTTGAAATGAGAATGACTCGAGAGTTGCTTCGAGTTTTTGAGTGCTTTACTCGGGTTAGTGGTGAGTTGGTCGAGAGGAAATTAAACAGCAATTGTTTTAAGTTTTAAAGCAAAAGAAGTTTTATATTTATAATGTTCTGAGTTTTAAAAACAAAGATAAACAAGATTTTAAATATTAAACTAATTTGTTTTCTAGAAAATTTGTTTTAACAAGTTTTATATAATTAATAAATAAGTTTTTAAAAGATAAAAACATAGATTTTCAATATGATTTTTGTATTAAAATTTATTAAATAAACTTTTAAGGTTCAAATGATTTTAGAAGTTAAATTAGATGTGTAAATTTTAATTGATTTCTTAAATGTTTATTTTAAATAAAGTTTAAATGATAAGGATTTAATAAATCAATTGTAAAATAGAGAATTTATCTTAATTAAGGGTTGATTAGTTAAAGAAAATTAATATGTGAAATTAATAAGGATAATTCATTTATTTTAAATGATTTAAGAATAGATAATAATTAATTTATTTTAAATGATTTAAATATGGATTAATTGAGGTAATTAATTAAAGAATAATTAATTAATGGAAGTAATTAAAGGATCATTTATTTATTAATTAATTACTTAATGGGATTGATTAAAGTTTAATTATATTAAATGGTTAAGGTTAATTCGTTTATATAATTAATTAAAGGCTAATTACTTAATGTAATTAAAAAGAAATTAATCAAGAATGATTAATAAAAAGGGGTAAGTAAAGAATAATTACTTATTGTAATTAAGGAATAATTAATCAAGGAAGATTAATTAAGATAAATAATTAAGAAATGATTAATTCATTTATAATTAATTAATGTTAAGTAAGATGGATTAAGGTAATCCAAGTAATTAAAGGTTAGTAAATAATTTAATTAGAGATTAATTAAATTAATTAAGAATGAATTGACTTGTTATGGATTGGTTGAATGATATTAGATGCCTTGAATTAGTTGATATATCTGATATGTGATTGTGAGATGAGATGTTTGGATGAATTGTGATAATGTAAGTTATCTATCTGTGATAGATTTGTTATATGAATATGATATCCTGAATTTAAATTAAATTGTTTAACTGAAAAATCTTGGTTTAAAGGATGACTTTTGATTCGAAGAGACCGGGGTCGGGTATCAGAAATATACCCGAAACCACTTCGATTTGTAATCTATAATTCTTTATAGATTTGTTTTGTAAATCGAATAGGCTGGAATGAAATAAATCGAGTAATCTGGATCATTTGAACTAAGTAGCGATACTTAGATATTATTTTGTGAAATAAATTGTTTGAATATAATAAGTAAGAACTCGTAGAAGATACGAGTTATCCCGATTTTATATAAGATCTATGGATTGAAATTTCATGTTAGATGAGTTTACTCACGCTGGTTTCCAGCCTGACTCGGGTGTTACTTTGATGTAATGCTCGGGTCTGACCGAGTATTACAGATTTTCAGGTAAGGACGTTCTGGAGCTCAGGAGGCGAGCTGGATGGTAGGAACGTATGGAGTATATTCCGCTGTGATATTATAGTTGTTTGAGACATGTTAATTTTAACTGTCTAGTACATTTGTGAATGTTGTAACTCTGATGTATTAAAATGTAATTAACAAATACAGTTTTTCTTTGTATAACTGATATTATTATTTGTTATTATATTTAATCCGCTGCGAATATGAGATGTTGTGTTCTCTGTTCTCCTTTCTTCTTTCTGTTTCTTTCTTCTATCTCTTTCTTTTTCTTCTAACTATCTGGAATTTTCGGGTTCGAAAATTCCGGGTCGTTACAGTACTGTATAAACTACGGGAATATATAAAAATGTGTTAAGGGGGATATGGGTAACACCTTAACGCTATATTAATACTTTACTTTACTGTAGACACTATTATAATAGCGTATTGTACTATGTATGTATGTAGATAGTTTAACGGATCCTTAGGAGGTGGAAATCCCGAACATCTCTTAAGTTATTGCACTCACGTTAGACACTTGATAGGAGATGTCAAATCCCGCAAACATCTCTGATGCCGTTACACTCATATTTTATTCATTGTTGATTTAACTTACATAAGATCTTTTAGTTCTGACTCGAGTGTTTTGTCTTTTCAATTCGCTCGGGTTAGTCTGAGCTTTTCAGTGTATCGAAGACTACTTTTATGGAGGACGAAGACAAAGATTGAATACTATTATTATTTATTTTATTTATTCCGCTGCATCATGTTGTTCCGCTGCATTATTTATTTATTACTACTGTATGTACTCTGATTCTGTATTGTTAAAGTATAATCAAATGTTATTTGTAAAACAGCTTCATGAACTGTTTATTTGATTATTATATTTTGTCATTTCGCTGTGAGATTCTGTATTTGTTTCTTTCCTTCTCTGCTTTTTCTTATTACCCCATAATAATCCTCCCTTTTGAATGGTTTAAGACTGACGTGTGTGGTTTATCGTCGATTTAAACCATCCAAAAAGTTGGGTCGTTACATTTGGTATAGAGCTTTGGTTTAGCGATAACGTTAGCTTTGTGGGGTCTGACTCATTAAAAATAGGGTAGTGATACCCTAGAATGAGTCGTTGAGTGTATATGAGAGAGCGTATTTGTTAGTGTTATAAAAGGTTTTATATTGTGTTAATTTGTTCTGTTTAGTATTTATAAATTCTGGCTGGTACATAGGATGCTATGGCATCGATAGAGATTTCTAAACACTTGATAGGGCAGACAGATACAGTATTGTTTTGAAATATAGGTAAATGAAATAATTTTGCCTAGTGTTATATTTTGTATATAAAGGAATAATTTTTATAAAAGATATAGTTGGATGTGATATAATTGTTTGTTAGGAAGTGAAATTTTATAAATATTGTTTGTAAAATAAGATCTACAGATAAAGTAAATAAGAATTGAGAATTTGAGAACTTAAGTTTTGGGATTTTTGAAAATTTCTTTCGAAAGATTTTTGAATATAAATTAGTAGTATTTGGAAGTATTTTCAGACATAGATATTTTCAAATGTGATTTGAAAGAAATGTTTTAAAAGAATTTATGTACATCCCTCTTTGTCACTGGAAAATAATTTCGGTGATGAGTGCATGCATCATCGAAGTTCATTTTCGAATTTCAAAGGGGGAAGACTACTGTAGTAGTTTTGCTACACATTTGTTTTGACAACCAAATCTTAATTTTAATTTCTAAATATGATTCGGATATACGAAAGATATGATTATATATATTATTTTAAATGATTTGAAAATGGAATCCGGTATTTAGTTCTTAAAGTTTCTGTAAATTAGTAGTTTCAATCATTGTAATGAATGAAATCTTAACCTTTTAATAATTATAAACTTCTAGAAGCGGAAAATAAGAAATTCGATGCTAAGCGATTAATGAAATATATAAGAAATTGAAAATCTGTAACTTGTAGATATGAAATTTTGAAGATGTAACCATTGAACATTCTGTTAACTAAAAGGAATAAAATAAACTTGTGTAACATTCAATTGCATCCTAAAAGACATATATATAACTTACCAAAATATTAAAAGTTGAAATGTTAATAGAAATATGTAATAGGATATTATACTAGTAAAACTTAGGAAATGAGAGTGTTCAATGGAAGTATGTTATAAATGAAGAATTAAGATGTATAAAAATGTTATAAACTTAAGTTAATAATTTGAAATGCTAGTATTTATAATTAATGAATGGTGAATACTATAAGTAAATGACTAAAAACTTAAGTGATGTTTGAAGCCAATTATAATCAAAGTAAATGATAAATGTGAATTAAACTGAAATAAAATGTATGTAATACTCTAATAATGAATCCATTGTTTATTTTAAATAACTGAATGAAAATAACTTATGTAAGTAAATGAATGTAAGTTAATGGAAATTTGCTTTATATAGGTGAATGAGAAATAATTTTTTTTGTAAGAAATGAATGTAAATTAAGGAAATAATCACTGTATGGGTGAATGAAACTGATGAATAGTAAATGATATGAAAAGAAATTAATAAGAATGAACTTGAATAATACTTGGAAATCATTGTTTGTTTTGGCTTATGGATGTTTGGGAAAAGATACTTCTAACTGTATAATGATGTATAAATAATCTATTGAGTTTTATCTAAGACTATTGAGTGTATGATATACTTAGTAGTTATTTATCATTTTTATACGATTAAAAGTTTCTAAGCCCGAACCAACCATTTGTTTTGGGTGTTATGGATGGATAGTTGATTACTGTGACTACATGTGATGGTTGTATGATTTATTTGTAAGTGACTATTGTTATGTTGTGTTGATTTGTTGTTATTGATTGAGACAACGTAAATATTTCTCTTTTGGATTATATAAGTGAAATACAGGTTTATGGAAGCAATAACTACTGCTTTTGGTTTCATAAATAAGCGTTGTTGCCGACAAATAGGTACGTTTTCGGATTACGGTTTCATAGCGATACTATATTGTTTTCCCGTGGTTTGGGATATTTTATTTTTTGGAATATGATATATATATATATGTTTATTATTGATATTATTATTTCTCTCAGACCTCTCCGTATAAAGGAGACTCTGTCGAAATTTTCGGTGGATTTTGACTTAGAAAATTTTATGAAAGTGGAAATGTTTTCAAACCTTTATTTAACTTGAATAAAAGGGATTTAATTGTTTATTAATTGATATATTTTATTTAGATTATTTAATTATGTAAATTAATTGCTTATAAATTTAATACTTTAAATAAAATATATTAATTTCCTAATTCCTCCTTTCCCTTTTGGAGGATGAAAAGTTTTGAGTGGGGGAGAGTGTAACGACCCGTAATTTTCAATAATTAAATTTATTAATTAAATAAGTTGTTGGGAATTTAGTGTTGTGAAAAATTAAAAATCGAAGATTTAATAATAAGAAATAACTAGAATGTAATGTTAGTAATGTTAATTTAAGGCAACTGATAACTATTTTGTTGTAATCCCAATTTATTGAATTGATTGAAAGGTTATAATTGGTTATAAATTGTAAATAAGGAAATATATTAAATGTTTTATTAATTTGTGAAATAATATGTAATTAATTGTACTTGGATAAAATTAGTGTTGTGTAAATAGTTAGAACATTGGTTGTAGATAATAAACTTATAAAATGTGATTAAATTAAGTATAAGGTGACAATTGTTATTTGTTACATATTTATTTAATCTGTTGAATTAAATTGGAAATCAGTTGTAATTAAATGTAATTAAATATTACGTTAATGTAAATTAAGATGATAATTGTAGAGTATTAGTGTAATAAGATATAAACCAATGTTAACTATGCCCTTAGAGTAATGATTGATTGAATAAAAAGATTGAAATCAAATTAAATCAATTTATCGGAGTTAAAGTATAATTAATTGGATTCTATTTACAGTTGAAGCTAAACGCTGTAATTAGTGTAACATTTAACACTGAATTGATATGTAAATTTGTTTCAAATTATTGTAAATGTCTAAGTAATCAAAAATGATAAAAATTGTTAGTTATTAAATTTCAAATAAAAAAGTGATTTAATCAATTTAATAATAATTTATTTATTTAACGCGAAAATATCCATTTTGGCCACTATCTCGGATTTCAACGAAACTAGTTTCAATAGATCCATAACAGTGAATTATTTTATGGTTTCAAGTTTCGTAGTGATCGGACTTGTCGTTTGATCGTGCGGGCTCGAAACGCGTAAAAATCAATTTAATTGAATTAAATTAAAATAAAACTGATTTTAAAAGCTAACTTCCTCATACGATGGAATTAGGACTTGAAACTTGTTCCATTAAGTTTAAAAATATCGAAAACATCTATTTTGAGATATGGGATGACCTACTTTCATTTCAGAAGCAGAACGGGCTTTCCAGATCGTTTTTGTCAATTCAAATCTATTCGGGTGTTATTCATTCTTACTGGACTTTGTTCGTATAAATAGATCTGTCTAAACTCTAGCAGTCTTTCTATTTCTCATTTCTGTTCGTACAATTCTATCCGACTATCTCCTTCTTCTCAATGGCAGTAATCAATCCAATTACAAAACCCTAAATCCAATTTCAATTTCAAATCGAAAATCAAACTCCTCAAAACTATATCATATTATGCATCGTTGGAAATCTCTCGATGAGCGTAATCTACTGCTGTGATTTTTTTTCCGATTTGGTTCATCGTTTGACCAGAATTTGACGAAGAAGCTCGATCGTCCGTTGCTAGGGTTTCCAATTGGACGGTGGATCTTCGACTTGGGAACGATCGGCGAGCACATGCGCGTAGAAGAGGTCGAGGCAGGTAGATCCATGGGTTCACATCGTGCCAATGGTGCACGGAATCGCCATGAATGGAGATTAAGGATGGAGGTGGCACTGGCCGTTCGTGGGTGGAGGAGTCATCGCGTAAGGGCGGCCTTGGGCGCCTGAGCGTGCGCTGGCGTGGCCAGATCTGGTTGGAGGTGAACGTATTTGCGGCGGTGTTGAAGTTTTGGTTAGCGGCAGGGACAATGTGGTTCAACTTCGAGATAATTAGGGTTTCACGCGAGCAGTTATGAGGGTGACATGTTACCTAATTTACGTTTATTTAATTTTATTTTAAATTTAAATTCAAACGTTCTAATATTCATATCTTTTACGTACGAGGTCGGATTTACACGCGGTTTCCTCCGCTACGATCGTATCGAAATTCTGGTCATTATGGAACTGGTATGGATGAATTCTGAGACTATTGAATTTTGGATCTTATTTTGGATTTCAAATCAATTTGAAATCAAAGGTGAGTGTTTTAACCCACTCACAGCTACTAAATTATCTTATGTTAGTTAAATTGAATTTATGATGTGATTAGAAATTTATTGGTTGATGTTTGGTATATTTAAATTGTCATTCCAGTTAAATTTGAATTTATTGAATATAATCGCCATTTAATTTAACATTAAATTCTAATTTGCGAGTTTATACCTGTTATGATAGTCAGTTATCTATTGATGTTTATTGGTTGATTTGAATGATGATTTTGATGGATGTTGGATTTTTGATATTGGATGACTAGATGTTATGTTTCTATATTGTTATAACACTGCAAGTTCCCTATGGGTTGATACGATACATACCCGAAAATCTGATAGATTAGGGAGAAATCATTATGAGTTGAAATGATAGACTCAAGCGATTTCATGGATTGGTAATCAAATTCGGGATTACGGGTTGAAATGATATATATTCGTAAATATAAAATAATTGCGGATTGAAATGTTAAATTTCTATATCACTTGACCATAGGATAGAGAATTATATACGGACACCGGATTGGTTAAATTAAATGATTTTAAATCCTTAAACTCTGAATTCAGTTAAATGATATTTCGAAATAAATGGATTTATATAAACTGAATTATTTTCGAAAATCCAAGCTTTAAATGTTGAAATTGGAAATGGTTTAAATGAGAATTTGAATTGAAGGACAAAATTTAGTTTGTTGATCTGAAAGCTGGACATGGTCCAGATGTGTTGAATGAAAGGAATAGTTTAATTTGATATTAATTTCAAATCTATTATTTTATTATAAACTGTTTAAAAATACATTATTTTAAAAATCCAGATTTTTAAGATTTTCAAACTATTAAACTAATGTAATCTATTGTTTGCACAAAAAATGGGCAAACACCTCCAAGTTGTATGATTTAGTTGATTTTATGTTGTTTTTAGTGATCTGGGTGATTTATGCAAATATGTAAAAAACAGGGACTAAACTGTAAAAGACACACAGATTTATAGTGGTTCAGCCAGAATGTGCCTACGTCCACTTTATATATTATTTCTCCTTTCTTGTTCAGATTACAAGTACAAAGCTTTGATACAAGTATATGAAAGTTGTTTGAAAGTTCTATCCGTGCTTGAGCTCTCAAACTTGTCCTCCATTGTTGTACCCCTACCCCTCTATTTATAGAGTGAGGCTGGGAGTGGGGATTTTGGATGTATATAGCTGCTGGTAGGCCTGAGATGATGCAATCTGGCCTGGCAACGCCTTGGTTCGGTAGTAGATGGTTGGAGTTGGTTCGGCTATGCATGGAAGTGGAGTTGGTTCGGCAATGGGTGGAGTGGAGTTGGTTCGGCTATGGGTGGAGTGGAGTTGGTTTGGCTATGCAGGGAAGCAGAGTTGGTTCGGTGGTGGCTTCCCTCATCTTGGTTCGGTAATGCCGGTCTAGTGAAAATATGCCCAACACTTGCCCCCCAAAGCGGGGTATATGCCTGCACATGCCGCGCTTTGTTTTAGCTTGGATATTCTCATCCGGTCCTGTGTGCCGAACCAGTTGGTCCGGTCGTTCCTATTTGCCTATAAGTATGGGCATTATGCTCTCGTTATTCCCTACCAAGTGAGATAGCCGAATCAGATTTGCCGGATCACGCTTGACTACCGAATCAGGTGATTGCCGAATGACTTTCTTGTTCCGAACTACCGAATGAACCCGTGGAGTTCGAGTGTCGAATGAATCTTCGTGCCTTGAACTACCGAATGGGCTTGAGTGCCGAATGAAACTTGAACCTTGTTATACCGAATGTGTTTATGTGTTTATAAGTGAAATTCTAGGAAACATATACTCATTCGTTTATATCTCTACATCCTTATTCTAACAATGTGTTTTCTCGTGTTGCAGATAATGTATCATAAAGTTGAAACTCGCTCTGACAAGAAGAAGTCCAAGGACCGAGGAGAGCCTTCCGTAGTGCCCCCGGTTCAAGCAGCATCAGAACGACAAGGACCAACTCCGAGATCGCTAGTTGATGGGTACAGTCCTCAAGAGCTTCTGATTTCACCGCCCGACTGTTTTCCTAGCTCCCTCAAAGATGAGCAGCTTGACGTTATTTCTCGCTCATTTAGGATTGACAGGGCGCGTATGCTGTTGCCGGGGGAAGGAGTGATGCCATATAATCCCCCCAAAGGATATTTCGCTTATAGTAGGTACCATTGTATATGTGGGGCCATTCCCCCGATCAATGCCTGGATAGTCAGCTTCATCACCTACTTGAAGGTGGCTCCATTCCAGCTTCAGCCTAACTCCTACGCCATTCTGGTGAGCCTGTTTGTTATCTTCCAGAGGAGATACGGGCATCCTCCTTCCAACCGGGAAATCCGGTATCTGTACAACATGAGAGGCTACAAGAAGGGGTCTCCGTATATTAGCTTGGAGTCGGCCGTGTCCTTCAAGCCAGTCCTGGATTTATATTCGAAGTTCAGCATGTTCAAAAAGGAATGGTTTTTCATCAAGGATGGCTCTGTTTCCATCCGTCGCTTCACCTCTGGCTGTAAGTTGAAGCTTATTTATGATTTCCGTTTGGACTGCAATGCTTCTTCTTATGTGCTTTTATTTCTTGCTAGCGACAGGTGGCTTTGCGGTCGTGGAGAACGATCGCCTGGTTCAGATGGCTGTGGAAATAGAAGCCGTTACGGGAAGGGATAGGTCGGCTTCTTACTTGATCAGGAACGCTATAATTCTGGGGCACAACCTTATTCTACCACATCAGTCTGTGGTCAAGCAGAGAGACACGGCGGAGGAGAGGGCTGCCAACACTAAAGGAGGGGCTACGGCGAAGAGCAGCAAAAGGAGGCCCTTCTCGACACATCCGGTTGCCGGGGGGAAGAAACTCAAGAAGTCCGATGGACCCTCCCCCAGCACATGTCCAGATGTTCCGGAGGAGGAAAATGTGGAGGAGGAAATAGGCGGGGATGAAGGCGGTGAGGCGGAGAGTGGAAGTGGTAAAGAAGGTGACGATGATCGTCACGGCGATGATGGTGGCGAAGGGCAGGGCAGTGATGGCACCGGGGCTTTGCCTCCTGGGCAGGCAGGCGTGATTCAAGAGTGGACAGACGACGCTCTCCGCCAAGCCTTCGAAGAGTTGGAGGAAGGACCGGCCTTGGCGGAGAAGCCCAAGAAAGCTGGTAAGGCCGGGGCTGGCGCCGATTTATCTTCCGGGAGTGTTTCTACTGAGGCAACTTCTGCAATTCAAGGTGAATTTCTCTTTACTCTTTTTAATTCTTGAATGATGGCTCAATGCATGCTGGTGACACTTGGTTTTCATTCCAGGAGCGGGCAAAACGGCCAAGACCTCAGATCTTCGGCACAAGCTTGAACAATATAGACTTCTCAAAGCTTCTGCCAAACGGAAGCCTCCTACTAACCGCCCTGGAGACGTAGTCGGCTATCGTCCTCTTCTTGGAGTTATTGAAGAAGATATACAAAAAAGGAAGAGGAGTCGATCTTCGTTTGAATCTCCTCCTGGCCTTTTGGCCCCACTCCAGCCTATTCACGATATTACGGAGGAGAATACTGAGTTTATGCCTTCCCCACATCCGTCTGAGAATCCAGTCGCCACCCCGATAGATCACCCTGGCTTGGTTCGTAATCCGTTTGCGGGTCATCCAGACCTGGACCCAGTCTCTCATGACATCTCCTTCGATGAGGCTACTGGTGAGCACCTTCTCCCTCGCTACCCTATGGTGCGGGTGCTTGACGAAGCTAAGTCCCTGGACCTTGATTTGCTTACCACCCAGGTTTTTTACTCTGGGGGATGAAGCTAAGGCGAACATCGACCGGGTTGCCGAGGAGACCAGGAAATTGATGGGGCATCACGCCAGACTAGTCAAGGCCGGGGAGGAAATTGGGAGTTCCAACATTCGGCTATGGTTAATGGTTTCTGCTAGGTTAAGCAACTTGCCGATCAAGCCATTCAAATTTCTCAACATGAGGCTGCATCCAGGCAACTAAAGAAGACTATGGAAGAGGCCAGCAGGGCAGAGTTGAGAAAAATGGAGGCCGCCTGCAAGGAGCGGATTGACATGGCCATTGCGACGGTGGATGAGGTTCGACAAGCGGACCTCGAGCGGATACAGGAATTATCGGGGAGACTTGAGGCCGCGGAGCTTGCTCAGTTCAGGTTGAAGGAGGAGATGGAGGCGATGAGGATATCCCTTCAGGTTGACCACTCACGATACCGATCGGAGAGGGATGATGCCGTTGCAAAGCTGCGTGCTTCTGAGGCCCGAATGAGGGAGCTTGAGGAAAACGAGGGGATGATGGATGAGATGCTCCAGGATATGTATTTCCGCACTTGGAAACAAGGTAACTTATCCTGGATGGATTATTACCCCCGAGTTATGGCCAGGATTTATCTCCGGGCTCTGGAGGAGGCTAGGGCTGAAGCGGATAAAGAGGGTGGCGCGGTCTTCAGAATGGATGTGGTCACTGCCCAGTTTACCAAGGAGGAAAAGGTGGCGGTGAAGGAGGGTATGCGGCTGCTTGCCGCTGAGGAGGCAGGTGTGCAAGTAGAGGACGATGATCAGGATGGTCAGGAAGCAGGCGCTGGTAAGTCCTCCCTTCTAGTCTTTCCGTTAACTTGGTTGCTTATCACTAATGAGTTCTTTCTTTGACCGGACAGGTGAGCAACAGGACAAGGGTAAAGCTCCGATACAGCCGGCTCCTTGACTTGACCTGGATATGTTTTTGTTGACTTGACATTGTTGTATATGTTAGTCTCAAAACAGTAACGTAACTTTTTGGTTGTAATTATGTCACCTGTCATAAACAACATTATTTTTGGCGTTTAATTTTTTAACTTAAGCCGATTCTATTGTATTTGAATGCTTTTGTTATTTTGACATGTTGTATAAGAGATATAGCTATGCATATGCTTGTAATTCAGTTGTGTTTGATGTCAAGTTCTTGCTTAAAACATAATTTCATGTCTTGCAATGTTAGCGTGGTGTGTGAATAAATTATAGTCACGTATTTATACACGGAAGAAGAAAATACCGCCCTTCATATTTTACTTGTAGATGGCAGCTTTGAATGTCTTGTGTGACCGAGTATGGAATGCAGCCTAGTGTCCTGTTGTGAGTTCCCACTCCCATTAGCGAATGTCTCCTATTCTGTGTCTTGTACTTTAGGGATCGTTATAGAGGATAGGAGGAAAGTTTTTTAAATAAAATTGAAATATGAGAAATAGTAAAACTTCCAATCACGGAAGGCCTTCGATGTGCATAAGTTCGTGGCAAACGGGCTTTGTAGTCACTTTCCCTAGCTGTGGGTCTTGGAGACATTTGTCACCCATCTTACGCCTCCGCGGGGAGTTAATCTTTTTTACCACAGCCGTACTTAAGACGCATCGGAGCCGAGATCGCGCACAGTAACTACCTGGGCCATTATGGCCCGTAATTGTGGGTATTACTCGATTTACTGTGGCCGGCTAGCGTGGGTGCCGATCGTCAACCGTGTACTACCCCTGGCTGGCCACACCTTATGTTGGGGCTTAAAGTAGGTTCATAGTTGCCGGTGAGCCGAACGCCGTAATGAGCTGCCTTGGCTATAGTCGGCCTTCTTGGTGGCTTATAATCGGATCATTACAGTTGGCTTTGAGGGCCGTCGCGAGCAATGAGTTAACCCGCAGTAGAGGGATGCTGGAGCAAAAGTGTCTCATTGGCGAGGGCAAAGATTCGTATAGTACCTGTTAGGTCTTGTCCAGGTGGAGTTGTGTCGCGATGTGTTTTAAATGGAAATGTCATTACACAGGATTTTGTTCAACAGAAAAGGATAAAGTTAACAAGCAGTCAAGATATAAAGGAACAAGTTAAAAAGAGACAAGTTTTTTAAAGTGGTTCGGCACGAAAATGCCTACGTCCACTGATTCTCTTTGTTAATTCACTTCATATGGGCATTACAAATTAAGAAAAGTATCGACGAAGGTGTTGGATGTTCCATGCCCTCTGGAACACCTCCCCGTCCACTGTTGACAAAATATAAGCTCCATTGTGGAGATCTTTATGTATTACATATGGTCCGTCCCAGATTGGATCTAGTGCTCCGGGGCGCGAGAAGATTCGCTTGAGGACAAGATCTCCCTCTTGTAGGCTACGATGCTTGACTTTGGAGTTGTATTGTGCTGCCACTTTTTGCTTGTGAGCTAATGTTTTGAGTGCTGCATCGTTTCTTCTCTCTTCAATTAGATCCAAAGACATGTGGAGGAGTTCTTCGTTTTCTTCTGGGTTATAGTGGATCCTACGGTGGGAAGGCACTATAGTTTCAACTTGGAGCATAGCCTCCGATCCGTATGCCAAAGAGAAAGGAGTATGCCCCGTTGATGTTCTGAAAGATGTGCGATAGGCCAACAGTGTCGTAGGAAGTTCATCCACCCAAGCGCCTTTTGACTTTTCGAGTTTCTTTTTTATTAGAGTTTTGAGAATTTTGTTGACGGCTTCGACTTGTCCGTTTGCCTGGGGATAAGCTACGGATGAGAAGCTTTTGTGAATTCCGTGCTCTTGGCATCAGTTGGCGAACTCCTCGCTGTCAAACTGAAGTCCATTGTCCGATATGATTTTGAATGGGACTCTGTACCTGCATAGAACATTTTTGATCAAGAAGTTAATAACTTTTGCTGAAGATACTTTATTTAGGGGTTCTGCTTCCACCCATTTGGTGAAATAGTCGACTGCCACTATAGCATATTTGGCCCCGCCTCGGCCCATTGGCAGTTTGCCAATCAAGTCAATTCCCCATACTGCAAAGGGCCAAGGGCTGGTCATTTGAGTAATCTCAGTTGTTGGTAGCCGCGGAATCTTAGCAAATTTCTGACATCTGTCACATTTTCTGATGAAATCTAAGGCGTCCTTGCTTAAGGTGGGCCAGAAATATCCATATCGGAGTATCTTTTTTGCCAAAGTCTGCCCTCCAGTGTGATCTCCGCAGCTTCCTTGATGGATGTTGGATAAGATTTCCTTGGCCTCCCTTCCAGCGACAAACCTTAATAAGGAGTTAGAGAAGCCGCGCCGATAGAGGGTGCCCTCTTGTATTGTGTAGCGGGAAGCTTTCCTCAAGATTTTCTTGACTTCGTTACGCCCGTTGGGCAGTGTGCCATTTTGTAAGTAGTCTCGGATGGGAGTCATCCAAGTTGCTTCTTCGGTTGCAGCTATCAGATTCACTTGCTCAAAACTTAGGGTCAGTTGCTTTGAGATGGCTAGTGCTCCGGAAATAGCGCCGTCTCTCATGCTAGCTTGCTTCGCCAATTCGTCGGCCTCTTGGTTCTCATCCCGAGGGATGTGTTTGATTAAATAGTGATCCAATCGATTGAGAAGCAACTTGGTCTTCTTTAAATATGCCATGAGTCGTTCTTCTCGAGCCTGGAATTCTCCTAGTATTTGATTTACAATAAGTTGGGAATCGCTATGAAGACACAAAGAATTGGCTCCGATTTCTAAGGCAAGTTCTAATCCAGCTATCACTGCTTCGTACTCTGCATCGTTGTTGGTGGCAGCGAATTCCAATCTTATAGCATAGTGTAGCTTATTCCCCCTGGGAGTGATTATTACCACGCCTGCCCCCGAGCCTTGTTCGTTTGACGCACCATCCACAAAGAGATTCCACTTGATGTCTTCTGCTATTTCCGATTGCTCCTTACCTTCGTTGGTAGTGAATTCGACACTGAAATCGGCCATGGCTTGTCCCTTGATGGCGGTGCGAGGATGGTAGGTGATATCATATTGACTTAGTTCAATGCACCATTTAAGTAGTCGCCCAGAAGTGTCGGGACGATGGAGTACCTACCTTAGTGGTTGATCGGTCAGAACCCTGATGGAATGAGACTGGAAATAGTGATGCAGTTTCCGTGATGTGATTAGTAAATAGTACGCTAGTTTCTCAAGTTTAGGATATCTGGCTTCCGCCCCTGTAAACCTCTTGCTTACAAAGTATACTGGCCACTGCGTGCGTTTGTATTCTCTCACCAATGCGGCGCTTAGAGCATGAGATGACACAGCAAGGTATAGGTATAGCTCTTCGTCTTTGTTCGGAGTTGAGAGTACTGGTGGTCTCTGGAGGTGTTCGATTAAGTTAAGGAAAGCTGTTAAGCATTCGTCAGTCCATTCAAATTTTCCTTTCTCTTTCTTTAGAGCTTCGAAGAAGGGGATGCATTTGTCGGTCGCTCTAGAGATGAATCTGCTCAGGGCGGCCACCTTCCCATTTAGGCTTTGCATCTCCTTTCGGGTAGAAGGTATCTTGATACCTTTCAGAGCTCGGATTTGTTTAGGGTTTGCTTCAATTCCTCTGGCATGGACGATGAATCCTACAAAATTTCCTGATGATACTCCGAAGGAGCACTTTAGAGGATTCAGCTTCATTCCATATTGACGAAGTACTTGAAACATTTCATCCAGGTGGCTTACATGATCGTCGGCTCCCCTTGACTTTACCAGCATGTCATCCACATAAACTTCCATAGTTTGTCCTATTAGCCCGGCAAACATCTTGTTGACGAGGCGCTGATAGGTGGCCCCTGCGTTTTTAAGTCCGAAAGGCATTACCTTGTAGCAGTACAATCCCCGGTCGGTGATGAAACTAGTGTGGTCTTGATCGAGAGCATGCATAGGAATTTGGTTATATCCTGAGTATGCGTCCATAAAAGATAAGAGTTCGTGCCCGGCTGTGCTGTCTACAAGCTGATCGATTTGGGGAAGTGGGAAGCAATCCTTCGGGCAGGCGTCATTTAAGTTGGAGAAGTCAATGCATGTTCGCCACTTCCCATTAGCCTTCTTTACCAGCACCGGGTTGGCGATCCACTCTGGGTAGATGGCTTCTCGTATGAAGTCATTGGCAAGTAGGTTCTTTACTTCTTCATCGAGGGCTGCTGATCGTTCTGCCCCCATACTTCTCTTTTTCTGTTTTACTGGCGCCTTGGTAGGATCAATGTTTAGTACGTGGCATGCTATGTCAGGGGAGATTCCGGTCATGTCAGCGTGTGACCATGCAAATACATCCAAGTTGTAGCGGAGAAAATCAATGAGTTGTTCCTTCAGCTCTGCTTTTAGTTGGGACCCGACTTTCAATAGTCTACTCGAGTCATGTCTGTCTACAGATACGAATTCCATAGCCTCTGCAGGCTCGGCGGTGACCTCCTCCTCTTTGTCCCTGGGGTCTAATTCATTGAAAGGGTCGCTGGTATAACGAAGAGGAGGAGCTTTCTTTAGTTGCTATGCTTCCAAATCTTTTGTGCAGAGGGCAATCTCTACACTCTTCCCTTTATCCTTCCTGTGGTTGTTGCGAAATTCGGTTACATAGCAATCTCGAGCAATGTCCTGGTCTCCCTCTACTTCCCCTACTCCATTGTCCGTTGGAAATTTCATCTTCAGGCACCATGGGGCCATGACAATTTGGAAGTCAGACAAGGCTGGCCTTCCTAAGAAGGCGTTATAGGCCGAGTGGTTTTCTATCAGCACAAATGTCTGTTTTCGCACAACGGAGCGGGGATGACTTCCAATTTCAACAAAGAGGTCCAGTCGTCCGAGGGGCATCTTCGCATTTCCTGTGAAGCCGTGTAGTGGTTTATTGCAGGGAAGAACATCCTTTAATGACAGCTTCATTTTTTCAAAGGCATGCTTGAATAGGATATTCACTGAGCTTCCAGTGTCTACTAGAATTCGGAAGACCTCGGCTGGGCCGAGCCGGTCATAGATAACCATGGGATCCGTGTGAGGGTACTGCCTTCCCTCCAGGTCACGCCTATTGAATGTGATGTAATCATTCTCTATCCGCTTCGGGTGGCATTCTTCTATAATGGAATTGACGCATTCTTCATTGTTTCTAAGTGACTTTCCGTACCTTTCCATCTCTGCCCAGCTTCCGTCGGCGATGTGTGGCCCTCCCGAGATGGTATGGACCACTATCTTCTCTTGACTGGAGCCGCTGGTGTTGCGATTTCCTCTGCCTATTTCTGGGGAGGGTAGCCTTGGGTTCTCATTGGCAGGAACTGGAGTCCTGTCCTGGCCTTTTACATAGCATTCTAGTCTTCTTCTTCTGATGTGTTCTTCAATCAAGTCCCGGAGATGATGGCATTCGTTGGTATCATGCCCATGGGATTCGTGGAAGCGGCAGAATTTTCCAGACTTAATTACGTTATCTGATTCCTTCTTGTGCGAGGGGCGTTTGTATCTAACTTCGTCTTGAGTGGCCAGGAAGATGTTTTCGATCGTTTCATTCAACGGGGTGTAAGCGTCAAATCTCGGTCCTGGCCGATACAGGCGCTTTTCTCCCTCCTTGCCCCCAGCGTTATCTCTAGAATCATTTCTTCGAACGTCCTTTGCTACAGCAGGCGTGTTGCCGTGAGCTGCCTTATTTTGTTGCCATGTCTACTTCTTAGTGGCAGCATCTTCAAGTCTCATATATTTCCCAGCTTCATGGAAGAAATCGGGTAAAGTAGCTGTCTTTTCTCTGGTCAATTTTCTAGCAAATTTAGTATCCGGATGCACACCGCTATAGAGGGCCATTAAGATAAGCTTCTCATCGGCATCTTGGACTGCGGCCGCTGCGGCATTGAATCGGGTTAGATATTGCTGCACTTTCTCTCCAGGTTTCTGTTTGATACTGGATAAGGAATAAGCGTCCTTGGGCTGCTCCACATGAATGCGGAACTGGCTGATGAATTTTTATTTCAACATCTCCCATGAGCTGATGGATCCTTGGGTTAGATGGCAGAACCAGGAGGTAGCTAGATCTGCTAAGAATAGCGGAAAGCATTTGCACAGCACTCCTTCTGTTGCTCCACTCATGAGCATATGCTGTGTGTATCTCTGTAAGTGTACAACGGGGTCAGAGGTTCCTTTGTAAGGTTCCATTGTTGGAATTTTCCATTCTCGGGGGGTGATGGCAATTTCGATATTGCGGGCGAAAGGGCTGGTTACCCTAGTGCCTATTTCTCGGTCTCTTTGATCCCGTTGGACGAACTCTCTGAACAAGCGTGCCATCCTTTCATCAGAATTTGGAGCAGATTGAAATGAGTTCGGTTCTGCTCTGTGGGATTGATTCCGTCCAAATGACCTGTAGGGATGGTATCGTCTATCATTCCTAATATTTTCTGGTGGCTGTCTTTGGTCTTCTGGGAGCATGCTAGGGTCAGCTACAGTTGGCCCTTGCCTTGACCTTCCCCTGCTGGGTTCTGATCTAAGCACTTCCTCGGGTCCAACTTCGGGCTGGATTCTAGCTCGGCCCCGTTCATTGGTGTTTCCGTGGTTAGGCAGTACGACAGGCTCAGCTACAGTTGACCTCCGCCCGGTACCTCCCCTGTTGGGTTCGGTTCCAAGCGTTTCCTCAGGTCTAACTTCGGGCTGAGCTCGGTCTCGGCTCCTACCATGGCCGCTTCTGTCGTTAGCTCCTTCGAAGAAGGAAGATCTTTGTTGTCTCTGAGATCCTCCAGACTGGGACTCACCCCATGATTCAGTGTTGCGGTTGGACTCTTCAGCATCCCTTAAGCGTGACATGAGTTGGTCCACCAAGGCTTCCTGCTGGGATGTGAAGCAGTTAGTCACTTTATCCACAACCTTGTCTAGATCTGCCCTAGTAATTGCTGCCGGCTGTTCTGTGGTAGGGGTTGTCGGATTTGCCTGACCTTCATTTGGTACTGCAGCTGGAATGGGACGATTTACTTGATCTGTGACCACTGGATCTGGAACACTGCTAGTTGCGATGTTCTTTCCTTTGTTAACGTCTTTTTTCTGCCTCGGAGGCATGTTTTCCAAGCAATGAACGACGCTGTTAGGAAGAAGGATAAGTGGGAGAAGCTGAAGCTTCGAGCTTCTCGTTCTCAGTGAAAGCACCAAAAATGTTTGCACAAAAAATGGGCAAACACCTCCAAGTCGTATGATTTAGTTGATTTTATGTTGTTTTTAGTGATCTGGGTTATTTACGCAAATATGTAAAAAAACAGGGACTAAACTGTAAAAGACACACAGATTTATAGTGGTTCAGCCAGAATGTGCCTACGTCCACTTTATATATTATTTCTCCTTTCTTGTTCAGATTACAAGTACAAAGCTTTGATACAAGTATATGAAAGTTGTTTGAAAGTTCTATCCTTTCTTGAGCTCTCAAACTTGTCCTCCATTGTTGTACCCCTACCCCTCTATTTATAGAGTGAGGCTGGGAGTGGGGGTTCTGGATGTATATAGCTGCTGGTAGGCCTTGGCTGATGCAATCTGGCCCGGCAACGCCTTGGTTCGGTAGTAGATGGTTGGAGTTGGTTCGGCTATGCAGGAAGTGGAGTTGGTTCAGCAATAGGTGGAGTGGAGTTGGTTCGGCTATGGGTGGAGTGGAGTTGGTTCGGCTATGCAGGGAAGCAGAGTTGGTTCGGTGGTGGCTTCCCTCATCTTGGTTCGGTGATGCCGGTCTAGCGAAAATATGCCCAACATCTATTTTAAACTATATTAATCAATTTAAACTATTTTAACTTATTTTAATCTATTATAATCTATTTAATCCAATTTAATCTATTTTAACCTATTTTAAACTAATTAACCATTTAATCTATTTTAAATCTATTTAAATTATTTTTAATCTATTTTAAACTATTTTAGAGTATTTTGACTATTTAAAAATTTATTTTAAACTATTTATGACTATTTAAACTATATTTCTAAATTTCTAATGGTGCAAGGTTGAATTGTTTATATTTAAATCATTGATTTAAAAGCAAATATGGTTGAATGATGTTATAACCTAAGTTGGGATTTGAAATAATAATTACTAGTGAAATGACATATTTGAGTAAATATGATGACTTTGAAATGAGGATTTAACCTATTTTATGAATATGATTTCGAAAGTGAATATGATTTTAAAAGTAATATGGTTTTAATTGAATATGATATTTTGATATCAATTATGAATTGATTTTAGAAATGTAAAGAACCATCCGGTGTGAAACAAGCGTTTGGTTGTTAAAGAGACCGGGATCGTATATTGTCATACTCTCTGCCAATACCGAAAACCACTTTAACAACTATGTACGTGGTGGAGATTCCAGAATGAAGTAGGATGGTTTGGCGAACGATTCTGTATGAGGTATTTACGTAGCCTGGACTCCCGTGAGTCAGCTTGATGTGGCTAAGACAGGAGTTATACCTAGGCCAAGAGAGGTCGCACCTCCGATCGAACATGCTTCTTCGAAACCATATTATGACTTTGTGATTGATTTGGTGGCCACCCGACGATTTAATTATGGGAGTGTGTTCCGAGGTGGGTGGTAGTAGCTGCTATGCGTTACCACCAGCCCGGTTCTACAAACGGTAGAATCCTACCCTAGCATTGCCTCGCGTACCTTGTCACATGCCTTATCGCGCCCATTACGAGTTTTGTTTGTGCCGTACCTATGGATTGCCCTCTGATAGCCCTCCAGTTTATGGAGGAATTACTGTACTGTATAGACTACGGGAATATATAAAAATGTGTTAAGGGGGATATGGGTAACGCCTTAACGCTATATTAATACTTTACTTTACTGTAGATACTATTATAATAGCGTATTGTGCTATGTATGTAGATAGTTTAACGGATCCTTAAGAGGTGGAAATCCCGAACATCTCTTAAGTTATTGCACTCACGTTAGACGATGGATAGAAGATGTCAAACCCCGCAAACATCTCTGACACCGTTACACTCATATTTATTTCACTGTTGATTTAACTTACATAAGATCTTTTAGTTCTGACTCGAGTGTTTTGTCTTTTCAATTCGCTCGGGTCAGTCTAAGCTTTTCAGTGTATCGAATACTACTTTTATGGAGGACGAAGACGAAGATTGAATACTATTATTATTTATTTTATTTATTCCGCTGCATCATGTTGTTCCGCTGCATTATTTATTTATTACTACTATATGTACTCTGATTCTGTATTGTTAAAGTATAATCAAATGTTATTTGTAAAACAGTTGATGAACTGTTTATTTGATTATTATATTTTGTTATTCCGCTGCGAGATTCTGTATTTGTTTCTTTCCTTCTCTGCCTTTTCTTATTTACCCCACAATAATCCTCCCTTTTGAATGGTTTGAGACTGAATTGTGTGGTTTATCGTCGATTTAAACCATCCAAAAAGTTGGGTCGTTATATTAATTTTGGGTTAGGAGCTTTTAAGGACAGAAAATTGTAATTAAGTTCTTTGCATTCATTTAGTTGCATTAGTTCATGCATATTTTAAAAAAAATTCAAAAGGAAAAACTAAAAAAATTGTAAATATTTCTTAACTTAGTTTTTAAATCCTTTCTTTTGAAATTTTTCAATCAAAATCAAAAATCCAAAAAAATATTTGAGTTAGTTTTTTTTTAGAAAAGCAAAAATCCCAAAAAATAAAAAACCTTTCCAAAAACAAAAAAAATTGAAAAATCCAAAAAAATAATACAAGTTTCTCTTTTTAAAAATAAATTCTCTTTGATAAATACTTTTCCTTTATAAAAAAAACCATTTTTGAAAATGTCTGAATTTCACTACTCACATGAATTTTATAATAGTTCTGAAAATCAATATAATCCATATAATTTCACACCAAATTCTTGTGGATATTTTAACGAAAACTATTGTACAAACAATTCGAATTTTTAACCGTAAAATTTTCAAAATGATGACCAACCCTTAAATCTTGAAAATAGCATTAAAACAATTTTGTCTTTACTTGAACTCTCTATACAAAAAAATCAAATGATAAATGATTTGTGTAATTCACATTTGTGCACTAACTCAAATCAAGGATTTCAAAATATTCAAAATTTGAATTCATTTCAAAATTCAAATGGTTTCGATTATAACCCATGCCAATTCAATTTTGAACTCCAAACCGAACTTCAAAACGAAAATGGAAACAACTGTTTAAATGATTTTGGCAATGGGAGTTGTTTCAATCTTGGTGAAAATATTTACTCTCAACAATTTCAATTTGAAAATCCTCAAATTAATAATTATAAATTTGATTTTGTTGAGCAAATGGATGAAATTCACAAAGATCACACGGATTTGTTGTTTGAAACGTATATGAAACAACATGAGAAACAAAATCAAATCTCTACGTGTGACGAGTCAAATAATAATCCACCTTTTACTAAATTTGATGATTTTCAAATGACAACTTTTGAAATTTAAAATGACAGTCTTAATGAAGTTGTTGAAAATACGGTAATTGAGTTGGATTGCAATTCTTTTGAGGGTGAGAAAATCAATTTAAAATTCGATCTTCCTTTTTCTGATTTCGAAAAATTAAATACAACAACTTTGGATTTTGAACTTGATATATGCAATGAAGTTGTTAATAATCCAACAAAGGAAGATGAATATAGTGAACATAAATCTTTTGGACTTTTTGAAGATGAGTTGTTGAATTCTGATAGGGAAGATTTAAATCACCATTTTGATTTTGAAATCAATAATTCTGAAGAAGTTTTCAATGATAAGCTTGACTTTCGATTTGGTGAAAATAAACCTGAACTTCAACCAATTGTTCTATCAACCCTGAAAATCATCGAAAATAAAACCACTCATACGATTTTTAATAAAGCGACATTTGTTTTTCCAAATCAACATTCAACTTTGAAATCTTTTATGGTTTGGTTTTCTGTGCTTAAGCCGTGTCTCTCATACCTAACGAGACAAATGAATTGGTCTTTGAAAAACCATTTCATTTACTCTTTAACAGTATATTTTTACTCTTTAACAGTATATTTTCTAATGTCCTATAAATGATAATCGTTTCATGTAAAGAATGTCATATTTTTATTTTTGTTTTTATTTTTTCTCCTTTCGCTTGGGTTGACTGTGGGGACATGGTCAAGATCAAGTGTGGGGGGAGTCTCATCTTCTTTTTTATTTTTCATGGTTTATTTTTTTCTCTTGCATTTTCATTCCAAAATTCAAAATTTTTACAATATATATATAAAAACAAAAAATCTTAAAAACAAATTTTCTTTTTGGCATATTGAATTATTTTTAAAGAAATACAATAGGATAAGTATAAGTTTTGGTTATTAAATTGAATTTTTGAAAAATTATTTGTCTCAACAAAAATAAAAATAAAGTTCGATTACAAGTAACTGTGGTCTAACTAGTATATATGAAGATTCATGGGTGATAATTATGAAGTATATCCTAATGGAAAATCTTTGTTTAAAAAAGTGGTGAATTTAAAGTAAAGGATATAACATTTTTATCTTCTAAGTTAAATATTGCTAAGATGATTTTGCAAAACTCACTCTTTATAAAAAACAAAAAGAAAAAAAAGTATATATGTATATATCTTATAAACACCCAGAGTCATGTGTTCACACGCAAATGTGTACACTCGCCATGCTCTATACCCTTCTCACATAAGCCCGTAAGGCAGTGCATGATCGGTATATCTGGCTTCACTAAGTTAGATGTATGTATATAAAAAAATTCTTTTATTAATAAAGCATACAGTCGATAAGTGTACATACTTGTGTATATACTCGCCACGCTTCGTATTCCCCTCACGTAAGCCCATAAAGCAGTGTATGGGTAATATAGCTGGCCTCAGTTTTCTGACTTAGGCATATGTAAATATTGCTATAACAATAAAATTTTCAAATAAGAAAGAGTAAGCAATTGAAATCCAAGCACTATTTTGACTTGTTTGATTTGACTTGTTATTGAAAAGAAATAAAAATACCACTTTAAAAAACTTTAATAATCAACTAAGGATCCATTTCATAGTTGCACTATGTTATAAACCGAAACAACTAGCCAAACTAGAGTCTATTTGTTATGATAACTTTGTTTTTATTGGAAGTTTTGATAAGTAAAATGACTAAAATTTCATGATGATGACCAAAATTTATATTTAACTTATTTGTGTTAATTTATAAGTAAATTCTTCAATTGTAAATATTTTTGAAAACCTGCATTCACATCATTGTAAATAAATCTTGCATTTAGAAATTTTCATTACGCATTTGGATTTTGTGGGTAGTATCCACTGAAAACCCTCACGAGACAACACTCGTCCTACTAAGGACACCTAGAGTTTTAATGGCTTGTCGCATACGCTCAATGCAATCGTGCTTCCTACAAAAATGGATTTAACTTAGTTTAGTTTATTCGAGGACGAATAAAAAGATAAGTGTGTGGATATTTGATGTACACATAAATATGCATATTTTTACTTCCATAGTTAATCAAATTTAATTAAATAAATGAGCATATAGGGTGCTTTAACATGTTTAAACCAAAATTCAAATTATTTTCAAATCATCATTTATTCATCTTCATATAGTGGCAAAATTGTCATTTTTGTGCATATATTAATTTGAGAATATTTATTTGCACATTTTATTTTTATTTGTAGGAAAATTGGATGGGAATTACAAGAGGCTTCATGTATTCATGCATGCACAAGGATGGAAATAATTCAACTCATGCATCATGGAGGACCCCACCTACCCACTTACCTTAATCTACAATTAGGAGCTAATGCACAAGTTAGTGGAGGTTAAAGTTACATGCATACTTGATGATGGATTAATTAGAGACTAATGATAACTTGGTGGTCACACTTCCTCAAGGGCAATTTGGGTAGTCCCCAAAAATATGATTTGGGTTTCAAAACATGTATAAATACCCCTTTGTTTCATGTAATAAGCTCTTAGCCTCCTCTTTAGTTAGTTTAGTTTTAGGATCAAAAATAAATATAAACTCTCTTCTTCTATTTCATGACTACTTAGCCATTTTCTTCTTTTATGTAATTTATTTTTATGCAATGTTAATTCATGCTCTTTTAGTTTACATGCTCTTTTCCTTTCATGTTAGTAGCTTAGATTAATTATTGCAAGTAGTTTAGCTCTCTTTTTATTTTAATTAGCTTGCATTTTCCTCTTGTTTTTTGTTTCATGTTAAACTCTACATTTGTCGAAATGATAACAAATATGAGAAGCTATACTCCTTCAATTTAGGGGGAAGCTCTCTTAATCATGTAGATTCAACATTTCGCTAATCTATGACTCTTTTTGTTCTTAATTAAAATATTTGATGTGGTTTAATTCGGTTGTTTTAGCTTTGAATTTGATAGCATGTGTTGTTAACACCAAATAGGCTATGCTTAAACAAAAATAAACACAAATTACCTCTTCATCTACATATGATTATGGTAATGAACTGAATTTTAAAATCAACATTTGATAGTCTATATTACTAATCAATAGTGAATAGATCATGTGTAGAATAGATTTTATTTTCAATTTCATTAATATTTTCATGAGAGTTGATAAGTGGTTTAGTGGATATGCTAAAGTTTGATGGCTTATGTTGGGCTAATTAATAGCACAAATAGGTCATACTTATGATAAACACATCAACTAAATTCACTAATGACCAAAAGAGAGATCATAATTTCATTTTATTGATTTATGTGATCATGAGAAGGGATTTGCCTCTAAATTGCCTTCAAACTCTCATACTTTTATCCACTTTTAGTTTTGTTAGTTTATAGAAATTTTTATCCAATCACAACTTCAAATCTTGGTTTAATTTGATTGAGTAGAAATTTTAAAATCAATACAATTTCCTGCGGATCGACCCGTACTCGCCACGTATTAAAATTGTACACTGTGCGCTTGCGATTATTTTTAATTTAAATTTTTCGGCTATTTTTCTAATCCGATATAAAGTTAGTCGTCAAACACATTTGGTTGAATCGGCCACTACTTATTGTTTGGAACATTTCCAATCTAAAATTCATATATTAAGATTGAATATGAACTTAGATTGACAAATTATACTCGATATCACTTATGACATTCGAGTCCACGCACTCCTTCATAAGGAATTCATTGTTTCTTTAAACAATTCTCTAGTATTTCATAAATACTCAAGAACACTCTATACCATCATATAGTAATCTTAATTCGGATTTAGCAATTGCTCTATGTAGCAACTACATAAGAAAAATGTGATATTGTAGACAATATAACATGTATGATTATTTCACATTGCAAATGCATAAGGAACCCATCTTACATGCTTCATATTAAAAAATTATAATATAGTGTCTATGTATATCGTTTTGGGACATTCCTACCACCCTTTTATACAAATTATAAAAGATGTCTTTTCAAATCTTATAATGGGAATTAAACAACCAAACTGAATGATTTTAATACGAATACATCATTAATAATCGCAGGTTTGTTGTCTATTTATGGTTTTATCAATTTTATTAGTTGCATAAATTTATCGTTATAGATTATTTTAGTTTTATATAGAAAATGTTCTTATAATGTTTGAAAGGTTAAATGTTATCAATTAATTTTTCTAATAAGGCTCCCTCTAGATTTTTATGTTTCTTAAAATCTGAAGAAAAATGTAGAAATCTTTAATTTCTCTAGTGGGCATTAGGATTCGCTTGCCTTGGGTTTCTAACCTTGAGTTTGCTCGACAAATCGTAGGCCCACAGCATTGGTGTAATGACCTGCCTTTTCGATCCTTAAATGTCAACATTAATACATCCACATTATTCATGTGTCGAACACTAAAGTGCTGAAAAGACGGATTATTAGGGTAAAAGTAAAAGAAAAAGAAAAGGAAAGAAGAGAACATAACATCTAAATCTCACATTAGAACGATCATCGGCCTTGACAGTTATAACAACATTTCCTCACAAATGCTGATATATACATACTAGTAGTGTAGTAGAAATAAAATACAATTGTAGAAGAATAGAAGCATCCGACCCGTCTCCTGAAGTTCTAAATAATATCAACGACAACCTACATTTCTCAGACTGCTCGAAAGAACACCCGAAGAATTAAGGGAAAGACAAAACCACGAGTCAAACATAAGTCTAATGTGAGAAACTCAAGAAATATCTACATGTATACAATATATGTTGAGACTGTTCGAATCACCTTAACGAATTTCCCCTTAAAGGAGCGAAAACCATCTAATAAGTAAATAAAGCAATACAATAGATAATGTCTAGGATTTAGAATATGAATAAGAAAATAGATGTGCTATTAGAAGTATAACAAATACCGCTAAGGTACGTTCGCATATGGATTTCCGTTAAAGGTGCCCATAGTACCTCGAGAACGGTCCTGCTGACAAGGGTCAAAATATACCTTCCGAGCGATGTAGATCTCAAGATAAATTATACCAACAAGGAAAACATAGCTGGTCTACGCCCGAATACGTAATACCAAATATCATCAACTCCCGCTAGTGACAATGATAAGCATCTCTAGATATGGAGTTGTATACACTCAGGTTAGCTAAACCCACTAGCTATGAAGCCTACTCTTTTCTATGTCATTCCCGATGGTGAAGTCACGTTCAGCATCTCTCATATGGGTCTTCATCACTTGAACAGATCACTAATTTCTCCATGGATTCTAGCATAACTCGTTTGACAAATGTTAACACTGATCTCTCCCTTGGACTTAACCATAGGATAGACAGTTCAACTCAATTGCATTTGTCTGAAATGTTAACGCTGACCACTCACTTGGACTTAACCTAACATTCCACTCCATAACCACTTCCAAAACATAAAACTCGTATATCAGTTTTGAAGTGATTTTCAGTAAGTAATACATAAGTATACATATCTGATCCTAGACTCTTCAAACTAAATCGATGAATTTCTTATTGATTCAATTCTAGTTCTTTTAGAAGTAAGCGAACCTCTAAACTCATTTTCAATTTCCAAAATATATTTATTACTACAAATATGGATATCAGGCCTTTAAAGAAGAATATGTAGAGCTTTAAAATAAAGAGAGATGTCGAGCTTGAAGAAAGTGAAGTTCTCAAGTATTTAACACTCATGAAAAGATGCCGAGTTTCTAAGGGTATCGAACATCTAACAACAAGGAGGTACCGAGTCTCTAAGGACATTAAACGTTCAAGTAATTAATGAGCGATGAAGAGATGCTGAGCCTTTAAGAGTAATGAGCCTCTACAACAGCACATGTTGTCGATCATTTAACAAGTAGAAGGTGATATTGAACATTAGCGATAAAGAAGAGTATCGAGCTTGTAAAAGGATGAAGGCATCAAACCAGAAAGTGCCTAGAGATGTCGATCTACAACAAATTTGGAAGAACAAGAGATGTCGATCTTTTAAAACACAAAGGTTGCCAAGTCTAAAGATGGCAGGGATGTCAAACCTCTATAACACAAAGTGTAGTAGAGTATAGAACAAAGGAAGGATACCGCACCATTCAAGGATGTCGAGCGTCTAATCACAACCGGAGGATATCGAGTTTCTATAAATAACAAGCTAATGATGCATCAACTATCATCAAGCCTCTACAGCAATAACTATTGTAGAGCATCTACTAATAAATGGTATCGACCTTCAATGATAGCAAAAGGTTTCAAGCTTTTATTAGTAATAAGGGATACCGAAACTTTAAAGATATAAAGGATGTCGAGTTTCTACAAGGGAGGTTATGTTGTCAAACCTACATAAGCAATGTTGAATCTCAACAATGGGATGCCGAAGTTCATTCGGATGATGCTATCAAAGCCCTTGAATTCAAAGTCTTACAATGTGTCAATCATCCCATATGATTGACATCTTTATAAATAGGCTACCATCGACATCTAGAGAAGAGGATTCATTCTTACACTATTTCTCAATTCTAAAAGTTGTAAACTCTAAACCAAATTAGCGTTTTTAGAGCCAATTGTACTCTTGCAACTTTTGCAAATAAAGACTCTAACATTCAACTTTGCATAGCATAGTTCTCTTCTATTTTCCTAATTAGTTACTAGTATAAATTGCACGATGCGTGCATCTAATACCTAAAGATATTTGGTTTTTATTTAAAAAATTAATGGATGGATATGTGATATACGTGCAAAATCATTGATGGTCACAACACTTTTATTTCAAATATTTGTTGGCGGTGTTGGATGTAAATTGATAGTGAAATCCGTTGATGGGTGGTCGATCGTTGGAGAAGACATAGAAATCGCCGTCGGTGTAGAATTGATTTCGGTTAGTGGATAATCGACTGATGTAGTTGCAGTAGTGGAGGATTGCGTCAATGTAGTTGAAGTAGTGAAGGATTAGGAAATGAGGCTAACATTGTTTTTGTGGGCTAGCAAGCAGATGTTAAAGGGGGCGACATATGAAGGGTAGTTTGGGGATTTCAAAACGACACGGTTGATCCTAGTTCATGGAATTACCATTATTAGTAGTAGAGATTTGTGACAATGGACATGCATACGTTTATTTTTGGACTTGAACTTGGACAATGAACATAAATATGACTTATCTTTGGACTTGGAATTGAAGTTGAACTTACATATACTCCCAAGCTTACATAAGGCCACTTAGCCCTTATCTAAACCAACCGTGACGACCCACCTTTCTGACCCCGAGGAACGATACTTAACACATCCTCGGAATTCATGTGTCGTTGTCCAAACATCGGGAAGATGAGTCGTTGTGGGGTAAAATAAAGAATAAAATAGAAAACCTCACAGCGGAACTGCTAAATAAACCATAATAGT
The DNA here is from genome assembly GCA_030737815.1 of Allium fistulosum. Lineage (NCBI taxonomy): Eukaryota > Viridiplantae > Streptophyta > Magnoliopsida > Asparagales > Amaryllidaceae > Allium > Allium fistulosum. Next base: position 138,011,567 of record CM060902.1, on the reverse strand, counting down.
CAATAGTACATCAGGTTACTCCTTAATAGGGAGTTATCAGAGTTACACAAAGTAATACAAAAATCAGCTTAGGCAATTATAACATCCTACCATTACATATGCTGAAAAAAACATGCACAAACTAGATAAACAGTGGAATAGATGGTTAAGTAAATAAAAGCCTCCTGCTCGAACGCCGTAGTCAAAAGAGCCCAACAAAACCTGTTACTCTTGGACTGCTCAAATAAAATGAGTACCCGAGAGTTTAAGGAAAACAAACAACACGTGGCAAACGATATGTCTGGTATGAGTAAAACTTTTAAAACAATAGGGGTGAAATTAAACACAAACATGTGAGACCACGCCGCTGAACACAGAACGGGTTTATTCTCACATAAGTCAACGTACAAATGTAAAGCATGGATAAATAATTAAACACCACGAGGATTGGTTGGCTCTAACCAATGCAAAATGGGAATAAATTTTAAGGTTCGAATCAAATGAGAAAACGAAAATCTTCAACAAATGACTAGGAAGGTGCACCACTCTTGAAGTATACCTCAAGTAATATACTTCTAGGAAGCTCTTATACTACGTGACACTTCCCGAACAATATCAAGCAGGACCCCGCCAAACCTTACCGAGTATACGAATATTTCACATCTAATAGCACTACCGAATCCAATCTAGATGAGATGTGAAATTACCCTAATGGGAGCAACCCCACATAGCTTGGCTTCCTCTTGCTCTTTCGATTTAGTGATTTCCGACAAAGGATATCAATGCTCAATGGAGCAACACATCATCTTAGAATGACAATAATAAAGAAGATGAAGCAACTGATAGCTGAGAAACCAACTATCGAGGATGTAAAACGATTGTATATGGAAATTAAACCTTGTATACTTATCAACACTCGTTGAATTCAAATTTTTACTTTTTCTTGGTTAACAAAAATACTGGACAACTCAAGGTAGTGTTACCTCAAAGTCATGTCTCACGATTATTCTTAACTTTCGAAATAGCGACAAGTCTACTTCTTCGATGTTTAGAGCTAGTTATACAAATAAATCATTTCCATACAAGTGAATCTCTTTACTGAAATTAATTCATTTCCATAAATAATTCAAACTTTTCTTTTAAAAACCCAAATTTTTACTTGGCTTCACATTACCAGTATTAGCTTTAAAACACTTTGTTAAAGACTTTACTAACTTTGAAACATCATTATAAAATGGATTTAACAACTTAAACATCTTTTTTACAATGATTATTTAACTTTAAAACTTCGTTAACTAAGTTAATTTAATTAACTTTTATAACCTTTAATTAAAAAGGGTAAATCTCCTTTAAACATCATTAGTTTAATTAATTAATAATATAATTAATTAAATAATAAATAATAATTAAATATCATCATTTAAAAGTGATAAATAAATTTAAAACCTTATTTAAGGAAAGACGTATTTAAGGTTAAACATATTTGATTAACTTTTAAAAGTCATTAATTAAAAAGGATTAATTAATTTTAAAAACATCATTAATTAATAAATTAATTAATCTTAATCCATCATGATCAAAATATTAATTAGCCTTAAACATCATTAAATAAAATGATTAATTAAATTTAAAACATCATTAATTAATAAATTAGTTAAATTTAAAACACATCATTAATAAGTTAATTAGTTAACCTTAATCCTTATTAATTAATTAATTAGTTAATTAAATAATCATTATTAAAATAATTAATTATTTTTGAAAACGCCATTAATCAAAAACTTGCTTAACTTGTAAAATAATTCCAAGCACGATAATGAAACCAAACGGTTTCGATAAAAGGTGATTTTTCGAAAGTATCAATATAGCGACTACACTATACGGGCAGTTCGAAATTTAGGCATATGACCTTTGCAACACAACCATACATCACATAACAAAGAAATGAGCATACATACATGATGATTTATAATAATACAACATATGTCAAGTGTAACGACTCGGAATTTCACTGCTTTAATTTGCGAATATTTAATTAATTTTAAATATTCAATATATAGGTTTTATAATGAAAATAAAAATCTTTTTAATAATAAATAATAATGGTGAAATAGTTTTTAAAATGTGTTTACAAAAATATATAGTTCGATGAAAAACAGAAAATGTGATCGGAAACTGTTTTCCGAATTTTCGACGTTTCATCGTGTAAAAGTTGTTTGAAATGTAGTGCACACTTTCTTATATATATATGCACGAATAGACTAATTATATAATATGGTTTAAGATGGTATAATTAGTGTTAATTAAGTTAATTAAGTTAATTAACCTAAGATAATGATGATGTGACACTTTGGCAACTAATATAAAAAAATTGAAAATAACGTCACGCCAAAGGGGACAAGAAGTACATAGGGGTCAAATCAATGTTTTCTTGTTCCCTCCATGGTAAATTCGAATATTTTAAGAGGGCGAACATGGATGTGACGTGGTGGTGACGTGGCGCAAAGAGAGTAGGGGTAAGTACCTTAGGGTATTTTGGTAATTTACATTGTGCCTTAGTATATAAACTAATTTTCCTAAATTCTTTTTTCAATTTTCTCATTCTTATCTTCTTGTCCAAACATCCTAAAGCTTTTGTAAAACTCTTTAATGACTTCCTTTAACATTTTCAAGTTTAATATTTTCAAGTTTTAAACTTAGCTTCGAACTCCTCTTTTCAATCTCAATTTCCTCCATTTTTACCCCAAATTGTTTCGGCCATAATTCCTTTTATCCTACCCCAAATTTATATTTATTTATTTTTCAAACGATTTATAATTCCAGTGGCTACAACTTTTTAGTGTACCACTTTTTCTGATTTTGAGCTTAAATACTCCAAAAATCCATATTTTTCAAGTGTTTTTGACCTAAGATTTTTAAGTCCGAAAATGCCCCTTACTGTTTTGACCATAACTTCCTCAATTATCCGAATTGAGAAATTCTTTTTTTGAAATGATAGAGGAAAGAATTATCTAAAACTTTTTTTATAACTTTTTAAAATTCCGAGAGAAAAGGGTCCAAACACCAAGAACAAAATGACCTATTTTAGAGTGGATTTCCTTGTTTTCCAAGCCTCCCGAGTTTCAAAGTATTTAAAATTTTCAAAATTTCTGGTGAGTAAATTCCTTAACTTTTTGGGAAAGAATTTACCTTTATATGTATGGTTGTTATATGGTTGTATATGTGATGATATGGTTGGATTATCTTGTGGTTGTTATGGTAATATATGTGTGTTTGTGATGTGAATCTTAGAATTTGAATTCAAAGTCTAAGTATTATGTTTGGTTCGAAAGATGTGTGCTTGTTTATGTGATGGTTATGGTTCATATACATTGGGTTGTTTGTGATATAGAAATGGAAAACAAGTTGGAATTTACGGGTATCCATAGCGATAGTCGCTATGGATGCGGTTCGCTTAAAATTTTGATTTTTGAAAAAAATTGGTTTCTAAAACTTAAAACTGTTTGTAAATGTTCTATAAACTAAATAACAATGTTTTAGAAAGTTAATTAAGTTTTAATTTTTAATTAATTAAGTTTTTAATAATTAATAATTAATTAAGGATTAAACAATGTTTAATAATTATAATTAAGTGAAGATTAGTTATTAATTAATTATCTTTTAAAGTTAAGATTTATTTTAATTAATTACTAATTAATTTAATTAAGTATGAGTTAAGTAAATTATTTATATTTAATTTATCATTAATTAAATATAGGATTAATTACTAAATTAATTATTAATCAAGTGTTGATTATTTTTAATTATAAATCATTAAAGGTTTTAATTTATAATAAATTATTTATTAAATGTTTAATTTATTATTCAAGTTTAATAAAAGATTATTTAATTAATTAATTGAGATTAATTAATATTTAATTATTAATGAAGGTTTAATTAATTATTTAATAATTAATAAATGATTAATTTCGGTTTAATTAATAGTTAATTATTGTTTAACTGTTTAATTAAATTAAGTTAAGATTCAATTAAATTAAATTATGATTTAAATATCGATTTAACTTATAATTAATTATTTTAAAAAGGGTTTAAAGGTTTTAAATCCTTCGGTTTCCGAAAGTAAATTTGTTTAAAGGTACTTCTTTTTTTCAAAGATGGTTTTGAATACAAGCGTTGATACCATTAAGAAACCATATAACTATGAATGAGTTATAATATAGATTGTTGAGTTGTTTGGATATGTGTTAGCAGAATGAATCCCCATTCTGCTGTAAATTGATTGTTTGTTTGTTTGTACGTTTGGACATGTGTTTGCAGAATAAATCCCCATTCTGTTATAAGTTAATTGATTGTTTGTTGTTTGGTTGTTTGAACATGTGTTAGCAGAATAAATCCCTATTCTACTATTAAATTATTAAAATTTTTGGACATCTGTTTAGCAGGACAAATCATCATCCTGCTATTATGTTATTTGGACATGTATAGGCTAGTTAGCTTATATTGACATGTTATTCCCTAATTTGGATATGAGTTGTATTTACATATATGTTGATCTTTGTAAATAACTATTAAGTGAATTGGAATTGAAATTGAATGGTAACTTAAATTAGTACCATTGGGATTGCTAAGCCTCTTTTTGGAATTTATAAAGTATGTTTTTGAATTTACTTCTATTCTTTAATCAATTTGGAGATTAAAGATGTAAATGGTTTCCAAGTTATACTATTATTTTATAAAGTTATTTGTAAGTAATAACTTGTTTATAAAAGGGGTTTTTACTAAGGGTTTACTTAAGGTGTTTTACAAAATATATTTCATAAATGATATTTTATAAAGGAAATTTATAAATTATTTAAAAAGAAAAGTTTTACAAATGGTTTGAGATTTAGAAAAAAGTATTTTTCTAAAAATTTAACTTGAGAATTTATAAAGAAGTTGTATAAATAAATTGAAATTAGGGGGAATTAATTTAAAGGACAAAAATTTGTATATTTTTAGCCTCAAGGAGATGACCTCAATATTTTAACCACAAGGACAAACATTCTCCTAAAAATTATTCATAAGGACAAACATTCTTTCAAAATTATTCATAAGGACAAACATTTTTCTAAAACTACTACCGAACTAAAAACTGATACCTAAAAACTGCTTACCGATAACTACAAACTAATACCTAAAAACTTAAAAACTGATACCTAAAGAAAGTTGTCCTTCAAGCTAAAATACTGAAGGTCTATCCTTGAGGCAAAAATGCTGAGAAATTTTGTCCTTGACAATAATTTCCTGTTGAAATTATTTATGAAATAAAGAAATGTGGAAAGAATGTTTGATTTGTATACCGTAACTCGAGTGGCAGAGATTGCCTACAATTTACTATGTTTTTTCGTCGGGATAGCGACGTAACCATTGTGCAAACTGTGATCTATGATTGATTTCATGGCGTAATTCGAGAGGCAGAGATTGCCTGCAGTTAAGTTTGGATTTCTCCAGGATAGAGACGTAACCATTGAGCTGCGATCCATGGTCAATACCGAATGGTACTTTCCATATCTATTTTTAAAAGATTTCCAAGTATTTTTGAAAAGAATTTGTGAATATACTTATCCCGATGAGATAAGTATATGAAGCAATTTAAAATTAGTTTATGAGGCTTTAATGACTTCAGTAGGAAAGGTAATCTTTGTTTTGGATGTTTGTTTATTTGATAGTTAAATAACCGACTATCAAATCTTGGCCCAAATATGTAATCCTTCTTAATTTTGGTGATAAGGAAACGATTCCCTGCTTAACATCGAAAGATTTAACTTTGGAAATATCTAGCCCTTTGCTGTCGACATTTCCACCTAACTAACTAGGTAATCCATCAAAGAAACACGAGAATTATATGGTACAGTTACCATCGGTGGTGCTATATTGTACGTATAAAATCATTTTGTTCTTCTAGGGCGAATGATAAGGAGATCCGTCCACTTAAACGGTTAGGGGGCGATCCCCGCTTTTATGTATTGACTGATTATTTCCTAAAGAACTGGTATTGAGCATTCTGAAAAATCGACGATTGGTCTGTGGAGCACCCGAGAAGCAGAAGAGTGTACTCGTAAGAGATGACTCGAAACTGTAACCACTCCAAAACCATATACGGTTCTATGGAGGAGTTTCATGATATATTGAGATGTTGGGATCCATATGTGGTTCTGAGACCCGTTGGGGTGCGGGACTCCATGGGTAATTCCAAGGTCTATATTAGGATGTGGGAATCCTTACGTGATTCCAAGACCCATGGGGTATAGGAATCCATGTAGGATTCCGTGATCTATTTTGGTGCGGTGCGTAAGCTGGAATGCCGAACGTAGCCTCATCAGTGGAAAGGACTAAAACCAGAAATAGGAGACATGGCCAGTATGGTTGGCAAACCCATATGGTGTAGTCGGCTCTCTTTTCTAGCAATATCTATCAGTTTTGGCATGTCGGGAGCGATGCACTCGGTCTTAGCAAGACCAGTTATGTTTTTCCAATAGTACCCCGGCTAGACGGGTACAATGCTTTGGAAGGATAACTCCGATACTTGTGCAGGGGGACTGTTCTCGAAGTACTGAGACCACCTCCATGGAAATCCTACACAATTAGCGAATGCGCCTTATCGGTTTTTGATTATATACCTAGTATTGTTGTGGTGTATACTGCACGAGCATCACAACTATTTGATTATTATTATTTTCACCCTTAGACATTATTATAATATCACTGGATTTTATATAAAAGTGTTTTGGTTATCATAAAGTAAAAACCCGTCCGTGTTTATGTGCGGCATGGTCTTACGAGATACCTTTTATTTTAAAAGAGTTTTAAAAATAATAATTTAGTTGTTTGATTTTACTCACATTAGACCCATATCTGACCTGAAGTTTTATTTTCTTTCCCTAAAACTCTTAGGTGCTCAAATTTTTACGAGCAGCCAAGTAGTCCAGGTTTTCTATGGATGCATTTTGGGAGGAGCTTGGAGTAGGAGGCTTCACCGATAGTTAGTTATTATCTTATTTCTGCTGTATATTATGTACTCTATATTTGATGCGTAAGGATAGGCTGTTATAACTGTCCTAGGTTATAAATTGTATCAGTGTAACTCTGATGTATTATTTCGAAATGTCTTTGTAAAGTATTATGTGATTAATATATGTTATTCCATTGCATTGTGAGATTCTGTGTTTGTTCTTAGTTCTTATATCTTCTACCTCTCTTCTTTCACCCCTAACAATCCGCCTTTTTGTTCAATTTGAGTTAACATGTGCGGTTTATTGTCAGCTTAGAGTGTATAGAAAAGTGGGTCATCACATCAAGCATTTATTTACAACAGGATTAGTTTAATTACTACATTTTCATATAACCAATGATTCGCTTACTAACTTTCCAAATAGACTAACTTTCAAGCAATAAACCAATACAACAACCAAACCATTATCACAACTATACAATAAGCATTTAATAGCTAAAAATATGAGCATGAACATAGTTTAAACTTTATGGTTCAAAGGTGGAAGCTTCACTCACCAAAACGCTTACTAGCCTAAATCGGAATCGCACTAACTCTTCGAACAACACTAGAACTAAGCTTTCCTATGCACTTAACTTGATTTAATGGACCTTTTGTGGGCTTTTGGGCTCGGCCTAGAGCATATGGGGCTTGGCCATAGTGGAATTGTGGGGTATAGGGTCTTGTTTAATAGAGAATGGTTTTTGGAAGTGAAGTAAGGAGTTTAACTTGATTTTTGGAAGTGTATTCTCTGATTTTTGATTTTAGAAGCCATGGAAGTGTTCATGTACATGAAGAGATAATAAATGAAGATGTAAAGTGGAAAATGTGTGGAGATGTTGGGTATTTATAGGCAAAGAAGTGGAGTATTAAATTAATAAACTTAAACATTTAAATAATATAAATGTTATCATGTAACATGGAAGCCATGCCCCTCCACCCCTCCAAGTACACATGTTACCCCCTTTTAGGTCCACCTACACCATGCTTTAGGTCCTAGGTTAGGTGATGGTTAGGTTATTTAATTAAATTCCTAAGGTTTTTAATGTATTTTTGTGCATTTTATGTCAAATCAAGGTTTATATTTAAACTAAGCATGCTTATTAACTTTAACACATTAATTATTTAATCAATTGACATATGTGCATGTGTGTGCATGTGTATATGAGTGATATAAAAACGTGCACAACGTTTTCAATGACTTTCTGATGCCGAATAGTCAAAATTTCAAGAAACGTTTTTCGGTCACATTTTCTATTTTTATTTGAACTATTTATTTTGGTAAACCAAATTTTAAAATGATTTTAATATTATTAATTAGTATTTAAAATATATTTATTTGGTTATTAAAATCCATTATTTAAATATTTAAATATTCAAATACAAAGCAATTAATTTACGGGTCGTTACACTCTCCCCCTTGGATAATTTCATCCCTGAAATTAATACACAAAAGATAATCCAAAAGGTATGTATTATCCCTAGAAATTCATCTAACAATGCAAAGAAACTATGCCATAATAGACCTTTCATAATGCATTCAAACAGCAAACAACTAACCTGATATTACATCCGGGTAAGTTCCCCAATATGATCCTCAGTCTTCCAAGTATAATCGCGATGATCATCACTCCACTAAACTTTCACAAGCTTAACCACATTGTTCCTCAATCTCCTTTCATCTCAATCTATAATATGAACTGGGTGTCGGACTACCGTCAAGTTCGGTTCTATCTCCAAGTATTCTTGAACAGACGTCTAAACAATCAAAGATGGATCATGAACATGCTTTCTCAGATGAGATACATGAAAAACATTATGAACTTCTAACAATCTTTTAGGCAAATCTACTCTATAGGCCAATGATCCAATTCTCTCAAGGACTCTAATGGACCAATGATTTTGGATGCTAGCTTTCCCGCTCTTCTGAATCTTATAACTCCTTTCATCGGGGAAACTTTCACAAATACCAAATCCTCGACCGCAAACTCCAAGTCCCTTCTCCATTGATTGGCATAACTTTTCTGTCAATCCTGGGCTTCTTTCATCCTTTCCTTGATCATAGCCACTTTCTCTTATGCTTTTCCAATTATCTCTGGTCCAAGAACTAAACGGTCTCTAGTCTCAACCCAACAAGAAGGTAATTTACATGGTCGTCCATACAAAGCTTCATAGGGTGTCATGCCAATGCTAGCATGGTAACTATTGTTATAAGAGAACTCTACCAAATGCAGATAATCTTCCCAAGAACCTCCAAAATCCAAAATGCATGCTCTCAAGAGATCCTCCAAAATCTGATTCCATAAAACATCTGGTACGCAAATCCGTCCATTCATTCGCAGAATGCCTCGAGAGTTTATCTGAAAACTAGAGATAGTTCCATCTTCAACGTCCTTCTTAAGCCGAGCTAAAATAGGGTCTTCTTCTTGGAAATATGTGATTCTCTCCATTAGTGCTGGCTTAACTTCCAAATTTACAATCATTACCACATTCCTACTCAACGCATCTGCAACGGCGTTTGCTTTCCCTAGGGTATAAAGAATATCTAGACCATAAGATGCAAGAAATTCCAGCCATCTTTGCTGCCTTAAGTTCAAATCCGTTTGGGTAAAGAGATACTTTAATGACTTGTGATATGTATATAACTCAAACTTTGCATCCAAAAGATAGTGCCTCTACACCTTCAATTCAAAGACAACTGCCAACAACTCCAAATTGTGCGTAGCGTAATTTTTCTCATGAGGTTTCAACTATCGGCTCGCATATAGTATTACTTTACCATTTTGCATCAAAACTACTCCCAATCCAGTCCTACAAGCATCCGTGTAAACTGTTAATCCTTCACTCCCATCCGAAATAGTCAAGATAGGAGCACTTATCAATTTCTCCTTTAACTCATTGAATGCTTGATCGCTCTTGGGTGTCCAAATAAACTTAGCATCCTTATTCATCAGCTTTGTTAGATGAGAAGCAATCTTCGAGAAATATTTAATAAATCTTCCATCAAAACCTTCAAATCCCAAGAAACTTCTGACCTCAGTCGCACTTTCGGGTTTCTTCCAACCTTGAACCGCAACTACTTTAGCTGGGTCCACTGAGATGCCTTCTCCCGAAACTACGTGCCCTAGAAATCTAACTTCGGATTTCCAAAAATGACACTTAGAAAACTTTGCCTTTAAAATATGACTTCTTAAAGTACTTATAACAACATGAAGATGGTACCTATGCTCTTCCTCTGTTTTATAATAAACAAGGATGTCATCAATGAAGACTGGAACAAACTTGTTAAGGAAATCCCAAAACACTCTATTCATCAAATCCATGAAATAAGCAGGTGCATTAGTCAATCCGAATGGCATGACTAACCACTCGTAAAACCTATCAGGGGTTCGAAAAGTTGTTAAGGGTACACTCTCTTCTGCTACCCTTAATTAGTGAAAACCAGTGGCAAGATCCAACTGAGAAAATATCCGAGCTCCGTGGAGCTGGTCAAACATGTCGTCAATCTTAGGTAAAAGATACTTATTCTTAATAGTCCTCTTATTCAACTCGTGATAATCTACACATAATCTAAGAGAGCCATCTGCCTTGGTAATGAACACTACTGGCGACCCCCAACTAGATGTGCTATGTATGATCAAACCCTTCTGCAATAAATCAAACGTCTACTTCTCCAATTCTCTTCTTTCCTTTGGAGCCAACCTTCGAGGAGGTTGCATAATCGATCTAGTTCCTGGAATTAAATCAATATGGAATTCCACTTCGCGGTGAGGAGATAAACCTTGCACTTCTTCAAAAATATCCTTGAAATCTCGAACAATCGGTATATTCCTTATCTCCTCTTTGGGTACTTCGAGGGAATACAGAAAACTGCTCATCTACCCCCTAGGCTCTCCACAGCATATATTAACGCTTCTACCTATTATATCTTTTACTACGATCACCCTTCTAACACAGTCCAAGACAGCTTTAAACTTAGATAACCAACCCATCCCCAATAATACCCCAAAACCCATGAACCCGAGGACAAACAAGTCAGAAAAGAAAGGCTGATCTCGATAAGAAATAGGCACATTCAAACCTATCCTGTCAAGATTGGTCGGATCCCCAATTGGGTTCAACACACAAAGAGAATTATGGGAAATAACATATTTAAGATTCAACTGATTCATTAGGTCATATGAGATAAAACTATGGGATGCACCGGTATCAAATAACACTCTAACAAGAATATCAAAAATAGATAATGTACCTTGCAACACCTGCTTTTCTTTTGGATCCCTAGAAGTAGATGGTGTTTCCTTAATAGTAAAAGCTCAACCCTGTGATCCCTTCTTTGGAAAAAGGGCACTAGTTCTTCATATGTCCATGTTTGTTGCAATTGTAGTAGAGTGGTCCATTAGCCGGGTTTGGGCACTGATTTGCAAAGTGGCCCATTTGGTTGCACTTATTACAAAGGATCTTGGTCAAGTCTAATTGCTTATTCTAAGCTGGAGCTCCACCTCCAGGCTTCTTTCCCGACCACTTCTTCTTCCCTTTGCACTTGAAAAACGGTTTACTAGCAACTGGTATCACTGACAAAGGGTTGGGCATTGACTGCTGGCACTACCCCTTTCTGAACTTCTTACTCAATTCAAGAGCCTCAAACCTTAAAGCCACACTAATCAGATTGGTAAAGGTAACATTGAGATGATTGGTCATTTCCCGATGAAATTTTGGTCGCATTCCTTTCACGAACATTTCATTCTTTTTAAGTGGCGTATCAATCAATCATGGTCCAAATCGAGACAATGCATTGAACCTATGCTCATATTACGCCACTGTCATCTCGCCTTGTTTAAAATCCATAAAAAATTTAAACAACTGAGTCCTCCCCGCCTCTGGAATAAACTGAGCTTCAAAAACCTCCTTAAACTACACCCAACATAAATCTTCTTCCGGTGTATTCATGGTGACAAAATCCCACCAATCCATTGCTGCTTTCTGAAGCTGACGCGATGCAATTAATCTCTTTCTACCATCTCCCAACTAAAGATCCCTGAATATCCTTTCATAAGAACAGAGCCATGTTTGAACTACCAAAATATTTTCGGTTCCATAGAAAGGCTTACCACCTAAAGCAGTGTAATTCTTGCAAAAGGTCGCAAAGTTTTGAGGTGGTTGAACTTGTATCACTGCTTCAACTACTGGCTCTACAACTGGCTCATTTCTGGGAGCTCTGCCATTTTAGCCATGCTGGTTTCAGATCCCCTCTCTCTTCTTCCTCTTGTACTCATTTTCAACGACGTGGACAAGTGACAAGTATCATTAGAATACAAAGATAGGGTCAAAGATGATAAAAAGGAAAATTGCAATAAAGGATCTAAAACCAGACTTTAAGGGGAGAAAAAGAAAATGCTCTCTCAAGATTAACTCATTCCAAGGCTCTATTCACCCAAATCTCTAATGAGTTGTATCCCAAATCAGGCTAAGGTGTTCATTCAACCGACGTTCTGATACCAACTGTGACGACCCGCCTTTCTGTCCCCTAGGAACGCAACGTAACATATCCTCGGTGTTAGTGTGACATTGCCCAAACATCGGAAAGATGAATCGTCATGGGGTAAAATAAAGAACATAATAGAAAACCGCACAATGGAACTGCTAAATAAGTCGTAACAGGCAGTACATCAGGTTACTCCTTAACAGGGAGTTATCAGAGTTACACAAAGTACTACAAATTAGTTTAGGCAGTTATAACATCCTGCCTTTACATATGCTGAAACAAAATACATACACAAACTAGATAAACAATGGAATAGATAGCTAAGTAGATAAAAGCCTCCTGCTCGGACGTCATCTTCAAAAGATCCCAAGAAAAACCTGCTACTCTTGGACTACTCAAATAAAATGAGTACCCAAGAGTTTAGGGAAAACAAACAACTCGGGTCAGACAATATGTCTGGTATGAGTAAAACTTTTAAAATAATAGGTGTGAAATTAAACACAAATACATGAGACCAAGCCGTTGAACATGGAATGGGTTTACTCCCACATAAATCAACATCCAAACGTAAAGCATGGATAAATAATTAAACACCACGAGGATTGGTTGACACTTCCTAATGCAAATAAGGGAATAAATTTGAAGGTTTGAATCAAATGAGAAAAGGAAAATCTCCAACAAATGACTAGGAAGGTGCACCACCCTTGAAGTATACCTCCAGTAATATACTTATGAGAAGCTCATATACTCTGTGGCACTTCTCGGACAATAACAAGCCGGACCCCACCAAACCTTACCGATTATCTGAATATTCAACATCTAATAGCGCTATCGAATCCAATCTAGACGAGATGTGAAAGTACCATAATGGGAGCAACCCCACATTGCTTGGCATCCTCTCGCGCTTTGGATTTAGTCATTTCCGACAAATTATACTAATGCTCAACGGAGTAACACATCCTCTTAGAATGACGATAATAAAGAAGCTGAAGCAACCGATAGCTGAAAAACCAACTATCGAGGATGTAAAACGATCATATATGGAAATTATGTCCTGTATACCTATCACCACTCATCGAATTTAAACTTGTATTTTCCTTGGTTAACAATAATACCGGACAAGTCAAGGTAGTGTTAACTCAAAGTCATGTCTCGTGATTTCTTCACTTTCGAAATAGCGACAAGTCTACTTCTTCGATGTTTAGTGTTAATTATACAAATAAATCGTTTCCATACAAGTGAATCGCTTTACTGAAATTAATTCATTTCCATAAACAATTCAAACTTTTCTTTTAAAAACCCAAATATTTACTTGGCTTCATATTACAAGTATTAGCTTTAAAACACTTTGTTAAAGAGTTTACTAACTTTGAAACATCGTTATAAAATGGATTTAACAACTTAAAACATCCTTATTACATTGATTAATTAATTTTAAAACTTCTTTAACTAAGTTAATTAATTAACTTCTATAACCTTTAATTAATAAGGGTAAATCTCCTTTAAACGTCATTAGTTCAATTAATTAATAATATAATTAATTAAATAATAAATAAATATCATCATTTAAAATTGATAAATAAATTTAAAACTTTATTTAAGGAAGGAATTATTTAAGGTTAAACTGATTTGATTAACTTTTAAAAGTCATTAATTAAAAAGGATTAATTAATTTTTAAAACATCATTAATTAATAAATTAATCTTAATCCATCATTATCAAAGGATTAATTAGCCATAAACATCATTAAATAAAACGATTAATTAAATTTAAAACGTCATTAATTAATAAAGTAGTTAAATTTAAAACACATCATTAATAAGTTAATTAGTTAACCTTAATCCTTATTAATTAAATAAATAATTAATTGAATTAAATAATCATTATTAAAATAATTAATTATTTTTTAAAACACCATTAATCAAAAACTTGCAACTTGTAAAATAACTCTAAACACGATAATGAAACCAAACGGTTTCGATAAAAGGTGATTTTCCGAAACTGTCAATATAGCGACTATCACTATACGGGCAGTTCAAAATTCGGGCATATGACATTTGCAACACAACCATACATCACATAACAAAGGAGTGAGCATACATACATGATGATTTACAATAATACAACATATGTCAAGCATTTATTTACAATAGGATTAGTTTAATTACTAGATTTTCATATAACCAATGATTCGCTTACTAACTTTCCAAAGCGACTAACTTGCATGCAATAAACCAATCCAACAACCAAACCATTATCACAACTATACAATAAGCATTTAATAGCTACACATATGAGCATGAACATAGTTTAAACTTTATGGTTCAAAGGTGGAAGCTTCACTCACCAAAACGCTTACTAGCCTAAATCAGAATCGCACTAACTCTTCGAACAACACTAGAACTAAGCTTTCCTATGCACTTGACTTGATTTAATGGACCTTTTGTGGGCTTTTGGGCTCAACCTAAAGCATATGGGGCTTGGCCATGGTGGAATTGTGGGGATATCGGGTCTTGTTTTGTAGAGAATGGTTTTTGGAAGTGAAGTAAGGAGTTTAACTTGATTTTTGGAAGTGTATTCACTGGTTTTTGATTTTAGAAGCCATGGAAATGTTCATGTACATGAAGAGATAGTAAATGAAGATGTAAATGAATATGTAAAGTGGAAAATGTGTGGAGATGGTGGGTATTTATAGGCAAAGAAGTGGAGTATTAAATTAATTAACTTAAACATTTAAATAATATAAATGTTATCATGTAACATGGAAGCCATGCCCCTCCACCCCTCCAAGTACACACGTTACCCCTTTTTAAGTCCACCTACACCATGCTTTAGGTCCTAGGTTAGGTGATGGTTAGGTTATTTAATTAATTTCCTAAGGTTTTTTAATATATTTTGTGCATTTTATGTCAAATCAAGGTTTATATTTAAACTAAGCTTGATTATTAACTTTAACACATTGATTATCCTATCACATGACATATATGCATGTGTGTGCATGTGTATATGAGTGATACAAAAATGTGCACAGTGTTTTCGATGACTTTCCGATGCCGAAAAGTCAAAATTTCAGGAAATGTTTTTCGGTTACATTTTCTATTTTTATTTGAACTATTTATTTTGGTAAATAAAAATTAAAAATGATTATAATATCATTAATTAATATTTAAAATATGTTTATTTGGTTATTAAAATTCATTATTTAAATATTCAAATACAAAGCGATTAATTTATGGGTCGTTACACTAACCTTGACTTGCCTTGCATACTTTGGTTAGCGAAGAAATTTGTTAACATTTTGGCACTAAAAGGAGGGCTCGAACCTCCATCTCCCTGCATATCCCTCTAGAGAACTTTCCATATTCGGCATATCCCTATAAAGGACCTTCCATATCCAGCATATTCCTATAGATGACTTTTCATACTTTGCCTAACCTACTAAACTGCATAATGACTATCTCTGAACAAGGATCTTCTGAACCTCATATTACTAAGCCAGCTTATCAAGTCACCTATAATCTTAAATTCCATGAAGAACAAGTACTGAGAAACTTTGCATTGATAACTCTTGCGAAAAAGAGGCGATTAATTCTCTACGATTCGGATAGCTAAAACATAAATCCATTCCATATGGGATCTACCCCGATTTTCTCTTATTATCCTACTCTGAGAAAAGAGAGCAAGAAAAGGAATGACATGTTCTCAGAAATGAGAAAAGCTATACAGCTTCAAGCTAAAGGAATCGTCTTTGAAGATGAAATGATAAAGGACTTTAATAAATTTACCCAAAAGCGGCAGAGGATAAGTGACCGCTCCTCCAGTCCAAACTGGAATCAAGAATCTTCAAAGAGAAAGTTTGTTGTTAGAGCAAATGAACCAATCCAATGTTACAAAAAAGCCAAATAGGGACCAAAAACTCAATTTTCTATACTTCCATTCTGTTAGATCCCGTTCACTTACCACCGTTTACAAAAACATCTATCTCCTAACTAAGGAAAGATTGGATATTGACCTTCAAAGAAAAAGCAACCTGGAAAGGAAAGAAATCTCAGGGGCACTTATTACCAATACCATCGAACGAATGGACATGGTACTAATCAGTGTCGAGTCCTTAAGGGATTGAGAATTTTCTAGGCAAGGGAGAACTCTAAGAGTTTATCAACAAAACTTGAATGAAAAACCGATGTATCTACAAAGATCAAGTGCTTAATAAAGGGAAATACTTTATGAAAAGGATTTACCAAAATCAAGGAAAATCTTTTGATCTCGCCATAAGGGCCTGGTTAAAGCACTAAAAGCCTTTGGTCCCACTTGTAAGGCCTAATTGCAGCATCTCCTAGTGAGAGGTC
Organism: Allium fistulosum; assembly: GCA_030737815.1. Lineage (NCBI taxonomy): Eukaryota > Viridiplantae > Streptophyta > Magnoliopsida > Asparagales > Amaryllidaceae > Allium > Allium fistulosum. Next base: position 137,994,724 of record CM060902.1, on the reverse strand, counting down.
AGAGTAAGCCTTTGGTCCCGCCTATAAAGCCTGGCCAGAGCACTGTAAGCCTTCGGTCTCGCCTACATGGTCTGGCCAGAGCGCCTTCTAGAAGGAGGATGGAGTAAGCCTTCGGCCCCGCCTAACATGGTCTGGCCAAAGCACCGACCAGCCTTTGGTTCTATCTATAAGACCTGCCCGGAGCGCCTTCTAGAGGCAGGATGAGTAATTCTTTGGTTCTACCTAAGATGGCTAACTAAACGCACCGACCAGTCTAAATCCTTACCTAAAAGGTAAGAAGTTGTGAAAGAAATCAATCAGAGACTAAATCCTTACCTAAAGGATAAGAAGAAGGGAAAGAAATCAATCAGAGCCTAAATCCTTACCTAAAAGGTAAGAAGGGGCGAAAGTAATCAATCAAAGCCTAAATCCTTACTAAAAGGTAAGAAGGGGCAAAAGAAATCAATCAAATCCTAAATCCTTACTAAAAGGTAAGATCAATCCAGCAAGTCTAATTCCATCTTAGAGATGGGCCAAAGCAATCTTGTAAAAGAAGAGCAATCAAACATGACCAATCTTATTCAGTCTTCAAAGGAAAGGTCATACCGCTACTACAATAGAATATTCTCAAAGGAAATTCTAAATCGTTATTGTAAAAACATATATCAGAGCATGAGCTATTATTCTCCGAAATGCTGAGTTAAATTAGCTCTCAATCTTTTATTTTTGGATTGGAATCCAAATTTCCTATCAAATAACAGTAATCTTCGTTATTGGTCATATATTTGCCCTTCCATTAAACCGGAATGAGAATTTTACCTATGAAATAAAAATTTCCACATGGATATCTGGTTCTCTTATTAGATGAATTTTAGGTCTTCTTACTAAATGAATCTCATGTTTTCTTATCGGTTAAGTTTTTAGATGAATTTCTAGACTTCTTATTAAACGGGTTTCTAAATTATAAACATTGCCCTTAAAATGAAGTTAGTGGAATCCTTGCTCTTATTGCAAAATCTTAAATCTCAAAGCATGAGTTCAGACTCGCCTCTATGGGGCAGCAAATACTGCAAGGCCCGATAGATATCTCTTAGATTAAGTCCTACTTAAGAGCATTCTTCGAACAAGCAACGGGCAAACAAATTTATGCTTAATCAAAGACCACAGATCATATTGAATCAAATTAAAGCCCTAAAGTGAATCACAAGTCTCAAAATAGCTCAATGAGTTCATATACAAGACAATGAATATCAATTATTTGGGTACAAAAGTTATTTACCAATTTACATACAAAAAGTTATAGATATCAAGAAAAGCCATCCTGTCTTCTTCAAGAGGAGGTTGAGGGATCAGATAATGCTGGTATAATTTTTCTTTCCCCTTTCCCTCAACCTTAAGAAGACAGGGATGGCATTCACTTGAAACAGGGGCATCTCTAAGCAAAAAGGGAGGGCCTTCAATATTCTGGAGATGGTCACACATCCATATAAAAAGAAGTTTTGATAACGTCCGTATCCTGCCTCTGCTACTCTGCTAAACCTGTGGTTCATTCTGGACCTAAGAAGTAATAGTCGATTTTGAAACCAAAAATAATTATTAATTTGAAAAAGTAATCTACAAGGGAATCCAATCGGGAGTTCTCTAGCAACATCACCTCGATTATCTTCAACTAAGACTTGAGGTCCTGCACTTGCCCGTTCAAAAATTCAGTGGTAGAGGAGGGTTCAGTAATATGATGAATCGCCACATCTAGATGCTCTTTAAGTTTCTTCCCCTTCTTCCAGATGATATTTGTATCATCGAAAGGGACAATTTGAATCTTTTAATGCATGTTCGAGCATTTTATTAGCACCTTTATATTTTTAACCTTCTGCTCAAGAGCACATTTTTCGCGTCCCAATTCCTCGACCTGACTTTGATAGTTATTAAGATATTTCGAAACTTGTTTATCCCATTTTCCTTTTAGAAACTGGATGCATTCATATTTATACTCTCGGCGCCATCTGGTGATCTCTCTATCATCTAAACCCGAAAGTGGATTTTCCAAAGAAGAAAAATTCTTCTTACCAACTAAGGATTGGGAACTAGTTGTCCATGTGGGAGTAGGAGTAGGAAGGCTGAATTTTCCCTCCATAGCAATAAGCTCTAAAGATTGGCATGATACTTGACTCTTCAACAAATCAGCTTCAAGGTCCTCAATTTTCTAGTGCGGTCGGGCAATTTCTTTATCAACCTCAATCCTTTGGTCTAGGGATCTAGCCTGACTAACTGTGACTGTGCTCTCTTTCAGCTCTTTGAACTCCTTTTCTTTCTCTTTGATTTTCTCCTCTAAACTTGAGATTGTTTCATTTGTGGTGCTTAATGTTGACCTCAACTTATAGTATTTGTTATACTATTTATGTTCTTCTTGGTTGTCCAAAAATGATATAACTAAGGCGTCTTGAGAAGAGCGCTTCCCAATGTCTAACATAAATCTGGCCTTAAGTTTATCCAGTCAAGAAGAGAGGTCAGGATCGCTGGATGCAAGTGTTAGTTGACTTTCCTAGTAAAAATAAGTAAAAGAAAAAACAACACATGGAAAAATATATTCTTTCACTAACACTAACAAAGTATTACCAACATGAACAAGTTCAAAATTACAACAATTACTCGAGTTCTATACATTCAATCCTCAATTTTAAAAATAGAAATCTGAGCTTTTTTAAGTGAACCCATGGATAAAGGGAAAGAAGAGTCAAAAAGAACATTAAATCCACAAGGAGTACGAACTGGGGGAAACTGACGGCTCCATGCCTTGATAGGACGGCTAGTTTCTCCGTATAACTATTTAGCATAGTTAGATCGGATCTCTTTGAGTAAACTGACTTTTTCATCACCTAAGAAGTCAAAATATAGGTGGGCGAGTTATGTGTATACTTCTTAGAGATCCTTAAGAAAGCAGTATTTTGCTAATTGAAAGGTTTTGATAATTAATGTTTTCTCTTTAAAATCTCTTTTTAACTTGAAAATTTTACTTTAAAGTTCTTTTGAAACAAAAGTGCTTAATAGTCCCTTAACTTGTGCATTTAAAGAAAAATAAGCTAAGCTGTAAAGGAATCAGAACGCTGAATTCATAGAGATTATGTGGATTACATGATACAACAATGAAATGACTCAAATTCTACAATATGGACCCTTTGTAAAATCCAAAGATAAATTTCTCTTTGTCGAACTTGACCTTCTCTGGAGGAAGATTGCGGGAAGAAAGTGGAATGGTCTCAATCCTGGGAAGAATCCAGCATTCCCTAGGATGCGAATCGGTCCATGATCATTCAAATACTTATTATGAAGTTGCATAAGTAAACCCCCACTCTTCTTCCCTAGGAAGGAAAAGTAAAAAAAAAAGATTCCTAGTATAGACTCTATAGAGGAATTCCACTAAAGAGTCTCTATCATCAATAAGCATCCAAAAAAGTATGGTCAACTCTGCATTCTTCTTTAAAACTCTTTCTTGATGAAGATGAGATCTTTTTAAGGGCAAGGATACTTGCTTCTCTTTAAAATCTTTTAATCGTTTGGTGTAAATGAGAAGGCTCCTATACTTTTCAGATAGGTTGTTGTGATCTTCAACCAATTTCTCGATTTCTCTATTTAATCGTAGCACCTCCTTCTCGCCTTTTTTGCGTAAAATTTCAAAGTGATATTTGTTTCTTTTCCTTAGCTAAAATAGTAGATTTATTAACCAAGACTAGCGGACAATTATAAGCATATAAAGATAGTAAACTTTATACCTGTACCGTGGGAGCTTATGAGGCAGAAACCCAAATTTTCTCCTTGTCCGATTCTTTGCTAGTAGATGGGAATCTTTTGCTGGGGTGTCTTTCTAAGAAATATTATGAGGCTCATCCATATCATGAGTAGATGGGCCCAAGTCATGACCACCTAACCCATTACCAACACTTTCTAGTCCCTTGGGGTCTTTGTTACCGTCACCCCCATCCTTACCAAAATCATCGTCATCATCTTCATCGCCATCGTTGTCATCTTAATCACCATCTCCTCTATCATCCTTATGCCTCTCTTCGTCGGGCAGAGGGTCATCAAAAGATAGTAATCCTGAGGATTAATGGCTTCCTCTTCTAGGAATTCATCTTGCAATGACCCACGAACTCTCCCATGTTTAAGTTTGAACTTCATCTTGAATTTGTCATTTAATGTTGGTAGTGAAGTGAAGTCCAACTCCGGATAGCGATCTACGTTATCATAATACGCGATGAAGAGGGCCTCCTTATAACACTGCTCTTTTATCTAAGGAAAGGCTTAGTCTATAAGGAAAGAAACCTTCTTTTTGGCATCCTTATGATGTTATTTGTATAGATAAGAGAAGCCCCCTTGCTTTCCAGACCATCCTTCAAAGTTGTAATTTGAGTGGCCATTTGAGTATTTTCAGTTTTTGATGGCTCAAGTTCCTTTTCCAGCAATTTCACTCTTTCTTCAACTGCCAGTTTCATTTTTCTTTCTTCATTTAAAGCGGACGCAAGTTTAATCTTTTTAATGGCAATCTCATCTCTCTTTGTGGTGACTTCAAGAATTTGTCCCTCAGGGGATCTAACTTTATCCATCAACGATGAAAGCTGCTCTTTGAAATTTGGAATCTGATCGATGGATTCATGAGAAGATTGTTGCAAAAAAATTATGTGCTCGGCCACCTGAAATATAAAATAATAATAATAAATAAAGATATATGGAGCTAAAATTTATGTTAGCCAGACACATAGAGATACATACCACAAGAAGTTGCTGAAAGAGAATATGGAGATGGTCCCTAGAAAAGTAGAAGGCTGCAGTGGCATTAGAGAAGCCACGAATGGGAACTGGATGACTGAGCATACGAAATCATTGAAATCTAAAAGGATGGATTGAGCTGAAGCTTCATAAGGTAGAGATTCAGGAAAAGGAGGAGTCAGGCCTAACTCCTGGTATAAATGTTGAAAAAAAGTTGCGGATGAGAGATTCATGGTGTTTATAACAGGGCTTGGGGTGTGAGCGGCTTCTGATTGGTCCAAAAGATTCTGGTTTGGCAAGCCTAAATCAATAGAACTAGTGTCTTGGTTAATTGCGGTCGTAGTTGCATTCGGTTCCTCAGCAATAGTGGCAAGTGGCTGATCTTCTCTAAGTTTGGCCTTTTTAACCGGAGGAGGAATTGAAACACTAGACAAATTATCAGAATCTTTTTTCCTTTTTCGACTTTCGATAGCCTTAAGGACGTCATCAATAGAGTCAGCAACGTGAGTAGCTTTGGTAGTCACAACCGAGGAGGAGGTAGGCGCTTTAGTTTTCTTGGACTTAGCAGTCGTGACAATAAGAGTTGAATCTAAGTCAAAGAAGGAACCATAAGATGACAATATAGAAAGTTCTATCAAATCGTAATAAGAAACTACTGGAAGAATCATGTTGAATAAGGGAACATGAAGAGAAGGCGTTTTGATTGCCAACAACCAAAGCTTATGTCTCATGAGCATCCTTCTTGATTATTGGAGGCTCCCCGAGCACTTTATGATTCTTTAGAATCAAGGAATACTTTTGAAGGTTAACTTCAGTAAGGAGTTTAAGCCTATCTCCAATAGACTAAGAAGCTAAGCTCAAGGCACTAATTGCACTAGCGATAGAAGAATTCGTCCCCTTAGAAGCAAGTCCTGAAAAAGAATAGCCATTAGAAGAGAACAGCAAATATGGTATAAGTAATAGAGAGAAAGCATTGAGACTCGCTGAGGGTAGAGAAGAACCCTTCATTATAGGGGTATGGCTCTTAGTATAAAAGAAATAGTTTTTCCAATTCTTGGTCCTATTGATCAAATTAATGATTAAGCTCCTTGGATGAGGAAGGAGGCTATATATGGTACCCGCTGGTTGTTTCCCTACTTTAACAAGATTTACTAATGAATGAAGGGTTTCAACATCGAGTGAGGGGAGGTCAGCTTCCCTAGCCAGTAATCAAGGCAGTTTAGATATGCATAAGAGCAATCCCTAAATGATCTAGGAATTGAGTGAAGAATTCTTAGTAGGGGAGGTATCCCAAATGCCATATATGAATTGGGGTGAAAGCAAAGAAACCTTCCAGAGGATTATCTATCCTTCTAGACGGGCCTTTCACCTTAGCTTCTACGTTGGTAATCCGGAATTACTGAAGAATAACATCAACTTCATCTATAGTGGTTATAGAAGATTGGATAAGTCTATAGTCTCCTTTCTCTGAAGTAGGAGAGGATTTAGAGACATTCTTGCCAGCTATTTTCTTGTCAAGCAATATCATGCAGGAATCGGGGAAGTATCATATGTTTTATAAAAGTCTAAAGTACTTAACAAATGTCAAAGAAAATTTAATTTTTTAAGCATAGATCTAAATAAATAGGTAACCAAATGACGAACTCAAAAATAGTTAGTGATTTCATAACTAGTTAAAGAACTTTTTAATTGGTAAGTTCATAACAAGATATCGATCTTATAACTGGTTATTGGGCTTATGATAATGTGTCAAACTCATTAATAGTAAGCGAGTTCGTAAATAATTAAAGATCCTTTAACCAGTTATCGAGTTTATAACGAGGTATCGAACTCGTAAATGGTTAGTAAGTTCATAACTAGATAGAGACTCCTCAACTAGCTATCAAATTTGTAATAAAATGCCAAATTCATAACTAGTTATCGAGTTCATGACAAGGTGTCAAACTCATAAATAGTTAGAAAGTTCGTAATTGGTTGAAGATTCTTTAATTAGTTATCGAGTTCATGATAGGATATTGAACTTGTAGCTAGTTATTGGGTTTATAACAGGATGTCGAACTCATAAATAGCTAGTGAGTTCATAACCAGTTAAAGAATCTTTTTTATGACTGGATGTCAAGTTTATAAAAGATACCAAACTTATAACTGGCTAACTACCCTATAAGTAGTTATGGAGTTTGAACCTAGTTAATAACTCTCTAAAGGGTTGACGAATTTGAAACTAGATAATAATTCTCTAGCAGGTTCTCGAGTTTGTAACTAGTTAATGATTTGTTTAGTAATTGTTGGATTCATAGCTAGTTATCAAGTTACTAGCTAGTTGCCAAACTTAGAACTAATTGGCAAGATCATAACTGGTTATCGAATCTTAAATAATTTGTCGAGTGTCTAACTAATTATTGAATTTATAATTAGTTGGTGAACCTATAACCAATTAACAAACTTCTAGCAGGCTATTGAGCTCTAAGAAGATGCCGAGTCCTTAACAATTACCAGAACCCCAATTAATTGTCGAATTTCTAGAAAATTTCTAGGTCTACGATGATTAACGGAACTCTATTTATCATCAACTTTCTGTTAAGTCTTTAGGGATACGAAATTGTAAACAACCTTTGGATCCAAGCACTAAAGTTCCCAAATCACAGTAGTATTTGGATTCAAATTGCCAATCAAAACCAAGAAATTCTTGAAAACCCAATCCATAAAACCTTAATTTTCAACTCTCCTCTTTTTCTATATTTAAAATGATTGAAATAGAAATTGAACCTTAAATCGAGTTTGAATACGGTGGAAACCGAAAATTTCCTTTTGAAATTGTGAAGTTGGAAAGAAAGACATACTATTGCAATTTGAATTTTAAGCTTGCAGGTAATGCTTTAGGAGAAAGAGAGACAAATATTTATTAAAGAAGGAAAAAAAATCAAGGACCATTGATTCCCATTTGAATGAACGAGCGAGATTAAAAGCATCGAGATACCAATAGGCGACAATGTGAAAAGTTAAATTATACTAAAGTATAATATACTTCCTCTACACAAGGTGGGGTAAATGTTACTACAAATATGGATATCGAGGCTCTAAAGAGGAACATGTCAAGCTTGGAAATAAAGAGAGATGTCGAGCCTGAAGAAAGTGAAGTTCTCAAGCATTTAGCACTCAAGAGAAGGTGTTGAGTCTCTAAGGGTATCGAAATCTAACAACAAAGAGGTACTAAGTCTCTAAGGACGTTGAACGTTCAAATAATTAAAAAGCAATGAAGGGATGCTGAGCCTTTAAGAGTAACAAGCCTCTACAATAGAAAATGTTGTCGAACATTTAATAAGATGAAGGTGATATCGAACATTAGCAATAAAGAAGGGTATCGAGCCTGTAAAAGGATGAAGGTGTAGAACTAGAAAGTGCTTATAGATGTCGATCTATAACAAATTTGGAAGAACAAGAGATGTTAATCTTCTACAACACAAAGGTTGCCGAGTCTAAAGATAGCAGGGATGTCGAACCTCTATAACACAAAATGTTATAGAGTATATAACAAAGGAAGGATATTGCACCACCAAAGGATGTCGAGTGCCTAACCGTAAGTGGAGGATATCAAGTTTCAATGAATAACAAGCCAATCATGCATCAACTATTATTGAGCCTCTATAACAATAGCTGTTGTAGAGCATCTACTAATAAATGGTATCGACCTTCAACAATAGCAAAGGGTTTCGAGCTTTTACTAGTAGCAAGGGATACTGAAACTTTAAAGATACAAAGGATGTCGAGTTTCTGCAGGGGTGATTATGTTTTCAAACCTATGTATGCAAGTGATGTCGAAGATTAACAATGGGATGTCGAGGTTCATCAGGATGATGCTACCAGAGCTCTTGAATTCAAAGCCTTGCCACGTGTCAATCATCCTACATGATTGACATATCTATAAATAGGACCCCATCGATACCTAGAGAAGGGGATTTATTCCTACTATATTTCTCAATTCTAAAAGTTATAAACCCTAAATTGAACTAGGGATTTGTAAAATCTCGCATGGTTGGTATGCTTTCCGTCGCTATCTCAATCGAAGCCCTCTGCCAAGCACAACTCCAAGTTGCTTGCTAATATGACTCACCAATCTCCATCATCGCCCTATGAGCATGTCTCCTTGCCCCCAGTTCCTTCTTGATATCCTACCGCCGCCGCCCGCTGATGCATCAAGCCCTTCTGTTCCTACCGATATTCAAATATCCTTTGAGCGGCCAGTTGTATTGCAAAGTTCTGCAATTTCTACTGTTTCTAATGAAGGGTCTAACTTGAATGCTTGTCCAGTGGATATTCAGGACCAATGCAATAAAGATACCATTCAAAATCCTGGTCTTCACTTTTTTCAAACAAGCCGCGTTATGCGAGAAGGTATGTCTCTAAGCACTCTAAAGTTTTCAGTAATATAGACGAAGTTATTATGCCCCCTTAAGCCTTGATTTATGTCGGTGAGTTTTTTGAAGAGACACCCTAGTTGATTTCTTTTTGGATGATGGTCACCCTTATGCAATAGTTAAGAAATATCTATGAGAAAAATGGAACCGGAAGAGTTCATTGAATGTGAGATTCGATAGTGACATGTATTTTTTCGATTTTGGAAGCGAGGAAGAAAGGAGAATGCTTTTAGAAGCAGAACCATGTATAACTGATGGGAAAGTATTTGTTGTCACTAATTAGAGCCTGCCAGTTGACTTTGCTAGAGAAAAAATTATGTCAATCCTTGTTTGGGCTAAGTTTTCTAATATCCCATCCTCTCTCCAATCGTTAGAGGGCCTTGATTAGTTGGCAAGTCAGATTGGTGAGCTTACATGCTTCTATGAAAATACTAAACGATCAGACCATCTTGGTTTTGCTAGAGCCCTAATTGAAATCACCCTAGATATACCATGCCATCTCACCTCATTGTAGCTCTCTCTCTCTGGCAATAGAATTGGTCGAGTTAGTGTCTCATACTTATGGCAGCCTCCTATTTGCACTTACTGCTACTCTTTGGTCATTTAGAAATGCTTTGTTTACATCGACCGGTGGAATTTGAAGAAAATTTCCCTCCTCCTTTACCTATGAAAGTTTCCATTCAAAAGCCACTACCTAGACAATGGAAGATCAAATCCTCCTCCATTGTTTAGACATCTACTCCTCATATGCCATCATAGCCTGCTCCTTCTCCTAGTCTGTCGGATGATGTTGCCAGCCTGTATGCATACCTTTCCACTATTTTGTCTCATGATCCAACCTCTCTAGACATTATTGTCTTCGTCACTCCACTTTGGTAACTGACCCTCCTCAGTGTGTTTCTTTGATCATACTGACCATTGTGCTATTGTCTCTTTCACAGCTACTCCGCTCACCTCGTCCAAGCCCGTTAACCCTGATAATCTGGATGATGGGATTGTGTATAACCAAGTGGACTTATTTTCTTCTTAGGCATCTTTCATTAGTACTATTAGTGGAAATTTGGTTTATGTACTGTTGTTGTACTATAATGACCTATATTATGGCATCTGTTTCTGTTGCATGAATTTATAGTTGTTGAGGCATCTTGCCTCACACCTGTTTCTCAATGATAAATAAAAAGTAGATGGGCTACTTAAAAAACCAATTGCCTTCCAAAAAATAGCTTTAAAACAACAATAGTGCTATAAAAATGCCAAGAAATGCTGTTGTGGATCAAACACAGCATTATTAATTGTTGTAAATGCTAGAGGATATAGAGCATATAAGAAAACATGAAAGTTTGTGGCCCGTTTTCTCTATCCGAATTAATGACTTAAGATCTAAAAAAATTATAATTAGAAGTACATTTAGAGTACTTAAAAACCATGCAATGGAACCACTAAGGATATTTTTCAAAATCATATTAAAAATCTCCAAAAACAAGCTATTTTATAAGTGCATTTATAGAATCCATTTCGCTTTTAACTTTTACAAGCTTTGTTCTATCATTTCTATAATTTTCCAAACCAATTCTTTGTTGTCCCATACTATTGTAAGCGTAGATCACAACCGAAATATACACTTTCACAATATTTTCACATATAACCATTTTGAACAAGTTAAACACAAGGGATTTGTGAAGTCCACTTATAGCGACCTTTCTCGCTTAAAGCACTTTCAAACAAACTTCAATGCCACACACAACCAAAACTAACTTGTAAACACAAAGTCAAGGCCACATTACATGTTGTAAAGGGTAATAGAAGTGATGATACACAATATAGAGTTTTCATTTTCTTTCAAAAGCAAAAAGGGTCCAAAGTTATAACTTTACTTAGTTAATGAACTTTATATATGCACAGAACATATATACACACATTATATACTTTTCAGTGGTGAGTTAACTCACCTAAACCAAGCTTACAACCAAGCACAAGTCTCATGAACAAAGACCACTTACCACAATCACCAAACATGCAAAGACACCACCTTTTTCTCCAAAATGCCCTTGGCCGCCCTCCTTGCCCTTCTTTTGCTCATGACCCTACCTCCATAAGGCGTTTGTGTGATAACCCGCACCTTTCGATACACCGATCCAAAGCCTGGTGTGACTTTCGAACTTGGGTCATGCCGAGAAATGTGGATCGTCGGATATTTATAACATGTACATCACAGAGACTAATATAAGCAGATATAATCTAAGATATACTGCACTTTCATAACTCACAGCAGAAGGAACAAAATATATATCATAGAAAAATATCCCTCTTAAAAAATATCCAAATCGCAGTCTCAGAAAATCAGTATGTGGTCCACTACAGAGTACATAGAAAATATCACTCTAAATTTGATAAAAGAGGTAAATTGTATTGATAAGATAGATAAATACATGGAGAGAAAATATGATAAATGGTAGTCTCCAAAGATAAGCTCGGCTCTCTAAGTATCAAGAATAGGCTGATCACCTGCTACCCTGTCCACTTCTAGTAAGGAAAAAGAAGGAAAGAGAATGGGTTAGACAAAACTCTGGAGAATGGGTATAAGTTTAATATGTGATGATCATATTCAGTTACTTCAATACTACTCTAGATGATATAGGGTGTGATACAAGTGTCTGTGAGTTCCAAATGTATGTTATCTAAGGGTTCTTGTCTAATACTTTCTCACACTATAGTTTGCATAGGCTACTATAATGGATCGAACTAAGGATCGATCAAATCTTATATCTAACGATTGGCCACCGCTCCTGGAGCTATTCAATATGCAAAACACCGCCCATTTGGCTACTTACTATGGAAACATGGCCACTGTGCTATTGGATAACCACTCCTATCAATATCACCGCCTCTAAATTACTGGGAAACTGATTTTCCCCTAATTGTTAATACACATAACCTCACTGTGCATCAAGAAGGAACCCACTATGTCGACTCGTCGAAGTGGCACATCGTTCGCATCCATATCCACTCTCGACCGTAGTTTTGACCTCTTATCGAATGCTCTGGGATCCTCCATCTGAACTATATCACGTCGTGCCAGTATTCATACATACTAGGACTCCCATTGTGTCGAACCACTCCCATCAGGCATCCTCGTCAGTGATGTGCATTTATCTTGGACCTCTTGTGGGTACTGTTTGTAAAAATACATCGCCTCTACTCCATTACTCGCTTTTGAATTCGGTAAACAACATTTATGCAACGCCACAACAACCAAGCGTCAACTTCTAGGGAACTAGCCTCCCTTCAAGTCCTAATATACACCCAAACGCCCTCAAATAGTCCTCTAAAAAAATCAATTTTTATATATACTTTTATTATTTAAGCCTTAGGTCTACATTCAGCATCTGCAATTTTCGTTCTGAACGGTCGATCGTTGGACCTCCCCGGTCGACCAATAGGGTTTCAGGGTCGGCCGGTCGCATAGTAAAATTAGACTTTTCTGCATATTTTTAACGTTGATCGTTTATTATAGTTTAATTCAAGTATTTAGCAGTGATTGGTGAACCCTAATTACTAGATGACCAGTCTATCAATTTGTAATTCAATTTAGGGTTTGCAAATTTAACTGTAAAAAAGGTGTAGATATCAATTTTAAGTTAACAGTTTACTGTGGTTCAATTCTAGCCTAGTTTGCATATTCCAATTTAGGGTTTATATAGGTCAAATTAGATTTATAGCACCCTAAACCAATTAAAATATATTAAACTAATTGTAACAATCATCTTACTAAAATTGGTCCTACTCACCTTAAGTCTAAGCTTTTTCTTTCTATTTTCTTGAGAATCGCCCCTCCATGTGTTAGCTTTGCTTGCCCCATCTATCTCCAATCGCTTGTCTCCTTCTAATTTGATTTTTAAGAATTTTAAGGTTTAGAGAAGAGGGAAGATTTTGATAGAGTTTCGTTATAGTTTTTTGTTAAGTGAGTTTTTGGGTTAGTTTGGCTAGAATTTATAGGGTTTGCAAAATAGTTTAGGCCGTTAGATCCAATTTGGAGAATCCCTAGTCTAATCACGCATGCACATCTGTTTCTTTGGAGTCAAGCATCAATCATAACCGTTCAAGCACGTCATCGCGAACTAGTGATCACCTAATTTTACATAGTCACGGTCGACCTCTTAATGCCATAGGTGAACCACTACCCGTCGACCTTCGACCCCTCTCGGTCAACCGGTGACCTTGTAAATTTGTGAAATTTTTGTTTTTAATTTCTTATCCTATTTCCAATTTTTATAACGCCCGTAAATTCTTCATATTAATTCCGATTAAAAATTATTATATATGAAAATCGTCCGAAATATCGCTACGAACGTAATGTTGCAAGTTTCATAACCAAATTTGGACGTCTGTGGAAATTTTATTTTTTGTCCATGTTTTATTTAATTTAATTTTTCTTGTTAAATTTTCGGGGTGTTACATTCTCCCCCCAAAAGGATTTCGTCCCCGAAATCTCAAAGGATCGAAAAATGTAACTCATACACATAGCAACCAATATCTACAATCATCTACTCATCCACCATCCACGAGTAATCATTTTTCTTAGAAATTTTTTTTATGCAATATGTACATATATGCAACGTGAAATGCACGTGAACTTATATTAATGCAAAATGTTGGCGGTCTATTGATTCAATCGACCTCCTATCATGCTAATGTTCATGCCATGCATCCAAATGTATGCAACATCCTAAATGAATATACTTGCAATTCTATATGTATGTGCAGCCATACATCTCGTATGCAACATCCATTTGCATGAAATCCACTAGTACAACAAAAACAAGAGATAACATGTTATTAAGTGTAAGTGTGTGTGTATACCTAGAGGATATAGTATCCTAAACATGCAGAAGGGAACAACACAAAAAACACTTATACATTCATTAGAATCCTCATCCATAACATGTCCTACTAACACGTTTGCAACCATTAGTACCATCCAATGGTTTTTTTCCTAAAGGGTATACCACCTAAGTCCTACACATAAGTAACCTACACTTACAAGAATTAAATTGAAAACATACCAGCAAAGAGTTTTGGATAGGTAGTGCAAATCTTCGCCTCGGACTCTCGTGTACTCTCCACTGGGTCGTCTTCCTACTTTAACAAGTCTGACCACCTTGTTGCGAAGTTTCTTTGTACCATGCTCTAATATACGAGCGGGTGCATGGTAAACAAGTGACTCTCACTCTATATCAACCTCCTTTGACTAACTCGGCTCAACCATGATAGATGTATCATGTACGCACTTCCGCAAGTGTGACACGTAGAAAACATCATGTACCCCTGCTAACTTTTCTGGAAGCTTTACTCTATATTCCAACTTCCCTACTCTAGCAACTATCGGAAAAGGCCATATAAATCTCAATGCTAGCTTCCTCGCTCTACCAAATCTCATAACATGCCTAAGGGATGAAACCTTTACAAACACCATGTCATCCGCTGTGAACTTTATCTCCTATCAGCATAAGACTTATGCTTATCCTAAGCGATCTTCATTCACCTATGGATCAAGTCCACCTTTTCAGATGTCTCCCTCACCATATCCGACCCAAGAATAATCCTATCCGTCGTATCCCACCAACATAACGATAATCTACAAGGTCTGCCATATAGTGCCTCAAATGGTGCCATCCCAATGCTTGCCTAATAACTATTGTTATAGGTAAACTCCACCAACGGTAAGTGATCCTCCCAAAAACCTCCAAATTCTAAAATGCACATCTGTAGCAAGTCCTCCAAAGCCCGATTCACTCTCTCTCTCTTTGTCCATCCATCTGCGGATGATATGCAGTGCTTAAGCTCAGCTCAGTCCCCAAAGCTTCCTGTAGACTCCTCCAGAACTCAACAGTGGAAAGCGGATCTCGGTCGCTAACTATGCTAATAGGAACTCTATGTAACCTAATGACCTCTCTTACGTATAAAGCCACCAATGATGCTGCCATCCTAGTACTCCTTACTAGTATGAAATGAGTGCACTTGGTTAACCGATCGACTATGACCCAAATGCTCTCATTGCCTCTCCTACTCCTCGGTAACCCATCTACGACATCCATAGAAATACTCATCCACTTCCACTGAGGAATATCCAATGGCTGCAACAATCCCTCCGGCTTCTTCTGTTATGCCTTTACCCTCTGGCAAGTTATACATCTAGCTACATACTCCGCTACTTTCTTCTTCATACTAGGCCAACAGAAGATCCTTTTTATGTCGTGATACATCTTGTCACCACTGGGATGAATGGTCATACTAGAACGGCGAGACTCAGCTAGCATCTACCAAATCCATACTACGAGGAACATAAAGCCTATCATCCCTTCAAAACCATCCTCTCGAGTCAATGGCGTAACGCCTTAAATGACTCAATGACTCTCATCTACCAATCCTCTCTGTAATATCTACTAGCTCTTTATCCTCCTTCTGCTTAGACCCAATATGCTCCATCGATGTATGATGCACATCTAAAGTTGCTAACAGTCCCGAGCTAATATCTGATGATGGTCGGAAATCAAAGGTAGAAATGTACTCCAAATGCCTTCACTCCAAGAATAAAGGACTCAACACTGCACGTTGTCTCCTCAAAGCGTCTGCCACTACATTACCCTTGTCAAAGTTATGGAAGATATCAAAATCATATGATGCCAAGAACTTCATCCACCTTTACAGCTTCATATTCAAGTCCTTTTAGGAGAACAAGTACTTCAAGGACTTGTAATCCGCATATAGCTCAAATTGTTCTCCTAAACGGTATTACCTCTATGACTTGAACGCAAAGCCAATAGCCGTTAATTCAAGATCATGGGTAGGGTAGGTTACCTCATGGGTCTTCTGGTGCCTACTCGCATAACTCACTACTCTTCCTTCTTACATCAATACTGTGCCTAAACCCCTACCACAGGCATTGGTATAAACTGTAAATGGCTTCGTCTCATCCGATAGTATCAAAATCGATGCACTAGTCAATGCCTCCTTCAACTTGATAAAAGCATCTTTGCATTTAGCATCCCATGAGAAAACTAGGTTCTTCTTGGTAAGATGGTCAAATGGGCAGAGATTTTCACGAAGTCCTTAATACTCTTCCGATAATAGCCCGCCAAACCAAGGAAACTTCTCATCTCCGTGGCATTCTTCGGCACATGCCAATCTTGAACTGTTGCCGCTTTACTGGGATCAACCGTCAATCCCCTTTTTGAGACGATATGTCCCAAAAGCATACCTCCTTTCTCTAAAAATGGCATTTTTAGAACTTCGCCTTCATCTTACGTGTAAGGAGTGTACTGAGCACTTCTCCTAAATGAAATGCCTGCTCCTCCTCTCTCCTCGAGTAAAATAAGATATCATCCACAAATACCACGACAAATTTATTTAGCAACCCCCTAAATACTCGGCTCATCAAATCAACAAAGTAGGAGGGTACATTGGTCAATCAAAAGGGCATGACTAACCACTTATACAATCCATCGGGTGTACATAACACGTCTTCTAGATACTTTCCTCGGCTACATGAAATTGATGGAATCTGGTAGCTAAGTCAAGCTGTGAGAACACCTTAGCCCCAACTAACTGATCAAAGAGATTTTCTATACAGGGCAGTGGATAACGATTTTTCTTTGTCAGTTTATTCGGGTCTTTATAATCAACACAGAGGTTGGTGGCAAAGACAACCAGTGCTCCCTACTTAGAAATGCTCCTCTTGATAAAACCCTTCACCAACAACCCATTAACATGCTTGTTTAACTTGCATCTCTCCTTTAGAGCAATATGCCTTAATGGTAAAGCGATGGGTCTGGTGTCCTCAACAAGATATATTCTAAACTCGATCTCTCCCTCGGGTGAGAGACCAGTAACCTCAGCAAAAAAGTCTAGGAAATATCTAACTATCAGGACTATACCCAGCTCATCATGTGATAGGTCCAAATAATATAAGTAGCTCAACATAAAAGATCCTCGGGGATCGCAATAAACCTTCAAGCTACATCTACTACACATGCTTAATCTAATGACTTTCCTATCACGACCTAAAATAGCCCTATGCATAGTCATCCAATCCATGCCTAATATCAGCCCAAACTTAGAGAATTCCAATACAAAGGCATCACAATCAAACTCAACCCCTAAGATAAACAACTTCAAACCCCTACATACTATGGAGAAATGGGCTGATCCACCTAAGAGGTATGACACAATTACAGGGTCCGTAACTATATCAGTGTATAAGTGTAAGTCATCAACAAGTCTACTAGAAATGAAATAATATGAAGCCCCAATACCAAATAAAGTGCGAATAGATAAACCGAAAAGAGTCAACACACCTTCGATCACCACTTTCTTACCCTTGTCTGCCACTGGCTGTGCACTCGACCTAAGGACCACTCTAGTGCATAACCCAGAATCACCTGAGTAGAAGCTCTCGGTGGTGTAGTGCAAGCTCACTTCATATCTCCATACTGATCGCAGTTATAGCACTTAACCTTTGAAAGATCTGCCATGCACTCCTTCATGAAATGCCCCCTTCCCGCCACACTTCCTATAGTGCATGTCCTTCTTCTATACCTTTCCTTGGGGTCCACCTCCACCTTTACACTGGTTCTGTTGCTCTTTCCCAACGGCCTTCTTGGGTTCCTTCTCCTTGGCTTCCCCTTTAGGGATGGTATTTAGCAAGGCCATCTCCACTATACTCTCATATGTAGCACCTATAGGAATACGACTCGGAGCTAAGTCTTGAAGAGGTTGGCTCAGCCCTTTAGCAAATTTGAGAGCCTTCTTGTGTGGTGTGTCAATCAGCACCATACCGAATCTAGAAAGTTCATTGAACTAGTTGACATATTACTTAACAGACAGATTTCCTTGCTTCAAGTGAATGAACTTCTCTAACTACACACCTTCCTCTACCCTAGAAAAAAACTTCACCTCGAACCTCCTATGAAACTCTTCCCAAATAACCTCCTCACTATCAGTCTCGGCCTCAATTACCTCCTACCAGCTCAATGCCTTTCCCTATAACTTCCATGTAGGTAACTACATCCTTTCCTCGTCAGTCAAGCCCATCAAATCAAAGATCCTCTTACAAATGCGGACCCATACCTCGAATCCACATAAGACTCGGTTCTCGCGTGTGGCTTTCCTCCAAGATTTGAGAAATCTTTGCATAGCTTAGCAAAGTCTGTAGTGGTAGGTAGGTGGGTAGGAGCCGTACCTATCACTCCCTCTATGGGTCCTCTAGTGGGATTAAACTTGGCCTATCCCCTCGCATGGAGATACCATTGGATCCATATCGGGATGTTCCGTTCGAAATCTCAACTGCATCGCTTGAGCCTTAACCTACAGGATCGCTTATTTTCTATCTGTGAATTTTAAAAAATTTGTTAGTAACTTTCCACATATAGCATAAATAAGATTAAGAGATAAGATATAACATAGGCATGAATGAGAATTAGCATAGGCATGAACAAGAGCGATTTTGATATACGAAAATTTTTGAAAAACTTTCTGATATATTTTATCTATACATATATATATATACATATACTTTTAAAAAGTCTATTTTGAAAATTTTTGGACACCCTTTTGAAAATCCATTTTGAAAACCATTTTTTTCAAAAACTTCTCAAATACGTTCTCTCAATACGGTCCTAATCCCTAAGTAACCTTGAACCTACGTTATGATACCAACTGTGACAACCCGCACCTACTTACACACAGATTCAAAGCCTAGTGTGACTTTCAGACTTACACCATGTCGAGAAATGCGGACCGTCGGGGTTTTATAAAATTTTACATCACATAGACTAATACAAGACGATATAATCTAAGATATACTACACTTCAAGAACTTGCAACGGAAGGAGAAAAATATATAACATAGAAAAATATCCATCTCAGAAAATATCCAAATCAAAGTCTGAGAAAATCAATACGTGGTCAAATACAGAGTACATAGAAAATATCACTCCAAGTCTAATAAAAGAAGTAAACTATACTTATGAGATAGATAAATACATGGAGAGCAAATATTATAAAAAACAATCTCCAAAGACAAGCTTGACTCTCTAAGTGTCAAGAATGAGCCGATCACCTGCTGCCATATCCACCTGTGGTGGGGAAAAAGAAAGAAAGAGAATGGGTCAGACAAAAGTCTGGTGAATGAGTACAAGTTTAATATGTGATGATCATGTGCAGTTACTTCAATACTATTCCAGATGATATTGGATGTGATGCAAGTCCATGAATTCTTAAGGTCCGTTACCTAAGGGTTCTTATCTAATACTTTCCTACACTACAATTTGCATAAGCTACTATAATGGATCGAACTAAGGATCAAATCCCATATCTAACGATCGCCACCATTCCTAAATCTATTCAATATGTAAGACGCCTCCCTCTTGGCTACTAACTATGGAAACACCGCCACTAGGCTATACGGGAACTACTCCCATCAATATCACAACCTCTAAGCTACTAGGAAACTGGTTTTCCCTTAATTGTTACTATACGTAACCCCACTGCACATTGAGGGGGAACCCACAATGCCGACTCGTCGAAGTGTCGCATCATTAGCATCCTTATCCACCTCTCGACCATAGTGTTGGCCTCTTATCACACGTTCCGAGATCCTTCATCTGAACTATATCACATCTCGTTAGTATCCATGCATAATAGGACTCCCGTTGTGCCGGACCACTCCCATCAGGCAACCTCGTCGGTGTTGCACGTTCACCGTAGGACCTCCTATGAGTACCGTTTGTGAAAATATACCGCCTCTACTCCATTACTCGCTTTCGAATTGGGTAAACAACATTTACCCAATGCCGCAATGACCTAGCATCGACTCCTAAGGAACCATCTTCCCTACAAGTCCTATAAACAATCAATTTGTATATATATCTTTATTAGTAAAATTGGGCCTTAGGCCAAGGTTAAACATCTGCAATTTTCATTCTGAATGGTCGACCGCTGGACCTCTCCGGTAGATCGCTACCGGTTGACTGCTGAGGTTCCAGGGTCGATCGGTCGTGTAGTAAAATTAGGGTTTTCTGCATATTTTTAATGTCGATCGTTTGTTATAGTTTAATTCAAGTCGTTACCAGTGGTCGGTGAACCCAAATTACTAGATGACCGGTCTACGTATCAATTTATAATTCAACTTAGGGTTTGATGATTGAGGGTTTGTAAAATTTTTTTTTGGAATGTAGTGGGTTAAGGGAGCCCGGTCCTTTTATTAATTATAAACTAAAGATTACAAAATGGACAAAAGAAAAATGGTCCAAATAAGAAAGCATTACAAACTGTAACTGTAAAAGAGGTGTAGATATCAATTTCAAGCTAACAGTTTACCGTGGTTCAATTCAAGCCTAGGTTGCATATTCCAAATTAAGGTTTATCTAGTTCGAACTAGATTTCTAGCACACTAAACAAAATAAAATGGATTAAACTAACTGTAGCAATCATCTTATTATAATTGTTCCCGCTCACCTCAAGCCTAAGCTCTTCCTTCCTATTTGTCTAAGAATCGCCCCTCCGTATGTTAGCTTTGCTTGCCCCATCTATCTCCAATCACTTGTATCCTTCTAGGTTGACTTTTATTCGATTTTAAAGAATTTTAGGGTTTTAGAGAAAAGGGAAACTTTTGACAAAGTTTCATTACAGTGTCATATTTAGTGAGTTTTAGGGTTAGATTAGGCAAGAAGTTATAGGGTTTGCAAAATAGTTTAGGTCGTTAGATCCAGTTTGGAGAATCTCTAGTCTAATCACGCACACACATCTGTTTCTTCGTAGCTAAGCATCAACCATAGCTATTCAAACACATCATCGCGAACCAACAACTGCCCAATTTTATCTAGGCATGGTCGATCGCTTAATACCCAAGGTCAACCACTATCGGTCGACCAGTTGCCTTATAAATTTGTTAAGATCTTATTTTTAATTTCTTATTCTATTTTCAATTCTTCTAACGCCCGTAACTTCTCCATATTAACTCTGATTACAAAGTGTTACATATGAAAATCATCTAAAAAATCGCTACGAATACAGTGGTGCAAGTTTCACAGCCAAATTCGTACGTAATTGAAAATTTTAGTCCTTGTTTTATTTAATTTAATTTTTCTTATTAAACTTTGTTAAATTTTTGGGGTATTATAGTTTGTGCTCCAATTCTTCAACTTTTGCTTTGTAATACTTCTCCTATGTTGTGCTAGGCCCTTAGCCAAAGTTTGGTGAAGTTTGGAGGTGTTTTGCATTGTTTAGGAACTTTAAAGTGGAGAGAAGAGGATGAAGAGCTATAAGCTTTTTATCTTTTAAATTTTGTAAAAAGTGTTTTATGAAACACATGAAGTGATTAAATAGATGTTAACAATAAGTTACTACCACCTCCAAACCTCCTTGGAAGGTCACCATGCACCCTCCATCTCACATGCTAACTTTACACCTCAGTTTCCTAAGGAAAATAACTCCTCAAAATATCTTCAACCCTATGACATCACCCATGATGTCATACTACCCCACTAATTACCAATAGTGCAAAATATTTTTTAGTTGCTAATTAACTACACATTAATATTCTAAGCAAGCACAAGTTGTTCTAACAACTTGTATCGAGTAAAAACCTGTTTATCGATAAAATAATTTTTGATCACATTATCGATATTTCTTCAAAGTATTTAATTTTGTAAAAATATTTCAAAAAAAAGTTTACCATCATTAGGTACTAATTAAAAAGGAGGTTAACAAGGTTATAGAATCACTTAAATTACATTTAATAATTCAGATTTTTAAATACGAAGTGTTTGAAATTCTAGGTCATCACATTCTCCCCCACTTAAAACATTTCGTCCTCGAAATTCCAACACAACCTAATATCAAAAGAAACAAGCACAATCAATACTCAATGGTATTCAAAATTTACTAGCAACCAAAGCCCACGGCTTGCTCAAGTTCAAAAACCATCTCATCATATAAGGATGATAAATAATCTACTAAGCATACCTTACGCTCAAAGTCATTACTTAGAAAATTATTCAAGCTGGCACATAACAAATCGAAGATTCATTCCCTGAACTCTCTATAAGCCAACAAAACATTGTGTGATATCCCGGGTTTTTGGGCAATATAAATTTAATAATCTTTATTAATAATTAAATTGGATTGATAATTATCCTATATAATTTTAATTTAAAATTGGTAATTTAATCTTTAAAAGATAATGAATACTTAATCTGACAATATTGATAAGATTTGTTTGTTAAGGCTAATAAAATATTATTCTATTTATAATATACATTTGATATATATTATGAATAGGATATCTTTTGTTTTAAATTAAAGAGTGTATTTTCAAATTGTAATATATATGTATGTATATGTTATAATTGGGAATTGTTTTGAAATTTAAATTAATCTATTAATAATTTATATATATGAATTGTAATTTAAAACTTTGTTTTGAAATCAATGTTTTTCAAAGTTTAGTTTAAATAAATTCAATTGTTTTAAAAATATAAGATAATTATTTATTTTAAGTGAGATAGTTTAAAAAGGATTTAATCAATGTTTTATTTTGATTTCTTTAAAGTGTTTAATTTAAAATGGTTATAAAAGTATATATGAATGTTTTAGATTTTTAATACATGTGTAAAGAGATTTATTTGTATTATAATTAGTTTTATAATATTTTTTTTAAAAAAGATAAATTTATATACATATGTAAATTATATTTATTAAGTAACTTAAATAAGTAGGTTTATATTTACATTTAAATTTAAATTACAATTTATTAATAATACATAAGAAAATATGTGTCACCATATTAAACTTCTTAACAACACTTGTAAAGCAATTAAACAAATATAGTGACAAATGTCATTCTTTTAAATTTAGTTTTATTTTTAATAAATCATTTTCATCATTTTAAACATATGCCTTCTTCTCCTCATTTCTTTTCCTATTTCTCTTTTCTAATACAAAGAAGTATCAGCCTGTAACAGTTTCTCAAACCAAAATCAGTAATCAAACTCCTCAGATCAAAACCAAAACTTGTAATTCATTTCCCCAAATCAAAGTCTGTAGCCTATAACCATTCTCTTCAATCTGGAATTTAAACAAAAGACTGCATTGTTCTTCAAATCTGTTTGTAACCAAGTTTCTGTAGCATGCAAAGTTTCTGGGGATTAAAGCATTTCATTTTCAAGTTTTAAATCAATAACCTGAAAGCAAATCAAAAATCAAAACAACAAAAAGCCTGCAAGCATTTTCTTCCTGGAAACAAAGCAGTTCATCTATGTTTTCAAGCAAAAGCATTCTTCAGCATTTCAGTTTAATAAGGATGATAACAATTCAAGTTTTCAAATCCAAGAAGCAATTCAAGTTCCTTTTCAAATTCCAGATTTTTAGCTTAAAAGCCTGTACACTGTTCTCTGTTTTTCTTCATGACTGGTGAGTAAATTTAAGTTTTAAAAACAGTTTTAAATTTTGTTTTCACTTTGATAGGTGAAATAAAATCATGTGTTAGCCTTCATGTTTGAAATAAATGGATGCATGCATGTATACAATTGTTTATCTCCTGTGAATAACTAGTATATGTGTATATTAGGCTCTGAGTATTTACAGAGTTTGAATCTTTCTTTTTAAAATCAATATCTCATCATATAATCATAGTTAGCCTTTGATTTGTAAATGGAAAATGATGGAAATTATGTAACATCACTAATAAAAATGAGTTCTGGAATTTATATAAAGCATTTGTCTCAAAATTTTATAATCAACAGTAAAAATGTAAATTTGGTCAAAAATTTATTAATTCAATTTTAAGTTTTGATTGCATGATTGGATTTAATATAGAAAATCATGAATTTTAATAGGTATAACTTGATTTTTAGTTTGGAGGTTGTTGGGTATTCTCGTATAGACAGTTTGTGATGTTTTGATCGATTGCTATCAACCCATGGCGAGATGGTTGGAATTATTCGAGCTGAAGGTCGAAGGGAAAATGGAGTTCAACAGAAAAATAGAGTTCGAATTTTTAAGTGATCGGAGTAGGTATACGAAGACGATGTAGGGTTTAACACCCTGGTTTCAACGTGGGTTTCAATTTGGTTTCGTGACGTCAAAACGAAACTGGAGTCGATCGCGATTTGTTTTGGAGATGCGGGTAGGCGAGGCGAAGCTATGGGGAAGGTGGCGAGGTTCCTCGAGACTGGGATCATCGGAGACGAACGTTTTCTGGTGATGTGCGTTTTGGAGCTGTTGGGTTCGATGGTTGTAATTCGATTTCGTTCGAATCGAGAAATTCTGGGTAGTCGATCGTGGAGAAGTGATGAAGTCTGACTTGTCGGAGGCCATCGTGGAGTTCAACGTCGATCGGTGAAGGTGTGCACGTGCACAAGCACGATCGCGTGCATCTGGGAATATGGGTTTGGAGAAGAAATAGTTTTCTCGGGTTTTACATCGGGAAAATTGAGTTTTTACTCGAAGCAAGTGGAACGTGGGTTCGACTCGAGGGTTACTTCGGGTTTCTGAGTGTTTTACTCGGGTTAGTGATGAGCAGATTGTAGGAGTTTGGTTCTGAAATGTTCAAAGTTTTAAAGCAAAAGAAAATTATTTTGTAATGTTTCTGAGTTGTAAAACAAAAGATAAAACAAGATTTTACCTAATTAAACTAATTTGTTTTCTAGAAATTTGTTTTAACAATGTTTAAATAATTTAAATAAATAAGTTTTTAAAGAATAGAAAGTGGATTTTCAAAATGATCTTTGTATTAAAGTTTATTTAAATAACTTTGGAAGGTTTCAAAGATTTTAAAGGTTAAAATTAATATTGTAATTTGTTTAATTAAAATAAAGAGTTTATCTTAAGTAATTAAGAATTTTGATTAATTAAAGGAAATTAATATGTGAAATTAATAAGGATAATTCATTTATTGAAAATGATTTAAGAATAGATAATAATTTAATTAAGATAAATGGTTTTTCTTAATTAAGATTTTTAAATATAAGAAGTTAAGAAATTATTTAATTAAATTTAAATAATTAGTTAAATAATTAACTAAGTAATTAATTAGTGATTATTAAAGATAATTACTTATAATTAATTAAGTATAATTACTTGATGAAGTAATTAAGGAATGATTACTTGATATAATTAAGTAAAAGGGAAATTATTTAATAAAGTAATTAGAGAACAATTATTTTATTAAATAGAAAGTGATTAAGAGTTAATTACTTAGTGTTATTAATTAAATAATTTAGTTAATAAAGTTAATTAAAGGATTAAGGATAATTAATAAGGTAATTAATTATTTGTTAATATAATTAATTAAAAAGTAATTAATTAATTTATGTAATTAAGGGAAGTCAATTACTGGATTAAATTACTGGATTATATTAATCAAAGGTGATTAATAATTATGGATTAAATAAGAATAATTACTTAATGTAATTAATTTAAATAAAATAAATAATTAAAGATGTAATTAGAGATCATTAGTTATAATTAATTAATGATGTAATTAAGAGTTGATTAATTAAGATTAATTAATCAAGTGATAAGTGATTAATTGTAATTAATTAAAGATTAAAGTAATTAATTTTAATTAATTAATGAAGTAATTAAAGGTTAATTACTGTATTTGATTAAGAATAATTAATTTTTGAAATTAATTAAAGATAATTACTTAAATATAATTAAAGTATCATTAATCAAGGTGATTAATTAAAGTGGATAGTTAAAGAAAGATTTATTAATTTATTTGTAATTAATTAATGATTATATAAGTAAGATTTATAATGAAGTAATTAATTTAAATTAATTAAGAGATGAAGTAATTAATTTAATTCACTTTAAATTAATTAAAGGTAGAGATAGTTAATTTAATTCATTTTAAATTAATTATGTTGTGATTAAATAAATCATTGCTTATGGATGACATTGATTGTTTTGAATGGATGTAATCTCAGAAATGAGATAAGTAATGTTGTGTGGTATGAATGTTTGGTTTCATTATGAAGGTAATATAGATTACCTATTATTGAAATGGATTACCTATGTTGTTATGAATCATTTGTTTATTTGATAATGTGATTATCAATTGTGACTTGTGAATTATCTATCTGTATGGATATAGATAAGTTAAATTGTTTAAACCTTTAAACAACTTGGCCTTAAAAGATACGCTTTGGATTTCGATGAGACCGGGATCGGGTTTGCTACATTACAACGTGATAGGGGGTTCTCGCTTCGCGGTTTGGTGGCGAACGGGAGACTCTTACCCCTACATGTCCCATTGAGGGGTTGGTTGCGAGTCGAGAGGCTGGCCGTAAAAGCAAATTCGAGGTACCAATGTAAGCCACGGTGGGGCTGGGATGGTTGAAAAGCCTACCAGTTGAGGCCGCTGTCGATGGTTGAAAATCCTAGACCGTGACAGTTGGTATCAGAGCAGTAGGTTGAGTGAATACCTAGGCTCTGAAGTGGTGTCTATCTTGAGAGCGCGTAATTGTTAGTTATATAAAAATGGTTTTATATTGTGTTAATTGATCGGTTGAGTGGTATATGGATTCTGGTCAATACGAGTAGCTAACGTTATTGATAGGGATCTCTAAACACTTGAACCAGGCCAACGGACACAATATTGTTTTAAAGAGGTAGATGAAATAATTTTACCCAGAAATAATTTCTATATAAAAAAAATATCATTTTAAATATATATATTTATGTATTTCTACCTATTTATTGGGTTACCTGTTCGGGTTTTCCAATATAAGTTATAAAGGTAGATAAGGTGGTAGTGTGTGTAACACGACTACCAATGGTTGGAATTTAAATGTTGAGGTTGGAAGTGTATCTGTCGAGACTGTAGACCTAATACTGTCTCGAGTAAGCTTTGCTGTGGTGAAGAATTTCATCGATCTCCGAAGGAAACTGTAATGGTTCGGAGTTTATCTTTGAAGTGTGGATGAGTAGAGTTGGATCTGTCGATGAGGCAGAAGTGAGTGATGGTACCTTGATACCTCAGGTAATAGTAGCTGTATGATGAGATACAGTGACGATGGATGTTCCCGAAGGAGATTTTCTTTTGGAACAAGATTAAGAAGGTATTGGAGGAACAGTTGATGTCTACCGCAGGAAAGACTCGACTGTATAGGAATTCTCTGATATCAAGTAAGAGAGTTTTGTCTATTTTGAAGTATGGGACTAAGGTCGATTAGTTGTTCTTCGGACATGGTCTCATTGTTCCCTTAAGAAGAGTAAGTTATTGGCGATTGGTTTGGAGCCCGAGTTTCTTTTGGATGTCTGCCATCTCGGAGATTCGTTGAGAGGTTTGTTGATGGTTTTAGTTTTGAGAAGCCTTTGGATTAGAAGTTCTTGGTTAGCTGTGATAGCAGTGCAGCTCGGAGTGTTCGGTGTGCTGTCGAGATAGAGTTTGGAAGCAGCAGTGTGGTCCGTTTCTTCGATGGTTCCGGAATCTTTGTGGTTCTTCTATCAGCAGTCTGAGTAGTTGGTTATGTCTTTAAGATAACCAATGTTCCCGCTTGTTTGTGGATCTAGTGTGCTCGAGTTCATCAACATTCTCATCTATTTCA
Source organism: Allium fistulosum (assembly GCA_030737815.1). Taxonomy (NCBI): domain Eukaryota; kingdom Viridiplantae; phylum Streptophyta; class Magnoliopsida; order Asparagales; family Amaryllidaceae; genus Allium; species Allium fistulosum. Next base: position 137,966,955 of record CM060902.1, on the reverse strand, counting down.
AGATCGGAGTTGTGCAGCGGAAGCAAAAAGTAGTAGCTGTGCGAGAAAGGAAATAACCTCAGATTTCTACAGGAAGTTTATGTGAACATTCTGAGTGTGTATAAAAGTTTCTGGAATTTGAAAGAAGGAAGTTCAGTCTTCTATTGCTTGTGAAGTAGAGTTTGTGTTCTGGATTTTGACGGGTTTTGGGAAACCACCTTGAATGAGTAGACCCAGGAACTTATTATTTTGGTCTTGATTGTTTCTGGAAGCATCAGTAAGGGTTAAGCTGACCAGGAAGAGATGAGGTAGCCCAGGATCGTCTAATGAGTTATGCAGATATGAGACAGAGTTTGGAATTCGGAGTTGGAGATTGGAAATTTGTTTTAAGTTTTCTCCGGTTATAAAGCTATCAGATTTGGTAAGTCTGGAAAGCTAGCACTGAATTATTTTGGATTTTCCTGTGTTCTCGAGAAAAGTAGTTCTTTGATCTACAGGATTGAATAGCCAGTTTGGATATCTGGAATTCATTGTATTTCACGTATCTCTGAGGGAGTACGTGTATGATTCATTGTTGATTGTAGGTTATGCAGTTCAGATGGATTTGGAAGTTGAACTGGACTTGAGTATGGTCTGATATTTTTGTTCAGATTAGTGGATCTAGAGAAGAAAGGAGCTCTGGATTATAGTGGTATTGTTAGATTCTGTAGGGCGAGTATCCCGGTGTTATATCTGGGAAACTCTAGATAGTGTTAGTGAAGATCTATCCTGATTTGTATCAGAATAGTTAGTTAGGTTTGTTTGTTTGATTGGTTGCTATGGTTGTTAGTTACTGGATGATAGGTATGCTTTGCTGTTTTAAAATATTTGATGGATTAATAAATTAACTTTGTTTTAATTTCATGGACGAAATTATTTTAAGGGGGGAGGAATGTGATATCCCGGGTTTTTGGGCAATATAAATTTAATAATCTTTATTAATAATTAAATTGGATTGATAATTATCCTATATAATTTTAATTTAAAATTGGTAATTTAATCTTTAAAAGATAATGAATACTTAATCTGACAATATTGATAAGATTTGTTTGTTAAGGCTAATAAAATATTATTCTATTTATAATATACATTTGATATATATTATGAATAGGATATCTTTTGTTTTAAATTAAAGAGTGTATTTTCAAATTGTAATATATATGTATGTATATGTTATAATTGGGAATTGTTTTGAAATTTAAATTAATCTATTAATAATTTATATATATGAATTGTAATTTAAAACTTTGTTTTGAAATCAATGTTTTTCAAAGTTTAGTTTAAATAAATTCAATTGTTTTAAAAATATAAGATAATTATTTATTTTAAGTGAGATAGTTTAAAAAGGATTTAATCAATGTTTTATTTTGATTTCTTTAAAGTGTTTAATTTAAAATGGTTATAAAAGTATATATGAATGTTTTAGGTTTTTAATACATGTGTAAAGAGATTTATTTGTATTATAATTAGTTTTATAATATATTTTTTTAAAAAGATAAATTTATATACATATGTAAATTATATTTATTAAGTAACTTAAATAAGTAGGTTTATATTTACATTTAAATTTAAATTACAATTTATTAATAATACATAAGAAAATATGTGTCACCATATTAAACTTCTTAACAACACTTGTAAAGCAATTAAACAAATATAGTGACAAATGTCATTCTTTTAAATTTAGTTTTATTTTTAATAAATCATTTTCATCATTTTAAACATATGCCTTCTTCTCCTCATTTCTTTTCCTATTTCTCTTTTCTAATACAAAGAAGTATCAGCCTGTAACAGTTTCTCAAACCAAAATCAGTAATCAAACTCCTCAGATCAAAACCAAAACTTGTAATTCATTTCCCCAAATCAAAGTCTGTAGCCTATAACCATTCTCTTCAATCTGGAATTTAAACAAAAGACTGCATTGTTCTTCAAATCTGTTTGTAACCAAGTTTCTGTAGCATGCAAAGTTTCTGGGGATTAAAGCATTTCATTTTCAAGTTTTAAATCAATAACCTGAAAGCAAATCAAAAATCAAAACAACAAAAAGCCTGCAAGCATTTTCTTCCTGGAAACAAAGCAGTTCATCTATGTTTTCAAGCAAAAGCATTCTTCAGCATTTCAGTTTAATAAGGATGATAACAATTCAAGTTTTCAAATCCAAGAAGCAATTCAAGTTCCTTTTCAAATTCCAGATTTTTAGCTTAAAAGCCTGTACACTGTTCTCTGTTTTTCTTCATGACTGGTGAGTAAATTTAAGTTTTAAAAATAGTTTTAAATTTTGTTTTCACTTTGATAGGTGAAATAAAATCATGTGTTAGCCTTCATGTTTGAAATAAATGGATGCATGCATGTATACAATTGTTTATCTCCTGTGAATAACTAGTATATGTGTATATTAGGCTCTGAGTATTTACAGAGTTTGAATCTTTCTTTTTAAAATTAATATCTCATCATATAATCACAGTTAGCCTTTGATTTGTAAATGGAAAATGATGGAAATTATGTAACATCACTAATAAAAATGAGTTCTGGAATTTATATAAAGCATTTGTCTCAAAATTTTATAATCAACAGTAAAAATGTAAATTTGGTCAAAAATTTATTAATTCAATTTTAAGTTTTGATTGCATGATTGGATTTAATATAGAAAATCATGAATTTTAATAGGTATAACTTGATTTTTAGTTTGGAGGTTGTTGGGTATTCTCGTATAGACAGTTTGTGATGTTTTGATCGATTGCTATCAACCCACGGCGAGATGGTTGGAATTATTCGAGCTGAAGGTCGAAGGGAAAATGGAGTTCAATAGAAAAATAGAGTTTGAATTTTTAAGTGATCGGAGTAGGTATACGAAGACGATGTAGGGTTTAACACCCTGGTTTCAACGTGGGTTTCAATTTGGTTTCGCGACGTCAAAACGAAACTGGAGTCGATCGCGATTTGTTTTGGAGATGCGGGTAGGCGAGGCGAAGCTATAAGGAAGGTGGCGAGGTTCCTCGAGACTGGGATCATCGGAGACGAACGTTTTCTGGTGATGTGCGTTTTGGAGCTGTTGGGTTCGATGGTCGTAATTCGATTTCGTTCGAATCGAGAAATTCTGGGTAGTCGATCGTGGAGAAGTGATGAAGTCTGACTTGTCGGAGGCCATCGTGGAGTTCAACGTCGATCGGTGAAGGTGTGCACGTGCACAAGCACGATCGCGTGCATCTGGGAATATGGGTTTGGAGAAGAAATAGTTTTCTCGGGTTTTACATCGGGAAAATTGAGTTTTTACTCGAAGCAAGTGGAACGTGGGTTCGACTCGAGGGTTACTTCGGGTTTCTGAGTGTTTTACTCGGGTTAGTGATGAGCAGATTGTAGGAGTTTGGTTCTGAAATGTTCAAAGTTTTAAAGCAAAAGAAAATTATTTTGTAATGTTTCTGAGTTGTAAAACAAAAGATAAAACAAGATTTTACCTAATTAAACTAATTTGTTTTCTAGAAATTTGTTTTAACAATGTTTAAATAATTTAAATAAATAAGTTTTTAAAGAATAGAAAGTGGATTTTCAAAATGATCTTTGTATTAAAGTTTATTTAAATAACTTTGGAAGGTTTCAAAGATTTTAAAGGTTAAAATTAATATTGTAATTTGGTTAATTAAAATAAAGAGTTTATCTTAAGTAATTAAGAATTTTGATTAATTAAAGGAAATTAATATGTGAAATTAATAAGGATAATTCATTTATTGAAAATGATTTAAGAATAGATAATAATTTAATTAAGATAAATGGTTTTTCTTAATTAAGATTTTTAAATATAAGAAGTTAAGAAATTATTTAATTAAATTTAAATAATTAGTTAAATAATTAACTAAGTAATTAATTAGTGATTATTAAAGATAATTACTTATAATTAATTAAGTATAATTACTTGATGAAGTAATTAAGGAATGATTACTTGATATAATTAAGTAAAAGGGAAATTATTTAATAAAGTAATTAGAGAACAATTATTTTATTAAATAGAAAGTGATTAAGAGTTAATTACTTAGTGTTATTAATTAAATAATTTAGTTAATAAAGTTAATTAAAGGATTAAGGATAATTAATAAGGTAATTAATTATTTGTTAATATAATTAATTAAAAAGTAATTAATTAATTTATGTAATTAAGGGAAGTCAATTACTGGATTAAATTACTGGATTATATTAATCAAAGGTGATTAATAATTATGGATTAAATAAGAATAATTACTTAATGTAATTAATTTAAATAAAATAAATAATTAAAGATGTAATTAGAGATCATTAGTTATAATTAATTAATGATGTAATTAAGAGTTGATTAATTAAGATTAATTAATCAAATGATAAGTGATTAATTGTAATTAATTAAAGATTAAAGTAATTAATTTTAATTAATTAATGAAGTAATTAAAGGTTAATTACTGTATTTGATTAAGAATAATTAATTTTTTAAATTAATTAAAGATAATTACTTAAATATAATTAAAGTATCATTAATCAAGGTGATTAATTAAAGTGGATAGTTAAAGAAAGATTTATTAATTTATTTGTAATTAATTAATGATTATATAAGTAAGATTTATAATGAAGTAATTTAAATTAATTAAGAGATGAAGTAATTAATTTAATTCACTTTAAATTAATTAAAGGTAGAGATAGTTAATTTAATTCATTTTAAATTAATTATGTTGTGATTAAATAAATCATTGCTTATGGATGACATTGATTGTTTTGAATGGATGTAATCTCAGAAATGAGATAAGTAATGTTGTGTGGTATGAATGTTTGGTTTCATTATGAAGGTAATATAGATTACCTATTATTGATATGGATTACCTATGTTGTTATGAATCATTTGTTTATTTGATAATGTGATTATCAATTGTGACTTGTGAATTATCTATCTGTATGGATATAGATAAGTTAAATTGTTTAAACCTTTAAACAACTTGGCCTTAAAAGATACGCTTTGGATTTCGATGAGACCGGGATCGGGTTTCCGTATACCGGATTTCCAGGTCTGGAGACCCGAATACCACATCGATCCAAATTAACGATAGGTCGTGAATCAAGTGAAGATGAAGATTTAGAGTGCAAGGGTTATTGTCGTTAACTCTGAGGGTGATTCCAAAACGAGTGTAACGAGATAATGCCTTCGGTTTCGTTCGAACCCGGAACGAACTTGTATGGATTGAATGCTTTCAGCACATCGTCAGGCGGACGATGAGCATTCTAAGTGATATGTTCTGATTAAAGGTAATCGTAACCTCAAGCCTCATCAACCGGGAATGGCTAAAACAGGGGAGGTGCAGCAAGGTTTCGTGGGTAGCACCCACTGAGAGCAAGATAGATCCCTGTCTAGAGGTCCCTTTTCTTTTATTCGGCTTAGTGTGTGGTTGGTCGCGCCAACTACGGGATTATCTTGTTCGGAATTATCCAGTAAGGGATGGTTCCGGCTTTGTGTTGTAGGGGAGCGGGCGTACTCCTCGGTACGGTGATCTAAGCCACGTACTGTGACGGGCGGTACCCCAGTAGCCCTGCCATTGTATGGAATCCAAACTCAAATAAGTGCCGTACGTATTAGTTATGCCCAACTATGTTGGAATGTGAGATGTAAGCATTTCAGCTATTTCTGTATTTTACTTGAAAACCCTAGACCCTATTATAATACAATCGGATTTCCTATCAAATGTTTTAGTTAGCGTAAGGTAAAAACTTACCCATGTTTATTTGTGGGGAGTCTTACGTGATACTTTTGTTTTCAAAGGTTTTCAAAGTTAAGTAATCTAACTGTTTACTCACACCAGACCCATGTCTGACCCAAGTGTTTATTTTCTGTTTTATTAAACTCTTGGGTACTCAATATTGTATTGAGTAGTCAAGGGATTCAGGATAGTCTTGACGAATTCTGGAGGAGCTGTGAAGCAGGAGGCTTCAGCGAGTAGATATATAGAGTTTCCGCTGTGTTTGTATTAGTCTGTATTGTACTGATGTACTTGTGTTGTATAATAGACAGAAGTTTATAACTGTCTATTCTGTGATGTATAAGTTGTGTAACTCTGATGTAATATGATACTATGTAATATTTTATGTGATATATTATATTTTATTCGTTCCGCTGTGAGATTCTGATGTGTTGTTCTTTCTTCTTTTCTATCTTTTCTTCTTCTATCCCTTTCTTTCTTAATTCATGATACGTCTTTCTGGTGGTAGAAAGCCGGGTCGTGACACATTGTATACATATACTTAAGCCTGTACAATGTGCATGCATCATTCGTACATAATATCCAATCTGATCACTTACTCAATCACACAAATTTCAATTCCGAACTAGTATAGGTCACTTGACCGCTCTAGTGCTGACTCAGATCAGGTTTCTTGATTAGAAACCTTTATTTCTCTTACATAGCCATATACTATGATAGAAAACCTCAGGTTCATTTCAAGAATCTGTTTCAAACATTCGTCGTCACGAATCGAATGAAAAATCCTTTCTCGAACCAGTGTAAATTACCTAAAAACCATGTACTCGAATCTTGGATCAAGAACAGTCAGGCAAATTAAATGATCTATGTACAACTTATGTATTTTATCATATTGGTTTCTTCAATTATACCAATTAATTTTTTTTTCATTTAATACTGAAATCATCTATGAACCATTTCGCAAAACGTACCTCAAGTATACAAACATTTTATAAAGAATTAACTTTATTTATATAATTTATATTTTATAAAAACTTACTTCAAGTAATTGCTCGTATAATACTCTACTACATCCTAAGAGTATACATAAAACCTAAAATTCATTTTACTTTTTAAATTTCATATGAAGGCCCAAAATAAATCTAAGTCTCATAACTGAGTCAACATTTTCAACTTCTTTACCATTCGGATTTGGCAAGTAGCTAGGACGAGCAGGACACTGGTATTCAAACTCAAAACTAGAGTCTACTTTCCTTATATACCCTAAGTTAAAGAATGATTTACTGAACAAGGATGTTCAAACCAATTTAAAACATGTGTTAACTTGCTATATTCTCCATTCAAGAGTTACAAAAACTCTTCTTTGTATAAATTTCAAAAACACTAAACTCTAAGTTTATATAAATATACAAGTTTTCAGACTATCCGAAATCGTCGAAAGATCCATTTCATTCTAACAAATGAAAACTACTAAACAAACACATCAACCATGATGAATATACCACATTATCCTAATGTATAGGATACGTGCGTCAATAAAATAACTTATCAAAGTTTCACTTATTTATTAGACACACTTTTCTATAAGGGAAAACAAGAGAATGTTCCATAGTTATTTGGGCTATGTCACTAACACTCGGGCTCCCTACATAGCATACATTCAAATCTTTTCTACAGAAAGCTTATATCAAAACCTGTTTTACCAAAACTTCTCTCTATCAAACTACTCTACATTCTTATATCAAATTTCTTTACATTAAACTTTTAGGACTAAACACTTGAGTTTTATTCCAAACCATTTGAAATAAAAATATATATGCATATACATTTTTGTATATCAAATCATACTTTTAAGATTTAACCAAAATCATTTTCAAAATAGTATCAAATACTTCATAAAATTATACTAAGTATCATGATCTCAATTTATATACCAATTTCCAAACCATTTACTTTAAAATCATAGAACATATACACACACACATATATATAGCGAGCAACACCAATATAGTACTAAGAAAATGGGGCATACCAAGTCGTACCATATCCCCTTACTAAGAAGGGTAATACTCAAGAGAATTCCTTACCAACCGAACACATCTCCCGCCCATTTTTAGTCACTTTCAAGCCACTCAAACTAGCTAACATAAAAATATTTTGTTCCCGCATCGAATCGTCAATTCTAAGAGCAACCTCGAACTCGAAAAAATATTGAACTCTTTTAAAAATGTTAGTATTCAAAAATACTTTCAAAAAATAATGTTATTATCTTGTCCAAAACCTTGGAAATCATTTTCAAAGACACCGGGATTTAAGTTCTCAAAATATCAGTTTAAATCATCTTCGTTTATAAATCATACTTTTTAAACTGGTCAAATGTTCGTTTCAATACACCCACAAATACTGTCTACCCAACCCATGCAATAAAAATGTAAACCACTCTTAAACTGGTCGAGCACATCAATAATCAATAGATGATAATAAATGCACATAAACTGGCCGAGCATGAGTAATCAATCTACAAATGATAACAATGATCATAAAATGATCGAACATGACTAATCAAATCAATGAGGGATAATAAATGATCATCATTAATCCATACATTAATTATACTACACTTACAAATCATGCTTATATAAATTACCAATATATAAGATCTTTAATTTTTGTAGTTGAAATACCTTAAGGCATAAGTTTATAATAAACACAAATACACTTTTATATATAAAATATACTGACTCATTCTAGGGCATCACTACCCTATCTCCGATGCGTTATACCCAACCAAAACTAGGGTTCTCGATTAATCTTCAGTTCTGATACCATGTTATAACGTCCTGCCTTTTTGACCCTCAAATGTTACCACTAATACATCTACGGTATTTATGTGCCAAACATTCAAGTGTCAGAAAGAAAAATTACCAGGGTAAAATAAAAAGAAAATGAAAAGGAACAAAACATCTGAATCTAACAGCGGAACAATAACATATAATACCAAAAGATGGTACAAAGTGTCACTCTAAGATACATAACATTTCAAAGTTACAACCCTAAGTACTATCATTAGCGTGGACAGTTATAACAGCATGTCCTCACAAATGCTGATATATACATACTAGTAGTGCAGCGGAAATAAAATACAACTATAAGCGAATAGAAGCGTCCAACTCGTCTCCTGAAGCTCCAAATAATTCAATGAAAACCTGCATTTCTCAGACTGCTTGAAAGAGAACCCGAGGATTTAGGAAAATATAAAACCACGAGTTAGACATACGTCTGCTATGAGAAACTCAATAAAATTTGCAGATATAACAGTATCCTTTAAGACCATTTGAATCACCATAATGGTTTCCTTCTCACCAAAACAATTTAATAAGTAAATAAGGCGATATAATAGATAATGCATAGGTGTAGAATATAAATTAGAAAATAACTATGATGCTTGTATCTCACAACACAACAATATTAGAAGTACAACTTAACCACTAAGGTACTTAGCATATGGATTTAGGTTGGAGGTGCCCTCGGTACCTCGAGGACGGTCCTCCTTACAAGAGCCAGAATATACCTTCCGAGCGATGTGTATCTCTAGATAAAATATACCGATAAGGAAAGCTGGTCCATGCCCAAACATGTGCTTCTGAATATCATCAACTCCTGCGAGTAACATCGATAAGCATCTCATGATATGGAGTTGATATACCCTTGGGTTAGCTAAACCCAATGCCTATTAAACCTACTTTGTTTTCTATCATTCTCGATAGTGAAGTCACGTTCAACATCTCTCATGCGAGTATTCTTCACTCAAATAGATCACTAATATCTCTATGGATTCCAGCATATGTCATCCTATAAATGCTAAACTATTCCTTGGACTTCACTCTAGGATAGACAGTTCAACTCTATAGCATTTGTCCAAAATGTTAAAGCAGACATCTCCTTCAGACTTAACCTTAGGATAGACAGTTCAATTCTATAACATTCCACTCCATAACGGCTTCCAAAACATATAACATGCAACGACCTGAAATTTCGAATGCTTTATATTTAAATATCTGAACTATTTAAATATTTAAATCTTGGAATTAATGTGAATAAAAATGATTTCAAAAGCTTATTGAACACTTTTTAAATAATAAGTGACAATGGTAAACTTTTAATTTATAATTGAAATGTTTAAACTTGTTTTAATTATAATTCATTTTAATTAACATGTGAAATAATCATCCCAGGGCACTGTCTTGGATTTTGACAAAAATAGTGTCATTGGGTCCGAAATATTGAGTAGATGTGCATCGACGAGTTTCGTAGCGACCCGACATTCTGTGTGGTCGTGCGAGCTTGAAACATTCGACGATTTAATTAAGAGAATTGAATATAATAATTTTTTACTTTTATACCCCTACACTTAATCTATTTCCTAACCTCACTCTTCTTTCTTTCTTCATCTTCTGAAATGAAATAAAATAGTGCCGCCACCCTTCAATCAATTAAATCTGAAATTAGAAGCATCGTTAGAGCTCGACGTTAGATCCGTTGTTGTAACGTCTGCAAATTTTTCGCGCTCGAAAATCGACATCCATACTTTACATCGTACTCGAATGCCATAGATTCGACCGTTCAAATCCGAGTCGCCAGAGCTTATAACACAGTTAAGTAAACAACACAGCGGAAGAAATGAATAATATCATTGATATACAACACTGATACAATATCTGATACAACAGAGTGATACAATGAATATCAATATACATCAGAGATATGATACAAGAAATAGCAGCGGAAAAGAAAATAGATAACACCAACAGCGGATAATCTCCATCTCCAAAGCGCCAATCCAGAAATAGCTTGAACTCCCAATAACGATGCACAAAGATAAGCAAGTGCAGTCCGATCCAAAGACTGAACTAGCTCCAGATAATCTACTAATCCTGACTATCTGAAAAACCCAACTCTAGACTGCCCGTGTAGAAAAATTTTGAGCATCCAGAGTTTAGGAAAGAAACAATAAACTCCGGATCAGTCATGGGACTGGTGTGAGCAACAAAAACAATTTATCTTTAAAAACAAATAGCAAGAGAATTTTAAAGTCAATTCGCAATGCTTTTAGAAAATGAAACTACCATAAGACCTCCCGCCACACACAAAATGCAAACGCAGAATTGGAGGTGATTTCTTCTTATGATAGCCAAACATGCTTACTACGCAAATCATTGGATTATTATTATTAGTGCATAGTGTAGGAAACATTTCGAAAGTATAATATTAATCTTAGCCAACATACGACCAGTATCGTATGCCTACTATAGCTACCATGTTCAATAGCAGGTTACCGCCACATTCCATGGCAGGTAATACAACTAAAACCATACAGGGTGCGTATTATTTCTTTGGATTTCCAACAAATGGTCAGGCCAAGGAACTTCCCATTGCCACAAGGAAACGCCTCTGGAAGGACGTCTCGAGAAATAACCTAACATTACGGTTATATCTCTGCCAACACAAGGCCGGGTTACCCCTAACTGGGTAACTACCGACACGAGTATGCCATCTCCCGGTTGTAACCAACCTTTAACCGGGGCCCCAGCAACAAATCACAAAGTAAGATATATATATATATATATATATATATATATTTGAGACATCCACATAAGTTAAGTATCTGGGCTCCATACCATGATAATACTTCTATCCAGAAGGAAATGAACATACCCTAAGGGGTGTTACCGCCAATAACCTTGCTGCATCTTTCCTGTTTTGACCATTCCGGGGTGTGAGGTTCGACGAAGTCTCGTCCACAAAGCTACGCTTTGGCACAAAGCCATGCTTTGGGTCAACAGATGATCAAAGTAATGCTCACAAAGATAAATGATCAAACAAATGATCATATCACAAATGATCAAACAATGATCATCACACAGCAACACTCAGCATGTCACATTACCAAATTGGGAATATATCGCTGATAACCTCCAACTACATAACCTCTGAGCTCGTACGTCTCAGAGAAGGGTGTTAAGCTAAGAGAATAAATTCTCCGCCACCAAACAGAAATGTATTTGAAAGAAATCGGCTTTATATCTCAAAGTGTAATGTCAGACATGTAACCATACAAGTCTGTTCCGGATTTGAACAGAACCGAAGGCACTTCTTATGAAGCCCTTGCAATTCCGGGTATTCACAATCCCGATCGGATTTCCCATCACTTAGGGAATCTCTATACCAGGAGCGACCCAGTGCAGAGACAATCGATAGGTTATCCTATCGTTCTCGCAAACACCCGGTCTTCAACACCGGTCTTCAAATGCGAACCATATACGACGTATCACTTATTCGGAATGGGTTATGTGACACAAAGGTCCTCTCCCGGCTGAACCGAATAGTGAGCATAATATTCAAAAACAAATGGATAATGGGATTTCAATTAAGTCACAACTTATTACCCAAACTTCTCTTTTCAAATGGTTTAACAAATTACCATTTCAAATCTTTTAAACAAAAAGATTTATTTCACAAAGTTCACCCAGTTTCACAAAAATCCATTCACAGATTTCAAAACAATTTTCGTTTTAATTGGATTAACTCGTTAAATCTTTAAAAACAAAGATTCAACTTATAGCTTTCAAAACAATTTCATTTCAAATGGTTTAAACAAATCATCATTATAAATCTGTTAAAAATAAACAGATTCAATTCATAGCTTTCAAAAAGAATTCATTCATAACTTGGAAAAACAATTTTCAATTCAAACTTGAAATTCCTTTAATTAAACTGGAATTTCATTTCTTATCTGAAAGCTTTTATTCTTTTAAATAAAACAGTTTTCATTTTGGAAATCTAATTCATTTATACGAGTTAAGGTTCTTGGGTTAAATCCAAATTCTCAAAATTATACTTTTAAAATGGTTTAATTTCATATAAACACATTTATAACATTTTTAGCCATAATTTCCAATTATAAATCTCAACATGGAATTCAATTCCTTATTTTGAATTCAAATTCAAATTAAATTATTTAAATTGGAAATTTTACCAAGTTATTCAAAATAGCTTTTATCTTTGAAAACACCTTTTCCAAAGCTTTTAATATTTAACCCAAATTCATTTCCAAAATCAATTGAAATTAAATTTTCAATTTCAAAAATATTAAATTTAAATCATCTGTGACTTAACTGATTTCCACGTGAAATCCACATTTGTGTGTGTATGGTGTAGTCCAGGGGTTTTACACAGTAGTGCAACATCATTCAATCATCACAGATCAAAACACAGAAATATGGTTGATAAGAAATATGACTATAACGCTTATCTTTTATTCACAGATCACAGATATATAAATGTCACAGATAAATAAACTACACACACAGCTCAATTCAAAACAATTCACATCACAGAATATTACCGATCAAGGATAACAATCAATCCAAGCATTCATAAGCAATCCAAGAATTCAATAATAATTTATAAACAGGATTAATTAATTGTTTAATCCTACTTTAATTTAATTTAATTTTCAATTAAATTAATTACTTATGAATTAATTGCTTAATCCTGATTCATTAATTACAAATCATTTAGTATTAATTATCTTCTAATCATAAATTAACCTTTAATTGATTTATTACTCTCAAATAAGTTACCTTAATTTATTAATACCATTAATGAATTATCTAAAATTTTATTTATTGCTTAATCACTTGATAAATCAATTTTTTTTTCATTAATTAATATCTAATTTATAATCTTTAATGACTAATTCATTATTCCTTAATTAATTAATCTTAAACCTTAATTAATTAATTTATACCTTTAATTACTTATTTAATTAACCCAAATCAAAAATAAATTAAATAATTAAATTCCCATTTAAATAAACTTAATAGTTTAATGAATTCCAAATCATAAATCCCAAATTTCAATTTTAAGGAAAACATTATTCTTATCGTTAACAAAGTATCCAAAACAATTCACTTTAAAGTTTACTTTCCAATTTCATTTTAGATTTAAAATTAAAAATGAATACAATTTAAATTCAAAACCTTTCTTTCATTTCAAACTAATTACAGATTTAAATTCGATTCTAGATTAAATTTTGGTTTAAAACTTTACTTACATTTTAAAACATCATCTTAATTCCAACTATGTAAACTTGAGATTCAACCTGAACTTGAATTCCAGATTTATCTTTTATTTAAAAATTGTTTAAAACTTTACTTTCTCTTAAAACACTCAGGTTTTAAAACCCTGAACTAAACATAAGTCATACTCGAGGCCAGACTTTTTTTAAAAAACCCGAGCCAACAGCTAAATTCCCCGAGTAAAACTTCGGGTTTCTCGCCTTCATCACCCTGCTTCGAGACAATCACCCCTCAACTTCGAGTCACTCACGAGCCTTACCCAAACCAGAAGCTTCTTCCCCAAGTTCACAACTCTCACTGATACGCATTGTCATCATGCACGTGCACAACATGTCGGAGGCACTCCGACCAACTATGACGGCATCACCAAGCTACCCGCAACCCTCGCCAACATGTCGATCACTCAGATTATGCTCCGACCAAAACCAATCGAAACTAAGCCAACTCGAACACAAGGAAAAAAACTTCGACCTATAAAATCGTCACACCACGCCACCGAAAGCCACCGGAATCCACGCGATTTCGACTAAGGCTCCGTCGAACGCTCACGTACCTCCTTTCACTGTAAATTTCCTTTTCAAAATATTTACTCAATATTTTTACTTAAAATTATTTTTAGAAATGATGTTACATTATTACAATCATCTTTTATTTAGAGATCAAGACCTAACATTGATTTTATGAGGAGATATTGAATTTAGTCTAAGGGATTAAAACCTGTAATTCAACAGTGTAAGATATATTTGCATATACACAAACATGCACAGTTATTTCCATGTAAATATATTCATGCATGCATACTGAACAAACACTTATCATGGCATACTTCAAGTATCAATCACAGAAAATCAAAATATACAAGTTTAGGATCTTAAAAGAAGGGGTTTGCTCACCTTGTCAAAGTAGAGACAGAGCAGAAAACAAAGAACAGAGTGGCTTTGAACAAAATTCTGGAAATGCTTTTGATCTGCAATGATTTGTTTTTATCTTGTTTGATCTACTACTTGCTTTGCTTCATGAATTTGAAGTTAAATTTGGAACTTTCTTTTCAAATTTGATTGTAAATTTGAAATGATTTTGTTTGTCTAGTGTGTAAAATTTGAAGCTAACAGATTGTAGCTTTCAGAACACTGCTCGGCTAAAATGAAGAGGAAGTTTGATATATAGTAGGAGTTTACAATATATTATTTGTACAAAAAGCATGTTTGCATTAATGAGGTTGTACAAATCATACTTTCCCTCCTTCATTTCAGCTGCACAAAGCATGGAGACATTTGTTTTGGTTTTGATTATTAAACAAGATCTCGGCTGATATGTTGCTTTGGTGGCTTGCATTAATGACTTGTACAAAGTATATATATTTATTTGTACAAAGATATTGTATGTAGATATTTCTTTTATGTTGATAGATTTTCTTTTGCTTGCCTGCACATCTATTACAGGCTACATACATACTTTTACTTGCCTAGCTTGTTCATACTTTATATATTTTTCTGTTTCTTCATTTTATTTATTTTGTATTGTTTGTATTTCTTCTTTTGTTTTTGTTTCATCACTTTGTAATATAAGTGAGATTATATTTTTATTTTAATTTTCTTTTATTATTTTTGTATCTATTTTATTTGTATTATATTGTATTGATTTATCAAGATATATATATTTACTTTATGTTGAATAAAACTAAAAAATTATTCATTTTATAATATAGGTGAATTTATAGATTTTAATTTGTTATTGGATTTTATCCAATGTATTTATTTTATACTTTATCCATCTTATATATGTATATGTATCTCTATTTCTAGCTTAAATCATTTACTATTTGTCTTGTATTTCTATATATATATTTTTATAATTATTTTCCTCAAACCATTTATTTGAGATTTTAAACTCAAATTCAATATATATATACATATATATAAAATTTCAAATTTACTCATATATCACGTATACATATATATTCACATATATGTACAAAAATTAAAAATTAAATGATTTAACAGAATTTATTTGATTTCGGGGAAACTCGCATCGATTTACCAATTAATTTTACAATATTAATTAAAATGAAATTAATTGCCAATTTTAAAATTAATTAAAATTCGGGGTCGTTACAGTTGTGCTTGTAGAAGAGAGAGATTCTCATATGTAGGCTCGAAGTAGGATGCGACAAAGTTTTGCATAGTCGGGATTTTCAGCCAAAACTAGGGCTTGGTCGTAGAGGAGATTATGATGGAGATTGGCCATGGCGTCGTTGGCACTGAGTTTCTCTAGCGAAGGCGTGTGGATGGTGATGGTTGGGGATGGTACGGTGCAGGATAGTGGTGAGCGACATTTCGTTTGTTGTGTAGTTGAGCTTCGGTCGCGATGGCAGGGAGGTGGGCAGAGGTGAAATTGAGGAGTGCGTTGGACTTGTGGCAGAATGGAAGTTGATTGGCATGGGTGAGAGGAGCTCTAGCGAGGGGGATCAAAATACGACATGTACAGTCAAGGAGGAGGAGCAGGTGTCGCAAATCAGGGGAGGCATGCGAAGGTTGGTTTGATGGATAGTTGGGTTCGTCATCGCCCCTTGAGTTGAATGGAGGTGGTGGCATGTGATTTTGTTAACTGGAGCTCTGGTAAGGGATGATGGAATGCACGTCCATGTTGGGTTTGTGTGTGCATATCACTGTGCATGGTTTTGAAATTGGGGAAGAAGGGGGAAGGGATTAGTAAAGGTAATTAAGTCAATAAAAGTAAGTTAATTAATGTTTTAATCTCAAAATCTTATATAATTCGTAAGTTTTGCTTACGAGGTCCAATCGAGATGTTGTTTTCGACATTACATTCGTAGCCGGATTTTCTGTGATTTGGGTTAGCTTTGGCTTGGGTGAGTTTACTCACCTACTAATTTGTATATGTTATGTATATGATGTTTATTGTGCAAAAAAATTAAAATAGATAATAATTCAAGTTAGTAATTTTGGACCCCTCCTTGCTTTGAAAGTCTAGATGTCATCATATTCATCTAGAAAGCCGTATGCTTTGGAAGAAGCTTGTACAAATTGGGAAGAGGTTTTTAAAAGAAGAATCTACTTCAACCAATATGCCCTTAGGCACAGCCATACATAACATAGAAATCATGCTTGGAAATTGTGGACAATTGATGTGCACGTAAATGTGCATATTTTTACCACCATATTTAATCTATTTAAATTAAATAAATGATCATATCGGGTATTTTAACTTGTTTAAACAAAAATTCATATTATTTTCAAATCGTTACATATTCATCTTCATCCAAGGGAAAAATGGTCATTTTTGTGCATATATTAATTTGAGAAAATTTAATTAGAAATATCTATATTATTTTATAGGAATTTGGCTTCATATACAAGTGGGTTCATGAAGATGTATACATACACAAGAGTGAATATAAAAAAATGAAGATGGAAATAATTCAAAGGCATGATAATGGAGGACCCCACCTACCTTAATGTACAAAATAGAGGCTAATGCACATGCTTATGGAATTAATGGCTTCATGTACACTTAAATGATGTTTAGTAGAAGCTAATGATTATTTGGCCTCCACACTTTCTCAAGGGTATTTTGGGCATTCCCCAAAAATATGAATTAGGGTTTCATACATGTATAAAGACCCCTTATGTTTCATGTAACCCTCTTCTTTTTAGTCTCTCTTAGTTAGTTTTTAGGCTCAAAATAAAAGAAAGATCTCTTTCTCTTTTCATGGCTACTTAGCCATTTCTTTTATGTAACCTTTTCTTTTTGCAATTTTCAATACATGCTCTTTTCTTCTTTTGTTTATTTCCTTTCATATTAGTAGAGTAGATTTGTTTATTTATGCAAGTAGTGTAAATTTCCTTTTATGCAATTAGAATAGTTCTCTTTTCCATTTGCTATCTTTTTCCTTTTGTTTATTTCACGTTGCTTTCTACATTTGTTGATTTGATAACAAGTATGAGAGGCTAATGCCTACAATTTAGGGGTAATGAAGCTCTCTAGTATGTAGATGCAACATAATGTGATGTTTATGCTCTTATTTTGTGCTTTAATGAGAATGCATGAAGTGTTTAACTTGTTGTTTTTGCTTTGAATTTGATAGCCTATATTGTTGACACCAAATAGGTTATACTTAAACAATCACTAACACAAATTACCTCTTCATCTACATATGATGATGGTAATGAAGTAAATGTTGAAATTAAAATTTGATGGTCTATATTTCTAATTAATAGTTAATAGACCATACTTAAAATAGATTTTTCTTTCAACTTTGTTGACATTTTTCATATGAGTTAGTAAGTAGCTTAAGGGATGTGCTATAGTTTGATGGCTTATGTTAAGCTAAGTAGTAGCACAAATAGGCCATACTTATGATAAGCACATCAATTAAACTAACTAATGACCAAAAAGGAGAAATCATAATTTCATGTTGTGTTGATTTTTATGATCTAGAGAGTGGAAATTACCTCTAAATGCCTCTGCGCTCTCATATTTTTATCTATTTTCTTTTGCTCGTTTGTTAGTTTTCTCAATTATCTAGCTTAACAATCTCTTGACTTTGGTATAATTTGACTGAATAGATTTTTAAAATCATCAATTCCCTACGGATCGACCTGTATTCTCCACGTACTACAAGTGTACGCCGTGCGCTTGCGGTTAAATTTTTATTTGAAATTTTTCGACGGTTTTCTAAACCGATAAAAATTCCATCGATTGAACAATTAGCTAGAGCGGCGGGCGCTGTAGCGAAACTGATCGTAAAAGAGGGTAAATCGGCCACATTAAGATTACCATCCAAGGAGGTTCGTTTGATATCCAAAAATTGCTTAGCAATAGTCGGACAAGTGGGTAATGTTAGGGTGAATCAAACAAAGTTTGGGTAAGCAAGTGATAATATAATATATAGTATAATCTCTCTTTTAATCCTCTATAACATGTAGCGTGGCCCAGACTTGTTTACATGTTTGATATTGTTGTTCGATAAAGTTGGAAAGTGTGTGTGGATGTTTGAAGAGAAATGGTCGCTATGAATGCACTTCGAAATCCACTATATTTAACACTTGTTAAATTGGTTAAATATGAATATATTGTGAAAATATATATATATGATAGTTCTACACACATATTTTAAGTGTGTTTGACCTAAAGGAATTAGTTTGGAAAGTTATAGAGATTGTGAAACAAAGTGGTGTTGGAAATCCAGGTTTTAGGAAAGTATAAAGGACTTTTACTTTAGATATTTTTCGAATCCATTTAAAGTAGTTTTTGTGAAAATTTATTAAAGAAATTCAGTAAAGAAGTTTGAAGTTTAAATATGTCTCTGTAATTGTTTATGAAGTTAAAGTAAAAGGTTTTAAATTTTAAAACATGTTTTTTATGTATTTTAAATAAAGTATAAATATGTATTTTTAAGTGATATTAATATAAATATTTCAAACAGTATTATAAGTATTCTAAAGTGTTTTTAAGTTTACATTGTTTTTAGAAAATTTGTTAAAAGTTTTATCAAAGTAATTTAAAGCTTATGTAAATAGTATCATTTTAAAAAGGTTTTCAGTAGATATATATAAGTTTTGGAGAAAGCCAGTTAACCTTTTTTTCAAAGTATGAAAATTTGGATTTCAACATTTGTGTTAGAAAGAACGGTTTTGTGAAGTTAAGTGAAAGTATATTAATCTATTAAATTAATGTAGAAATAAGTAATTATTATTAGGATTGTAATTATGGCTTTAATGAGGAATACTTTAAAGTACTAAAAAGAGAAAGGAATTTAGGTTTTTTGTGGCATTGTTTGAGTGACAATTGTCTTGAACCCTAAAGTATAATTAAATCTTTAAGAGACAAGTTTTAAAGATAGTGTTTAAAGTATGGAATGATTTGGGTTTTTCGTGGCATTGTTTGAGTAACAATTGTCTTGAACCCGTATGAATGTAATTTAATCTTAAATAGAGTTTTAAAGATAATGATTTAGGTTTGTTGTAAACAATATTTTAGTAACATTGTTTTTAAACCCTTGAATACTATTTTAAAGAATATTGTTAAATGATTTTGGGGAAATACTTAGATCTTTAATAATGGAATATTAAAGATAATAACAAGTATGGAATCTTTTGGGAAAAGATAGAAAAGTATAAATTTTAAAGTATAAAGAGAGCAGAGGTTTATAGTAACAATGTGTAAGTAACATTTGTTTTTAACCTCTTTGAATATATTTTAAAGTAAATAAATCTTGATAGTGATTTGTGAATATACTTACACCGTTGAGATAAGTATATAGATATTTTTTGAAGTTTTGAAAAGAGTACAAATGAATAGGGAATTATAGAATACTTATATATGCCCTTGTAAAGATATTTGAAATATATATATATATATATAAGTAGAAAAAGTAAAGTTTTAATTAATAAAGGATTAATAAAGGAAACTATCTCTTTAAATTTATTTGACCCAGTTGAAAGCAAACCAAGTCGAAAGCTACTTAGTCAAAAGCTAGCAGGCGCATTTTCTTTTAAAAGCAAAGTAATGCCTCAACCCCTTCGGAATCCCTGGTTTCAACTCTATTCCTTCTGCCTACATCCAATTCACTACGTACCAGTTCCCTGATACCATGTGCATTGGTTTCAACGGTATCGGAAGCGAAGGTAAGGAGGAGGAACCTGGTGCCGAAAGCATCAAAATAGTGAAAAACATGTTGATTAGTCCTTTTAAACTATTTCTTTTGTACCTAACCTGCCTTGTTTGTCTAAATCTGATTGGTTGCCATTGTACTTTTTCAAAAGTGTTGCTGACTTTCCAGAATTAAAAATTTAAATTTCTTTACAAAAAGCACCTTCTCCATTTATAAATTTATAAAATATTTAAGTCCCATACCTTAAATAATTTTATATACCCATTTAAACACTTAGGAAAATTCTACAAAAATTTCAAAAAATCACTTTTTTTACGTTTTCCAACATATATAAATTTCAGACCCAATCCATTAATTATTTAACCGTAAATAATTTATAATCCAAAATAGCATTTTCTTCACTAGAAAATTCATACTAACTCCACAAAAATTCAGAAAATTGAAACCCATCTCTAAAATATCATTTACGATCTTCATAAAAATTCGCAAGGCATTTGGATGTCATTTTATAGGGTTTTCATCTTAAAATATATCATAAATTAAATGTGAACAACCATAATTCATCAACAAGTGTGTGTGTGTGTATAACCATTCCATCATTCAAAAACATGGCAAATCAATGCAAAATATTCGGAATTCATCTTAAAACTGAAATAATAAAAATTTAAGATGTAAACATTATTCACCTTAGCTTTAGAGATTAAAGAGATTGAGATGTGAATGATTTGATTTGCTTAAGCTTCTTCCTAGCTTTTCTCTATCTTTTTACCTTATCTCTTGCTAATGGTGGTCGGCCTTAGCTTTTAAAATTTTGAAAATGAAATGAACGTGTATAGGAGAATACACGGTCAAGTTTTAGGGATATAGGAATGGCCTCTTTCCTATTTTACCCCTCATATTATTTCATTTTAACCCTTCTTTTAATTCATTGGTTAAATGACATGGCTACCCTTTAATTAAATCAAATCTCAATCCCCTAATCAACACATTATTTTATGTAATTTAACAAATTAAATATCCTAAATAATGTTACCAAAAATCTGGGGTGTTACAGACTCCCCTCCTTAAAGAATTTCGTCCTCGAAATTACAATAAGGTATATAACAAATCAAACAAGAAGGTAAAACATACCATCAAACATCCCCTCTTTAATCATGCTCGCAACCTCCCAAGTACAGTCCCTGTCATCGTCGCTCCACTGGACTTTGACTAATCTGACCGTCTTGGTTCTAAGCCTCTTTTCATCTCTCACAATAATACGAATCGGCTTTCTCACTATAGTCAAGTCTGGTTCTACCACTAAGTCATCTAGCACAGTCGGTGCTACAGCAGTCTCTGGGTCTCTAACACACTTTCTGAGATGAGAAACATGGAAAACATCGTGGACTCCTGCCAAACTGCTCGGTAACTCCACTCTATATGCGAGTTTCCCGATCCTCTCAACAATAGGAAAAGGTCCAACAAATCTCGGTGCTAACTTTCCTGATTTTCCGAATCTAATCACACCTTTATCGGTGACACTTTGACGAAAACCTGATCTCCAAATGAGAACTCTAAATCTTTCCGTCTCTTATCTGCATAACTCTTCTGCCTAGACTGAGCCTCCTTCATTCTAGCCCGAATGACCTCAATCTTTTCTGCAGCTTCTTCGACCAAATTTGGACCAAGAACCAACCTATACCCGGTCTCTAACCAACATATGGGAGATTTGCATGGCCTTCCATACAAAGCTTCAAATGGTGTCATCCCAATACTAGTCCGATAACTGTTGTTATACGAAAACTCGACTAAATCAAGATGGTCTTCCCATGATCCCCAAAAATCTAGAACACGAGCTCTTAACAAATCTTCCAAGACTTTGTTAACTCTTTCTGTTTGCCCATCTGTCAGCGTATGGTAAGCGGTACTCATTTTGAGATTGGTTCCCAAAGCTTCCTATAGACTCTTTCAGAACTCGCTAGCGAATAAGGAATCTCTATCACTAACTATGCTACTAGGAATACCATGCGGTCTGACCACATTCTTCATAAACAACTTCGCTAATACAGGTGTCGTTCTGGTTGACTTAACTGGAATGAAATGGGTACTCTTGGTCAATCTGTCCACTATAACCCATATACTTTCATTTCCTCTGTTCGACCTTGGCAACCCATCAATAAAATCCATGGAAATAGAATCCCACTTCCATACTGGAATATCTAATGGCTGAAGCAATCCACTTGGCTTCTGGTGTTCGGCCTTTGCCTGTTGGCAATTCAAGCACTGCTTTACCCATAAACCAATATCCCGCTTCATACCTTCCCAGAAGAAACTCCTCTTTATATCCTGATACATCTTAGTACCTCCTGGATGAATAGAGAACATCGAACGATGGCATTCCTCCAAGACTTCTTTCCTTATGTTTCCTACACTCAGAACACATAATCTTCCTTTCTTTCTCGACCTCCCATTCTGATCAAAACTGAAATCTTTCAAGTCATCGCTCTCGGTTCCATCTCTTAACTTCCTGATCCGCTTAGCTAATACCGGATCTTCTTCCTGCTTAGAAGCAATCTTTTCGATCATCACTGGTCGAACTTCCAAACAAGATAACACTACGGTTTCTCCACTAGACCCAGCCTTGGATCTCCACTGCACTCTGCAATTTGCCAATGCTTCCAAATCTTTCCACTCAGTAATCATCGCTAATACTGCATTCTGATGTTTCCTGCTAAGTGCTTCTGCAACCTTATTGCCTTTCCCTGGTGTGTACTCAATCCCAAAATCAGAAGCATCAATAAACTCTAACCACCTCTGTTGTCTCATGTTCAGCTCCTTCCGAGAGAGCAATTACTTCCGCGACTTATGATCTGTATATGACTCAAACCTTTCTCCCAAAAGGTAATGTCTCCACACCTTCAACGCAAAAATCACTGTAGCTAATTCCAAATCATGCATCGGATACCTGACCTCATGCATTCTAAGCTGTCTAGAAGCATAGGCAGTCACTTTACCTCTCTGCATTAGCACAGCTCCTAATCCTGTTCCACACACATCTGTATAATTAAACCACCAAACCTTGATTTCTTTCCGAAACAACCAACATAGGTGCATGGGTCAATAAGTGTTTCAAACTCTGGAATGCTTCCTCACACTTATTAGTCCACACAAACTTTACATCCTTTCTCGTTAGCTTGCTCATATGTGCTGCTATCCGTGAAAAATCCTTAATGAACCTCTAATAATAACTAACCCACCCAAGGAAACTCTTTATCTCCGTCACTATCTCGGGTCTCTTCCAACTATTCACTGCTTCAGTCTTAGTCAGATCTACCGACAACCATTCCTCTAAGACTATATGACCAAGAAACTTCACTTCTTTCTTCCATAAATGACACTTCAAAATCTTCGCCTTTAATTGATGTTGCCTCAGCGTCTTAAGCACTACTCTAAGATGAACTTCATGCTCTCTTTCATCCTTAGAGTATATCAAGATATCATCTATGAAAACTAATACGAACCTATCAAAGTGCTCTCGGAAAACTTGGTTCATCAGATCCACAAAGAAAGCCGGCGCATCAGTCAGTCCAAACGGCATAACTAACCATTCGTACGACCCATATCTGGTCCTAAACGCCGTCAAAGGTATACTATCCTCTGCTACTCTGAGCTAATGGAAACCTGTCGCCAAACCCAACTGCGAGAATATCTTGGCTCCACTCAAATGGTCGAACAAATCGTTAATCCTCATCAATGGATATCGATTCTTTATTGTCCTCTCATTCAACTTACGATAATCAATACATAGTCTCAACGATCCTTCTGGCTTCTTAGAAAACACTGCGGCTTCCCCCCAAGGCGAACTACTCAGCCTGATAAAATTCTTGACTTCTAAATCCACCAACTTCAACTTTAACTCTCTCATCTATGTATGGGTCATCTTGCTTGGCGGTCTACTCACTGGTTCTGCTCCCGGAACCAAATGTATCCGAAACTCAATGGCTCATTTCGGTGGCAATCCAACTACAGGCTCAAAAACATCTGCGAATTATCTAACCATGAAAACTCGACTTGGCTCATCATCCAATTCCATAACACCCAACAAAGCATTCGCTTCACCACTAGAACCTTCTACAGTATAAACAATCTGGTCGCTACAATCAGGGTGTCTAAGCTATATTTTCCTATCCTGGCAAAATATCCTAGCATCGTACTCACTTAACCAATCCATACCAAGAATGATTCTGAAACCCATAAAATCAAACACATGCAAACTGCAAACAAAAGCATGACCTAACAAGTCAAACTCTAATTGGTCACACCTCAAGCCTAGAGTTGCATACCCTCCTATTGGATTCGCAACACGTAAGGAAGTAACTAAATATATGGGTTCTAGGTTAAGCTTATCTATCAAACATCTAGATATAAAAGAATGTGATGCACCAGTATCAAATAGAATGCTAACAGACATACCATGAATCTGAAGCGTACCTCCCAAAACTGCCTTTCCCTTCTCATGAGATGTTGGCTTCGTAGTAGCAGGCTCCAATGCATACACTTTGCCTTTTCCGTCCTTAGCGGGCTCCTTGCATTGATTCTTATAGTGGCCAATCTGGTCGTAGTTGAAGCACTTGACATTCTTCTTCCCTGCCACTTCCTTTGCCTTTCCAACATGACACTCATTAGCAAAGTGCCCCTTCTTGTCGCACTTGAAGCAAACAACCTTAGACCTCCCTTTCTTAGCAGCTCCACCCTTCTTAGCACCCTTCTTAGGAAAGAACTTCCTCTTCCGATTCTACCCAACCTGGACTTCTTTAGCCTTACTCTTCTCTGGAGAATCAAGCATCTCCTCATGCCTTAAGGCCATCTCCACTACAAAATCAGAAGGATCTCTGATATAAGGTAATGTAGCCCTGGCTAACTCAGACTTCAACCCCCTGATTAACTTCTCATTCCTCTTCATTACTGTATCCATTGAAGCATACCCATATCTAGCTAACTCCTCAAACCTCCTAGCATACTCCAGAACAGACATCTCTCCCTGCTCTAATTCAGCAAACTTTTTGATCAGAGCTGGCTGCGCCATTGCAGACATGAATCTCTCCTGGAACCTTCCTTTGAAATCTTCCCAAGTCATAGTCTCCTCATCCACTGCCATAGTCACACTATCCCACCAGAATAAACCTGCTCCCTGAAGCTGCTTGGATTCCAACCTCCTCTTCTGCTCATCATTGAGTTCCAAATCTGTAAAAAAATCCTTTCGAAGTGCAACAACCAATTTTCTACCTCAATGGAATCCTCTGTTCCAATAAATGGCTTCCCTCTAAACTTAGTGTAGTCTCCACTCAACTTTGCATAGTCATTGACAACTGGAGCTCCCAGAACTCCTCCTCCTACTACTCCAGCAGCAACACTCGCTTGCACCATGTTCATGAAGAACTAATACATAGCTTCCATTCTAACTTGCGGGACTCCAACACCCACATTCTCTGCTTGTGCCTGACTTTGACTCTTCTCGCATTAGGCTTGGCATTCCCATCGGTGCCCTCCCCTCCTGGGTTAACTCTTCCTCTTCTACCATCCATATCTATATTCAAACCTCATGAGATACAGAAAAATAACCTAACAAAGACAGGAGACTATAGATAAAGCGTATACTTATATATAGCAAATACAAATATGTTACTATAGCGTTATCCTATACCCTAATCTTACTCTAATTCCTTAGGATATGTTTTCAAAAATTATTTTTTAGTTTAAAGTTTTTCATAAACTTATGCTCTGATACCAAGTTGTAACATCCCGTATCTAGAGGCCAAAAGCTAAGCGCTATAGATGTTGCAGTCGTCCATAGTATTAACTTCTGGTGACAAAATACAGTAATGCTAATGGTATCCATAATATCAGAAGCACATGAATATGAACAAAGTCACAGATTTAAAAAAAAACAATATTTCACTGATTACATTTCAAAACAATTCATATCCAAATTACATAATCCATTAATGTTTCCTAGGTAAAGATAAATTATAATCATTACAAAAATACGCCAAGAGCGACATATGACGATGCCCCTTGGTTGATCAGAATCAATATAATCATATCTGACATAATATACACAGCGGAATCAAAAATAAAATAAACTGTAACTCCTAATTAGCTATCTATCAGCCATCCGCTCGTCTCCAGAAGCTTTATTCGCCAAAATTCAAAAACCTGAAAACCTCAACCCTAACCTACTCAAATCAATTTTGAGCACCCAAGAGTTTAAGGGGAAATAAAAACTTCGAGTCGGACATAATGCCTGGTGTGAATAATACTGTTACATCTCTATTCACTGATATTAAGTGAGACCACGCCGCTTAGCGGAACGGGTTTCTCCTCACTAATATCCTCTTTATAACATATATTTTGCAAATCCTTTCCCACAACCAAACTGGTTAATCAAACTGATATAATAATGATAATAATAGCAAAGTCTGTTAAGCTATAATCATGTAACTAATGAACTTTTTGTCCATAAGTAGTAAATGGACTATCTGTCCAAAAACTGGGCTAAACTACTTGCAAACTGGACTAACTGTCCGAATCAAAATGGATTATCTGTCCGAATCATTTTCTTAGGGTTAACTACCTTTCATCTTTTTCCTTAAAAACCTTTTCAAAATGAGTAAAACTTTTAAATCATACTTATACAAGGAAAATATATCCTTAGCTTTACTTTAAGCTATTTTGCCATGTTATATATACTTTACATAAAATAATGTTGATGAATTTTAATGAGGATTGACTATCCTTCCAAAACAAAATTAAAATCCTTTTTAACTTGAAAATACTTAGGCTATATTAACTATTTAATACATTCGAAACCTTTATGTAAAACCTTTAAACAACCCTGTCGAAACCCTTGAAGGTAACCCCTTCGAAACCATTAAAAGCCTTTCCTTCGAAAGCTTCAAAACATTAGACATCCCTCTTTAAAACCTTTAAATATCGCCTTTCGAAAACATAGGAAAAACCTTTCCTTTCAACCCTTTCGAAACCCTGGGGAACCACCCCTTCGGAACCATTCATTAAAACCTTTTGAAGGCGTCAAAACCTACCTTTCGAAAGCACTCGGGTTTAAATTAAAACATGTGGAAATCTTTCGAAACCATTCAAAAAATTACCCCTTCAAAACCTTTGAAAACTGTTTCGATCGAAACCCTTTGGATTATGCCTTCAAGTAGAGCAAAAGGATCAAAAACCCATTAAAGTCGAAGCATCTGTTTCGAAACCGTTTAAAACTATCTCTTTCGAAACCATTTGGGTTTTACTTTAATCATAAAAAAAGGTCTTTAAAACATTTAAGTCAAAAGCATCTGTTTCAAAACCATTTCCTAAGTAAAGAAATGATGGTGTCGAAACCATCCCTTCGAAAGCATTGGAGAAGCGGCCAGGTATTTTTTAGAAAACAAAACAACCCTTTCGAGACCATCTGGATCGAAAGGTAGGAAGTGGCAGCTAAAGGCTTCGACTTAGTCGAAAGCATTCATTTTAATACAAAAGTGCAACCCAATCGAAACCATCTCTTTAAATTTATTTGACCTAGTCGAAAGCAAACCAAGTCGAAAGCAACTTAGTCGAAAGCTAGAAGGCACATTTTCTTTTAAAAGCAAAGTAATGCCTCAACCCCTTCAGAACCCCTGGTTTCGACTTTATTCCTTTCGCCTACATCCAATTCATTACGTACCAGTTCCTTGATACCATGTGCATTGATTTCGACTGTGTCGGATGTGAAGGTAAGGAGGCAGAACCTGGTGCCGAAAGCATCGAAATGGTGAAAAACATGTTGATTAATCCTTTTAAACTATTTCTTTTATTCCTAACCTGCCTTGTTTGTCTAAATCTGATTGGTTGTCATTGTACCTTTTCAAAATGCTGCCGACTTTTCATAATTATCAATTTAATTTTCTTTACATAAAGCCCCTTCTCCTTTTATAAATATATAAAATATTTAAGTCCTATACCTTAAATAATTTTATATACCTATTTAAACACTTAGGAAAATTCTACAAAAATTCTAGAAAATCACTTTTTATATGATTTCTACCATATATAAATTTTAGACCCAATCCATTAATTATTTAATTGTAAATAATTTATAACCCAAAATAGCATTTTCTTCACTAGAAAATTCATATTAATTCCACAAAAATTCAGAAAATTCTAAGAATTGAAACTCATCTCTAAAATATCATTTACGATCTTAACAAAAATTCGGAAGGCATTTGGATGTCATTTTATAAGGTTTTCACCTTAAGACATATCATAAATTCAATATGAACAACCATAATCCATCAACAAGTGTATATATATATATAATCATTCAAAAACATGGCAAATCAATGCAAAATATTCAGAATTCATCTTAAAACCGAAACAATAAAAATTTGAGATGTAAACATTATTCACCTTGGCTTTAGAGATTAAAGAGATTACGATCTGAATGGATTTGATTTGCTTAAGCTTCTTCCTAGCTTTTCTCTATCTTTTTCCCTTATCTCTTATTAATGGTGGCCGACCTTAGCTTTTAAAATTTTGAAAATGAAATGAACATGTATAGGCGAATACATGGCCAAGTTTTAGGGATATAAGAATGGCCTCTTTCCTATTTTGCCCCTCCTCTTATTTCATTTTAACCCTTCTTTTAATTCATTGGTTAAATAGCACGACGACCCTTTAATTATATCAAATCTAAATCCCCTAATCAACACATTATTTTATTTAATTTAACTAATTAAATATCCAAAATAATGTTACCAAAAATCTGGGATGTTGCATATTTCCTATGTACATCACCTACGCATGTAAGATGCTTCAGGGGGATGTCTCTAATCCTTATGCAGGAGGACCGTTCGCGAAGTACCGAGGGCACCTTCATGTAATCCAACATAATTAGAGAATGTGCCTTAGCGGTTTTGATTGTATACCTATTATTGCTATAACACTCACACGTAGCACGGCTATTTCTTATTTATTTTCATAACCCTATACATTATTATAATATCACTGGATTTTCTAATAGAAATGATTTGGTTATCTAAGGCAGAAACCCATCCGTGTTTATTTGCGGTGTGGTCTTATGAGATACCTTTATTTTTAAAGGATTTTATAAATATAAAAATCCATATGATTTTTGTTTCTCACGTTGGTTTACCAGACTGATTCAGGTGTTATCTTCTTATAATGCTCGGGTCTGCCCCGAGTATATTTCTAGATTTAGTTGGATGCTTTAGAGTTTAGGAGATGAGCTGGATGCCTCCAAGACCTATTCACGCATTTTATTTTCGCTGCATTACTTGTTTTGTATCTATCAGCATTTGTGAGGACATGCTAATGATAGGTTAGTTTACTCTGATTTTTGTATGTATATTAAAGTTTTCTTTTTGGTAAAGATCATTTGAGATATTTTATATTATCGTTCTGCATGTGAGATTCTGATATTGTGTTCTTCTTTCTTGTTCGTTTCTTTTTCCTTTTCTTTTATCTAACATTCTATCTTTCCAACACTTGGGTGTTCGACACAAGAATACCGTGGATGTTTTAGTGTCATCATTCGGGGGTCGAAAAGGTCATTTGTTACAGAACTCGTATATAAGTTTTGAAGTGGTTTTCGGTAAGTAATACATAAGTATACTTATCCAAGTCTAAACTCTTCAAAACTAAATCGGTGAATTTCCGGTTAACTTAATTCCAGTTCTTTTAGAAGTAAGCAAACGATATAAAGGAATTCTCCCCAGGGGATCTCATATATCTCGTTCTTAAAGCAAGAGATGTTTCGTACTAATGAGTCCACCCCGAGGGATCTCAAACTTTATGAAGCCACAAAGCTTTTGTATACTTCCTAAGTTAATTTAGTCAAGTTCGATAACCATAAACTATTGCAAATGGAAATCAGCTCTTGTATACTTATCACCATTTTCAACCTTCTCAACTTACGCTATCCCTCGATCAAGGGTGAAGCCAAGTAGGTTATAGCATTGGTTGCATCCAAGCCCTACCTTGACACCTCATTCTTAACTCTCACAGATAGAACAAGTCTACTTTGTCGGGTTTTTGTGCTAAGTATCGGGTTAAATGCTTTCCTTAAACAAGTAAACACACAAAGCACGATTAAGTCACACAAGCGACTTCTAATCCCCGTATTCAAATAATATATATTTGTAAATACTTGTATATATATTTAGAATACCTTTACAAAAGATATATACAGGTATACTACTATTCGACTATTCATTTCTACTCTTTACATTCTTAAAATTGTATTCATACTCTAATCTCCAAGATATAAGAATATTCATATATCTCTTAACAGGATTTCACATTTTTAAAAGTAACAAATGTTACTAAAACATTATTACTATAAACACAAAGCCATTTTTATACTTGTCATTATCTTTAAGCTATTCTTTTTACAGATCTACTTATTTTCAAAAGTATATTCAATTGGGTTAAAAACAGAAGTTACTAAAACATTGTTACGATAGACCCAAAACCATTTTTATACTTATCGTTTTCTTTAAAATATTCTATTCAAAGATCTATGTATATCTACACTTATTTAAAAAGTAATATACTTCTAATTAACTTCTCAAAACCATTTATTTAGCTTAATGTTATAACAAAACCACTTTATCTTGTTATAAAATACTTAACTTACTTTTCCAAACTTATATATATTTTAAAATACTTATAAATAGGTTTTAAATATATATATATATATAATATTACTTAAAAATAACTAATTTCAAATTTAACAAAAAGCATTAAAAAGCATATTTTATATTTCAAAACCTTTTAATTTAAAAATTCATAAATATTTATTAAAAATATATTTAAAGTTGAAACCACCTTTAAAATGCTCTAATATATGTTATTGAACATACCTAAAAAATATTTCATAAAAATAATTAATTTAAACATCAGTTAAACTCGTTTAAATTGCTAAATTAGCTTAAAACAACAAAACAACAGTGCAATAAAAAGGCCCAAAAATGTTGTTTTAGGTCAAGACAGCATTATTAAGTGCTGGAAATGCTAATGGATAGAGAGCATATAAAAAAACATGAAAGTTTTTGGCCCGTTTCTCTATCCAAATTAATGATTTAAGATTTGAAAATTTTACATTAAGAAGTATACTTATTAGAGTACTTAAAAACCATGCGATGAAACCCAAAGTATAATTTTCAAAATCATATAAAAAATCTACAATAATAAACTATTTCCAAAGTGCATTTACAACGACTATTTCGCTTCTGACGTTTAAAAACTTTGTTCTACC
Organism: Allium fistulosum; assembly: GCA_030737815.1. NCBI lineage: Eukaryota > Viridiplantae > Streptophyta > Magnoliopsida > Asparagales > Amaryllidaceae > Allium > Allium fistulosum. The sequence continues at coordinate 137,935,149 of CM060902.1, read as the reverse complement.
ATTTCTATAATTTTTCAAATCAATTCTTTGCTATCTATTTGTACCAAAAATGGGCACAACACTCTTCGGGAGTTATTTGAAGAGATAAAATGAAGAATGTAAATGTAAAACAGAGATTATCTAACAAAAACTCCAACAAGCAGAAATGTAAAATGCAAAGACAAGCAATTTAGAGTGGTTCGGTGTGTTGCCTACATCCACTATGAAGTTTGATGATTTTATTGATTCTCTTTCGATGATTACAAGCAATTACAGCGAACAACAGCGAATTACAGTTTAGAATTCGAATTCAACAACAAGAGTGGGATGCAAATCTCAATCCGACAGAGTCTGGGCGCTTGAGAGTCAAAAGATCCTCATTATGTTGGCTCTGGAGCTCTATTTATAGGCGTAGGAGGCTAAGATTTCGTTCAAACTTAGGGAGATTTGGTCTGGCACGTGAGGGGGCCCACGCGACCGTTTCCAGAAAGTTTCGCCTCGATCTGTGATCGATACGAATCCATTTCGTATCGATCAAGATGATGTCCAATCGAGCTGAAATTTGACAGAGACATTCCTTAGTGTGTTTGCAAGCTCCTGTGAAAATTTCATTGAATTTGGATCAGTGGATCATGAGATATCGCCGATACGAAGTGGAATTTCTCGGAGGCTGTTTGGTTCGAATCCATCGTTTCGAATCGATCCCCTCGCATCCATAGTTGCACGTGCTTCTGAGATGACGCGGCACGCGCACTTCGTCTCGATCCGGTCTTTACTCCGTGTTGACCGTATCGACTATGTAGATCTCGCCTTGTTCGCTTCGAGGGATGACGAGTCATCCAGGTTTGTTGACTGAATGGATTCGAACTACGTAGCTCCTCAAGGGATACGAAGCCAATGGATGTGAAATGGAGCCTTAGATGGATACGAAGTAAGACAACCTGTTGGATACGAATTGCTCTGCCCAGATGGATACGAAGAGAGCCCTCATGGTGGATACGAAGCAGTGACTGTTGCCTCTGTCAATGGATACAAAGTTAACCATCTGCCGATGGATGCGAAGTGGGGTGATGCCAATGGACTCGAATGAGATCGATTCGAACTCAGGCTTCCTGATGGAGTCGATCACGATCGAGGCGTGGTCGATGGATACGAGGAGGTGTAGGATATTGGATACGAGTCCTATTGGGACGAAGCCACGCTTGCCGATGGATACGAAAACGAGGCTGTTTCCTCCAATTTGAATCGATCATATCTCGAGCATGCGAACTCGGATCGACTCGAAATTTGGAATGCCGGCTTCCAGGGCTCAGCTCTTCATATCTTGTTAGTTGTAGCTTGATCCGGACTTGGAAAAAATTCATCGATATCCATAGTGAACCTGTGCACACCTGATATCCTGGATGATTGACCTTAAGCGTGCAACCAGTTCCTTGATATCTCGGCCTTGCCAAAAGGCGGGATAACATTTGCCCCCAAAGTACATCTTGTGGAAACATGACGTGCTTTGAAAAGCTGCGATTTCTCTCTGAACGATTATCGTATTTCTTGTTGAAAGTCGTACTCTGCATTGCTGTAGTTGTCTGCCGTGTAATAATGATTAGTTGACTCTTGTTAATTTTGGCATGTTCACGAATCGTTGCCAGTTTAGTTTGTTATCGAATTTCGTATCGATTCCCTCCTGAATCGATGTAGGAGTTTGAATTACAACAACGATCGTTATTTGTTTTAAGAGGTTCCTTCGTATCGATCCTCTCCTGAATCGATATAGAAGGTTGAAAGGTTGACTTCGCATCGATAAATGGAGGATTTCGAACCAGCGAAACGCTCGCCATTTCGTATCGATGGTTAGTAACTCCAATGGGTCTTCATTGTGTCATTCGTATCGATGCTATTGTTTAAGGTATGATGGATACGATATCGCCTTTCGTATCGACATGCGGTGGACGGAGTTGTGAACTCGCTGATACGAATAAGGGCTTCGAATCAATACGCTCACTGTCCATTTTGAATCGATGGGAATCCTGGTCAGATGGATACGAATCAGAGCATTCGACTCGATTCGTGGGGTTAACCGGTTGCGACCGGTCGCGTCGACTGGGAGGCGAATCGACCCAGTTTTCCCCTAGGCTCCATATAAATACTCTGGACTTTACCATTTTTTCACTTTTACTTTTTTACTGCCGCCTCCTACTCTTCGCTTCGATTTGGGAAAGAAGAAAATCTGCAACCTATTCTCGAATCGACCAGATTTGTCCTTCCAATCCTTCGAATTTCACCCTCAATTTAGGTAATTAACCATAAATCTGAATAATGAATTTACCTCAGATCCACTTCATCTTCATCGATCATTGATTCTGGTACTTGGCAAAACCAGATCTGGGCCAAAGCTTGGTTGTAAATGACCATAGCAACGTTCCGGTGGATTAAAGAAGAATGAGTGGGAAAAACAAAAAAGTTGGATCAATCTGGGGCTCGCGTTCGAATCGATGAAGGCAGTGACATTACTTCCTGGATCTCGCATCGATAAAAGGGATTTGTCAATAGAGATGAAGCGGTTCGTATCGATGGCTATGGAGATGGATCGTACCGTCATGAAGTAATTGATATGAAAAATAAGTCAATGATCGCTCTGGAGTCCTTAGCTTTAGATCGATACGAATTTTGTCATTACGATCGATACGAAAAGTATCGACTTGAGTGCTATCGATGTTAAGCTAGGGCCTTCTCGATCGGTATGAACCAGGCCACCAATGATCGATACGAAATCGTCTCATCTTGATCGATACGAACTCGGCCCTTAACGATCGATTCGAAACACGATGTTTGGCATCGGTTCGAACTTGTAACCTGATGGATTTGAACGAGCCTTTCAGGATCGATTCTAACTTTCTCTTTGATGGATGCAAAATTTTGAGCACTTGAAAAGATGACTCCGGTGAACTTCATTCCTGCATATCTGGACTTGATAATTAAACTACACACTTGACTCCTACAAGTTTCTGCCTTGCATAACCGGACTTGATCATAGTACTGTACATCTGACTGTCTTTTGAAGCTCGTAGATGGAACTATAACCCAACAAATATAACGAACTTTAATCTGAATCAATCATTAGTATATGAGTGGCGCGGTTGTGACGGTCAGCGATGACGGTCATTTCCAGTCTAACTCTCATATTTTTGTCGTTCACACACTTGCACTGCACAACATATTCATACACTTTACACTGGGGAATGCACGGGCTTTTTATCATCTAATGATAGTTTCTCGTGAGTTAGCTAGTTATGGAACCGTTAAGTTTGCAGCTGCAAGAAACTCAGAATCTAACCCCTCCCAGACTTGAGATTCCGGATATCGAGGTTGAGGTCATCGGTCCAGCTCCGGATGAGTTGCCTGACGCGTCCTTCATCAATAGTCCACCTGATTCTGTCCCGTCCAATATTTCCGAAGACATGCTAGGGAGAACATGCTTAAGGCATGGTCTATCGTTGGATGACGTAATATTGCTGGGACCAGATGACAGACCGCATAATCCCCCGGAGGGATACACTGCATTTAACCGTCATGCGTGCGCAGCCGGGACACTTCCTCCGTTTAATGACTATATAAGAGAAGTGCTGGCTTATCTGGGGATCGCCCCATCTCAGCTTCACCTGAATGGATATGCTTCACTCCATAGTCTGTTCATTGCATTTATGGAGTACCTAAATCGACCTCCTCGCATGACCGATATAAGATATTTGTTCAACTTCAAAAGTCGAACTAATAGTCCCTCTTTCACATTCTTGGAGTCTGTAAGAAACTGCCAATTGGTCACAGGGTCCTGGACTAGACTGAGCTACTTCAAGTCGGAGTGGTTCTACGTCCGTTGTCCTCCAAGGTTTGCTAAAAGATGGCTGTTCAGACGTGAGTACCATCATTTTCCCAAGTAGTTGTCAAAGCAATTCATGAACGAAATTGAACTCATATTTTCTATTTCTTTTCTTCCAGCAATAATCCAACGACCTGAAGGCGGTTACTATAAAGAGATAGTCCGGGTCCTCCAAGAAATTCCAAGTGAAGAAAGGAATATTGAATTGCTGTTGACAGACCGGAATCTCATAATTCTCGGGTTGATTGGGCGGAGGCAGAGCATAAGGCTTAATGGCGCATTAAAGACTGTCTCCAGAGAAAAATTCAAGCGGAAGAAACCCAAAGTCGTAGTAGTCGAGGAACCTAACTCCGAAAGAACTCATACTGATGAGGAGCCGTTGGTCGAGCCTGCTGATGCAACCCCGGATTCCGATGAAAAAGGAAAAGGCAAGGCAGTGGCCTTTAAACAGTCTAAATCTGGGAGGTGGAAGTCTGTTGTCTTAAACCGCCTCCCTTCAGGAATTAAAATCTCGGAGGCATCCTCCCTGCAAGCCGAAAATCAATTCGAAGGGCTTGCTGACCTTCCAATTCCGGACCTTGCGTCTGCACAACATGACGTTGAATTGGATGAACTGCAGCATACCTTCGACGTTAGCGAGCCTCTTCCCACTAGCGCGATCGGCACTTCTGGTTGGTCCGGGGGGTTACACGTCCATACACTCTTCACGGCACAACACAGTTTTCTAGCTGTAAACAGTACATCGTAAACGGTTACTGATCTTCCGTATTTTACTTTACTGGTACGATGTCTGGACGAGGTTCTATGCTGGGCAGTTTGCGCAACAAGCGCTGTTACTATGAGCCACGCAGGAGAGAGGGATTATGATTCAGGACACTCTGGTCAGGAGAGGTCCGATGAGACAGGGGATACGTGCGTCGATCCCGATCTCGCTCTCCTCCTTCTAGGACTTCCGTACCGCCCACGGTAGTAGTTGCCCGTCCTCCTGAAACTTCACGGCCTAAGCCGCCTTCTCAAGCTCCGAGGCCCGATCCTCCGCGCGGGACTGAAATAGCCACTTCCTCAACTACCACACCGGTCGTGACTGATTCGACCGGGGAAGGAGCACTTAAACTGGCACAGATGAGGAAGGAATTCCCCGATATCTGTTTTGATGGTTATGTCTTTCCTCCACATCTTAAGAGAATTCCGCCAACAGTTGAAAACACTATCCACGATTATGTTGCGGATATTTTCTTTCAGTACAAGGAGTGGGCAAGAGCCACGAGGAAAGCATCCAAAGTGGCATTCGATCGGGGTGTCGTCATTGAAAAGCTGGAGAAGGAGCTGGGTCACAAAAACCGAATTATGAAAGTGCTCAACACTGAGGCCGAGTCTTCTCGTAAGTCTGAGATGGAAGCTCTGAAAAAGGTCGAGGAGATAAACTCGGCCATGACCAGGATGAAACAAGAGCACTATACCGCGATCGAAGACATGGGTCACAGGAACACCACCATTACTGCCGAGAGGGATGCCACTCTCAAGGAGCTTAACAAGCTAAAATCAAAGTTCTTCGAAATAGCGAGGGAGAAGGATGCGGCCAATGTCTCTGCGCAGGAGGCCTGTGATCAGGCGGTGGTGCTTCGAAAGGAGAAGGAAGCGGCTATGGAAAAAGTCCGCGAAGCTGAAGCTGGGGTTGATGAGAAGGTACGACAGGCAGAGGCCAGGATTGAGGCTGAGGTAGAAGAGCTACTTGTCACTTACAATGCCAACGTGCTAAGGCACCGAGATTTGACATGGCTAGATGATTACCCAACATATCTCTACAACGCCTGGAATCTACTGGTTGAGGAGGAGAAATCTGGGCACCCTGATGAAGCCATCGATGAATTCGAGCTGGAGAACCGCATACTCAATGATGACGAGAAGAAAGTTCTCCATGGCTCCATGATTTCTCACGAGAAGGAGAGGCTTGGTGCCCAGTCTCAGGAAGTTGGAGAAAGCTCTTGTGCTGAGCACCATATTACGAGTTCTGAGATTGTCGTGTCATCTCAGTCTGAGCCAACTCCGATGATCGATTCCTAGCCTATACCGGCATATGATCCTGACCGACCACATCTATCTCCTATTAAGGAGCATCCTTCTGAAATCGTTCAGACGACCTCGAGCCAACCCGAGGAAGGTACTCTGAACTAATTTCTTGTACATTTGGACTGAAGAGCTTGTATAGAAGTGTATACTAACAAAATGTTTCTATCTCTTTGATCAGTGACTAAAGTTGCACCAGCTGCACCTCCCGTAGCCCAGGAATCATGCCAAGTGCCAGAGGCCATCATCTCTGAGGCGTCCTCCGTTGTGACAGTTGCTCGGGCCGAGGTAACTCAAGGGAGCTCACTTTCCATAGATGAACAAATGATAAACGAGCTCCTTGGCCGACAGAGTGATCCTTTTGCAGACTTACCGTTTGGCCTGGGTGGATTCTCATCTGCTTCTGATATCTCAACTCAGACCACTACGGCGCATAGTGAGGCCCAAGCACAGCGAGAAGCAATGATGTTGGCTAAGATTAATGCCGAGATGGCGGCAGCGGCGCACGGTGGCAGCTTAGATGGCGGAGCAGTAGCGCAAGGCCCTACTCCCCTTATGATTGTATCTCCCGGGGGCACGCTCGTTGATGTTAGTGCACCAGTCCTGCCTCCGGCTATAGATCATGTTCCTCCAACTCCTCCTGTGGGAAGTATCCCCATAGGCTCTAGCTCGGAGGATGATGTTGACATCATGCCTTCGTCCGAGGGAAGCCCGCCTAAGGAGAAAGGCTCTAAACGAAATATCACTGGTGGCTCCAGTAGCTCCTCGAGGAAGAAGAAGCTGAGGAGGAAGAAAGATTAGACAGACCTTTTTTAGGCATGTGTTTTTCCTTTTTGCAGTCAGGAATTTTGTTGTCTTTTTCTTTTTGTAGGTCGTGTTTAGATGCGGGTTCGGCCCCTGCTAGTAGGAATTTTTTGGAAAGGCTCGTGTATGAATCATTGCTTTTGATTAGTTGAAATAAAATTTTGTCTTCTTGTTTCAACTTAAATTCCTTTTACGCTTAAATGTTGCAGTGTTCGAACTTCAGTCCGATGTACTTGCATTATTTTGACGCTTAAGTATAGCTTGTTTTATCTGTCAAGTCTGGAAATTTCGGACTTGATTTGTGGTCGGAGATCGAATCGGACTTGAACATCATACAGTTTCGGGTAGTGATTAATGTTCGAACCTGCCCCCAGTTCTGGGGTTAAGTTATGATGATCAGTTTGCGGTCGCAAGGAGTGAGGATCGAGCGAGCGAACCACACTCTTTTCCTTATGAATCGTTTCATCCACACCCTGGGGATACAAGTCATCTCGTGAGCGGTTGTTCACACTCTGACTCGCACTTCGGGAGTTCAGAGTCGATTGTTTATACTCCGTTTCGCACTCTAGGAATACGGAGTTGAATGTTTATACTCCGTTTCGCGCTCTGGGAATACAGAGTTGATTGTTTATACTCTGCTTCGCACTCTGGGAATACGGAGTTGAATGTAGGATTGTCGTGTGTCAATCCTATTAACATTGGTGTAATGACTTTCCCCCGAGCTCGGGTTTCACTTAGCGAGTGACCGGTCGTATCACAGCCACTCTCTATTTGAATAAATTCCACCACGTGATGGGACTTAGCTATCCGTGCATCGTGATGTCGTACATTGTATTCAATGAATCACAGCTCTGGCTCGAAGAGATGGCATTTTATTGCTGAAATAAGAAAATGCAGCAAAGTCAGTTGCCTTATTACAGAATTCAAATTTCGAAATGCGGAAACAAATTGCTAAATGAAAAGGTATAATGAAATAAATAAAGCCTGTCATGTGTAATAGCGACGGAGACTCTCGCTGTTCCAGGCCCTTGGCAAATCAAGACCGTCAACAGTCGAAAGTTTGAATGTGCCATCTCTGAGTCTTCGTGTAATCACGTATGGTCCTTCCCAATTTGGTTTCATATGTGAAGGAACTGGATAGATTCTCTTGAGAACGAGGTCGCCAAGTTCAAAGGTCCGAGGTCGAACTTTGGTATTGAACAATCGGGCGACTCGACTTCGATATGTGGCCGCTCTCAAATCAGCCTCTTCCTACTTCTCGTCCAGCAGATCCAAAGATTCAGCAAGAAATATAGCGTTTGTTTTTGGATCGTAGTAAGTCACGCGATGGGAAAACACTTCCATCTCGACTGGAATAACGGCTTCCGAGCCATAAGATAGGAAAAACGGGGTGTGTCCGGTTGCGGTCTTGTGAGTCGTTCGATAAGCCCATAATGCCATAGGAAGTTCATCAACCCACTTGCCTCCGGCCTTTTCCAGTCGTTTCTTTAGGATGGATTTTATAACTTTATTGACAGCTTCGACCTGACCATTTGCCTAAGGATGTGCAACTGCCAAGAACTTTTTATGGATATGGAACCGTTGACAGAAATTCTTGAATTCTGCACTCTCGAATTGGTCTCCATTATCGGTGATGATGGTATGCGGGAGCCCAAATCGACAGATGATGTTGCGAACCACGAAATTTATCACTTTCTTTGTTGTAATGGTTGCGAGGGCTTCGGCTTCAACCCACTTTGTAAAGTAGTCAACGGCGACGATGGCATACTTCGCACCACCTTTTGCCAAAGGTAAAGCGCCGATGATATCGATGCCCCACATTGCGAATGGCCAGGGACTGACCATTTGAGTTATTTCGGTAGGCGGGGCTCTTGGAATTCGGGCGTGTTTCTGACACCTATCGTACTTTCTGGCATAGTTTCCTACATCTCGGTTCACTGTCGGCCAGTAGTATCCATATCGGAGTATCTTCTTATCGAGTGCTTGCCCACCGGTGTGATTGCCGCACTCCCCTTCGTGCACGTCATGTAACACTCGTTTGATTTCCTCATGGGCGATACACCGGAGGAGAGGAACGGAATAACCTCTTCTATACATGACTCTGTTCTGAATGACGAACCGTGAAGCTTTTCGTAGAATTTGTCTTTTCTCGTTCCTATGCTCAGGCAACGTTCTGTTTTCAATGTAATTTCGATATGGAGTCATCCAAGATTCTCTACTGTGAGCGGTTTCAAACACAAAATTTGTCTCTACTTGATCAATACTCGAGGAGGATAAAGTTTCGACTGGGACAAGTCCCATCTGTTGTGCTTCACCTGTGCTGGCTAATTTCGCCAACGAATCGGCTTTTTGGTTGCGTTCACGAGGTATATAATAAATGGCATAATAATCAAACTGATTCAGTACTTCCTGAGCTAGAGCCAAGTAAGCAGCCAGCCTTCGATCTCTTGCTTGATACTCTACCCGTACTTGACACACAACTAACTGTGAATCATAATAAATTTCCACAGCGATAATCCTCAAATCTCTGGCAAATTTTAGCCCAGTTAAGAGTGCATCATATTCAGCTTCATTATTAGTTGCATGAAAATCGAACTTCAAAGCATAACATATAGATCGGCCTTCGGGAGTTTCCAGTACAACACCAGCGCCCGAACACCGGTCGTTTGATGCACCGTCGGTATACAACTTCCATATGTATTCAGGGGATTCACTGGTTTCGGGCAAGTCCTCTGGAACAGTAAATTCGGCTATGAAATCTGCCATGACTTGTCCTTGAATGGCTCTCCGTGGAGCGTACGCGATATCAAATTGGCTTAGTTCAATGTTCCACTTGAGTAACCTACCAGACGTCTCAGGCCGCGCGAGGACCTGTCGTAACGGGTGATCGGTATAGACAGTAAGAGGATGAGCTTGGAAGTAAGGGCGGAGCTTTCTTGAGGCAATGACCAGGCAATAGGCCAATTTCTCCAGTCTTGGGTAATTTCTTTCAGCTCCTGTTAGCCACTTACTAACATAGTAGACCGGTTTCTGCACTTTGTCTTCCTCCCGAACTAGAGCAGCACTGATCGCATGTTCTGATACTACCAGGTAGAGGTACAATTGCTCGTGGTCAACTGGCTTTGACAAGATCGGTGGTGTGGAAAGATGCTGAACCAGCGATCGGAATGCGCCTTCACACTCCGTGGTCCATTCAAAGTTTCGCTTTCCCTTCCGGATCAGATCAAAGAAAGGAATGCATTTATCGGTGGACTTTGAAATGAACCTGCTCAATGCTGCGACCTTTCCGTTGAGACTCTGGACTTGCTTTATGGTTCTTGGGGTTTGCAAATTTCTTATTGCCCAGATCTTCTCGGGATTTGCTTCTATCCCTCGAGCATTGATGATAAACCCAAGGAACTTTCCAGATGCGACACCGAAGTGACACTTTAGTGGGTTGAGCCATATTCCCGAAGGATGCAGAACATTGAATTTAAATCTCTGATGTGATCTATGGAGAATCGAGATTTCACTTGCATGTCATCCACATAAACCTCCATGGTCTTCCCGATCTGGTTGGCGAACATCCGGTTGACCAAGCGTTGGTATGTTTCCCCGGCGTTCTTTAGACCGAATGGCATGACTTTGTAACAGTAGAGTCCCAGATCGGTCACGAAGCTAGTATGTTCTTGATTAGGTAAATGCATAGGTATTTGATTGTAGCCAGAATAAGCATCCATGAAAGATAGTAATTCATGCCCGACGGTCGAGTCTATGAGCTGGTCAATCCGAGGAAGTGGAAAACTATCTTTTGGACAAGCCTTGTTTAAGTCAGAGTAATCGACACAAGTTCTCCATTTTCCGTTCGGCTTTCGAATCAGTACGGGGTTGGACACCCATTCTGGATACAAGGCATCCTGAATAAACCCATTCGATTATAACTTATCAACCTCCTCTTTAAGGGCGGCAGATCTCTCTGGATCCATACCGCGCCTTTTCTGCTTGATCGGGACATACCGCGGATCTATATTCAGGGAGTGACTTGCAATGTTTGGCAAGATCCCGCACATGTCAGAGTGTGTCCAGGCGAAGACGTTGAGATTCGCCCAGAGAAATTCAACCAATTCCTGTTGTGTCTGCTTGCTCAGCTGAGACCCAACTTTCAGCATCCTCGAATCATCATCCTCACTGATTGGGACGTCCACAGTCAGTTCGGCTGGAGAAGCTTGACTTTCCTTAGATTCGTCTTTATCCTCATTGTCCCTAGGGTCAAGGTCTTTCAGGAATTGGTTGTGGTGCCCGGGCCGAGGCCCAGGCATCAATTGTCAATCATCAATAGAACGGACGCAGAGAGATTCCTCCACGCCCTTTCCCTTCTCCTTTCGCTGCGCCCCGCGCAGCTCAGCAACATAGCAGGCCCTCCCCGTTGCCTGATCTCCTTGAACGACTCCAATCCCACGATCGGTGGGGAACTTCAGAGTCCAGCACCATGGGGCGATGGCCGCCCTGAACTCAGCAAGGGCCGGTCGGCCCAAAAACGCATTATAAGGTGAATCAATCTCTAGAACAACAAACTGTAACATTCGGACTCTCCGGCGTTCTCCAACTCCAAATTCCACCGGTAGTTCTGTTACTCCAATGGGTATCGTAGCACTCCCGTTAAAACCGTGGATTCGGGATTGGCAGGGTTTCAAATCCTTTGCCTCCATTTTCATTAAGTCGTAAGCCCGTTTAAGAAAGATATTCACAGAGCTATCGGCTGTGTAGTTCCACGCTACACATCCGTTCTGCTCAAAAAAAAAGATATTCACAGAGCTCCCATTGTCAACTAGGATCCTCTTCATCCAAGCAGGACCTACCTGGGCAGATATGACTAGCGGGTCGATTGTAGAGGCTTCGACCTTATCAGCGTCTCGGCTCCTGAACACGATATCATCAGACATTATCTTCTGTTGTTTCGTCGGAGTTCCATCTTCACAGTTACTGCAACATTCGAAGTCTGCATGCCTGATAGAACTAGCATACGACTCCATTTCCCTCCAGCTTTTGTCTGCTGGGTGGGGACCGCCACTTATTGTGTTGATAACTAGCCTTCCGCCCGTACGAGCGGGTTCTTCCTATCTTTCTGGATTCTGTGAACGGTTTTGATTCGAAGGGCCCGCACCACCAGACTGCGGCGCCCGCACAAACTGATCTAACTTCCTCTCTCTGATCAACTTCTCGATGAGGTCCTGCAAATGTCGACACTCATTGGTATTGTGGCCGTAGCTTTCATGGAATCTACAGAACTTCCCTGTTTGAACCTGCCTCTTCGATGAAGGTTTCGGAGCAGGCTTCTTATACTGTACAGTGTTGCAAGTCTGTAAGTATATGTTCTCCAATGACGTATTCAATGGCATGTAATTGTCAAACATTTGGGCCCTACGCCGTGGGCCTCGGTTCTGATCTCTTTTCTTATCCTGGCCATTGTTGCCTCTCGGCTGGGTTTGCTTGTTCTGTATATTCAGCTGAACTTTTCCGGAACTCTCACCGGACTGCTTAACCGCTACGTTACTCTGTATTCCCTTACTACTGGGCCTCACATCGTCCTGCTTCCTAGACTGTTTCGTGTCCTCTTGCCGTAAGAACTGCGCGGCTTTGGAGTAGAAACGGTCCAACGATGCGGGTGGTTTTCCAGCTAGCCAATTCCCAAACTCAGAATCGGGATCAATCCCTTTGGTTAACGCCTCAAGATCGAGTTGTCGTTGGGATTGCTAATCTCAACACACGCCGCGTGGAATCTTTCTAAGTAACGCCTGAGCGTCTCTCCATGAGCTTGGGTGACACTAGACAGGGTATTAACGTCTTTAGGTCTAGCAACATGCATACGAAATTGTTCCACAAACCTTTTGGTCAGTTGATCGGACGAAGAAATAGATCTAGGTGGTAGACGTGTAAACCACATTGTCGCGATTCCCCCAAGAGAGATGGGGAAACTTCGACACTTCACTGCATTATCAGCTCTTGCAGCACTCATTGACCATTCATATTTCAAAATATGTTGATTGGGGTCACTATTTCCTTCATACATTGGGAGAGTTGGCATTCTGAATCGCCGAGGGGGTTCAGCGTATAATATCTCGTCTGTAAAAGGGGTATGACTACGGGAGATTCCCCAATCATCATTAGTGAGCCCCTGACTCTCGCGTATCATATGACGTATCATGGTCGAAATATCTGACACTGGCACATTCTGGGCATGCTGAGCTAAGTTGTGGTCGGGTTCCATAGTGCGAGTTTGGACCGGGCGCTGTTGACGGTCCGTATTTCGCCTCCTTGGCTCAGCATCTTCTGGACATATGGTTCAGGAGTATGTCTGCGCTGTTGATTGTTTGGCTCTGACAGATTCCGGGTATCAACCCTCATTTCTACCGCGGCGGTTGTAGCGCGGTTGTCCGTGGTATACTGTGGAGCAGCGCCTCCTCGTGTCGAGGGTCCTGTCTGGAAGCTGGTCGACGGCCATGTCCTTAATTGTCCAACGGTCAAGGCGGGTTGATATCCAGTGGTTTGTGCATGACTCCCATCTAACTGGGGAAGGGTAGACCTATGGTGATAGTCAGATGAGGCGGAACTTTCAGTAGACGTGCGGGAAACATCATCCCTCCTGGACCTTCTACGGCTCTGGCGGTTTAGTTGGTTGGTCAATTCAACATTGGCGCGCAACTGTTCAGCCAACTGTTGTCGGCTTTGGGTCAGTTCCTGGAGCAACACTTGGAACTCTTGTCGGGTGACTGGCCCTGACGGATCCAAGTGAGCAGTGTTGTCCTGATTGGAAGAAGGCTGTTGTGTATGATTCTGTCTATCCCGGCCTTCTTGTACTAACCATTTTCAGTGGTGGAGTCCTTTCCTAGATTTTAAGCAAATCTGATTAGAATGGAAGGATTCCGGATTAGATATATGGATCTTCCTCTTGGATTTATGCAATCCGGTATCGATGGTAGATCCAAGGAGCAGGAGAAAAAACTGGTTTTCTTAGTGAAAGCACCAAAGTGTTTGTACCAAAAATGGGCACAACACTCTTCGGGAGTTATTTGAAGAGATAAAATGAAGAATGTAAATGTAAAACAGAGATTATCTAACAAAAACTCCAACAAGCAGAAATGTAAAATGCAAAGACAAGCAATTTAGAGTGGTTCAGCGTGTTGCCTATGTCCACTATGAAGTTTGATGATTTTATTGATTCTCTTTCGATGATTACAAGCAATTACAGCGAACAACAGCGAATTACAGTTTAGAATTCGAATTCAACAGCAAGAGTGGGATGCAAATCTCAATCCGGCAGAGTCTGGGCACTTGAGAGTCAAAAGATCCCTATTCTGTTCGCTCTGGAGCTCTATTTATAGGCATAGGAGGCTAAGATTTCTTTCAAACTTCGGGAGATTTGGTCTGACACGTGAGGGGGCCCACGCGACCGTTTCCAGAAAGTTTCACCTCGATCTGTGATCGATACGAATCCATTTCGTATCGATCAAGATGATGTCCAATCGAGCTGAAATTTGACAGAGACATTCCTTAGTGTGTATGCAAGCTCCTGTGAAAATTTCATTGAATTTGGATCAGTGGATCATGAGATATTGCCGATACGAAGTGGAATTTCTCGGAGGCTGTTTGGTTCGAATCCATCGTTTCGAATCGATCCCCTTGCATCCATAGTTGCACGTGCTTCTGAGATGACGCGGCGCACGCACTTCGTCTCGATCCGGTCTTTACTCCATATGACCGTATCGACTCCGTAGATCTCGCCTTGTTCGCTTCGAGGGATGACGAGTCATCTAGGTTTGTTGACTGAATGGATTCGAACTACGTAGCTCCTCAAGGGATACGAAGCCAATGGATGCGAACTGGAGCCTTAGATGGATACGAAGTAAGACAACCTGTTGGATACGAATTGCTCTGCCCAGATGGATACGAAGAGAGCCCTCATGGTGGATACGAAGCAGTGACTGTTGCCTCTGTCAATGGATACGAAGTTGACCATCTACCGATGGATGCGAAGTGGGGTGATGCCAATGGACTCGAATGAGATCGATTCGAACTCAGGCTTCCTGATGGAGTCGATCACGATCGAGGCGTGGCCATGGATACGAGGAGGTGTAGGATATTGGATACGAGTCCTACTGGGACGAAGCCACGCTTGCCGATGGATACTAAAACGAGGCTGTTTCCTCCAATTTGAATCGATCATATCTCGAGCATGCGAACTCGGATCGACTCGAAATTTGGAATGCCGGCTTCCAGGGCTCAGCTCTTCATATCTTGTTAGTTGTAGCTTGATCCGGACTTGGACAAAATTCATCGATATCCATAGTGAACCTGTGCACACCTGATATCCATGCAACCAGTTCCTTGATATCTCGGCCTTGCCAAAAGGCGGGATAACACTATCTCATACACTATTATAAGTGTAACAACTAAAATATGTGTTGTCATAGTATATTCACATATTACCATTTTGAACAAATTAAAGACAAAGGATTTGTGAAGTGCACTTATAGCGACCTTACTTGCTTCAAACACACTTCAATCTCAAACACAACCAAACCAAACTTGTAACATAAATTCAAGACTATGTTACATGTAGTATAGGGTAATAGAAGTGATGATATATAGTATAGAGCTGTCGTTTTCTTTCAAAAGCAAGAGGGGTCCAAAGTTATAACTTTACTTAGTTAATGAACTTTATATTTGCACACAACATATATACACATATTATATATTAATGGTGATCTAACTCTCCCAAACCAAGCACAAGCCTCCTGAACACCAGACCACTTCCTACCATCACCAGACATCCAAAGAAATGACCTTTTTCTCCAAAATGCCTTTGGCCACCATCGTTGCCCTCTTTTTCTCATGATCCAATCTCTAAGGGGTTTTTTTCCTCATTTCTTCAACTTTTACTTTTTTACACTTGTCTCCTATGTTGTGTTAGGCCCTTAGCCAAAATATGGGGAAGTTTGGAGGTGTTTTGCACTGTTTAGGAATTTTAAAGTAAAGAGATAGGATGAAGAGCTATAAGCTTTCTATCTTTTAAATTTTGTAAAAAGTGATTTATGAAACAAATGAAGTGATTAAATAGATGTTAACAAGAGGTTACTACCATCTCCAAACATCCTTGGAAGGTCGCCATGCACCCTCCTTCTCACATGCTAACTTTATACCTCACTTTCCCAAGGAAAATATCTTCTACCCTATGACATCACCGATGACATCATCCTACCACACTAATTACCATTAATGCAAAATATTTTTATTAGCTAATTAACTACAAATTAATATTCTAAGCAAGCACAACAAGTTCGAAAAACTTATATCAAGGAAAAAGCCATTTATCAATAAAATGATTTTCGATCACATTATTGATATTTCTTCAAAGTATTTATTTTTGTAAACATATTTTACAAAAAGTTTATCATTATTAGTCATTAATTTTAAAAAGGTTATAAAATCACTTAAATCAGATTTAACTAAGATTCAAATATTTAAATAATTAAGATATTCAAATACGAAGTGTACGAAATTCCGGGTCATTATAGATGAATAAAACTTTATTAGTTGTATCATATACTACTCCTAACCCATGGTCTTTGTCCTAATCTCAATCTTGACCTTAAGTTTGCTCAACAAATCGAAAGAGATTATTCGCTCATACCCACCATTTCATGCCTAAGTATAATGTATGTACCTTGAGTTTGCTCAACAAATACATATAGTTATCTTACCTCGTCTAGTCAATATATTAATGATATAACACATAACATTTATATTGGAAATTCATAATCTTTAGTATATAATTATTTAAGCGATATCGATTTAGGGAATAATGTATTTCTTGTGAAATACCCTCGTGATACAAGCATCAAACACATATGGAATCATGGACGTACTATATGTTTGTATTTAATCCTCAAATCCAATTTAAGTTTCTTTTCAGTTCCATTTAATTTTATACATATATAGTTATATGAATATTAATTTATTTATAACTTTTATAATTTAAATTACTTATTTAACATATACATATATAATTAAACTTTATTTAATCAATTTCAATTCTTATTAATCAAATCATATTTAATTAATTTATTTTATATAAAAAATTTGGAATTTTATATTACTCATCTTAAACTATTTAAGACGATTAATCAACTATAACATTTATAGTTTTTTTATATGTATGTATCAATATATGTATACCTTTTAATCAATTAACTTTTAGTTAAGATTGTTTAATAAATTTTATTTAATTATACAATTTAATTAAATAGTTTAATTAACTTGAAATTTTAATTTAATTTATCTTAATTAATTTTAAGATAAATAAATAACTACAATAATTATAGTTATACACATATATCAATTTTTATGGTTTAATCAATTAATTTTTAATTAATTATAAAATTTAATTTAAATAATCATATTAATTAAATTTTACATTTCGAAATTAATTATTTAATTTCTCAAAACAATTTTGAATACATTTAATAACTTTTATAAAAAATTCCTTACATATTTTATACTTAACTTCTAAGTTTAAAACATAATTTTAAATTTTCAAACAAAATTTGAAAATGAGCCCAAGGCCCAGCTCGGGCATTTATATTGGGGATAATCTCTTGGTCTTACTTCATCCATCGAGCAAGGCCCATAGCGAGGCAGGACAGAGTATTTGTTACCCAATCCTAACCTTCGACGCTACCTTTCTAGACACCCTACTAAATGGGTAAGCTTTAATCAGTGAGCCATAACATTGCTAATTTAAACCGCATAGACCGTTAGACTCTGACATAATTGAAGGTTCAACCTAAAATCCTTTGCAGCTTTTCGACTAGCACAACCGGCACAAGATATGTAGGGGTATGAGGCAATGCTTCGTCACAAATCACAATATGAGAATCCCTACCATGCTAGTTGCAGGGATTGAACATGAGACATCCAATGTACCAGGTGAGTGCATCAACCAACCTCACTCTGATGTTATTGAAGGATCTGAGCTTTTGGAAGCGGATGAAATAGATAGACATAAAAAAAATCCTATTTTGGATCTATTAGGCCTATGAAGTCTAAAGTTTTTTACATCCAATCTAATATTTGTTCTAAATAAAATTTTATTTTATTTAATTTTTTTTAAAGAAGTTTAATTATTTGTATCTTAATCAATATGATGTTTATATAAAATAAAGTATGTAAAATATATTCTTGTGTGTAACATCTACTTGTTTAATTTAATTTAGAGAAGAAACCTTTCATTTCTCCCCCTTAACTTATATTGAGGGAATATTTTGTTTTATTTAGAGAGGGAAATCTTTCTTTTCACTCTCTTTAATTAAATTAATTAATTTATTAAATGCATTTGTTACCAAATTTATACTTGACATATATTGTGAGTGTATCCAAATATACTCCAGTGTAAAATGTATAAGTGCAACATATTATAAGTGTACATGGTTAGTGTGACTGTATGTAGGTGCTAGGATTTATACCACAATGGACCCATTGGTCACTTTATATATGCCTTTATTGTTCGCAATTTTGATTTAATATATATAGCAATAGATATACATACATACATATACATACATACGTATGTATGTATGTATGTATTTTAAAATTAAGTTTGACTATTTTATATGTTTTGAAACCTAAAGTAACATTTGTAAATCTACTTTAATTAAGGAAAGGATTTAAAAATAAATTTTATAGTTTTACACAAAAGCCCATTTTATAAATTTGAGTTAATATAACATACATATATCCATATATAAGTAATTACAGTCTATGTTTTAATAATTAAAACAACATATGTGTGTAAAGTTCGTAATCTAATATGTGTGTGTGTGTGTAAAGTTAACATATTTAAATCTAACTTTCAACTTAGGAAGGAATAAAATGGTTTATAATTTTACATAAAATTCCACTTATAGATTTTAAATTGTAATAACCTTTACACTTATGCAAACAACATCCAAACAATAACATAAAACACATGTATTCAATTTTAAAGGTAAGTTTAAATAATAATAAAAATTCAATCAAAATTGTTTAAAATGTGCAACATTCGGCCACGTGGCCAAGTCATGTAGGAACGGACGTGTGTGCTTTAGATGTGGATTCTTTGGTCATTCGGCCTCAGTCTGTAAACATAAATAGATGGGACGAAAAGCTCCTTTTCATCTTTCCCACTCCCCAAGGCTGACTCTTCCTCTCCCAAACCCCAGACCGAGATTTCTATCAATCCCCCAGCTCCACCTTTCTCTCTGTCCCGCCCCTCTTTCTTATTTCCCTGCTCCACGCATACCCCTCCCATCAATTCCTAGTCCTTTTGAGTTCCTCTTTTTCCAAGACGATGGCCGTCCCCTCCCCTCTCTCCAATTTAGCCACTGCCTCCATCATTGCAGGGTTTTGGAACATGGAATCGGTTCATCTCTCTTTGGTTGCTACTTTCCATTACGATGACTGGAGATTTCCCTCTGCTCTGACCGATATTTCGTCATTCGCTTCCCTTTCGCCGACCTCCTGACCCAGGCTTCCAACCGTCGTTTATTGTTAAGCCAGATGGGATGCTCTACATTGCTCAGTGGACTCCAGCATCGGACGCCTACGTCAGGGAGTTCTGGCCTCCTTCCTGGTTGCTCAATAAGGGGGTGCGGGAGAATGCTCGCTCTTCGCATATCACACTTTCTGCTTTGCTCTGCCCCTTTGGCCTCTTTGTTGACTTCGACACCTGTGAGTGAGCGCTTGCAGACCACCGGTTCGTGTTCGCCAAGATGAGCCTTGATAAAGCTGTCGCTCTTACATGTTCATTTATTACTGAGGTGAATAATTTTGATTACAAGATTTCTATGGAGCATTGGGCTCATGTGCAAATGATCCTAGACCCTACCAACCTCATGCTCGGGGATGATTTCACTAGCAATTGGCAAAACCTCTATGATCTACTCTATCACCCTCCCTCAGCTCTAAATTCCCCCCATTCCGATCCCAGATTTGATGCTATGCTCATTGAAGCTGAATTCGAAGACATTGCTCTCAAAGCTCCTTCGGGACTCATGAACCTCCTCCCTTGAATGATTTATCTTTTGAAGTGATTGGCCCTAGAGGCTGGGACCATTGGCGTGTTGCCCCTGAACCTAGTGGTGACCCGATGGACGATGTTGATCTATCCGCTCCCCACCTCCATGATTTTCCTACTTCTCCGCTGCCTGACCTCGCTCTGCTTGACCCCCCCGACGGATTTAAACCTGGAGGCTTCTCCCCATGTTCCGATTGCCCTTGAATCCCCAGAGCAGCATCTTCTCCCTGCTTTCTCTTCCACTTCAGTCAGATGTAGTGCTCGATTTCTGCTTTGTACTGTTGGATCCACACCCCTACCTCTGGTAGTATTTTTCAACTTGTTATTTTTACTTCTGCTAACACCGCTTTTAACAAGAACATTTCATGTTACATGGGAATTGATTCATTGCCCGATCATTATTCGGCCATGCAAGCATTGGAAAAGGAGCGTTTGTCATTTTCCTCATGAAGATTCTCTCCTGGGATGTGAAGGGCCTAGGGGACCCCAAAAAACGTGGCTCTATCTGTTACATTGTATCCCCTTTACACCTCGATATCCTTTTCATCCAAGAATTCAAATTAGTTAACCCCCCATGTTTCTTCACTCCGTCACCTTGGAGGCCCTAACCTCTCGGGGTGGGATTTCATTAATGCATGTGGTTCCAATGGAGATATTTTGATTGCTTGGAATGAATCTCTATGGTCTCTCTCCCAAATCATTAAACATTCGTCGGCTCTTTATGTTGGTTTGAAATTCATCCCTTTAGGTGTCACATATTCCTTTTCAAATATTTATGGTCCCCATAATAGTCAAGATAGACTCGCTCTGTTGTCTAATTGCTCTGAAGTTGCTAGATTCTCTTTTGGTCCTTGGGTCCTTGGGGGAGACTTTAATATCACTAATGATAATTCTAAGCGTAATTCGGTTGGGTCCCGTGGTCTTGATTCTTTAGCCTTTAATGACTTCATCAATTCCAGTGCCTTATTCGACCCTCCTATATCCAATCGTTTTTCACTTGGAGCAATCGTCGTTCTTCTCCTACCTTAGTCAAACTTGATCGCTTCCTTCTCAATTCATCCTAGAAAGATGTTCATCCGCTATCGTGTGTGCATGGCCTTTCTTCTATCCTTTCCGATCATTGCCCTATCCTTCTAGACTCTGGTGTCAGTCGCCCCCGGATCTTCCTTCAAATTCGAGACTTTTGCTTTTGGAGACTGGCTTTGAAAACTTCATTCAAACTACTTGGTTTAGCACTCCCTCTCAGCCATCTGCCTTTGCCACAATAGTTTCTAAACTCAGATCTCTTCGCAAGCTTCTCCATCCTTAGTCCAGATCTATTTGGGGATCCCTTAGATTCAAAATCGCCTCTACCCAAGACGCCATTCTTGACCTCAATATCAAAGAGAAATCCTGTCCCCTCTTTGCTTCAGATACCACTTTGTTTCGTTCTCTTGAATCTGAGTTGGACAAACTTCTCAAGCAAGAAGAAATTGGATGGAAGCAAAGATCTAATTCAAAGTGGTTGACTGATGGTGATAGAAATACTGCTTATTTTCACCGATTTGCCAATGGCAGAAAGTGAGCCAACCTCATTTTTGAAATCCGGCATGATGGCCATTCCTTCCTGGATCAGTCTGACCTTAACAGGCTTTTTTACCTCGCACTTTCGGCAACTCCTTGGTTCTGCTCCTCCGCCTCCACCGCCTATCGCTTGGGATGTGCCTTACCCGAATCCTTCCCCAATTTACCTTGATACCCCCTTTACTGAAGCCGAAATCCTGGCTACCCTCCATGAGATGGATGATGACAAATTCCCTGGTCCAGATGGTTTCGATCCCTTTTTCTTCAAGCGCTTCTAGCCCATTATTAGTGGTGATATCCTAGCTTTTTTATCTGAATTCTACTTCAAGCCGTTCTTTATTGCTAGAGTTAACTATGCTAATGTGATTCTTCTTCCTAAGAGAGTTGGTGCCAATCATCTATCGGATTTCCACCCTATTAATCTCCTTAATACAACTTTCAAGCTCATTACTAAGGTGTTAGTTATCCGCCTTCAAAGCTCGATTTCTCGGTTGGTACACTACAAGAAAACTACGGTTTACCTACGCCAATTTGGCGTAGGCGGGGCGTAGGTAAATGTATTAACTACGTAACACCTACGCCAATTTTGGCATGGGTAAAACTTGCATAGCTAATAAAATACCTACGCTTTACCTACGCCATCCGTTGGGTTGTTTCTTACGCCTTTCCTACGCCATAATTTTCTTACGCCTTCCCCACGCCATGTTGTACCTACGGTTTTGTTACGACATTTTTACTTTTTTAAGTGCTCACGTCTTTCCTACGTCATTTGTTTATCTACGTCTTCTCTACGCCCAGTTTTCCTACGTTTTCCCTACGTCATTCTTACATATTACGTTTCCTACGTCTTTTCTACGTCATTCATTTATCCACGATTTACCTACGCCTGTGTTTTTAATGTTTTTCCTACGCCATGCATACGACTTTTTGCCGCATTAATATTTCATTTACCTACGCATTCCCTACGCCTTTTCTGAAGCAATTTTGATATATTACTATTCTATTTCATTTCACCACATTAAATAGAAACTAAAATCAACTTATTTTATATATATACACATTCCAACAAAAAGATTAACGTCAAACCATTCATCTTTAATTCAAAAAACAAATATCTCGTTCATATTACAAAGTCAAACAATATTAATCAAGTTCCTATATGTTAAAATAATATGATAATATATTCATGATACATGACATCATACAGATACCATTAAAAAGTTTTCAATACCCTCATTCCTCATGACAATCGTTCGGCTCTTCATCAAATCGCTGTCGAAGCATCTCGGTGAGTTGTTCATACTGCATCTTCAGCATTTGAATCTCCCCTTCTTGATGCTTCACCTTTTCCTCTAGTTTGGCTCTAATCTGTGCTTCTCCCTTATTGATGCTATAAGTAGCATCTTTGTATTTCTGCATTTTATCAAATATTGCATCAATTTCTGCATTTTAAACTAATTAAAATAATGTTTTGTTGAAAGTTTAAATACTTACTTCAAGGATATTGCCATAATATGACCTACGATCCTTTCTTTTAGCTATAGCACCGGTAAGCTTGTCGAATACTTCTTCCTCGACATCATACGAAATTACTGTGCCTTGACTTTTCAATTCTTCAATTCTAGCTTGATATTATGCCTGTATTTGTGATTTTCCAAATACAAGAACAAAAACATAAATACATGCTCAAATTTAAGTATGGCACATATATGATATTCATTTTAGAAATGATGAGAAGAATAACTGTAATGACACAGCAAATAGTGCACTATTATGGCAATACCAAATATATCTAGATGGAAATGAAGACAACCTTAACAAAACAAGCACTGGATCAACTGCTAGAACTACTACTTCATCACCAAGTAGCTACTATGATGCAGTAAGAAATTCGAACACTACTGTTATATATATATTCACCGAAGTACATTAGATGGCGAGAAGATGTTCCGAGGGTTTTGTATATACTGCTGAATAGAACCATCTTTTATTTCTTTTGCGTTCCAGTGATACAAATCATACCAAATTTTAACTTTGTCGTAACACACCGCTCGCAAAACATATGCATATCTGGACATGAATTTTATGCATGTTTGATACTAACTGAACAGTGAACGGTGATATGGTATGATGTTTTCTTGTAAACTAATAATGTACCCGACGCAAGCAATATAAACAAGGGAAAACCAATTGTAGTGCCAATCATAAACATGATCAATCAAATCAATCAAAAACTTACATATTTTTATGTTGCACACGGAAGCACCTCTCCGGTTTTTCTACTTGTGTGCGCTGCTTTCCACGCCTTTACTCGTGTAGGCTTGCATTCCGAATAAAACACTTGTCAGACGGGACCAAAAACTCTCTACGGGATTAAAAAAATAAAACACATTTTACAATTACTATTTTAATAACTACAAAAACTATTTTATAATATTCTTGATTCATATATAGATGATATTCATGGAACATATATATGTATTTTAGCAAAAGACCTTACAAAGAGAAAGATTGTAGCTGCTGTTTATTTTAAAGCATGTTAAAGCACATCCTGTGTATCTAAATTTGATCGTGGGAGTTTTAATTAATTAAACATTTTAACCAAATTTCGACTAGTGTTGGTTTTAGTTTTATTTTTTTTGTTGAAAAGCAAATCTAATTTTCAGTCCATCTTTTATTAGTTTCAGTTTGTAAAAACTAAGTGCTGTAGTACACTTTTGAAAGAAAAGAAAAAAACGAAAATCAATACTGTAACTGAGCAATGTTTGATCACTGACAGCTGTATTTGTGCATGCCGTTAGAAAATTGAATGAAGCAAAGAAGCTGGAATCAAGTGCGCACTACAATGCTGATTTTGGAATAGATTAGAAGACAACTTAGTTGATTTGGCAAGCTGAATTTGATTATGTTATGTGTGTTGCAGTTCAGCTTGCTATTTTTATTTGCTGTAAAACATGAGTAACTTCTCAGTGATTATATTCTTTTAAGCTGCTAGTTTGCCTTTTATGTTATATCATACTGTAAAATAAAATTAACTTTTTTATTTCATTACGCCTTGAACTAAAATTTAGGTCGGTATTCAGTAAAATATGACTGTTCATGCAGTGCGATTTGTTGTAAATTTGACGGTCGTATTGTTTTCATTATGAACTAAAATCACATCTACTTATAATAAACTGACAGCATGTCACGTTAGATTAATGCACTAATTCATTTATGATTCTTATCTAGAACTATTGAATTTTAACTCATATTGTCTAGAATATATTCAAAATGGAGTAGTGAATAAGAAAATTACAATTTTATTTGACCATATTTCATTGATACCAAATGAACAATACAAAGTATCCGACTGAGATAGAAATTTTAAAACTAACCATTTGGGAAAAGAGTTACTGATGGTCAATGTAATCTGCTTCAATATGATTTTCTACTTTGCGCCATAGTCAAACTGATCCAGCAAAAACAGGGTAAACACTTACCTGTAAAAATAAAATACCACTATAATTGCTAAAGAAAAATGCTCATATCATATATTTAAACATAAATACAAAACATGCCAACTAATCTGTGCATTCTGTGCCTGACATTCTGTGCCTTAAGTATACCTGAGAAATATTTAAACATGCTCATATCATATAATTGTAGGCAGATCAATATAATTTAAACATGCCAACTAATTTAAACATGCTCATATCATATAATTGTAGGCAGATCAATATTTAGTAAAGCAGCATCAATTTTCCTGACATTCTGTGCCTTAAGTATACCTGAGAAATATTCTAAAAAGGCATTAGAGATACCAGAGATTGTGCTAAAGGAGTTAGCAATGGAATCTTGGATGTTATGAATTGTAGTTCTAGCACTCTTAACTCTAAGATTTTGATGAAAATATTTAGTGTTCGGATCACCCATGGTCTCTTTGAGATACGAGCATTTTTGATTTGTAGCCTGACCCTCCTGAATCAAAGCATGGTGCAACACATTAACGAGATTGTGTTCCAATGCTGAAAGTGTTGACAGAATTCATTAACTGCAAAATAAAAACAAACTGACCATTAGGTTATTAGAAATTTGCCTTCCATGTTATATGGATAATCTATTTGTTAGATTGAGGATTGGGAATGATGGTGGGATAATAGTTTCAAATCTCTTACATACAAGCAAGGGCAAGTCACAACAGTATAGCTTATATACAAGAGACTATCTAGGCCAGGCATGTATTTAATTCATGTTTAATTTTATACACTTCCGAAAACCTCAACTGCATGATTTAGCAGAAAATGAGTAAACAAGAAAATAAAATAAAAAGATGAACATGTTTTGAATTTTAATGAAGTATCATCAACCTTTAGCTTGACGAAACATATAAAATGCCGCGTATGATCAACAACAAATCACATTCCTCTGAAAATGACTTGCAATAATCGCTTTGCTCTTAATTTAGATTATGGACATGCACAAACTGAACTGCTTTTTAGTGTAGAATATTACATGAATTTTATAAATTTCGTTAAACCAGCTTATAGAGTACTAATGAATTAAAGCAAAATAAAGCTGTTTATGCATCCCTTACTTTTCAATTTTTAATAAACACATACTTTCTTTTTCTTCTGAAAATTCGTTATTATGTATGCCTAGAGATTCAACCCAAAACCATTTAACTACTTAACCTAGGTGTTATAGCACTATCATCTATGGCCATCGACGAAAATGATAGTGGGAGAAGCATCGAAGAGATATATGCAACGCTTCTGTATCCTGCAGAACATCAAAAGATTGAATAGTAAACAGGGAAGAGTTTAAGCAGAAATAGAATACCCTCAAAATCTCATATCTTCCTAGTATCAAAATAACAAAACCACCTCATTACCGTACATGTGGTCATTTACGTCGAAACGACGGTCTTTCACCTGTAGGATAATAACCTACGGTTGTAAATTGTCGTGGACTTCAACCACCAAAAATTGATTTCTGTGCTGATTTCCTGTGAAACTGTGGTTTTCAACTGTGCAAAAGATGATATTATATGGCATAAAATTATGTTCATTATTCTAAAAAAATCATTATATTTTTTAGAGTGAATTGCCATCCATTGAGTTCCTCCACGTTCCGTTACGCTGATTTTACTCCAACCGCTTCTGCAAAAAAAATTCGTCCTTCTCCTACACGAGTATCGTTCCCATGCAGTTCAGATTTCTCGGGAACAATGGCATGTTATGTATTTTGACAATATGAACGGTGATCAGGTTTTATTTCAACTGTTACTGCTTATTAAGAAACCTAATAAATATGAATATGACTGGTGATAAGGTTTTGTTTCAACTTATAAATTTGAAGGGCTCTAGCTATGCACGGTGATAAGGTTTCATTTCAACGTGGTCCTTTTACTAGAGCCACCACGGTGAAATAAAACCAAATAAAAACCTATTAAGAAACTTCCTTCTTATAAAGTTCTTTTTGGTTCATTGAAATAAAAAACCAAGTCTGCCAATAAGTTTGGTTCAAATTTGAAGTAAAGCCATTCCTAATATATATTTGCCTCCGTTAGTAAACTTCATGAAAAATAAGATTCCCAAGTAGTTCTATAATTACAGTTTTGTAAGGCATCATCTTGTGATCTACCGCGCTGAATTATGTTTAAGCTATTCCATAATTTATGTACAGCTCAAATTGCAAACTTATTTCAGTTATATTTTGTAAATATATATTTGTCATTTCAAAAAACAAAATATCCATTAAAAAGGGGTTTCTCAAATGAGTGTTGGCATAAAAAGAGTTAACATTCACCCAGCCAACTATTGTCCAATCTCAGGTCACTAACAATGTAATGTTAGTACACTAAAAATTCTTACTTCCTTACATAATTATTTGATTTTTCATATCAAATTGTGTGGTATAATTCTGTGTACACCTCTAAGGCTTTGGTTGAGAGTTTTTTCCATCAATTTTGATAGGTTTCGGACTCCGTTTATGAGGTGTAGTGAGAACTTTTACATCAATGAACACTCACTTGGTGGCCTTTTTTGCACCGTTTAATTTATATAAAATTAGTAGATTATACCCCAAAAAAAGAAAATTTTAAGATTGTCTTCAAGTAGAGCAGTAAAGAACACTTTGTCTCTTAAAAAGAAAATAAAATGTATGATTAAAAATAACCGTTGACACCATTTTTAGCATAGATTTGCATTTGAAAGTTGTGAAATTGACTAGCTAACAGAACACATTGTTTTTTCAGAATCGTTAATCTTCTATTGGTAATAAAAATATGACACTGATATAATTTTCACATTATCATATAAAAAAGATTCCGACAACTACTAAGCATTCATCACTTCATATTGCATTCATATTGCTTAAACTTCTCACTGCAGTACATGTACCACATCAACAAACATTAAACTCTAGATGCATTCATGCCGGTGTTCTCCTCTAATTGAGCATCAACCTTTACTCCAAAATAAAATAAACAAACAAAAAAACATGCATTCGTTTTATAAACTGTATCTTGACATTTCATCCAACTAGTACGGCTATATTCAGCAACATCTCCAATTCAAGCAGCACAAATTTCAACAACTATATGGAACGTTTAAATATAGTCTGAAAACTGCATAATCTCTAGAGCTGAAGTTTTAGAAAAAGGGCGACTCAATTTTAGAAAATTAGACAACTCAAAACAAGAAATTCGCGTACTTAATTAGCAGTGGCAGTATAAAGAGACTGTAGCGGACTTCAAATCAGCAGTAGAATCGCGTAGGAGGCAAGGAACTGTAGCGGACTTCAAATCAGCAGTAGAATCGCGTAGGAGGCAAGGAACTGTAGGGGACTTCAAATCAGCAGTAGAATCGCGTAGGAGGCAAGGATGAGCCGACGATGGCTGATGGAATAGCCGAGTATGCAGCGATGATTATTTAGAAGGCGTTGATTTTTGAAACCCTAGTTTTTTTGGGTTCAAGCATCGCCATCGCCAACATGGAGATTGAAGGCGTAGAATTAGGTTTGTTTTTTATTCGGTAAAAACCGAGGTTAACGTAAAAATAAAAAACTTTTTTTTTGGATGCGCAGGGACGACTTTGGAAATTTCCTGCGTCTTTCCTACGTCAATTTTGAATTGTATAAAACTAACAAAGGCGTGGAAATGGCGTAGGAGATTATCTACGCCTTTTATACAGTATCATTTTAGTGTAGACAATTTCCTACACCTTACTTACGCCTCGATTTATTTTCTACGTATTGAATTTGGCGTAGGAGAAGCGTAGGAAATTTCCTTACGTCTTCCCTACGCCTTTACCTCTTTCTACCATTTTCCTACGCCTACCCTACGCCCCGCCTTTTGGCGTAGGAAAGACGTCGGAAATTTTGTGTAGGAAACTGCAGTGTTTTCTAGTAGTGGTAGGGGAGGAACAATCTGCTTTTCTTCTTGGTCTAATATCCTTGACTGTGTGGCCGCTATCCAGGAGGTAGTCTCCCACTGCCATTTGACCTCTACCCCTGGTGTGCTCTTGAAACAAGATTTTTCCAAGGCTTTTGACTTTGTTAGTTAGCACTTCATCTTTTACCTAATGTTCCACCGTGGGTTTTTAGTTCACTAGATTGATTGGATTCGCCACATTCTTAACTCCAATATGTCCACTGTCTCTATCAATGGGGTGAGTGGGTCTCATTAAATCTGCCTGTGGCTTGCGTCAGGGAGACCTTCTCTTCCCTCTGCTCTTCGTTCTTGTAGCTGATGTCTTTAATAATATGAATAAATTGGCTATCTCTCACAATCTGCTTTCTGGGATCAATCTTCGAGACTCGAGTGTTTCCTTATCCAATGTTCAATTCGCCGATGATATGATTATGTTCTCCTCGCTTGACCCGGTTCATATTCATTGCCTCAAGGTTCTGCTGTATGTTTTTGAAATTATTTCGGGCCTTTCCGTTAACTTCTTCAAGAGCGGAATCACTATGCTTGGGGGAGCTGACCACCTTGGGCCCCAAGTTGCCAACACTCTCAACTATGGTATTGATCATTTCCCAATCTCTTACCTTGTGATCCCTATTCATCTTTCGAAATTGATTCGCTCTGACTGGCTCCCACTTATATCCAAAGTTTCCTCACGCTTAGCTACTTGGAAAGCCTCTTCCCTCTTCACGGCTAGACGATTAATTTTGATCAAATCTGTCCTTTCGGCTATCCTTACTTATTGGATTTCATTTCATCGTACTCCTAAATGGGTTATTTCAGCTATTGACAAACGTCGCCGGTCTTTCCTTTGGCATGGCTAGCGAGTTAAAATTTTAGTTTGTTAGTCTATTGTTTGCAAAGATGTATCTCAAGGTGGTCTAGGTATTCCAGACTTGTTCTTTTTCAACATCGCTCTTCTTTCCAGATGGATTTGGTGTTGTGTCTCCTATACGACTGAGCATTGCTCCTACGGATTCTGACATTGAATCAGCAGGTAGTTCGGCGGGTCCTGATTGTGGTGGGGGGGGGGGGGGGATTGGTCCCTCTGTAGGCAGTGTTAGTATTCGTCCATGGTGATGCCCTTGTTTCTGTTTCCGTCATTTTGGCTATGTTTCTATGGTTGGATTTTCTACATGCATGGTGTTAGACTGGGATGTTGTACTTTGCTATGTTTCCCTTCTTTTTATTTATAAGTCTGTCGATGTGGTGTTGTATATATTTTTACATTTTCTAGTTCTACTCTATATGTCGGCTACCGATCAAGCTTGTTGATCGAATCTATATTATACCTATTTTAATATCAAGTCGGCTGTGTAGTCTTGCACTACACCATCGTTTTTTCTCAAAAAAGAAAATTGTGTAAATAACCATGTAATATATACATACTTGACTAGAAATAGTTTTCAATGGAAAATGTTTTTTATTATTTTATTAAATAATAATCTATAAAACAACGTAAATATTAATGGAAGCTTACATCCTCCAAGATTCTAGTTCATACTCTAATTCGCAAGCAAACAACTACCATAAATTCTTTCCTTCTTTCTTAAGATCGAATGTTCCTCAATCAAACAAATACCGTCCTTATTCACAAGTTATAAAGGAAAATCTGGGTTCGTCCTCTTCGTTCTCTTCAAGATTGAATGTCCCTCAATTTCGCTTTGATCCACAAGTCGCAAAGGATAGTTCAGCCTCTACTGTTCAAAAACTCATTATCAAAGACTGGATCGATTATAAGAAAAGGGGTTTCTACTGCTATAGATGCAGAGGGGGAAAACATGTTGCCAAAGATTGTTGCGAACCCGTTCGTTGCTTCAGATGTGGGAATTTTCCGCCATAAAAAGAACAGATGTTCGATGAAATCAAGAATCGATTAATCGACAAACACAAGTCAGTCTCTAGTGGAAAAGATAAGTATTACAGAACATAGTTTTTTCTTTGTGTTGAAAATGTTGAAACTCAAACGTGTTCTTCTTGATCACCTTTGGTTGAAAAGATCCGAAGGAATTAAATTATTAGGCGAAATTTTTGTGCATTTCGATGCTATAAATTCGATCAATATTGGTAGAAATTTTGAGAAAAAAGTTGGGATGAAGGTTAAAAGTTCTGATGTTGGTTATATTCTTGATAAAGAAAGTGTTAATGTTCATCAAATGTTGGGCAAAAATAAAGAATGTTTGAGCTAGGCAGAGGCTGTTTACTTGGCTAATACAAGGGTAGATAATTCTATCATATCATGTTTAGATCCAATGCACTATGATCTTATAGTGTTGATGTTAGAATCCATGAATAATATGGAAGATAATGTTAATGGTTTTGGTATTGTTGATGACAGCAAGAAGAAAAAGCCTGATATTGTTATGGTTAATGATGATGACAGATTTAGTAATGTTAAGAAACGTGTAGCAAAAGGACCCAGAAGTTCAAGTTGCGCGGTCGCTATATCAAATAGTTTTGAAGCTTTAATTTCTTTTTCAGAGGACAGTTTTGATAATGAAAGTTTGATATACAAGGGCAGCTTGGGAGATGGTAATCAAGATGAAAGTGGTAACAAATATGTCGATGATTTGAAAAATAAGCATATAGAAGATACTATACACATAGATCAATTTCTCTTGATGATGCTGTTGAGAAATCTGCAAGTGTTTTAGTGTCAAAAAGGGATGTGTACAGGCAGGAGCTGATATGTGCACATGAGGGTAATAGATAGTCACAAAAAGAATTAAAGTGTGATGGGGTTTGGTTACAGAAAGACAACGCGGTAATAATGGCAGATGAAATAAGCAAGAAATTAAATTTAAATATAACTGAATATATTGATATTCGAGTTTGGTTGAAGAGTTTATTTTGCTTTCGGTTTGTACAAGGTAATGGGAGAGATCAAAATTGCAGTCATATGGGCTTTCTTTCAAAGCATGTCAGTATGATAGATGACATAGAAAATTAGGTGAGTTTGGTTAAAGATGAGGTGAAAATTTGTTTGGAAACAGTTGAAAAGGCACTAGCAATTCAAAGTACTGTAAGATGTACATGTATATGCACTGTCCCAATGCATAGAAATGCATATACAACAGTACATGCACGATAATGTCAAAGTCCAGATTTTCTATTTCAAGTACATGATGATATGCATAGCAGAAATACACAGAGAATTCGATGATCCAAAATAGTGCAAAACCACTCAATTCAAAGCAATGCCAAACGGGTATATATACTATTCCAGTTCATAGAAACACAAGTACAACAGTACATGCACAGCTATGCCAAAGACCAGATTTTCAGATTGAAGTACATGGTGATATGGTTGACAATGGTGAAAAGTCTTCAGTATCTAATTACACATGTACAATAGTACACACGCAGCAACATCAAAGACCAGATTTCCAGCTTGAAGTACATGGTGATATGGTTGCTAATGTTGAAAAGTCTTCTATTCCGGTGCGTGTACATAAGAGAGGTTGATGGTGGTTTGAATGCAACAAGGTTAGGGAGTAAGAGTGCTTGTAGTAGTAGAGGGACCACAAGAATATCAGGTGACTCTAGTTCGGTGAGGAAGAGTGCTCGTATCCATAGAGCGAACACTAGAGTTATTAGGACTCTAGCTCAGATATGAATCATATTTTAGGTAATACCTATTCTACATGTGCTTTTAAGTAGGTTATCGACTAGTGATATGCATTATTTAGCTAGAAATTCTAATTTTATATTTGACGATATTCAATTAGATACCAAATATATTATAAGTAGGGAATTAAAGCGGGATAGATCAATTGGAATATGAGATGTATTGGCTCGAATGTTAGGGGTTTACACGATTTAGGAAAATGCGGTAAAATTACGTTATATTTTAAGGATAATAACATTGATATTGTTTTATTGCAAGAAACAAAAATAGAATATCCTAATTATAGTTTTTACAAGACTTTGGGTGGTTTGTATATTAGTCATTGGGTTCATATTCCTGCCTGAGGTGGTTCTAAGGGATTAATTATAGGTTGGAAAAAAAATTGTGTTAAACTTTTACCATCTATCGTTAAATCTCATTTGATACATTTGATTTATATTAATTTTAGTGATGGCTCATTTCTAAATGTTACCAATGTTATGGACCAAATTCTAAATTGGATCATAGGATTCTTTGGAGCGAGCGTCTGGAGTTTATATCACTCGTTCCAAGCTAATAGGTGATGGGTGAAGATTTTAATGCTACTAGATTTCTAGGAGAGCAAACTCGAAGAGAAGGAGATTTTTTTTGCTATTGATCAATTTATCATTAATAGTAATGTAATTGAAATACATTTAAATAATAGACGATTCACTTAGTCAAATAAAAGGGAAGACCCATCGATGACTCTTTTAGATAGGTTTTTTATTAGTGATGAAGTGGAAGATAAATATCCTATCTGTATGTTAGTTGGATTTGCGAGTACTTACTCATATCATTATCCATTTATTTTATCTTATGACAGTCAAAATAATAGAAATAAAGTATTTAGATTTGAAAAAATGTGGTTGTTAAAAAATAATTTTTTGGAATTAATCGCAAACAAATGGATTTCTGTAAATAAATATAATTATAAATTTTTCGGAAATATAGCTATTTGTAAGTAAAATTAGAGATCTAATTTTTTTTAATGGAATAAAGATGTTTAGATAATATTAAAATTAAAAAGGATAAATTGTTAAATGAGATTCTAAAATTGAATAAAATAGAAGAATACAGGAATTAAATATTTTAGAAAAACGTGTTTTCAAATTTAAAAAATGAATTAAATAAAATTAACAAAGATCTAGGGTTTAATGGATGAATGGGGCGATATGAATACTAATTTTTTCATAAATTAGTAAATGGTAGAAAATGTTGTAATACCATTAATTCTATTTTAATTAATAATATTGATATCGATCAAAAAGAATTAAATGAGGAATTTACTAATTATTATAAAGACATTTTTGGTACCAAAAATAAATATAAGATTAGAGCTAATTAGGATGAATTATATCCTAATGATACCAGGATTGATTTAAATGGACTTGATTTTCCATTTAAGATAGAGAAAATTTCGGGGGCTTTAAAAGATATGCCAAACGATAAATCACTTGGTCCCAATGGATTTCTTATATCACTCTCTTCAAAAATTTAATATATGATTTAATAAATATTTTTAATGAATTTTATGATGGTTCATTACAATTAGGTAGGTTTAATTTCGCGAATGTAATTTTATTACATAAGAAAATAGGTGCAAATGAGTTAAAAGATTTCAGGCTTATTTCACTATTAAATTTCTTTTTTAAAGTCATTTCTAAGGTTTTAGAAAATAGATTGAATACTAAATGGACGATTTAATTGATATTACTCAAACTGAATTTATCAAAGGTAGAAATATTATAGATGGAGCAGCAGTAATTCAAGAATTAATCAATCATTGTTGTAAAAATAATACAACTTGTGCACTTTTAAAACTTGAATTTGCAAAAGCTTTTGATACCATTGATTGGGATTTTCTTAAGGATTTATTATTGGCTAGGGGTTTTAGTAATAGATGGGTGAGCTGGATCATGTCTTTACTTAAAACTAGAAATTTAAGTATTATAGTTAATGATGTATTAGGAAATAAAATTCAATCAAAACATTGACTTAGGTAAGGTGATCCATTATCACCTCTTTTGTTAAATTTAGCGGCGGATGTGTTTGCTAGAATTATCAAATTAGCCACCAGTAATGGAATTTTATGTAATGTTGGAAATGAAATTACGAGTAATGATATCTCCATTCTATAGCTTGCGGATGATACCATGCTTTTGACATCACATTATCCTAGACATGTTATAGCACTTAAATTTATATTATATAGCTTTGAATTGCTCTCTGGACCAAAGATTAACTTTGATAAGAGCTATGTGTTAATTTTGAACGATATAGATAAGATAGAAAATCAAGGTTCTTGTATATTAAATTGTAAAGCCATGAAATTTCCTATAGAATATTTTGGATTTTTAACAAGACCAACTAAACTCAAACATGATGACTGGTTAATAATAATAGATAAAATTAATAAAAGATTAACTAAATGGAACGGTAGATTTTTATCAAGGGCGGTTATGATAGTTCTTATTAACTCTGTTCGGTCAGCACTACCTATTTAATGGATGTCGTATTATTACTTTCTAGAATGGTTAATTGACAAAATAAATAAAATTAGGAGGGATTTTTATGGAGTGGTGATAATATAATAATAGTTCAAAATGTTTAGTTACTTGGGAAATAGTATGTAAATCTAAAGATGTAGAGTTTGGTATTATAAATTTACATAATTTAAATATTTCTTTATAGAAAAATGGATATGGAAATTCATAGATAATGAGAATTTAGTTTGGAAAGAAATAATATCGAATAAATGGTATAATGGTGCTTATAATATGTGTAACGATCCGTAAATTTTAGTGGGTATTTATTTAATTAATTGAATTTTTGTGAAATTTTAAATAATAATATTTTGAAATAAAAATTTAATATTTGGAATACGTCTAATTTAACATAACAAATGGTAAATTTTCAATTAATAATATGGAAGTTTATTTTCTTGTGTAAATTTTATTTAAATTCAAATCAGTTAAAAATTAATGATAATAAAATGTTTTCCAAACCTGAATATTTTTCTATAGAAAATTTGTAAAACATCTTTTGAGGGAGACGTCATATTTTGTTTCTCCAAATTTTGGCTGTCATTGCTCCGTTTTTCTTATTTTCGGCAAAATAGTAGCATTTTTGATACCGAATATCGACTTTTGGTCGGATGATCCTATAACTAATATCTATACAATGTTTTGATCGTCTCATCGTGCTGATCTCAACAGTGTATTCATTTCTGTATTTCGGTGTCCGTTGCGTGACGAAAATCGCAAAACGGTAACAGTAACGGTACTGGTTCCTTGCCTTTTGGTTCTTGTGACCATTGGCTATCTATCGTGAAACTGTATAGCCTCTAGCAGCCTTTTTATATTCCTAGAAAAATTAATAATTGGACTTTCTAAATTCTTTGGGTTTCAAATTTATTGTTTCATTTCGTTCCTCTCTATTTTTCATCTGGAAAAAAAAGCTAAAATGACTGTTGCTCTCCAATTTGGCTTCGGGACCTTACTCTTCTTTCCCCGAGCACCACACCGAGTCATCAAGCACGCAAAGGCTCATCTTCCAGCCATGTCTTCCCAACATCACGCAAATCATCACATCACAGCAGCTCCAGCACCGCGACCACCACGCTGACCCACCCATCACCAGAGATCAACCTTCCACTTGCTCGCCCTCACATCCACACGGCCTCCGCACTCTCAAGGCCACACCGTCTCCCGCGCCTCCTCCTCATTTCCCACTCGACGTGACAACCGAGCATCCACCTCCGTTCGCTGTTGCGTTTACTGCTTCCAAACTCTTCGATTCCAATCGTG
Source organism: Allium fistulosum (assembly GCA_030737815.1). Lineage (NCBI taxonomy): Eukaryota > Viridiplantae > Streptophyta > Magnoliopsida > Asparagales > Amaryllidaceae > Allium > Allium fistulosum. Next base: position 137,898,867 of record CM060902.1, on the reverse strand, counting down.
CATATTTATATCCTGAAGGTGAGTATATATTAATATGTATTTATACACTAGTTTATTTATATACTGTTAATATATATAGTATAGTATGTTATCTTGATTTTTTTATAAGCATTGGCCTTTAAAATATGGTATACAAGGTCAGAGATAAAATGCATATAGTTGTACTTATTGATGGTGTCTGCACATTTATATACTTGGATCTGCATATATTTTGATTTTATATATATATGGCATGCGTCTTCTTTTAGTTGAATGCATAACATATATTTTATTGTATATCTTAAGTATTCTCATTGTATATGTTTCATTTTATAATATATATAAACGTATATATGAGCTTGGAGTTATGAGATATACTGTTATAGTTATAATATGTTTGTAGTTTATATGTTCGGTTATATAAGTATGTACATATTTGTTTATGAATGTGATAGGATAAATTTTTTTGGCTGTAGATTACATAGCTGTTATATAAAATTTAATATATATAAAATGTGTGTTCACAACTAGAATACATTAAAATGGGGACGAACACTACAAGAGATTAAGGCTATTCCAACGGCTCCAAGCCGTTGGCGGCCGTTGGGAGCCGTTGGAAATGCCGTTGGAATAGCATTCACGCTTTCCAACAGCTTCCAACGGAAGAAACGGGGATATTCCAACGGCTACCAACGACAATTAGCCGATGGACGCCGTTGGAATAAACTGACCAATAAGCCGTTGGTAGCCGTTGCTAATCTGGGTGAATTTTTTTTGTAGCAGCAAGTCAGTCACCTTCCAGCCACACACAATCAATATATATCAATTTCCATTCCATTTCCACTCCATTTCACATATATATCACATATTCAACACATTATACCACAAACAATATAAACAACCAAAAATAAACATCAAACATTACATTTTCAAACCAAACTCCAAGTCAATATGTACATAAACAACAAAACCCTCACCAACACCAACTCCAACTCCAACTCCATATTCAAGTCAATATATACAATGCAAACACTTAAACCTCACCACCTCGAAGTCAATACATACACAATAACCATCAAACACAATCCTCACCACCTCAAAGTCAATATATACAATAACCAACCACAAAGACAATAATCATCATACCTCTCAAGCATCATCATCACCTCCGGAAGCACCAGACGACGAAGGGAAGGAACCATGCCTCTGCACGTACTCCGCTAAACGTTGATTCAGCTGCTCCATTTGTATAGCACGAATACGGTCCTGCTCTTGCAGCTGCTCAACCATGGTTCTAAGCTCTTTTATTTTAGCTTTGTCACACGCCTTTTGAGCTGCCCGAACATGCAAATAGAATATGAGATGTTCACATTTGTATTATAATCATTTTCATCACATATCTTTGTATATTTTTCCTTTTTTACTTATCTAATATTTATACATCACGTATATGTTAGATTTAACTCAACTAGAAATCATCATATGTATAGTGTATCTATAGGTTAATTTATTAAATATAATATTGCAATGTTTATAAGATTACCGCTTGGTTTCCATAGCCATAGCGCCTATTCCGCTGCGTCGGATCCATAATAACGTCGAAAATATTATCTTCCTCCTCTACCGTCAACTCATCTCGATCCGATTCTGAAAGTAGCTCTGCCCGTGCCTCCTGAAACTTTGCCTAAAATAAAAAACAATTACAGGTTAAAATTAGTAGAATAGGATTTAAACATATCGATATTAATAAAATAAGATTTAAAATATGCATACATATGCAGTCGTCGCCTTATCATCATCATCCCACTGATATGTAATATTGCCAACATTGTCTACTTGTCTTGATGCGTGGGTGCGGGTAAATACCTCCATCATAGACATGCGACGTCCAACCGATCTTTCCTGCAATAAATAATTTATATATTTTAATTTTTCATAGCTAATTACCGAACTGATTAATATACAAAATGTAATAACGGTTTGGATAAATTTACCAAGTCCTTACGGTGATGCTGATAAGACTTGGATCCGCTACGATGCGTTACAGGATTCCTACTTCTATTGGCAGAGTTCCTCTCCGACTCCATCTGCAATTTTAATTGAATATTATATTTATACTAATTGTGAAATAATTAACTATATATTTGGTAGATTTACCTTGAACTCGTCGGTCTCCCACCAACTCATCCAAGAATCCCATACGGAAGCGCCCATTCAGTTCGGTTTCTTCCTCGATTTTTTAAGAGCTGACATTACCTCCCTGTAATTTTTGGCGACCTTCGAATTCCAGTGGCGCTGAACCGTGGCGACATCGGCCTCCGCCAAGTCCACTTGCCCCTGTATAAAGAGAAAACATTACTGATTGTTCATTTATACTTATTCATATAGTAAAGTGGTATAAACTCACCAGAAAATCCTGCCAGATGGCCTCCCTGACATGGTCAAGGATCTTACTCCACTTAGGCCAGCAATCTGTCATCCTGCTCATATATGATTGCTTGGAAATGCCAAGCACAACTCCTGAGGGCTCCAAATCAAATCCCCTGTGTTAAATATAAAACAAAGCTTTAGACAAGTATATATATGTATGAACAAATTTATATTATTATCATTTTAATTTTGATACATACGCTCCATCAACCTTCGGCTGCAAATATACAAGTGGTCGAGCCGGAGGCTCACCACTACTCTCGCCGGCCGAGCGAGAAGAGCTACGACGTCTGGAGCCTGACATAATACCTGTTGAAAGTTTCATTTTTAATTTTAGACATAGATAAAATGATGATGATATGTGGTGCATGTAATGATGATGATGATATATATGTGATGCGTGTGCATAAATAATTGTAAAAATTACCGGATATTACTCAGTCCTCGTCGTTTTCTGATTCAGACTCAATCTCGTGTTCTATATCGTTTTCCTCTACGCTCTCAAATGCTTCGACTAATACATTTGTCTCATCATTTAATTGTCCAAAATCAGTTTGATCGTCTGTAATTGTGATTTCAACATTTTCTTCGATATCTGCTTGATAGGCTTGTTCTTCTGGAATATTTTTTCCATCGAATGTAAATCTCGCCTTGGTTTTAAAAACCGCAGACCAATCCGCTTTATCTCTTTTTAGAGACGGATAAGGGGCGTAATAAACTTGTAGGGCTTGTTTGGCTAGTACAAACGGATCGTACTGTTGATAACGGAAGGTATGTTTTATTTCTATAAGATTATAATTTGGATGCACGTTAATACCAGAACCTGGAACATTGCTGAACCAGTTGCATCTAAACAAAAAAACTTCCTCTACGGGTCTTATAAAATATGTCAATTGCAAAATCTGGGTTAACACGCCATAAAAATCATGTATATGATTATTAGGATCATCAGTGCCTTTAACAAATACACCAGTATTGTTTGTTAATTTTTCAGCACCGTATTCTTTCGTGTTGAATTTATATCCATTAACGAAAAATATTGGATACATTTTAACTTTCCTTTTTGGTCCCAACGCCAAATGTTTTAATCCTTCATCGACCACATTATTTGTAGGATCACAAACGTAGTTCGAAAACCAAGTAGCAAAATTTTTGCTTAAATCGCCGTTTGGATTTTGTGATTCATAAACACTGCAAACAAAAACAATATATTTCTTTATTATTAATTTACACATGCAGTATTAAATTAAATTTATCAAAACGTGTAATCTGATAATTACCTAATAAATGGTGCAACTTCTGGACAATTAAGAAGAATATATGTGTGTGCTACACGGTAATCTCTATCATCTAACCATACTTCTACACATTTTCCAGCATGTCGACCATGTTGTTTAAAAATAGATAACATTGCTTCAGAAGAAGAATCTTGTTCAACGGCCTCATCATTACGCGCAACACTTTGAAATGATAAATTCACATGATCATTGAAATAATGAGAGAAAAAGAACGATGCTTCTTCTTCGATATATGATTTGCAAATCGAACCTTCAACTCGAGCTTTTTGTCTCACTTTTTTCTTTAAATGATTTAAGTACCTAATAAAAATATTTCATATCAATATTGATTTTTAATTATAGTTAAATTACATACTCAGTATTAACAACATACCTCTCGAATGGATAAATCCATCCATATTGCACAGGACCTCGAAGACGTGCTTCAAATGGAAGATGAACAGGTAAATGCTCCATTACATTGAACAAACCTGGAGGAAATATTTTCTCCAGTTTGCAGAGCAGTATTGGGATTTCTACCTCAAGTTTACGAAGACGGTCAACTTTTAATGTAGTTTAACAAAGCTCCTTATAAAATAAACTAAGTTCTGTTATAACCTTCCAAACTTTTACGGGCAAAAATTCTTTGAAAGCGACGGGTAACAAATTTTGCATCATTACATGACAATCATGGCTTTTCATCCCACTCAGTCTTCCGTTCTTATAGTCGACACATCTACGAAGATTAGATGAAATTCCATCAGGAAATCGTAATCCTTCCACCCATTTTAACAGTACTTTAACTTGGTTGTTATCTAATTCATAACATACTTTGGGTTTTTTAGTGTCATTTGGCTTCATATGAAGCTCAGGACGATTACATATTTCTTCTATATCACGTCTTGATTTCAGATCATCCTTAGTCTTTCCCTTAACATTCAAAAGTGTATTAAACACATTATCAAATACGTTTTTCTCGTTATGCATCACGTCAATGTTATGACGGATTAAGAGATTTTTTCAATAAGGCAACTCCCAGAATATACTCTGTTTGCACCAATTATGAAACGTCGATTTACCTTGGATTTCAGTTTGCTGCCCGGTTTCATGTAACTTTGGATAATCTTTTACAAGTTCATATATATCTTCACTTGACCAAATCGTTGGTGGTTGTAAAGTCTATATTTATTAGCTATGAAGTTTTTTTGTCTCTTCTAAAAGTATGATTAATATGGAGAAAACGTCGATGATAATCAAACCATGAAATTTTCTTCCCATGCCGTAAAGAAAATGCTCGTGTTTCTTCCATACAGTAAGGACAAGCAAAACGACCGGCCGTACTCCAACCCGAAAGCATTGCATATGCAGGAAAATCGCTAATAGTCCATAACAAAGAAGCGAACATCCGAATTTTTTTTCGATACGTCGTATGTTTCAACTCCTTCATACCACAATGTTTTCAACTCTTCGATTAGCGGTTGTAAGTAAACATCGATACCCTGTGTCGGATCATCAGGGCCAGGGATGACAATTGTGAGAAACATATATGGAGTTTTCATACACATCCACGGGGGTAGATTGTAAGGCGTAATGATTATAGGCCAAGATGAATATTTAGAACCAAACTGAGAAAACGGTGAAAATCCATCAGTACACAAACATAGTCTAACGTTACGGCTCTCCGCTGCGAAATCGGGATATTTCTTATCAAAATACTTCCATGCTTCTCCATCAGATGGGTGTGTTAACGTACCTTCTTCAGGTGTTCTCACACTGTGCCATCTCATATGATGCGCTGCTACAGATGATGCATATAACCTTTGAAGTCTAGGAGTGATAGGTAAATAATGCATACGCTTGTATGGAACTTCTTTTCCCTATTTTTCCCTTGGTTTGTATCTTTCTTGATTACATATTTTACAATTCTGAAGACTGACATCATCTTTCCAAAACAACATGCAACCATTTAGACATGTATCAATTTTTTGATACGGCAAACCGAAAGATGACATTAGTTTTTTCACTTCATAATAATTTTCGCACATTAAATTATCTGATGGCATATGGCGTTTAGCAGCTTGTACAACAGCCGTAAATCTGGCTTCTGTGAAGTTGTACTTTGATTTCATCGTAATGTACTCTACAGTTGCCGATAATTGAGTGCCGCTAGTACATCCATTCCAAAGAGGTTTCTTAGCAGCATCCAATAAATCATATATTTTTTCGCTCCAACATTTGGTTCATCTTTGACGTTAACATCATCGTTATTAATTTCAACAGTAGGGAACATTGATCGTGCTGCACCTTCAACCATATGTTCTATGAGATTCGTCGTACTAACTTCATCACTAATGACCTCTATTGACTGTTCTTCATTACGTGTTATAATTTCTCCATGACGATCCCACACCAAATAATTGGTTACGAAACCATATTGGCGCAAATGTATCCTAACCATATTCGGTACTAAATGCTTCAACAGTTTGCACCTACTACATGGACAACGAATTTCTACGTCGTTTCCTATATTACTTAAAGCAAATTCGACAAACACATTTACCCCGTTAAGAAAATATGTACTTATTGAGCCTCCCATTTCTCTTCCTTGATACATCCAGCTCCGATCAATAAAATAATTGACCATTTTTCCTACTGTAAAACCTATGATCAATAGTAAAAAAACTATTAATCAAATTCGATAAACACATTTTAGATTTTACTGTTTTTTATAATCCATTTTCGTTTATATACAAAGTTATATTTCTTGCTATTTTGTTTACATTTTTGTACCTTTTGTGATGGTCGGTTATCCTACTTCCCATTACAAACACAATAGTAATTACATTTCTTAAATAATATCATTATAAATGATTTTCCAAAATTTCGGCAGCACTTCCCCCGTGTTCCTTGTATCGTACACATATGCATGTACACAAGGAACGAAAAGGAAATGCCGTCGAAATTTTGTGAACCATTTATAACAATATGATTTACGAAACGTAATTACTTTATAGTGTTTGTAACTTGTCCAATACATGGAAAAATCCAACAAATATTGTATCAAATGAATATGAATATCCGTTTTGCAATAAAAATGAATATTCATACAACGATCATATACAAAACTTGTCAGACGGGGCCAAAAATTCACTAAGAGATTTAAATTTTGTTTGTCTAATAATTTAAAAGATATAATTTAAAGCAATCATATAGGCCAAAATTTCACTAAGAGATCATATTACTAAAAGGTATAATTCATGTTCGTAAAATATTCGACTAATTCATGTTTGCCTAATATTTTACAAAACATACACAAAATAATTTAAAGCAATCCTAACTAATCTAACGCTAACTCAAATGCGCATTTACACTAAATTATCAACATATGTATATATGTGCATAATATATATACACAAACAATTTGGACATTTGGATGGTAATAATTGTAATTAGCAATTAGTTTGGTATAATAAACAATCAATTGGCCATTAGATACAACTATAACAAACAATTAAAGACAAAATTAGCAAAATTTTAAAATTTAGGGTTTTAGGCAAAACCTGATTTTGGAGTGGAATTGGATGGAGAGAGGCCGCTGGTGTTGATTGATGGCGTCGGAGTGGCTGCCGGTTGCGTGGGGAGGCTGGGAGCAAGAAAAGAGGAGGAGTGGAGGAAGAGGGTGAAGGTTTTGGGGTATTTTGTTGAAGGAAGAAGAATGAAATCTGCTCTCGGCCAGCTGTAGGTTTACATGAATATTTCCAACGGCCGCAAACGACAATTTTTCAACGGTTACCAACGGCTTGTTAAAAAAATAACGAGCCGTTGGTAGCCGTTGGAAAACCCCGTTGGCGGCCGTTGGAACACTGTCGTGGCTATATACTGTAGTTCTAGTAGTGGGAGCATGGAGTCGGCCGGAGTCGGCTCCGTCTCCTTTTTGGAGTCGGCTGGGGACGGCAAAATATTTTAGGTAACTTCGCGTCGGCTGGAGTCGGCCTGTAACGGATAGAGACGGCTAGCGTCGGCTATTTAATTATTTTCTCAATCTACTTCTTATATACACCTATTTCATTTGAAAAAATGAAAAACAGTACTAAAATGGCCAAAAAAATAAAATTGACATTTATGATTATTAATATTCACCCAATGACGGGTCGTGATAGGTTAGATTGGTATTTTCGACGATATATGTTCGTGTAATTCGAAAAGTTATCGTTGTTGAAAATCTAACTCACACGACCAATCGATGCAACTTTTAGTCGATCCGCTATACAAATTCGATAAAGGTGGTTATATGTAACATTTTAAAGAATTAAAATAATTTTTTAACCGTTGGGTAATCAATTATGAATTTTTAAATGTATTTGATATAATAAAATTATATAAAATAAATTATGCGGCGTAAAAATAAATTCTTTATATCTTATGTCGATCTAAGGTATGTTGGAGATGATTCCTGAATATGGTTAAAAAATACACGAATCTGGGGTGTCGACCTTGAATTTCAAATTTATGGCCGTTCGTGGACTTTCGGACAAAAAACCCTTCGTTCGAAGGCCGAACGACCTTCAAACGAGACCAAATTTGAACCAGGGATGCTTTGTAGTGTTTTAATCGAATCCGTACGGATTAATTCGCAAAAAAATCATCGAAAATAAAATTATCCCAGAAATATGTCATTGTCTAGGAGTTAGATATAACACTTATAATATAAGTGTTATAGCTAACTCCTACAAAATGACATATTTCTAGGATAATTTTATTTTCGATGATTTTTTTGCGAATCCAAACGTACGGATTCGATTAAAACACTACAAAGCATCGCTGGTTCAAATTTGGTCTCGTTTGAAGGTCGTTCGGCCGTCGAACGAAGGTTTTTTGTCCGAAAGTCCACGAACGGTCATAAATTTGAAATTCACGATCGACACCCCAGATTCGTTTATTTTTTAACCATATTCTGGAAACATCTCCAAAATACCTTAGATCGACATAAGATCCAAAGTATTTATTTTTACGCCGCATAATTTATTTAATATAATTTTATTATACCAAATACATTTAAAAATTCATAATTGATTACCCAACTGTTTATAAAATTATTTTAATTCTTTAAAATGTTACATATAACCACCTTTATCGAATTTGTATAGCGGATCGACTAAAAGTTGCATCGATTGGTCGTGCGAGTTAGATTTTCAACAACAATAACTTTTCGAATTACACGAACATATATCATCGAAAATACCAATCTAACCTATCACGACCCGTCATTGGGTGAATATTAATAATCACAAATGTCAATTTTATTTTATTTTATAATGTAGTAGTGTTTTTATTTTTTAAAAGAAATAGTTGTAAAAAAAAGAATTAAAAAAAAAATATGTATGGCCGATGCAAGCCGACGCCAACCGACACCATGTCGCGAATACAGGTCTCAGCCGAACCCTTCTTCCTCACTTTCTTTGCTCACCCAAAAAAAAAGATTTTTACTCCTCCCCATCACCGATTCCGACCCTCTCCAGCCGTCACCCTCCGTCGTTGTCGCCGTAGACGCCTAGAACTCGCCGGAACTCGCCGGAATCTCTTCTTCTTCTTGAATTTGGTAATTTTCTAAACCCTAATTTCGTATTAAATTTTTTAATTAGGTTTAAATGTACATTATTGTGATGATAATTGGGTGTAGGCATTGCTAATTTAGTGTATTAGGTTATTTTTAATTAGTATGAAATAGTTGAATTTGAAAGTGTGAATTGGGAATAATTGGGTTGTAGGTATTTAGAATTTGAAAGTGTGAATTGGGAATTGGGAATTTGAAAGTTCTGAATCAATGTTTTCTATTTTTAGACAGAATGGCCGAGCTGCTGGAAAATGTGTGGAAATATGGTTAGACGATAGAGATTACCATATAGCACACACATACGTTCTTCTTAATTGTGCTGAAGTTGCACCATTTATTAGGTAAATATTGAATGATAATTCTCTATAATAGTACATATTTTCATTATTTACGAGTTACCCAATTTAAATTGAATTTGCACTTAATATACGTATACATTTATTACAGTATTTAGGAATCAAAACATCCACTTGGCGATCTCAGCAAAGAATTTGCTAACTAGTTTACGAAATACATTTATGATCAAAGAAATTGTGTCGGTGATGAAGGATTGAAACGTCTTGCGATAGGACCAAAAAGAAATGTCAACACTTATCCAATATTCTTCGTGAATGGATTTAAATTCAACACCAAGGAATACGGTGCTGAAAAAATGACTTATAACAGCGGTGTATTTGTCAAAGGGACTGATGATCCAGATGAACATATAAAAGATTTTTACGGCGTCTTAACACAAGTTTTGGAATTGACATATTCTGTCCAATCTGCAGAAAAAGTATTTTTATTCAGATGTAGTTGGTTTAGCAATGTTCCGGGCTCTGGTATCAACGTGCACAAAGACTATAAACTTATTGAAATAAACCATAACTCACGTTACTCAAAGTATGATCCTTTCGTGTTAGCCAAACAAGCATTACAGGTTTATTTTGCTCCCTATCCATCACTAAAACGAGATAAAGCAGACTGGTCAGCTGCTTTTAAAACAAAGGCAAGATTTACACTTGATGGAAATAATATTCCAGATGAAGCAGCTTATCAAGCAGATCTTGAGCCAAATAATGAATTAATAATAACTGATGATCATGCTGATATAGGGCCTTTGAACGATGAATCAAATATTCTAATAGAAGCATTTGAGACTTTAGAGGGAAATGACGATATAGAGTGCGAGACCGAGTCAGAATCAGAAAACGACTTAATTAGTGATGATGTAATGTATATAAGATGGAAATTTGTATCGTTTGTTGTATTATGTCAATTCTAGAACCTATGTTAATGTAATGAAAATTCGTATCATTTGTAGTATTATTCTTTTATTATTCTACTATGAGCTATGTGTATGTGATTATTAATCAGGCATGTTTTCTAATTATGACATGATATATGTTTTTTTCATTATATGAAATGATATATATATATATATATATATATATATGTGCATGTTTCTAGTAGATATTATGTCACACAGCAGGCGGTCCCAAGGTTCACGAGGCCATGATCATGGCGAGGGTAGTAGTGGTATGGCCGATAATCGCCAGAGAGCATACCTAGTGCCGAAGATCGATGGAGGGTAAGTATTTAATTTACTGCAACTTCATTATATTATTTAGTGCATGCTACTAGTATATTTATGATTTAGTAACTAACAATATCAAAATGTATTCATGGGTTTTGATTTACAGCCATCCGAGCCCATTCTAGCTGTGTCTCGAAACAGCTACCGTAGTAGGATGACATATTTCTGGGAGCACTGGGATAGTATCTCACTTTATATCAGAGATGCCATATGGGCTGACCTCCAGGTAAGTATAAAATTCTAATTAATTTGAGATTGACATATTTGATCTTTGAAAATTAATATGCAATTTATATAATTCATTTAAATTTCAACGTGCAGGCGTCCTTTATTGTGGATCCCGAAGATCTCGGGACGTTCAGGACGCACTGGGAGAGGAAGATGAGGAAAAACTATATAGGTACGCTCTCCAAGATAAAAGAGGCCGGTAAAAAGCCAAACTGGATGAGTGAAAATCTGTATGCGCGGTTTCTGCAATATTGGGAAAGCGAAGACGCGAAGGTAAATTTTCTACTTTCATATGTCTGTAATTATAATTCGTTTAAATATTTATATAATAGTTAAATTATACAGGCAGTAGCATCGAGGAACTCCGCAAACAGGCTTAGGAATCCTGCAACACACCGCGGTGGATCCAAGTCTTTTCAGCAATATAGAGAAGAAATGGTAAATATAAAAATTGTTATTTGCAATTTACTTATATACATTCTTTAATCATATTTAATTTCAGACGAGGGAGAGAGGTGGTGTTGCACCGTCTCATTTGGACGTCTTCACCCGAACACACACCGTCGAGCATACAGATGAACATGGCAACGTAACATATGAATGGTCAGACGCCAAATCAGCGAATATCCGGGTAAAGACTATAAATTTTTCCTCTTATTTAACAGTACATTAAATTGAATATTGATCTTCTCAAAATTATATTTCTAAACACAAGACAGATACGATCAGGAGATTGCTCGCGTGCTTGCAGAGTCTGGCAGGGAGCAGTTGACCGTTGAGGAGATATACAAGATATTCGTTCGTATTATAGACCCGCCGACCAGAAATAGACAGTATGGATATGGCAATCAAGCGGTAATATTTATTGAATTTAATTAATTCATTAACTAGTTTATAAATTTTATTGAATATTACGTATAAACTATAACTATGAATTTATTAATATACAGGCCGCGACGCAAGCCGCTTAAAATAAGCAACAGGCCGAAGAAACAAAAGCGGCCCGCAAGCACAAGTCGCCGAGTTGAACGATTGGAGGAAGACTGGATTGAAGCAGCAACTAGACGAGGCGATTGCTGCTTACTTGGCAGAGCACGGGACGAATATGCCACCATCACAGGGATCCGGCGCTGATGATGGTTGGGGTGAGTGGTAGCATGTTTTTATATATGTTTTTTGATGAACATTTGGTTGAATTTTGTAAATATTATGGATTTTTGTGATGATGAATGTTTGGAGATGTATGGACATTTGGAGATGTATATTGATGTTTTGTGGTTCTTAGTTGGATATATTTTTGATGTATATTGTTGTTTGGTTTAGTATATTTGTGGAATATATATGATTGTGTGGATGGATGGGAGAAAGGGGTGCTGGAAATACAATTTTTTTTACCTAGATTAGTGTCGGCTAGCGTCGGCTAGGGTCGGCCTATTGGTCACCCATTTTTTTTACACGTGGACTATATTTAGCGTCGGCCGGAGATCGCTCCTGTTTTAGCTACCTTAAGCCAACTCACGGGAGTCGGGTCCACGTTCATACCTCAATAGCATCGTCGCCACAATCCTACTTCATTCTGGAATCTCCACCGCGTACACAGTTGTTAAAGTGGTTTTCGGTATCGATAGAGAGTATGTCCATATGATCCCGGTCCTTTTAACAACCAAACGTTATTATAACACCGCGGTCATTTCAAAATAGTTTATACTTCAAAACCAAAATATCATTTTCATTTCAAAACCCAAATCAATACGATATCATTTCCATTTCAAATATATCCATTTCCAAAAATCATATCACTTTCCAAAGTTATAACACTTTCGAAACCAACAATTTGAAATAATAATACTTTGGAAATCATAATACTTTGAAATTCATAACTTTGGAAATCATAACACTTCGAAATCATAACACTTTCCTTCAAACAGTTTAGATATTAATAATAGTATATAAAATAAAATAGTTTATAAAATAAAATAATTTATATAGAATAGTTATAAGTTAAAACAATTTATATTAAATAATTTATATTGAAAATGATTTATATTAAAATAGTTTATATTAAAATAATTTATAAAGTAAAAATATAAATAGTTTTAGATATAGTTTAAAATTACTTTATATAAAATAGCTTCCTCAATTTCACAAATCGATTCAAATCAACTCGAATTCCAAAAATCCAAATTTAATCAAATCTCAAATCATCAATTTCAATTCGATTCAGTTTCTAAATAAACCATTTCAATTTATCAATTTCAATATATTTCAAAACTTTAAATATTCAACATTTCAAAACTAAATTCGATAATTTCATATATATATCGAATTCATTTTACTATTATTTAGTTTTGCAATATTCACTAAATAAATTCAATATCATTTAAATAAAAGCCCAAATTTCAAATCTCTAAATATTTCCTTCAATTTATTTAACTTGAACTATTCAGTTTAAATCATCTTAAACCAAAATCAAGTTATAAAATCATATCCTTTAAAAACCCCAAATTCCATAAGTTCAGATAGATTTAATTTAATATAATTCTTAATTAAATACAATTTCAAATCTATCTTTTCAACCTTAATTTATTTAATCATTTCGAACTCTATATTAAAATATAATTTAAATAAATACTTAAACATATATATATATATATATCAACTTTAATAAATCTTTAAAATCAATATTTATTAAAAGCATAATTTCTTTTCAAAACCATAGTTTTCAAAATATTTGTATATAGACCAACGGTGTCTGTATATAATTCTCTACCATATGGTCAAGTGATACGGATATTTATCATTTCAATCCGTAAATTAAATATATACGGGTATATATCATTTCAACCCGCAATCCCAAATTCAATTCAATGAAAATCGCTTGGGTTTATCATTTCAACCCATAACGATTTTCTCCTATTCTACAGATCGTTCGGGTATGTATCATTTCAACCCATAGTGAATTCTATACTAACAGGGAACTTGCAGAGTGATAACAGATATGATAATAACATAACAGGCATATATCATCAACATCAATATAAATAACAAATAATGGTGTCAGATGTCATAGGTGAACAGATACAGATAATAGCATATATATAACAATGTAACTAACTAACAGCAGCATATTTCAATTGTCGTTTCAATTGAAATCAAATTTAATAAATATAAGAACATTAATCGTGAGTGATTGCTCACCTTTCGAGGCTAGCGAGGATAGATAATGAAATTGAGTTATGAATTCAGGCACGAATTCCCCAAAGTAAAGTGAGATGGCCCAAATATGACAATCAAAGCTGATAACATGAATCGATGAAATAAACCAAATCAATTTTGATAGGAACAAAAATTATATATGTATATATACTTCAAAACATTATTCTTAAAATATAAGTATTTTAAAATCAAAGATAAATAATTTATATTTATAAATCAACACTTTAAACAAATCAACATGAATCTTGTTCAGACATACTATTCTATGCCTATTATATATAGATATAATCAAATAAAACGATATATTATTCTATATACATTATATAATCAATATAATAGTACATCGGCAATATATAAGGACCAAATTGTATACTATAAACAATATATATATATATATATAAACCTTTGATAAAAGACGCAAAATATACATATGTAGTATATATATAATATGCATAACTAACATATTTATTTGTATATTTTAACCAAGTACATGCTAACCTTCATATAACCCTTACTGACCAAAATAAACTAATATATATATGTTTTGAAATGGATAGGCTCTGTGTTGTACTGCAAAATAAACTGCCCTTAAACAAATATATATAACTAAAGTATGCAGACAAACATCATAAGAAAAATACCAATATATATACATCTAAAAATTTGCTAACAAGTAATATACTTTTATATAAATACTCTTTATACAAACCATCTCCCATATATGTATATATAAACTTTACTCTATATATAGAAATACCGTAACATTATAGACTAATATATTCATATATCATTGCAATTCATATATAGTGCTTCCTTATATTTCGCATATAAAACAAATAACATATTTATACTGTAGACTACCTTTCTACAAAATATATATAATAATAAATAAACTGACATATCCATTTAAATAAATATGTAGGACGCAACATATAGAACCACTACAAGGATATTTCTGTTTAGCGTCGGCCTACTCGAGCCGTCGCTAAAGGCCAACGCTAAACAAGTCATCGCCAAGTGAAATGGCGACGGCAATAGCGATGGCTACGTCCCCTAATATAATCACTATGGATGGAGTGCTTGAAGAAGCCATTTTTGAAGAGAGTAGAAAGTTTGAAAGAGTGAAAGAGAGTTTGAATTTTAAAATGAAAGTGAAAAGGTATGATAAGATAATGGAAATAAATAGATATTCAATAGACATGTTCTCTGGTCAAGAGGTACCTTTCTAGAACATTGGATTTGGTGAAAAGGTGGAGGGAAATTCAAAGATTTGAATTCAAATTTGAATTCCAAATTTCTAACAGGAATGTCGACATCATGGGTAGAGCCATGTCGACATGGGTTAGAGAATTCATGTGACTTATATTTTCCTATATACTTTAATATCTATATACATATATTATTTTTAATGTCTATATATTTTCTGGAGTAATATTAAATATAATAATACTCTTTTAATAAAAATATTATAATATTAAAAATAAAAATAAACATAACAATAAAAAATTTAAAATTCAAACAACACATAATTTCAAAAACAATCAAACAATTTTTTAAGCAAACAATTTCAACCAATATATTGTAAACGTGTACCTTTTTCTAGATTCATATCTCCGAGATCATCGGAATCATGAATAGCCGTAAAGCACATATTTGAATTTTCCATTTTCTGATAATCATCGCTTGAGGATGAGTCTGAGTCTGAATCGTCTAGTGTAGCGGTATACGCTCTTTTCCTTTTATTTGTATAATCATTTCTTGTAGGAAACTTTTGCTTATCAGGATGCGGACAGTCTCTCTTGAGATGGCCTGGTTCGTTACAGTTGAAACATTTGAAGTGGTTTGGTACTTTATTTTGATTTCTAGAATTCCTGTGATCATTCTTTTTGAAGTTGTTCATCTTTCTGTATTTCAGAAACTTCCAAAAATTCTTTGTCATGAAAGCTATTTCTTCATCATCATCACTTCCCCAGTCCGATCCATCTGTTAATGTATTGAATGCAATTGACTTCTTTTTGAATGCCTTGCTATCTCTTCTCCCTTGCATTTGTACTTCGAACGAGATTAGATTTCCAATCAATTCTTCAATCTTTAAAGTAATGATATCATTTGCTTCTTCGATTGCAAGAGTTTTCTGATCCCATTACGGAGTAAGAGAATTTAGAATTTTTCAGACTTGATCTTCTTCGGAAATTTTTTTCCCAATGATATTAGAGAATGCACAATCTCCTGAAATCTACTATACATATCCGAAATGGACTCATTAGAATTCATTTTGAATAATTGAAACTGATTTGTGATTATGGATATTTTGGTCTGTTTGACTTTGCTTGTTCCTTCATGAGTAACTTGCAAAGTTTTTCAGATATCATATGCAGACTTACAAACAGATACTCTATTGAATTCATTCCTATCAAGTGAACAAAATAAAATATTCATGGCTTCGGAATTATTTTGTGCAATAGACTTTTGCTTAGGAATCCACTGTGCAAAACTAGTCGTGGGTTAAGAATATTCAGTTTGTGTGATATTCCAAGTGTCTAATCCTATTGACTGTAAATATATTTTCATTCTACATGCCCAATATGCATAGTTACCGCCATTAAAAAGTGGTGTTCTGGCAGTTGACTGACCCTCAACAAATGAACTAGTGATAGTGTTAACAGAACCAGTGTTGGTAGCCATTTTTAAAACTTTTCAAAATTCAGATTATGAAAACTTCGAAAACAAATGCTCTGGTACCAAATGTGAGAAATGCATATTACAGATCTTGAGGCTGGAATAACACTAGGGGGGGTAAATAGTGTTTTATGGATTTTTAAAATCTTTTTGAATTTTATTCAATTTAAACACCAACAAGTGCAATTCACAAACACAGATATAATCACAGAATCAGACACAGATGTAAATACTAAATAAAAGCAGTAAAGGAAAGAACACACCAGGATTTTATACTGGTTCAGAGTTACCCTGCATCCAGTCCCGTACAATTGTACGGATTTCTTATCAAAATAATCTCCCAGATTACACCGTCGGTTTCAAGGCTATGAGGTACACCCTCCTGTATTCGAGTCCAAGACAAACTCTCTTGATTTAACCAGGCTACAAGATCATCCAATTGATTTCCAGGGCTACAATCACACACAATTGATTCCAACGCTCAACCGCACCTTTTACTCAACAGTTTGATTTACAAAAGATTATATAACTTCGAATAGCACTGAGATCTTATGGAGAGAGTGGAAGAGAATCAAACAAGAGATAATCAGGTTTGATTCACTTGGTATTTTGGTAGAGTATATTTTAGGATTCTTTAGAATAAATGTGGAAGATGAAGAGGAGAGAAAATAAATGAAATCTGGTAAAAATTCATTTAGAACTTACTGGTATTTATAGTAGAGCAACGGTCATATCTATTCATGAAAGGATACGACGAATAGACACTTCTTTTGAAATTGAAAATAACGGACACCATGTCGACAGAGGGGGTTGAGGGATGTCGACATGCTCAAGGCAAAATTGATGTTTTGATTTTCTTATTAAAATTGGTTTCTATAATTTGTCAAAACAATTTCTAAACTTTGTAACTATATTTAAACATATAAAAGAGTTTAGAAAATAATTTTTAATATATATAATCTTAATCTATAAAGTGATTTAAAATCTGAGTATATAAATATTTTAAAGCTAAATATTTAAAACAAGAGATGGTTTAAAAACAAGGACAATTTTGAAATCAAAATATTAAAAATGATAAAAATAGTTTTGAGGCTAAAATATTTCAAACAAGAGAGATGCCTTTTCGAAAAGAAAGTTTTGAAAACATTTTTAAAAAACAAGAGATATATTTTTGAAAAATATTTTTATAAAATTAATGGATATCAAAATAGGACCACTATATGTTCCACTAGATATTGTCATGGGTTCCAAACCACTAGGGTTCCATCCCTTTAACAGGCTCGAAGTGGATTCCATTCCACGATAAATTTCGAATAAAGATGTAAGTGCTTTCAAGAAGTTTTAACATAATTCTAGACTAACTACAATATCTTGTACTGTTTCAAATCTTGAGCTCTTGATAACTCTATTCCTTGATACTCACGAGTCTTCAATCTTGATATCTTCGTTCTTTAAATTCATCGGTCTTGTATCTCTATACTGTACAATCTTCATTCTTGGTACCTGCATGTTTATATTCTGCATATACATATATATCTAAACCATAACGTTAGTATTTGTATTTTATAACAAGTCCTAAGGTTGTTGTCATCAAAACCATCATCTCAAGGACTAACAATCTCCCCCTTTTTTATGATGACAACCTATGTTTATAAAATATACTTCACCTTCACTATAACTCTCCCTAAAACTAATAACTCCCCCTTAATCTAAGCCTAACTACTCTATTTTATACTTCTCCCCTTTTGTCATCCACAAAAAACTAATTCTAAACTTATATAACTTCCCCTTAGTCTTATACTGGAGTACCTGTGACAAATTATGATGGAGTTTGTGTGTGTGTGTTTATATATAATAACATGAGTTAATAATAAAGACATGACAAATATGAAAGTTTAAACCCAACAAATATATTCTATGTTTCATATAATGTTATACAATCCATTCAAACCAAATCAATTCTAATCAAATCAAAGCAAATTAAATCAAATCAAATCAAATCACACAATTCAAAAATAAAAAATTCAAACCATAAGGAGATCAAATATTTCTAGGAACTTTAACCCATCCTTCTTCTCCAAAGATAGGAACCTTTTTAATAACTTCCCAATCTTCATTACCTTGAATCAAAGTTCCTACAGGATTTGCATCGAGATCATCAATGTTGAGGGCAGAAATCATCCAACAAAGGGCATCGAAATGCTTCTCTTGTTCTTTTATCATCTGCATTTGACTTAGTTCTAACTGCCTTTGATTGCGGAGAATAAAAGTAAGTATATTCTTGAATGAATTGAGAGTTTCTTCAAGATAATCACTTAGAGTTTGAGAAGAGGAAACCATTTTTGGTAGGTAGTGAAGAGATGCAAATAAAGATAAGTAGAAATGAAAAGATTACAAATCTCTGGAAGAAACAGGTGTTTAAACAGGCAGAAATTCATTTAAAATGAATAGGCACAAGTTAGTTATTTTAATTTCAAAATTTAAAAAAATAACCAAATTTGTCAGTTATATGTCGACATAGGGTGGTAGAAGCATGTCGACATGGGTCTGTTAATTTATGTGTCTTATTTATTTTGTGAATAAGTATGTATGTATATAAACTTATATACTATACTAACATTTATTCCAGAGACACGATAAGGTTGGAAAACATAAGATAGATCAGTTTTATAAATAGATGAGATGATACATAAGATACTACATAATATGATAAAAAGAACAATACAAGCTCACACAAAACAAACTAATACATCACAAGCTAGTTCTTAGAATGTGCTAGAGGATGAGGAGGATGATGATAAGCCAAGTTTCCGACCAACTTTAGCAAATAATTTGTTCATATTAGTGGACATTTTATCCAATTTCTTACTAACGGATCTTTTGAGAATCCGTTGATTTTCCATTATAATCTTTTGATTTTTGAGGATAGTTTTGTTGGAAGAATTGTTAGTATTGGTAGGATATTCAATACTTTCCAAGGAGGTTTCTTCATTATCTTCTATAATTTCCATTTCCTCCCCTTCTTCTTCTTCATCTTCTTCCTCCATATCTTCATGTGCCAATCTTTCATCCTTTTTGGTAAGAGATTCATATTGTTGAAATATGAAAGGAATTTTCATGAGAGAAATGTTGGCATGATTAAACACTTTTCTTGAAACAAATTCTTCCCTTTTGTAATCAACACCAAAATAATTAAAAATCTGAGTGAGATGGATTCCATGATACAAGGTATTCTCACCCATTTCCAAATTTTTAGGACGAAGTTCATCCATAATCACTTGCGCCCAATTAATGTCATAATGACCAAAGATAGCAAAAAGAGCTTTACAAACTTTTAAACTCGGGTTATTGAAATTTCCCGTTCTTGGAGTGATAGTATGTTGCAAAAGAAGATTGACAATCCGTGCTTTCGGACGAAAGTTACGATTTTTAAATTCAAAGTTGTCATCTCCTTCGAAAATGTGATGAAATGTCTTACGATCATGTTCATCAATATTAAAAGTAGAAAGATCTATTCCCGAATTCTTGCAATTGAGGATGTTGCCCAAAATTTCACAATTTAAAACAATTTTAGTGCCTTTAACACTACTCCAAAGTTCATCTTCATTTCCTTCATAAAAACCACGATTCAAATTTGCATAAATATTTTAACAAGATTTGGGTAACAAACAAAATCATTTTGAGAATTGTCAAAAAGACTAACGATATGATTCTCTCCAAGAGTATTGATTTCATATGTAGAGAAATCGCTAAAGATAGCAAACTTTCCCGTATGAACTTTTCCAAAATTAGCATTGCTTATATAAGCCTTGATTGCTTCTGGATCATTATAGAGTTACTCTTTAATGGTTTTAGACAGCCTCATTGTGGATGGAGTGCTTGAAGAAGCCATTTTTGAAGAGAGTAGAAAGTTTGAAAGAGTGAAAGAGAGTTTGAATTTTAAAATGAAAGTGAAAAGATATGATAAGATAATGGAAATAAATAGATATTCAATAGACATGTTCTCTGGTCAAGAGGTACCTTTCCAGAACATTGGATTTGCTGAAAAGGTGGAGGGAAATTCAAATATTTGAATTCAAATTTGAATTTCAAATTTCTTACAGGGATGTCGACATTATGGGTAGGGCCATGTCAACATGGGTCAGAGAATTCATGTGACTTATATTTTCCTATATACTTTAATATCTATATACATATATCATTTTTAACGCCTATATATTTTCTGGAGTAATATTAAATATAATAATACTCTTTTAATAAAAATATTATAATATTAAAAATAAAAATGAACATAACAATAAAAAATTTAAAATTCAAACAACACATAATTTCAAAATCAATCAAACAATCAAACAATTTTAAGCAAACAATTTCAACCAATATATTGTAAACGTGTACCTTTTTCTAGATTCGTATCTCCGAGATCATCGGAATCATGAATAGTCGTAAAGAACATATTTGAATTTTCCATCTTCTGATCATCATCGCTTGAGGATGAGTCCGAGTCTTAATCGTCAGTGTAGCGGTATACTCTCTTTTCCTTTTCTTTGTATAATCATTGCTTGCAGGAAATTTTTTCTTATCAGGATGCAGACAGTCTCTTTTGAGATGGCCTGGTTCGTCACAATTGAAACATTTGTCGTGGTTTGGTACTTTATTGTGATTTCTAGAATTCCTGTGATCATTCTTTTTGAAGTTGTTCATCGTCTGTATTTCAGAAACTTCCAAAAATTCTTTGTCATGAAAGCTATTTCTTCATCATCATCACTTCCCGAGTCCGATCCATCTATTAATGTATTGAACGCAATTGACTTCTTTTCGAATGCCTTGCTATCTCTTCTCCCTTGCATTTGTACTTCGAACGACATTAGATTTCCAATCAATTCTTTAATCTTTAAAGTACTGATATCATTTGCTTCTTCGATTGCAAGAGTTTTCTAATCCCATTCCGGAGTAAGAGAATTTAGAATTTTTCAGACTTGATCTTCTTTGGAAAAAATTTTCCTAATGATATTAGAGAATGCACAATCTCCTGAAATCTACTATACATATCCGAAATGGACTCATTAGAATTCATTTTGAATAATTGAAACTGATTTGTGAGTATGGATATTTTGGTCTGTTTGACTTTGCTTGTTCCTTCATGATTAACTTGCAAAATTTTCCAGATATCATATGCAGACTTACAAACAGATACTCTATTGAATTCATTCCTATCAAGTGAACAAAATAAAATATTCATGGCTTCGGAATTATTTTGTGCAATAGACTTTTGCTCTGCAGTCCACTGTGCAAAACTAGTCGTGGGTTAAGAATATTCAGATTGTGTGATATTCCAAGTGTCTAATCCTATTGACTGTAAATATATTTTCATTCTATATGCCCAATATGCATAATTACCGCCATTAAAAAGTGGTGTTTCTGGCAGTAGACTGACCCTCTACAAATGAACTAGTGATAGTGTTAACAGAAACGGTGTTGGTAGCCATTTTTAAAACTTTTCAAAATTCAGATTATGAAAACTTTGAAAACAAATGCTCTGGTACCAAATGTGAGAAATGCGGATTACAGATCTTGAGGCTGGAATAACACTAGAGGGGGGGACGGTAAATAGTATTTATGGATTTTTTAAATCTTTTTGAATTTTATTCAATTTAAACACCAACAAGTGCAATTCACAAACACAGATATAATCATAGAATCAGACACAGATGTAAATACTAAATAAAAGCAGTAAAGGAAAGAACGCACCAGGATTTTATACTGGTTCGGAGTTACCCTGCATCCAGTCCCGTACAATCGTATGGATTTCTTATCAAAATAATCTCCCAGATTACACCCTCGGTTTCAAGGCTATGAGGTACACCCTCCTGTATTCGAGTCCAGGGCAAACTCTCTTGATTTAACTAGGCTACAAGATCACCCAATTGATTTCCAGGGCTACAATCACACACCATTGATTTCACCGCTCAACCGCACCTTTTACTCAACAGTTTGATTTATAGAAGATTCTATAACTTCGAATAGCACTGAGATCTTATGGAGAGAGTGGAAGAGAACCAAACAAGAGATAATCAGGTTTGATTCACTTGGTATTTTGGCAGAGTAAAGTTTAGGATTCTTTAGAATAAATGTGGAAGATGAAGAGGAGAGAAAATAAATGAAATCTGGTAAAAATTCGTTTAGAACTTACTGGTCTTTATAGTAGAGCAACAGTCATATCTATTCGTGAAAGGATACGACGAATAGACACTTCTTTTGAAAATTGAAATTTGAAAATAACGGACACCATGTCGACATAGGGGGTTGAGGGATGTCGACATGCTCAAGGCAAAATTGATGTTTTGATTTTCTTATTAAAATTGGTTTCTATAATTTGTCAAAACAATTTCTAAACTTTGTAAATATATTTAAACATATAAAAGAGTTTAGAAAATAATTTTTAATATATATAATCTTAATCAATAAAGTGATTTAAAATCTGAGTATATAAATATTTTAAAGCTAAATATTTAAAACAAGAGATGGTTTAAAAAGAAGGACAATTTTGAAATCAAAATATTAAAAATGATAAAAATAGTTTTGAGGCTAAAATATTTCAAACAAGAGAGATGTCTTTTCGAAAAGAAAGTTTTGAAAACATTTTTAAAAAACAAGAGATATATTTTGAAAAACATTTTTATAAAATTAGTGGATATCAAAATAGGACCACTATATGTTCCACTAGATATTGTCGTGGGTTCCAAACCACTAGGGTTCCATCCCTTTAACAGGCTCGAAGTGGATTCCATTCCACGAATAAATTTCGAACAAAGATGGAAGTGCTTTCAAGAAGTTTTAACATAATTCTAGACTAACTACGTTATCTTGTACTGTTTGAAATCTCGAACTCTTGATAACTTGATTTCTTGATACTCACGAGTCTTCAATCTTGATATCTTCGATCTTTAAATTCATCAATCTTGTATCTTTATACTGTACAGTCTTCATTCTTGGTACCTGCATGTTTATATTATGTATATACATATATATCTAAACCATAACGTTAGTATTTATATTTTATAACAAGTCCTAAGGTTGTTGTCATCAAAACCATCATCTCAAGGACTAACAAGCTGTAACGACCCGCCATTTTGAACCATTCAAATCGACAATAATCCACACATGTCAGACTTGAATTGCTTAAAACGACAGATTGTTAATTTATATTTGGCAAAACTTAGCATATACAGTAAATAAATCAATCACAGAATCATATAATCACAAACACATAGTATTACAACAATAAGCAGCGGAATAGATAAATAGTACTTCATGAAGCTACTACAAAACATCAGAGTTTAAAGTAAATACAACAGAAATCCCAAATACATGGAAGTCTCTAATACATAAGCAAATGATAAGTCTGAACATAAACAACTGGAAAACTAAAATAACTAAAAGCTAAATGGATAAAAGATAGATTTCCAAGCAAAGCTCCAAGCTCCAAATGTAAGTCTCAAATGCTGTGACACTCAGGCTGACCCGAGCATAAAGCAAAACACAAAACACTCGAGTCAAGATTAACATTCTTATGCAACTAAATCAACTCTAGTGAAATGTCCAAGTGAAATGCAATATAACTTAAAAGATGTTGGGATTCCATCTTTTAAGGATCCGTTAAACTATCTACATACATAGTACAATACGCCACATAGATAATGTCTACAGTAAAGTAAAATATTAAAATAGCATTAATGCGTTACCCATATCCTCCTTAACACATTTTTATATACATGTCGTAGTCTATACAGTACCGTAATTCCTTCGTAAACTGGAAGGCTATCAAAGGGCACTCCATAGTGTACGGCTTAAACCAAACTCATAGTGGGTGCGATAAGGCATGTGACAAGGCACGCGAGGCAATGCCTAGGGTAGGATACTACCGTTTTACAGAACCGAGCTGGTGGTAACGCACAGCAGCCACTACCGCCCACCTCGAGACACACTCCCATAATCAAAGGTGCACCCAATCAAATGACAAAGTAATAGAATGGTATCGAAGAAGCATGCTCGATCTGCGGTGCGACCTCACTTGGCCCAGGTATAGCTCATGTTTTAGTCACATCAAGCTGACTCGCGGAAGTCAGGGCTGCGTTCGTACCTCATATAAACATCGCCAAACTATCCTACTTCATTCTGGATTCTCCACCACGTGCACAATTGTTAAAGTGGTTTTCGGTATTGGCAGAGAGTATGACAATATCCGATCCCGGTCTCTTTAACAACCAAACGCATATTTCACACCGTGGTCATTTTATCAAACAGTTCATATTTCATATCAAAATATCATATTCATTTCAAAATCATATCACTTCTGAAATCATATTCATTTTCGGAATAATCACTTCCGAAATCATATTCACTTTCGAAATCTTTATTCACTTTAAATCATATTCATTTCCAAAATCCTAACCACAAAAAAGGTTAAACCATCATATCAAAATATTCGCATTTAAATCCATTAAATCTAAATCATAATAGTTCCAACTTAAACAGTTTGAATATTGAAAGTAGTTTATATATTGGAATAGTTATACATTAAAAATAGTTTATATTTAAAAAATAAATAGGTTATAGATTAAAATAGTTTATATATTAGAAATAGTTCAAATTAGAATTGTTTCTTCCAATTTCACAGATCAATTGTAATCAACTTTAGTTCCAAAATTCAATTTAAATCAATCTCAGTTTAACAATTTCAATTAAAAAGGTTAAAGGTTCAATTCAAATTCTCACTAAAACCATTTTTAATTTATATCGATTTTAAATTCAGGTTTGAACTACAAATTTAAACCACCTCCAATTCAATAGGTTTCAAAGTTTAAATATTCAAACAATTTATAATAAGTCAATTTGTTAAATTTCATTTATATTTCAAAAAAATTCAACTTAAATTTTATTTAAATTTTGAAAATATTCACTTAATAATTTTTAATAACATTTGAATAAAATCTCAAATTACAAATTTAAATCAATATTAAATATTCAATTTTAATTTTTATTTAAATTTGAAAATATTCATTTAATTACCATTAATCAAAATCCAGTTATCAAGTCATAAAATCATATCTTTAAAATCTCAAAATAATAGGTTCAAATCAATACCTATTTAAATGCAATTCTTAAACAGATTAAATTACAAATCAAATTTAATTTACCTTTCCAACCTAAATTTATTAAAGTTATTACAAAATCTATTTTTAAAATATTAATAAAAATTTAAATAAATACTTAAATGTATTATATATATACTAATTAAATTAAATTTTATTAAATTAAATATATTTTAAATCTTTTTTTATATATTTAAAAAATAATAATAAATTTATAAGTAAAATGTTAAAATTTACATTTTCAAAACTTAATTTATAAATTTAAAATTTTCAAAACATATAATTTAAAAATCTAAATTTTACACATATATTAAAATAAAATATTTATATTATATTTTAAAAATCAATATTTATTAAAACCCATATATTTTCCTTTCAAAATTCTGGAAATCATTTAAAAATAGACCAACGGTGTCCGTATATAGTTTTCTAACCTATGGTCAAGTGATATGGATATTTATCATTTCAATTCGCAATAATTTAATATTTACGGGTATATATATCATTTCAACCAGCAATCCCAAAATTTAATATCAATAAAATCGCTTGGGTTTATCATTTCAACCCATAACGATTTTCCCTAATCTATAATATCGTTCGGGTATGTATCATTTCAACCCATAGGGATTTCCTAAACTAACAGGGAACTTGCAGAGTGAGACAAATAACATAATAACATAAAATGACATACATATCAATAGCAATCATATATCATCATAATTAATAAATTAAATATAATATATACAACAGGTTATGGTGTCATATGTCAATTAATATAAGTAAACAATTTTAAATGATAGCATATCATACTTAATGATTAAATTACTAACAAATTAAATTTTAACAGCACATTGCAGTCGACATTTCATGTGAATATAAATTTACTAAACATAAGAATGTCAATCATGAGTGATCGCTCACCTTTCGAGGCTATGAAGGTGATGATAAAATAATGGAGCAAAGCGGAGATTTACAACAAATCAAATCTAAGATCGAAGAAAAATCAATTCCAACAACACGAATCAACAACCAAGCCTTTGACGGAAAACTCCATAGCAAAATATGATGCAAAGCTAAGCCCTTGAACTTGACTTCGATGATCGAAAAAATATATGCATAATATATATATATATATATTTAGAGCAGGATAAGATTGGAGTTGGCTGTGTGTGTTTGGTTTCTTGCATCATTCATCTATAATAAGATGATCTGGCCATACATTATCATGCACAAGCATGAATTAATTAATGTTGAAGAGGTTGCGAAAGCAAAATTGCTACAACTTAAGCAAGAGCAAGGCTGACTGGAAGGACAAGGCGGCATGGTGGAGATGCAGGCTGAGTCGGGTTTTGGTGCTCGACTATTGGATGAGCGAGCAGTTATGGTGGCAATGTGGAGGGTAAGTGAGCGGAAAGGAATGACTGCAAGGCGGCCGATGCATGCTGCACGGCAAGGTCGCTGTGCTCGGGGTTCTGGGTGTGGTCGGATTGCATGGTCAAAGGAAGGCGAAGAGGCTAGTGGCTGTGGTGATGGGAAGTGGAGTGGAGAGAGGCTTGGATCAGCTGGAGGGTTTGGATGGCGTTTGGCTCGGCAGCACAAGCGGACGAAGGTTGGAGGTTCTTAGGTTATCAACTGGGTGGGTGGACTAGAGGGCTTGGCAGGGTCGGGCTATGGAGGGGACTGCTTGGGTCAGGGAGGCGAGTGGCTTGGTGGAGAGGGAAATTGGGCGGCTGCTATGGGGAGGGAGAGGCGAGCAGAACTGCTGGGTGGATGCAGTCGTGGAGGAGCGGGTGCGGAGAGGCTATAGGGTTTGGGTGTTAGGGCGTTGTTGAGGGTTGTGGCCGGAGCTGGCTATGGGTGCGGCTGTTGGCTCTCGGCTGTCATTGTTGTCAAAGGCAGAGTTGTTCGGTGCTGGTGGGTTAGTGCTTGGAAGCAGATGAAGTGAGGGTTGTGGCTGTGAAGTGGAGGGAGGTGGAGAGACGACGTGGAGATGGGGCACGAGTGGCGAACGAGTGTCATGGGAGGAGGCTCGAGGCTGTGCTTGGTTGTGGAGCGGTCGAAGCGGGTGATCATCATGGAGGGCTGGGTTATGGAGTGGGTTAGGAGGGGAAAGGAAAAGGAAGGAGATGAGATCTTACTGATATATAAACTTGTATATACTTTATATATTTTTTTCAATTGCAAATGACAGAACGAAGAGTAGAGAGAGAGAGGAGAAAATGAATAGCCGAACCAAAATAGTATATCGCAACCATTGGGAATAGAGAAAGTCAAAGCTGAATTTCTGAAAAAAATAAAGGCAAGTGGTTATTGTCTTTCTCACGGTGGGTAAATGAATGGTCGTAGGGAACCAAAAGGGCTCAAAACGGGTACCAATACGGCTAATCGTTTTGCAGATTTCGCCGTGTACCAGACGCCAAAACACACAAATGAATATACTGTGGAGATCTGCGTGAAGAGACAAACAAGATGGTACACAGATATCAATGACACGACCTACCTATCAAAACTCGATATTCGCTGCCAAAACTACTGCCAAATCGCCGAAAATAAGATAAACGGGGGCTAGAGCAGTCCAAATTTGGCGAAATGAAATATGACGTCTCATTCAGAAAATGATTTGCGTTTTTCTTATATAAAATATTCAGATTTCAAAAATATTTATTTCCAATAAATTTAAACTGATTTAAATTGAAATTTCCCAACTAAACAAACTTTCATATTCTCCGATGAAAATTGGACACTTGCTAGGCTTAAATAGACGCATACCAAATATCAAATTTTCATTGCTAAATTTAATTGTTTAATTTCATGAAATTTTTTAGTTAATTATGTTATTTAAATCGTTAAAATTTTCGGGTCGTTACAATAGCTATCTGGGATTGGGGTTTCCTTTTATTTTATTTTTTCACATTGTATGGGATGGGTATTGCTACCTGTCAGGCATGTTGACAACGCCTTTTTTTTAGTGTAGAATAAAATACATGAACGCTCTCCTCTTATAATAAAGGATCACTCATTTATCAAAATTTTTTTATAAAACAACAGCAAAGTAGATCAAATAAATTAGGCATATTTAAATTCACGGTAAAAGATTCAAATCTAAACTATACAAACAATATAAACAAATAATCAAATAAGAAGAAGGATCTGAAATATGTCAACACAATGAACATATAACCAATTGAGCTGTAGCACAAAAGGGGATCTAGATTAAATTAACAAGATTAACATATGAATAAATAGAATTTGAATGATACGTTAAGATGTAGCAAAAGCAGCACCTTGAATGAAAAACAAAGTTCCAAGGTTCAACTGAATCAACCTTTGGATTTTGCAATAATCAGGAGAAAACAACCACTTTAATATTTTATTTTATTTTATCTTTTTTTGAGATTTTAAGCCATGAAGGTCATGATGATTTCAGCCATTAAGGGAGAGGAAGAGATCAAGAGAAAGAAAAATGAATTTGTCAGGAAGAATTTGGAATGAATGGAAGAGAATTTGTTTTAAAGGGAACACTGAAACTTTTCAATTCCCTTCTTTAAAACCTTCCCTATTTAATTCCTCATTGCATCCCATCAAGTCATCCCCCTCCACCATATCATTGTTCATTAATGACCATAAAAGAGGCACGTGGGCCTCAAAAGTTTTCCAAAACCACTTAGAAATCAATATATTTAAATTCAATTTAAATATTCTATCGATATCATATATCAGTACTCACGTTTATAACTTTTATATACACACTTTATTAAATACTAACGGTATTCGGGCAAATCAAATAAACTTTAATAATTAATATTTCATAAATATTAGTTAATTCAGTTAATTTACAACGATTATAAATTAATTAAGCTGTGTGGTTTATTGGAGTATTCATCATTACAGTTGCGCGACTAAAATGTGTATATTAAGTTAGCGATTAATATCAAACAATTTGGATGTTAACATTTACATGTTGCCTTAGCTAGTGGTGTGATATTTTTGCTGAATTTATCGCTTACATGTCTTTTTGGTAGAATCTGATTTTACCTATTATTCGCGTTACCCGGTAGTAACGATTATTTACACCTATTATCTTCGTCAATGCTATATTATATTAGGACTTATGGAATTTGGTTTTGGTCAAAATTTAAATATCATCCACATTTAACTTGGTTAGTTGAAACACAAAATCTTTGATTCAATAATAACAACTATTATTAATTTTTTGCTCTGGCCAGAGACTTTGACTTTGAGCCAGAATTGATCGTGATATTAACCTCTTTCAACTTAGGAGACATCTTCTCTATTGAATAGTGTTTCACTTCCAATGCTTTAATTCAAACCCAACTATGTCATTCGATGAACAACATGCCATGACTTAACTATAGTCATGGTAAAGTGACCACATTGAAGTTCCAAAGTATTCTCAAGGCAAGGGAATTGTGTAACATTGTCACTTTGAGATTGTCTATTTGACCTTAGTTATATTAACCTACAAAAAAATCTCATGTGAGTCATTCTATAGTTATCCTGTAATTATCAACGCGTAATCCCTTGATGCCCTAGTAGCCATGAGTGTTTTCACTGTCCAACATTTGAAAAGCATTATGTACTCTAGCCTCAATGGATGTATTGATATCATGTCTCGAAACATCTTGACTAGGCATATTTAAAATAATATGTTATTTATAATGTGATGAATTCTCATGATTACAACACATGTTATTGCTATCATATAATATATCATTTAAGGCTTTTCTATTTTATATGCTTAAATTGCTTTTCTATTTAATATATTTATATTAAATAATTAATTCATATATCATAATACGATAAGTATATAATAGAAAAACACCTTCTATTTTGAACAAGGTTGGTTATTGAGTTGGATTTATGTAACAAATTATATAATTACCCTCAAGGCATACCCCTAACTCTATCAAGTATCACGGTCAACTGTAGTCAACTCAAAGGCCAAGTCTTTGGCCACAGCAGTACAACTAATAATAACCCTTAATATTGACCCAATGATTTTGTGTTTGGACCAATCAAGTTAAATGTAGATGATGTTGGAATTTTGACCAAAATCAAGTTCCACAAGTCCTAATGTGATGTAGTTTTGACAAAAAGAATTGTTGTATAATCATCGCTAACAAGTACAGCTTATTGTAGTAAAATTGGATTTTACCAAAAAGATGAGTAAGCGATAAATTCAATCAAGATGTCACATCATTAGCTAAGGTGCGTGTGAACGTTAATATTCGACTTGTCTAATATTAATCGCTGATTGAATTTACACATTTCAGTCACACAACCGTAATGATGAATACTCCAAATAAACCATACAATTTGATTAATTTATAATTATTGTAAATTAATTAATATTTATGAAATATTAATTTTTATATTTTATTTGATGTGGGTTTTGAATGTCATTAGTATTTAATAAAAGCGTATATATAGAAGTTATGTATGCGTGTATCGATATCTAATATCGATAGGAATATCTATATTAGATTTAGATAGACTAACTGATAATGGGTTTGGGAATATTTTAAGGACTATATAGCCTCCTTAAATGGTCCGTCAAATGGGCTAAGAGAAAAGGTTCAAATTGAAATTGAAAAGGAAAAAGAAGGCAAAATATCTCATGCTTTTAATTATCTTTTATCACCTTCTTATTAGATTTGATTCATTTTAGTTTTGTACTCTCTCCCCCTCCCAATCTCTTTGCCAAAAATCCATGGCATCCATGGAATAAAAATTCTCAAAATAAAACATAAATTAAATCAAAATATTCAAGGTGATTGTTCTCTCTGGATCCTTATAAAATCTGGAGTCGAATTTAGTCAAATCTAGGAGTTTTATTCTTCATTCAAGGTGCAATTTTTGGCTACATCTATAAATTAATTTCTAATTTTAATTGATTACGTAATACATGATGGTAATACAGTTAAACCCTATACATGTTGTATCTCTTTTGATTAATTGTTCATCTTATATGTATTGTTTTGATTCCTATAATTTTTCAACGAATTTATATCCGCCTAAGTTGTCTTATCTAATTTTGTTATTTTAATTGATGTTTATGAAAAAAATACTTTTTGATTGAAAACAAATTTCAATTAATTATTGTAACTTTGTGATTATCATATACATAAACATTGAAACCATTTTGAAAGCTAATTCAATGTTATGTATGTTTGTTGGTTTTGAATGTAAATTATTTTTGTCATTGTTTGCATATGTTTAAAGCTTATTTTGATTCAAAATTTAAAAGTGGACTTTTATGCAAAATCACAAACCTACTTTGAATCCTCCCTAATTTAAAGCTAGTTTCAATGTGTTAGATCTTAGTTTAAAACATACTAAAACTACAAACTTCGTATACATATATTATTTCAAATTTGAAATATAATTTGCCATTATTTATATATTTATAAATGTAAATATGTTATTTCATCTCAAAATTTGAAAAAGAGGTTTTTGTGTAATATATTTAATTTAAATTTTAAATCTTTTCTAAACTAAAACTAGATTTGAAGTTGTTTATTCAATTTTTCAAAACAAGTCAAATAGTCAAAGTCAATTTGTGTTTATACACACACACACAAAATAAATGTTATTTTGATTTTCATTGAAAAACCTATGGAAAAAAGGCATATATAAAGGGATAAATGAGTCCGTTGTAGTGTAAATCTCAACACCTATATATTGTTACATTAGCCATGTACACTACTTATATGATGCACTTGCACTTTACACACATGGGTGTATTTTATACACTCATTACGATATACGTTTAAATTTAAATTAAATTCAAACTCTTTTAAATGAATTAAATAAAACAAAGATTTTATTTAAAATATTTTAGATTGGATCTAAAATTCATTTAGACTTCATATGCCAAATAAAGGTCTAAAATGGAATATATTTTTTGAAATTCACCCATTTAACCCACTTCCAACTGACTCGGTTTCTTTATACTAAACACACTTATACCATGGTTACTTAAGTTCTTATTTTCTTGATACTATGTTTTGACTTCTATGAGTTTTGAACTTTAAAGAAATTCAAGAATATGGATATTCAATCCATATTCGTGCATGGTAAACGGCGACGTCCATGGTATATGAAATCCCAATGAAAATGTTTCACTCATAATAAGCAAGTAAACCAAAAGTTCAAGATCATGTGTTCAATATGATTGAACACTATGAGGGTTTTATTGTGTTAGAAACAACATAGGCTAAGAACTACTGGACATGCCTAGGAATTCAATCATTGAAATGTTAGTTCGATCAGTTTACTTTAATGCGACTTATTATGATATCCTTAAACGTTAAGGATGTTTGAATGCATTTCTGTAAAGATTTTGGTGCATTCTTGTAGTAAAGTTTTCCTTTTGAATGTTTTGACCTTTTGGAAATGAAAGCGAGTGCCCGAAAATAGACGTAACATATGCACAGTTAGGATGAAAAGGGTGAATGGTCACTTCTGCTTCATGAAGAGACATAGAAAATTAGAATTCTATAAAATATTAACAGATACTCAATATGAAATGAGAAATGTGGTTCATATTTCTAACGTATTTTCGTGTAGAAAATTGTTTTCTAATGAGAGTTATTTCTTTGAGTTTAAGTTATTTGATATGAAACTCTCGACAGTAAACTAGTTACAATAGATGAAATAAATTACAAATAATAAGTGATTAAATGGAGTTTCGTATTTCATACGATGTTATTGTAATGGTAGAAATACTAGGACACACCATATGACAGTCATTCGTGGATGCATCAAATTATGAAAGATTGTCATCGTAAATATTCCATGTATTATTTGTGAAATATAACTGTTCTCAGTATTGATTGAAAATGGATATAGTTTTATTTAATATGAATATTAAGAATATTCTTTAAGATAATAATAATGTTATTTGTTGTCATAGTAAAAGCGATGCATTATCTATAAAAAATACAGATGTATCTGAAAAATTTACAATTATTTTAGAATTATGGACTAATCCATATCTTTGAGATATAATTCTTTAATCATATGATTAGGAATCATATGGTACTGATGAAATATATCTCAAATGCTTAAGGACAAAACACACATTCAGTGGGAGTGACAAAAGATCTAATAAACTCTTCGAATTGATATATAAAGATATATGCAATCCAAGGTCTAAAGATAACAATTGCGGATCTACTTACTTCGTTAAATTTATCGATGAATTATCATAGACATGAGCAAACGTATCTGATATACAAGTAGTATGTTTATGATAAGTTCATAGAATATAAAAAATGGAAGTAGAAAACATAACATAACACAAGAAATAAACCAAGTCGATTTGATCGAATATGTGAGTAGATTGGAAAAGAATTCTAAATGTACCTAAAACGAATAATATTCAATCTCAAAGTCATTCCTCCATATAATACATAATGATGTAAGGAGTAATCTGACTTTGCTAGACAAAGTACGATTGATGATGAGTGAAGTTGAGTTAATTTCTTTCTGTAAGGATGCATACTAAGAGTAAGTATATATGTTAAATTTTTATTCATCTAAAGCATAGGTTACGAGATCACATTCATATAAGATCTGAATTGATAAGAAATCTTGACCTTAAATAGCTTTAGATGTGTGGTTGTCTAATTTGTGTTATGAAAGTAAGTTTTGTAAACTCAAAAATGAATCAATTTTATGCAAGTATAAAGATAGTTCATAAATGTTTATGAGTTTATATTATGCGATACTAAGAAACAATTGTTGTTTCAAGAAACCACCTTCATTTCGAAGGAATTTCATTTGAAAATTTGTGGTAGTACAATGGACTTGGATACGGTCCAAAGACTTGAGCATAGAAATTGATTGCGTAAGATGAAATAAATTAACCAAGCTTAAAACAAACACAACATATCAGAATGTCTAGTAGTAATTCTCGTACATTAAATAGAGAACATGACTTTCTTATAAACGCCAAGAAAGAGAACCGTTAGTAATAACAATTTCCTCAGTTATCAATACGCCATGAAGACTATAGACTCTGCCATATGACACAATGCTTTAAATCCAGACTTGATTTCAAATAGTTATCAAAATATGATTTTGATAGTTGTATCTAAAAGGATATAATCCACTGGCTGCAAGTATATCTTCAAGAAGATCAATGTAGTTGGAATTATATAAAGCGGTGTCGATATAAAATGACTTCATCGATTTTCAGTTGTTGAAACCAGTGAAGTAATTTTTGATAGTCAACATGCTTAGATCCACTCGGATTCTAGACGCCATTATCGTACAATTTAGTTTTGAGTTTTGGCACATTGTTGTTGAAATAGAATTCTAAATAATGGGTCAGTAGAGATTGTTTGCACATAACAACCATAACATCTCGAAATCGGTGGGAGTGATAACATGAGCTGTAAGTTTTGGATATGGTCCAAAAGTGAATACAACAATGGCATCTGATAAACATTAGAATTGAATATGTATTTTGACGGAAAAATCAAATAGTTTGATTTTCAATCAAAATAAAGATGAAGTGTGTGTTTGTAACAAAATTATTAAAGGTACTAAAGTATTTTTAAATTATAAGTAAACAACATACTATTGATTGTTAACGATGTACTCATGTTAAAATCAGTTTTAGATTAGTTGTTTAATACTTAATATTGGATATGAAAATGGCATCCTTTATAATTGGCTTAAAAGGATGTTAGGAATTGTTCCAAATGATATATACAAACATAATATTAAAATGTTCAATGTGGTGCATATGATTTGACTCCCTTATGCATTGATGGTAGGAATGATCATATATGCTATGTTGTTAACTATATCGAATTTCGATTATGTAATTGGTGCGTAGAGAAAATCCGAATCAAGATCAATAAATGATAGTTAAGAGCATCCCAAATAATTATTTATGGAAATAATGAACTCGTAATGAAGAAGTATTCGAACTCGAATTTCATAACGATATCGGATGTAACAGGTCAATCATATATTCATGTTTAATCTTTGTTAAGTAGCTTTAAGTTGGACATGTTCCAAATAAGTAGTTGTAGCCGATTCAACTAAAAGGCTAAGTGCGTCGCCTTGAATAGCACCGCAATAAAAGCTATATATATATATATAATGCACAAATTTGTAGCTGTGCTATGAGTGATTCCAAATGTTGAGAATCCTATATCATTATTTGTGATGATAATGTCGTGATACATATCACAAATGGAACCCAAGGTT
Source organism: Allium fistulosum (assembly GCA_030737815.1). Lineage (NCBI taxonomy): Eukaryota > Viridiplantae > Streptophyta > Magnoliopsida > Asparagales > Amaryllidaceae > Allium > Allium fistulosum. Next base: position 137,862,468 of record CM060902.1, on the reverse strand, counting down.
CACAAGGGTCAAGAAGCATACTCCGATAATTTCACATCATAAAGGTAATTTATCAAAGATAGAGAGGTCTTGATTGATAAAGTAGATAATAAAACAATATAGCATATTCGTTCACGAAGTGACTAACACGATCAATTCTGAGTAAACCGATGGAAGGTATGGGACTAAATCCATAATTGACCCTAAGTGCAAGTGGAAGATTGAGAGAGTTAGGAGTATGACCTAGGTGCAATTATACAATTTGTTACATATATCTAACTCTATAACCAATCTTGTTTGGAATTAAGGTGTTTGATTTATATTGTGTACTTTGTTACATAGTGATATAATTAATTAAGTAATTAACAATAAGTATATAAATAAGAAAATCATTAAATAAAATGTTATGTGATTGTAGTTGCAAATAGTTGCAATCGTGAGTTATTAATCACAATACAAAATAATATTTTGTTTTAAATATTCCTGACCAAGATGCTATGAGAAAAGATATCGATACATCCGTTGAGACCAGAGTACATAATGCTCTCCAAAAGCTAGGCAGCGTAGAAATCATAGTTGTTAGGGGGCACCAAGGGATTACGTACTCATAGTTATTGGATGACTATGAAATGACTCGTCCGAGAGTTTCCAATTGGTTTATAACAACTAAGTCAAATAGAAAATCTTAGTGTAACGATGTCACATAGTTCTTTCGACTTGAGAATACTAGGGAACTTCAATGTGGATACTCCACTTTGATTACAGTTAAATCATGACATAACGACCATTGAAAGAATATAGTTAAGTTTGAGTGGAAGCATATGAAGTGAAGCATTATTCAACAGAGAACTCGTCTCCTCGGTTGTATGAGGTTAGTATTACGGTCAACTGTAATAAACTAAAAGTCAAAATCTCTGGCCAGAGTAGAATGATTATTAATAAATGGTATTATATAACCAAGTACTTTTATATGGACTAATCGAGTTGAATGCGAATAATATTGGAGAATTTACCAATACCAAACTTCGTATATCCTAGAGTGATATAGTGTTGACGAAGAGAACATGTGCAAATTATTGCTAAAAGGTAACACTTAAGAAAATGTAAAATTAGATTTTACCAATGGGATCTATAAGCGATGAATTTGATCAAACTGTCATACTACTAGCTAAGGTAACATGTGAAATTTAATATTTGAATTGTTCGAATATTAATCGCTGACAGAATTCACACTTGTGAGTCGCATAACTGAATCCATTCAGTCTTCGAAGTACCAGTTAGTTTAATTAGTTTATATTTGTTATAAATTAATTAAATTAATTAATATTTAGAGAAAATTATGAGCTTCACTTTACACACATGGATTATTTTATACACTCATAATGATATACTTTTAAATCTAGATTAAATTCAAACTCCTTTAAGCAAATAAAATAAAATAAAGATTTTATTTAAAATATTTTAGATTGGGTCTAAAATTCATTTAGACTTCATAGGCCCAATAAAGATCAAAAACGAATTTTTTTTTGAAATTCACCAATATAACTCGCTTCCAACTGGTCTAGTTCCTTTATACTAAACACATCTATAACATGGTTACTTAAGTATTTATTTGCTCGAGATTGTATTTTGTCTTTTATGAGTTTTGAACTCAAAAGAAATACAAGAATATGGATATTTGATCCATATTCAAGCACATACAAAAACTACATGGTGAACAGTGGTGTCCATGTTATACGAAATCCCAATGAAAATGTTTCACTCGTAATAAGAAAGTAAACCAAAGTTCAAGATCATATGTTCAATACGATTGAACATTATGAGGTTCTCGTTGCGTTAGAAGCAACACAGACTAAGAAATACTAGACGAGCCAATGAATTCGATCATTGATATGTTTGTTTGACCAGTTTACTTCAGTGTAACTTATTCTTATATCTTTAATGTTAAGGATGTCGTAAAGTGTTTGGTTCAGTCTTGTAGTAAAGGTTTCCTTTTGAATGGTTTGACCTTTTGGAAAAGAAGAAGCGAATATTCGAGAGTATATGAAACATATGCATAGTTGGAATGAAGAGAGTGAATGGTCGCTTATGTCTCATGAAGAGACATCGAAAATTAGAATTTTATAAAATACTAATGGATACTTAATATGAAATGAGAAATGTGATTTCTATTCCAAATGTATTTTCATGTAGAAAATTGTTTTCTAATGAGAATTATTTCTTTGAGTTCAAGTTATCTGATCTGAAACTCTCGACTGTAAACTAGTTACAATAGATGAAATAAATTACACATAATAATTGATTGAATGGAGTTTCATATTTCATACGTTGTTATTGTAATGGTACAAATAATGGGAGCATAACATATGACACTCATTAGTGGACACATCAAGTTACAAAAGATTGTCATCAAAAATATTCCAAGTATTATTTATGAAATATAACTATTTTCAGTACTAATTGTAAATATATATATAGTTTTATTTTAAGATGAATATCAAGAATATTCTTTAAGATGATCAATAATTATGTTATTTGTTTTCATAACAAAAGTGATGCATTAGCTATAAAAAAATATAGATGTATCTCAAAAATTTACTATTATTTTGGAGTTATAGACTAATCCATATCTTTGAGAATAATTTTTTAATCATATAGTTAGGAATTATATGGTAATGATGAATTATATCTCAAAAAATCAAGAAAAAACACCCATTCGGTGGAAGTGATAAAAGAGTTAATAAACACTTCGGATTTATGTTTAAAGATATATCCAATCAGGGTCAAACGATACCAAAAGCGGATCCACTTATTCCGTCAAATTTACCGATGAATTATCATAGACATGAATATGTGTATTTGATACATAAATAGTATGTCTATGATATGTTCATAGAATATAAAAAATGGAAGCAGAAAACATAACATTCAAATGAAATAAAACAATTTGATTTGATCAAAGAAGTAAGTATATTGGAAAAGAATTCTGAATGTACCTAAAACAAATAATTTAACATTCTAGAAAAAATATTACTAACTTATATTCAAACATATGGATTATTTAAATATTTGAAATATTAATTTAATGGATTTAATAGACTTATTTAACTCCTTTTAATTAATGAATAATAATGGTGAACTCATTTTGTAATTTTATGTACAATAATAAATAGTTTGAATAAATAACAAGAAAATCAATTGTCAATAAAATGACTTGATTTTTAAATGACGTATTTTTAAACGAGTTTAAAGGATTTTTCTATAATTTTTAATTTGGAAAATACTTAAATTTTTGTCTGACGTATTTTACGGGACGTCGGTATCTTTGAAATTTCATAGAATAAGATAACCGGTTTATTTTATTGTTGTTTGGGGACCATGTCGTCTTTTTGTGCACGATCGTATTTTTATTTCTATCGTTCGCAGTTCATACGTGAATGTGATATTGTATAGCGTAGTTGTAACAACCCATATTTTTAACAAATATTTTAAATTAATTTATTTGAAAACATTGATTTTAAATTTGAAATTTTGGAATTTTCCCATGTATTTTGGATTTTTGGCTAATTTATTTTCCCAATATAATAAAATAATGATTTTCTAGAAATTTATATTTTTGTTCAACTTTAGTCAAACTTTGAGTTCAGTTGAAATTTTAAATTTCCAATCTTTTTCTTTGAAACAGTATTTGTTTCTGATATTCGTTCTGCTTTTCGTTTTGTTATATTCTGTTCATACTTTTTAAATCTGATAAATTCATCGTTTTACAAAAAATTATTTTTAGTATTTTATTATCTATATTTTTCTATGTTATTTCTATTTTATTTTAGTTTTGGACTTTGTTTATTAATTTGTTGATTTGAACTTGTTTGTTTTGGGTTTGACAAGTGGGCTTGGAAATTCAAGAGTCATAGGTTTTCTTTTCTTTAATGTGATGTGTGCCTTTTCCTTTTCCTTCTTAGCCGTGTATTTACTTTCCAATAGATGTACATCTCATTTCCATTTTCATTTCTAACAAAAACAAAAAGTTTTAAAGTAAGTTTCCATGGCTTCCTTCTTCTTTCTCTTTTCTTTTTCTCCTTTCTTTTGTTTTCTTCCCCTTATGTTAATTCGGCCATCACCATGCTCCATCCTTTTGCCGATCATCTCACCACCACTACCACCTCCATGACCGGCCTCCACCATCCCACCATCACCCCATGTGTTGTCATGACCACATAAATCCAAACCCACCTCCTATTTGCCTTGCAAACCATAACCGAACTCCACTTATACATCACCTTCCTTTTTGCCTCGGCCACCATCATTTCCACCACCTCCTTGCTTTGCTTTGCCATGACTAGAACCCACTCCAGGCCGTGACTAGACCTGACCCAAACCATGAACCCAGGCCGAGCACACTAGCCTAGGGCCGAACCCAAATGCACATGACTTTTCATCTTGCCTTGCCTCTTTACCTTCCATGACCATTTGCCTTCATGTAACTCCTATCTCTTCATATTCTAGTGTAATGACCCTAAAAGAAAATTAAAATAAAATGAAAAATATACATTTATATTAAGAAATTCTGAAATTATATATATATATTGCATCAAAAAAAAATTGGAACTCAAAAATAAATATAGCTCTATGTCCAAAGAATTATGCAAATACATACATATGGGGTGTTTTCTGTTTTATATAAAGATAGAATAAAAATGAAGTTTAATAAAAAGGTTTATATGTCTTATAATTGTGCTAAAAATAATTAGCATAATATATGTGATTTTTATTTAAATATAGAAGGAGTCACTGATTTGACAAAGAGGCAGAAATATATATATATATATATATATATACATACAGAATCAAATAAAAATTTCCATATCTTATATTTATTTCAAGCAAATAATATGGGTGAATGATTTTTACATTACATAATAAGGTATGATAGTATGCATGATTGAATGGAGATAATAGATAGGTAGAAAATACAAAGAAGATTTTTAGATTCCTTAAACTTATAAAAAGAAATGAATAAAGGATCACATGCATATGGCATGAATAAAATGGAGACATGAAAATAGCATGCAGAGTTAAAAATGCATGATCCCCGAAATAACTAATTAAAGTAACCCAATGTATGCATTTCCAACTTAGGACCACACAGGAATGTTATATGTACATGAACACCTAAGTGTATCAAGGGAATTACCCATTTTCTTAAACCCTAGAATGGATTTATAAATAACTGCACATAACCAAATCCATCACTCTCTCGGGATCAAAAAAAAGATAAAATAAACTAGGAGAAACACTAGCTTGAGGCTTTGGGGGATTTGCTGTTCAAAGGATTAAGGCAGTGAAAGGAAAACATTAGGTGAGTATTTATCCTTTGTATGCAATGGCATTAAGTCCTATTGCAGGCAGCCTAAAATATTATTATGAGTCATTTAAATCTCTGAATTGATTTGTTATGGGTGATATGGATGTTTGTTTGTGCATTTTTGTTTGGAGTATTAATCTGTAAGTGGGCTTTTGGTGTTAACATGATTTGAGCATTCTTGTTCTATCTTATTATCATTAAACATGGATATAGATTAAACATGGGAACATGGGGTTGAACCAGAAAAATATACAAGCAGTTATATCTTTCTGAAATATGAATGAAAGAAAAACTAAATTGGTCACTTGGGAGTTAGTCAATGATCTGCTTACTTCAGGTGGGAGCAAGTATATGCATGGTGCAACTGCACCCTAAGGCCTTTGTGTGTTGGAATAATTTAAACAACCTGGGAGTTTCCTTCACAATGCATACATAGTGTTCATTTGACAAGGAGTTAAAGACCATAAAATAAATGGGGACAGGGGTTTAAAAAATCTGGGTTATAAATATCCAGATATGGTGTTAATTTAATCAAGATAAACACTGTTCATTGATTAGTTGCTAGGTGAAAATTTGGAGTATAAAACCTGAGTTTATTTATCTAGATTTGGGGAGAATGAATTAAGAATTGTATATATGTTTATTTTAACTGTTTGCTGTGTATTGTTTAAATAGATGAATGTGTTTGTATCTCTTTATGAACCAAAACATGCTAAGTATAAAAATCTGTTAAACTAGGAAGGCACTGCAAGATTATCAAAAAAAAATTATGAATATGTATACAAAATTGATAAATGCTCATACCAGTGAAAACTGACCCTTTTGGTTGCCCTTGCAATCATCTGGGTGTCTTAAAAATTCTTTGGGGAAGCTAAATGAATTGCTTGCAGGAAATTGAAGTTGGCTTGATGAGTAAAGAAGGCATTGGCTGCTAGTATAAATAAGAGAGACTTGTTTTAAAAATTTGCAGTTGCATTGTAATGAAATTACTAGTCAAGTTTTATTTCTGTAATTGAAGTTACTTGTAGGAAACTTTCTAAGTATTTGGGTTGAAAATATGTACTTAAGCAAAACCTGTTGTGAGTGATCATTGATGATGTTTAGTTAACTACTAATTTATTTTATGAATGTCTGATTTGGAGAAAATAAGGAGATAGACATATCATATACATATGATATGTGCATATATATATATATATATATATTTGATCTCTGATTTTTATTGCTTATATTTTGTCTTATGGAAATTAAAAAGCTAAGGGGATTGATTTTCTTTAAATGAACTCTCAAGATTTTAGTAGAATATTCAAGTGAAATGAATTTGTGCATGGCAGGTAAGTGATATTGGCATATGCACGAATTCTGGAAATTTGTATGTAATTGAGTATTTAAATTTAACCTCTGAGACGTCTGTCATAAAAATTTAGACGTCTGAAATCAAATTTAGACGTCTGTCACAAAAAAATTAGATGTCTGAATTTAGTTCAAAATGTTTTTTTACTCTCTGTTTAAAATTTAGACACTCTGAGACGTCTGTCATAAAAATTTAGACGTCTGAGATCAAATTTAGACGTCTGTCATAAAAAATTTAGATGTCTGAATTTAGTTCAAAATGTTTTTTTACTCTCTGTTTAAAATTTAGACACTCTGAGACGTCTGTCATAAAAATTTAGACGTCTGAGATCAAATTTAGACGTCTGTCACAAAAAATTTAGATGTTTGAATTTAGTTCAAAATGTTTTTTACTCTCTGTTTCAATTTTAGATCTCTGAGCCGTCTGTCATAAAAATTTAGACGTCTGAGATCAAATTTAGACGTCTGTCATAAAAATTTAGACGTCTGAACTGCTGATTTTGCCTAATTTGCCTATTTAGAAAAGAAATAAGTGGCTATGTCAATAGCTTGTATGGTATTTTGATTTCTATTTGATTTAAATTCCCTCTGATGAAAAAAAATAAAAAAAATAATAATAATAAAGAAACAATTGTATATCATCAAATATACAATTGACTTAATTTGTTTGTACACTGATATGATTATATTGGTAAAACCAGGGTCTTGGGAAAAATATTTGGAAATTATATAAATATTCAAATATAAAAGAATTGGGGTTTAGTGGTGAATTCCTCTTGAAAGTTTAGAAAAAAAAAATTCTATGGGTTATAGAGTGAGGGTCACCACAGTTGGTATCAGAGCTATGTTTTAAATAACATAGTAAATATTGTTGTATGCAACATGGCAAGGTAGTGGCCTATGCATCAAGACAGCTTAAACCCAATGAAACCAAGTATGCAACTCATGATCTAGAATTAGCTGCAATAGTGTTTGCACTAAAACTATGGAGGCATTATTTGCTTGGGGCAAAATTTGAATTATTACAGATCATCAAGCACTGAAATATTTATTTTCTCAAAAAGATTTAAATATGAGGCAAGCAAGGTGGTTGGAGTTTCTAGCTGCATATGATTTAGATATTTTGTACACTCCTGGAAAAGCTAATAGAGTGGCGGATGCTTTGAGCAGAAATCATGTTAGATTAGCCAGTTTGATGATTGATGAATTTAAAAACCTTGTAGTGCTTAGGGAGGCAGATATATACAGCAAGGATGAAGTGAATTTTAAAGAACATGGTGATATGGTAGAGTATGGTACACTGGGAATAATCACAGTGAAGTCTAATCTGGTGGAGAAAATTGGTAGCATGCAGAATCTGGATCAAAGCTTAAAGGAGAAGAAAGAAATGTTATTAAATAACCTTGAGTCAGAGAATTTTAAAATAGATTCCAAGGGTTATTTGAGGAAAAATGATAAGCTTTGTGTACCAAACATTGCAGAGTTGAAGGAAGAAATCATGAATGAGCATCACAAGACCAAGTACACCATACACCCTGGTGGTACTAAAATGTATCATGATTTAAAAAGAAGCTACTGGTGGCCAGGAATGAAGCAAGCAGTGGCAAGATATGTGGCAAAGTGTTTCACATGTCAACAAATTAAAGCAGACCACCAAAAGCCTTCTGGCATGTTGCAACCTTTGGAGGTACCTCAGTGGAAATGGGAAAGTATTTCCATGGATTTTGTGGATGGTTTGCCTAGAACTAAGAAAGGCAATGATAGTATATGCGTAATTGTTGATAGACTAACCAAATCAACACACTTTGTCCCTGTCAGGTCAGATAGAAATGCATCTAAGCTTGCACAATTATTTATTAAGGAAGTGGTGAGGCTACATGGTATACCCAAGACCATTGTAAGTGATAGAGACACTTTGTTCACCTCAAGATTTTGGGAAAGCTTCCAAGAAGCAATGGGAACACAACTTTGTTTAAGCACTGCCTACCATCCTCAAAGTGATGGGCAAACAGAGATAGTGAATAAAATATTGGAAGATTTACTTAGAGCATGTGTGCTTGATTTTGGGGGTAATTGGGAGGATCATATTCACTTGGCAGAATTCACTTACAACAATAGCTATCAATCAACAATAGGAATGGCTCCCTTTGAAGCCTTGTATGGGAGACCCTGCATGTCTCCTGCCTGTTGGTTGGAAGAAGGAGAGGGTGTAATATTGGGGCCAGATCATGTTAAAGAAACTTCCAACATGATTGAATTAGTTAGGCATAGAATGAAGGCAGCACAATCAAGACAGAAGTCTTATGCAGATAGAAAGAGAAAGCCAATGGAGTTTGAAGTAGGAGAGCATGTTTTTCTGAAGGTATTACCAATGAAGAAGGTGTTCAGGTTTGGGAAATCTGGTAAGCTATCACCAATATTTGTAGGACCATATGAAATTATGCAAAGAATTGGTGCTATGGCCTACAAACTTAAGTTACCTGAGGAGTTGAGTGGTGTGCATCCAGTATTTCATGTTTCTCAATTGAGAAAATGGGTGCATGATGAAGGAGCAATTCTGGAGTCACATACTCAAATTCAAGTCCAAAAGAATTTGATTTATACAAATGAACCAGTAGGGATAGTTGCCAAGGAAGAGAAAAAGTTGAGGAATAAGGTGATCAAACTGGTAAAAATTCAATGGAGCTTGGACACTAATGATTGTACATGGGAGGTTGAAGATAAAATGAGGGCTAAATACCCCAATTTGTTTACTGATGGAGAGGTATGTTTAAGCAGCTTATGATGATTTTTCTAAAATATTCTTATATATATTGTTTGCTTTCATAAACTGTGAGTATGGGGTTATGGAGTTAAAACAGGCTATAGATTAGTATTTCTTTTTTTAATTGGAGAAAAATTATGGGGACATAATTCCTTTAAGGGGGAGGGTATGTAATGACCCTAAAATAAAATTAAAATAAAATGAAAAATATACATTTATATTAAGAAATTCTGAAATTATATATATATATATTGCATCAAAAAAAATTGGAACTCAAAAATAAATATAGCTCTATGTCCAAAGAATTATGCAAATACATACATATGGGGTGTTTTCTGTTTTATATAAAGATAGAATAAAAATGAAGTTTAATAAAAAGGTTTATATGTCTTATAATTGTGCTAAAAATAATTAGCATAATATATGTGATTTTTATTTAAATATAGAAGGAGTCACTGATTTGACAAAGAGGCAGAAATATATATATATATATACATACAGAATCAAATAAAAATTTCCATATCTTATATTTATTTCAAGCAAATAATATGGGTGAATGATTTTTACATTACATAATAAGGTATGATAGTATGCATGATTGAATGGAGATAATAGATAGGTAGAAAATACAAAGAAGATTTTTAGATTCCTTAAACTTATAAAAAGAAATGAATAAAGGATCACATGCATATGTCATGAATAAAATGGAGACATGAAAATAGCATGCAGTGTTAAAAATGCATGATCCCCGAAATAACTAATTAAAGTAACCCAATGTGTGCATTTCCAACTTAGGACCACACATGAATGTGATATGTACATGAACACCTAAGGGTATCAGGGGAATTACCCATTTTCTTAAACCCTAGAATGGATTTATAAATAACTGCACATAACCAAATCCATCACTCTCTCGGGATCAAAAAAAAAAGATAAAATAAACTAGGAGAAACACTAGCTTGAGGCTTTGGGGGATTTGCTGTTCAAAGGATTAAGGCAGTGAAAGGAAAACATTAGGTGAGTATTTATCCTTTGTATGCAATGGCATTAAGTCCTATTGCAGGCAGCCTAAAATATTATTATGAGTCATTTAAATCTCTGAATTGATTTGTTATGGGTGATATGGATGTTTGTTTGTGCATTTTTGTTTGGAGTATTAATCTATAAGTGGGCTTTTGGTGTTAACATGATTTGAGCATTCTTGTTCTATCTTATTATCATTAAACATGGATATAGATTAAACAGGGGAACATGGGGTTGAACCAGAAAAATATACAAGCAGTTATATCTTTATGAAATATGAATGAAAGAAAAACTAAATTGGTCACTTGGGAGTTAGTCAATGATCTGCTTACTTCATGTGGGAGCAAGTATATGCATGGTGCAACTGCACCCTGAGGCCTTTGTGTGTTGGAATAATTTAAACAACCTGGGAGTTTCCTTCACAATGCATACATAGTGTTCATTTGACAAGGAGTTAAAGACCATAAAATAAATGGGGACAGGGGTTTAAAAAATCTGGGTTATAAATATCCAGATATGGTGTTAATTTAATCAAGATAAACACTGTTCATTGATTAGTTGCTGGGTGAAAATTTGGAGTATAAAACCTGAGTTTATTTATCTAGATTTGGGGAGAATGAATTAAGAATTGTATATATGTTTATTTTAACTGTTTGCTGTGTATTGTTTAAATAGATGAATGTGTTTGTATCTCTTTATGAACCAAAACATGCTAAGTATAAAAATCTGTTAAACTAGGAAGGCACTGCAAGATTATCAAAAAAAATTATGAATATGTATACAAAATTGATAAATGCTCATACCAGTGAAAACTGACCCTTTTGGTTGCCCTTGCAATCATCTAGGTGTCTCAAAAATTCTTTGGGGAAGCTAAATGAATTGCTTGCAGGAAATTGAAGTTGGCTTGATGAGTAAAGAAGGCATTGGCTGCTAGTATAAATAAGAGAGACTTGTTTTAAAAATTTGCAGTTGCATTGTAATAAAATTACTAGTCAAGTTTTATTTCTGTAATTGAAGTTACTTGTAGGAAACTTTCTAAGTATTTGGGTTGAAAATATGTACTTAAGCAAAACCTGTTGTGAGTGATCATTGATGATGTTTAGTTAACTACTAATTTATTTTATGAATGTCTGATTTGGAGAAAATAAGGAGATAGACATATCATATACATATGACATGTGCATATATATATATATATTTGATCTCTGATTTTTATTGCTTATATTTTGTCTTATGGAAATTAAAAAGCTAAGGGGATTGATTTTCTTTAAATGAACTCTCAAGATTTTAGTAGAATATTCAAGTGAAATGAATTTGTGCATGGCAGGTAAGTGATATTGGCATATGCACGAATTCTGGAAATTTGTATGTAATTGAGTATTTAAATTTAACCTCTGAGACGTCTGTCATAAAAATTTAGACGTCTGAAATCAAATTTAGATGTCTGTCACAAAAAATTTAGATGTCTGAATTTAGTTCAAAATGTTTTTTTACTCTCTGTTTAAAATTTAGACACTCTGAGACGTCTGTCATAAAAATTTAGACGTCTGAGATCAAATTTAGACGTCTGTCACAAAAAATTTAGATGTCTGAATTTAGTTCAAAATGTTTTTTTTACTCTCTGTTTAAAATTTAGACACTCTGAGACGTCTGTCATAAAAATTTAGACGTCTGAGATCAAATTTAGACGTCTGTCACAAAAAATTTAGATGTCTGAATTTAGTTCAAAATGTTTTTTACTCTCTGTTTCAATTTTAGATCTCTGAGCCGTCTGTCATAAAAATTTAGACGTCTGAGATCAAATTTAGACATCTGTCATAAAAATTTAGACGTCTGATCTGCTGATTTTGCCTAATTTACCTATTTAGAAAAGAAATAAGTGGCTATGTCAATAGCTTGTATGGTATTTTGATTTCTATTTGATTTAAATTCCCTCTGATGAAAAAATAAAATAAAATAAAGAAACAATTAAATATCATCAAATATACAATTGACTTAATTTGTTTGTACACTGATATGATTATATTGGTAAAACCAGGGTGTTGGGAAAAATATTTTGAAATTATATATGTCACATACCGAAATTTTCGACTTTCGAAAATTCGACATCGATACTCACTTTATCGACTGCCGAGAAATCGAGTGCCGGAAACTCCAATAGTGAGGGTTTTAGAAAGAAGAAATAGAAGAAAAAGAGGTAGAAGAAAAGATAGAAGAAGAAGAGAAGAACAACAGAACAACATCAGAACAGAAAACAATATCAGAATCTCACATATCGCAGCGGAACAATATATAATAAATAAACACTAGTCTTTTAAAACAAAGAATTATATCAGTTTTTATACATACATCAATCAGAGTCAATATACAACAATGGACAGTTATATAAACCTGTCCTCATACAGAATACACAGCGGAATAAATAATATCAGATACAAATACTACGTCTCGTCATCCAGCTTATCTCCAAAGCTCCAGAATATCCAGAATATCCTGATAACCTAACTCTAGACTGCCCGTGTGGAAATTGGTGGGCACCCAGAGTTTAGAAGGGAAACAATAAACTCCGAGTCAGTCATGGTGACTGGTGTGAGATCGTAAAATAGTTTATCTTTAAAATAAACAACAGGAAAACTTTTAATGTCAATTCGCAATGCTTTTGGAAAATGAAACTACCATAAGACCTCCCACCACACACACAATGCAAACGCAGACTTGGAGGAGATTTCTTCTTATGATAGTCAAAGATGCTTACTACGCAAAATCAAATCATTTTGGATATTATTATTAGTGCATAGTGGAAAACATTTCGAAAGTAGAATATAAATCTTAGCCAGCATAGGTACCATTATATTATGCCTGCTATAGCTGCCTCCTGAGGAGACAGAATATACAATTGAAATCGTAAAGGCTCGTATTGTTTCTTTGGATTTCCAACAAATGGTCAGGCTAAGGAACTTCCTATCCACGATGGGTACGTCCCTGGAATAGACGACCCGAGAACCTAACCGGATCTCTGCCAACACAAGGCCGGGTTACCTCTGCAAAAATAGGTAACTACTGACACGCGTATGCCATCCCCCGATCGTAACCGATCTTCCCGAGGATCCCCGATTCGCAACAACCACAAAGAAATAAATTTTTGCAGCAACCACAGAGGTTAAGTATCTGGGCTCCATACCATGATACCACCTTTATCCAGAAGGAATGACATACACTAAGGGGCGCTACTCCCTAGAACCTTGCCGCATCCTTCCTGTTTCGACCATTTCCGGGGTGTGAGGCTCGACGAAGTCTCGTCCACAAAGCTACGCTTTCTCAAAAAGCCCTGCTTCAGGTCAAACAAAATAATCAACCTATGATCACAAAGATATAAGATCAAACAAATGATCATATCACAAATGATCAAACACTGATCATTTCACAGCAACACTCAGTATGCCACGTTACCAAATTGGGATATATCGCTGATAAATTTCAACTACATAACCTCTGAGCTCGTACGTCTCAGAGAAGGGTGTTAAGCTAAGAGAATAAATTCTCCGCCACCAACAGAAATGTATTTGAAAGAAATCAGCTTTATATCTCAAATTGTAACGTCAGACACATAATCCATACAAGTCTGTTCCGGGATCGAACAGAACCGAAGGCACTTCTCACGAAGCCCTTGCACATCCGGATAAATTTCTAATCACGTCCGGACTTCCCGTCACTAAGGGTGATAAAACCTCTAAACCGGAGATCAGCCGATGTAGAGTAACTCGACGGTAATCCTTCCGTTTTCAAAAATATCCGGTCTTCAACACCGGTCTTCAAATGCAATTCATAACGACGTATCACATATTCGGAATGGGTTATACGACCCCATGGTCCTTTCCCGGCTAACCCGAATAGTGAGCGATTATTCAAAAATAAGTGTGGCATTCAAATTCATCCAATTCACAACAAATACCATTCAGGGTAATTATTGATAGTCGGTTATTTAACTATCAATAAAGATGCGCAACATCATCAGATTCCAAATAATTTTCCAAATTATTTAATTTCCAAAAATATCTTTACTAGATATATTATAATTTCCACACTTAACCGTTTGAAAACAATTTCAAATCAATTTCCACATTTCAGTTTATCTTTGAAGATAAAATCTCAAAACAGTTCATTTCATATTGGAAAAGCATTTCCATACTTATTTAAAAATAAGTCAGCGATTCACAAATCCATTTATTTTCAACGTTTGAAAATATTCGATATACTTAAATCAAATTAAGTATATATTCATTCTTTAAGGAAAATATTCTTTTAACACATTTATTTGGGTCAAAACGAATGTTACGTAAAACATCGTTACGACGACCCAAAATCACTAGTATAGGGATTCGAAAATTAAGATAGATATGTAGATCCCAATACTATATAAAACATTTCCTTTCGGAAACCATTTACTATAACAACAGTGTTATAGTCCACCATTTCCTTAAATTTCTCGAAAACGTCTATTTCAACAATAAATGTTGAAATCTATGCTTTTGATTCATAATACATTTTAAAACATCTTTAAAATGTTTAACTTCATTTTTTTATATCACTTCTTCAAAAATGAATCCATTTTATTCAATAATATATTCACTGTCCAAAATCGTGAATATACTTCACTTAACCCAATTTCAATCTTTTCTACACATTTATTTCAAAGAAAATTCGCTATCCAAAATCGCAAATATATTTCCTTTAATGACCTCCTATATTTGATTTACCAAATTTAATTGATTTCGAATTTATAAAACAACGTTTATAAATTCTCTTTCTATTTTATAACAACTTTGACTTATAAAATCTTCTTTTTTATTAACTTCGATCAATATTCCCTTTAAAGGCAAAAATCTAGTTTATAAGTAAAGTTCTTATAATCATTCATTCTACAACTTCATGCTTTATAAATCTATAAATTTCATATCTTTACAATTTATAATTCTATACATTTCATATCTTCACATTTTTATAATTATAAATTTCATATCTTCACATTTTTATAATTATAAATTTCATATTACTTATAAAACTCATTTTAAAATTCCAATAACTTTAATTGATAAATATCAATTTGATACATTCTTTATATACATTGGTTTAATAATTCAAAAATCTCAACTTAAACCATTTTATAAATTTCTTAACTCTTTATTTCAAAAGAAATTACTTTTTTGTTAAAATTCACAAAATCTTAACTTTTATAACTTAAAAGTTTTAACGTTTATCTATTTAAAGTAAATCAATTCAACAATTTAAATAAACGTATATTTTCAAAGATCCCTTTTAAAATCAACATCGTTATTTTTAAATTTCAAAATTTGAATCCAATGATGCAACACATCAATTAGTCCATCACAACATCAAACATCATATATCATCATATGATAACAGAATATATATCAACATCTGTAAATAAATAAATACAGTTAAGGAATCCAGTTGGATCCCTCCAACCTGTTTCCCTGCATCCAAAGACGTTAGCACAATACCATTCCACTTTGAGGTTGAATATCGCGGTATATGGGTTTTTATAAAAATCCGCTTACTAACGGCGCAATAGGGTCTCATCCGCTATACGAGGCGGGAAATCAATCAATCCAATATATACATATGCCAATATGTATATATTGCTATATATATAGATATATCCTATCATATCTAATATCACATCCAAATAACAATCAATAACTGCAATTCAAATTTAAATCTGAGTGAGAAGATCTCACCTTAGCTTTTAATTAGCAAACCAATCCAATCCTTCTTTTGTTTTCTCGACTTTAACCTTGTATAAACAATTTCATACAATCTATCAATATTCGAAAGACTGACCAATTAATTTTCGTTTCAATCGTTTTAGATTAACAAATTTCTCCTTTAATAATTTTATTTAACTACAATTTAACTTTAAAACTCAATTTCTCTTTACTAATCTATTAAATTAAATCGAATACCCTTTTAAAAATCTTAAGGTAATTAATATTAATTTTAAACCAATATTTTTTTTTTAAATTTCTAAACAAATCCCTTTGAACTGCCTATACACTTATAAAAATATTCAATATAGATTTTGAAAAATCTATTTTATATAAATGCTTATATTTTCCCAAAATCTAAAATAATTTCTGTTTTGCATATATATATTTTTAAGATTAAATAAATTTTCACTTTTAAACTTGATATTAAATCGAGATCAACAACAAAATGTACTTCACTGTAATCAAAAATTAAATCGAGGAAATGAAGTTCGTATACCTCACTTACGAACCCAGATCAAAATCTCTGCCGATGCTCGAACGCGCCTACCAAAAAAAATCAAACGCGCTTCCTCCATTCGAACGAACACCTCGTTCTTCCTCAGTCGCAGTCGAAACCCACTTCTCAAATACGAGACGAAGCCACCATCGATGTTCGACCACCCATCTTCCAGACGTTGCCACAGACCACCACTGCTTCGCCAAAAACAGCGTTCACAAAACTCAAGTTAACACCCACGTACGTGAGCTTTCCCCTTTGCCGCGATCGCACTCGAGTCGCCGGAGCACACGACCAACAGCAGCCCTCACCGATTCCACTTCGAGATGCTCGAAATCGAGCTCCCCCTTAATCGCGACCACCCAGGTTAACGACTTCGCGAAAACTGCTCGCGAAACCCCCAAGTCGAACTCCACTTCGAGATGATCTGTCCCCCGTCTCCACGCCACCATCACAGTCGAGACCATCGTCGCCAGTCGCAGTCGCGTTCGACCCCACCTACGTCACTATTCGAACGAAATCCCCTCACTTGCCGTCCCCTTACGCGAGTGCCACCACGCTGCTCGAAATCGAGCTCGCCGCGAGCAGCTGCTGCCTTTGTCGATTTGGGAGGGACGGAAGAAAACGCTCTGCCATTTTCTTTTCTTTGTTTGATTTCGTTCGAACTGATATTCTGATTTTAAATGAGAAGCTCGGTTTTGTTTTAAAGAGGGAGGGGATAAAATTGAACGAGGTATGGTTTGCACGCCTTCAGCCGTGATTTTCTCTACGTGATTATAGGCGTGGGTTAAGGGAGATGAGTGTTGCTGACATTGACCATTTTTATTTTTAAAATTAAAATTTTAATTTGAATTCGATTTAAGCTTAACGCGTTTATTCTCCATACGGTCACAAAACAACTCCGAAAAATACGAAATTTGAAATCCGACAATAATTCAATATTCCGGACCCAATGGAACTGGTTTCGTCGAATTCCGAGACTGTGCCTCGGACGGCTATTTTTTAAATATCGATTCAAACAATTAAATTCAAAACTGAGCAAAACAGTTTAAAATTAAATTCTGAAACTTCTATCATCTTCAGTATTGTCAACATAAATTTTACAAGCGTTTGAAATATTTTTCTTCAACTTAAAACTGAAGATTCGAATTTTTATTCAACATTCAACAGATTAAATTTTAAAGTTTATTCGAAAAATTCAGAGTTATATCGGGATTCAAATTAAATCGTCGTTCAAATATTTAAAATAAATTAAATATTCTCAATTTAATTTGTTCAAAATTCAGGGTCGTTACAGACTTCCCCCCTTAAAAGAATTTCGTCCTCGAAATTACAAGTTAGGAAAAAATGTCCTTAACTCGTCTACTATCTTTCAACATCCAAATAGTTTTATCAAATTTTCCAAAACAAATCTTTCTACTAAAGATTCGTTATTATTTCAACTAAATTTCAACTTCTACTTTAAGTTTCAAACAATCATTGTTTTACTACTCTATTCAAATTCAAATTCAAATTCAAATTCAAATTCAAATTCAAATTCAAATTCAAACTTTCAAAATTTTCTCAAAAATTTTCTAACACTCGAAATTTTCGAAAAATTTCGCCAGCGTCTCCTTTGCGCGGCTAATACGGTACGACTACAAAACGTCCCTACGGACTCTCAGATTTCAAAAAGAAAAAGAAAAAGCCAAGCGGCTAGACAAGAAAGTCATCAAATCTCATATTAAAATTTAAATACATACCTTTTTCGAGCAATTCAAATTTATCTTCGAAATTAAATTCCAATTCCTTTACACCTGTATATCCTACTAGCCATAATATCTAGTTACACATTCAAACCATTTTGCAAATTCTATTACAAAATTTCGATATCAACTGCTTATACATTTTTACTTCACTATTGAAGTTACATCATTCAATTTTACATTTCACATTCATTTGAATTCAATTCGCAATTCAAATCTAATTTGGATTCAATTCAACTTCTGAATATTGAATTTTTTTGTCAATTAACTTTAGTTCGCATCAAACTAATCTCAAAACTTCATTTTATTTTACACAATTCAAATTCGTTTTCAATATTCAGTTTTACTTACTTACAAATTCAAAATGAATTTTAACATTCAACTTCATTTCCTTGCACTTACGATATCAAATTTTTATTTACTCATTCACTAATTCATTCGTTTTCATTTTGAATCTCATTTCTATCAGATTTCAAATATTTCATAAGTTATCAACTTATTTACATCTTGATTTATACAAATCGCTTCTACATTCATATTACTAATTCCATTCCACTAATAAATTTTAATTTCGATCATTTTCTTGGAATCCCATTCCAAGTTATAAATTCGTTCACAATTTATATTTACACTTTTAATTCATATATGAATTCATTTCCTTATGCTTCCAATTCATATTTAAAATTTCATTCGTTAAATGGATTTTTATTTAAACTTTAAACTTTACAAGTTATCAATTTCATAATATTTCATAAATATTTTTATATAGTATTCCAGAGTCTTACCATCATTTCAAAGCCATTTTTGAAGACAATTCAAATCATTCTTTGAATTTCAAAAACCAAACCCAATTTTCCAAACAACTTCCATTTAAAACAATTTGGCAGCAATTTCTCTTTTGGAAACCCGAAAATGAATTCTAATGATGTGGCCATCATCATCAGGATTATTTTCCACGACCTAAAAGAGTTTAGAGCTTTCATCTCTCCAAAATACTTTTCAAAACCTTTGAAATTCATTTTCAAATCAAAAGATTTAAATTTTCCAAATCTCCAAAAATTTTCAAATTCCTTTCAAAACATTTCCAAAAACTTCTCTAGAATCCCGTTTTAAATTACAATTCACATTTATAATTTACATTCTTTAATTTCACTTGTATATGGATTCATTTCTTAACTTTGGAGTTATGATTTGAATTTCTTATTCAATTTCAATAATAATGATAACATTTCAATATTATCACTTTCCTAACATCCATGCAACCATATACTATAGTAATTCATAGAAAAACATTTCTTTTCTATACAAAAATAGTTTTGGGTAAAATTATTTCATTTACCCAATTTAAAAACAATATTGTGCCGAATTGTTCTATTCGAGTGTTTAGAAACCCCTTCGATACAGTTTTGCAAGACTGTGCCGACAAAGGTTCATATACCACTCAATAAACCAATCATCACAATACAAAACAATTTTATATTCAATAACAAATACGCGCTCATATCTATTATTACACTCAACTCATTCTAGAGTATTGCTGACTCTATCTCTAATGAGTAACACCCAACAGAGCAGGGTTGTCGCTTAACCATATGCTCCGATACCACGCTGTCACATACCGAAATTTTCGACTTTCGAAAATTCGACATCGATACTCACTTTATCGACTGCCGAGAAATCGAGTGCCGGAAACTCCAATAGTGAGGGTTTTAGAAAGAAGAAATAAAAGAAAAAGAGGTAGAAGAAAAGATAGAAGAAGAAGAGAAGAACAATAGAACAACATCAGAACAGAAAACAATATCAGAATCTCACATATCGCAGCGGAACAATATATAATAAATAAACACTAGTCTTTTAAAACAAAGAATTATATCAGTTTTTATACATACATCAATCAGAGTCAATATACAACAATGGACAGTTATATAAACCTGTCCTCATACAGAATACACAACGGAATAAATAATATCAGATACAAATACTACGTCTCGTCATCCAGCTTATCTACAAAGCTCCAGAATATCCAGAATATCCTGATAACCTAACTCTAGACTGCCCGTGTGGAAATTGGTGGGCACCCAGAGTTTAGAAGGGAAACAATAAACTCCGAGTCAGTCATGGTGACTGGTGTGAGATCGTAAAACAGTTTATCTTTAAAATAAACAACAGGAAAACTTTTAATGTCAATTCGCAATGCTTTTGGAAAATGAAACTACCATAAGACCTCCCACCACACACACAATGCAAACGCAGACTTGGAGGAGATTTCTTCTTATGATAGTCAAAGATGCTTACTACGCAAAATCAAATCATTTTGGATATTATTATTAGTGCATAGTGGAAAACATTTCGAAGGTAGAATATAAATCTTAGCCAGCATAGGTACCATTATATTATGCCTGCTATAGCTGCCTCCTGAGGAGACAGGTTATACAATTGAAATCGTAAAGGCTCGTATTGTTTCTTTGGATTTCCAACAAATGGTCAGGCTAAGGAACTTCCTATCCACGATGGGTACGTCCCTGGAATAGATGACCCGAGAACCTAACCGGATCTCTGCCAACACAAGGTCGGGTTACCTCTGCAAAAATAGGTAACTACTGACACGCGTATGCCATCCCCCGATCGTAACCGATCTTCCCGAGGATCCCCGATTCGCAACAACCACAAAGAAATAAATGTTTGCAGCAACCACAGAGGTTAAGTATCTGGGCTCCATACCATGATACCACCTTTATCCAGAAGGAATGACATACACTAAGGGGCGCTACTCCCTAGAACCTTGCCGCATCCTTCCTGTTTCGACCATTTCCGGGGTGTGAGGCTCGACGAAGTCTCGTCCACAAAGCTACGCTTTCTCAAAAAGCCCTGCTTCGGGTCAAACAAAATGATCAACCTATGATCACAAAGATATAAGATCAAACAAATGATCATATCACAAATGATCAAACACTGATCATTTCACAGCAACACTCAGTATGCCACGTTACCAAATTGGGATATATCGCTGATAAATTTCAACTACATAACCACTGAGCTCGTACGTCTCAGAGAAGGGTGTTAAGCTAAGAGAATAAATTCTCCGCCACCAACAGAAATGTATTTGAAAGAAATCAGCTTTATATCTCAAATTGTAACGTCAGACACACAATCCATACAAGTCTGTTCCGGGATCGAACAGAACCGAAGGCACTTCTCACGAAGCCCTTGCACATCCGGATAAATTTCTAATCATGTCCAGACTTCCCGTCACTAAGGGTGATAAAACCTCTAAACCGGAGATCAGCCGATGTAGAGTAACTCGACGGTAATCCTTCCGTTTTCAAAAATATCCGGTCTTCAACACCGGTCTTCAAATGCAATTCATAACGACGTATCACATATTCGGAATGGGTTATACGACCCCATGGTCCTTTCCCGGCTAACCCGAATAGTGAGCGATTATTCAAAAATAAGTGTGGCATTCAAATTCATCCAATTCACAACAAATACCATTCAGGATAATTATTGATAGTCGGTTATTTAACTATCAATAAAGATGCGCAACATCATCAGATTCCAAATAATTTTCCAAATTATTTAATTTCCAAAAATATCTTTACTAGATATATTATAATTTCCACACTTAACCGTTTGAAAACAATTTCAAATCAATTTCCACATTTCATTTTATCTTTGAAGATAAAATCTCAAAACAGTTCATTTCATATTGGAAAAGCATTTCCATACTTATTTAAAAATAAGTCAGCGATTCACAAATCCATTTATTTTCAACGTTTGAAAATATTCGATATACTTAAATCAAATTAAGTATATATTCATTCTTTAAGGAAAATATTCTTTTAACACATTTATTTGGGTCAAAACGAATGTTACGTAAAACATCGTTACGACGACCCAAAATCACTAGTATAGGGATTCGAAAATTAAGATAGATATGTAGATCCCAATACTATATAAAACATTTCCTTTCGGAAACCATTTACTATAACAACAGTGTTATAGTCCACCATTTCCTTAAATTTCTCGAAAGCGTCTATTTCAACAATAAATGTTGAAATCTATGCTTTTGATTCATAATACATTTTAAAACATCTTTAAAATGTTTAACTTCATTTTTTTATATCACTTCTTCAAAAATGAATCCATTTTATTCAATAATATATTCACTGTCCAAAATCGTGAATATACTTCACTTAACCCAATTTCAATCTTTTCTACACATTTATTTCAAAGAAAATTCGCTATCCAAAATCGCAAATATATTTCCTTTAATGACCTCCTATATTTGATTTACCAAATTTAATTGATTTCGAATTTATAAAACAACGTTTATAAATTCTCTTTCTATTTTATAACAACTTTGACTTATAAAATCTTCTTTTTTATTAACTTCGATCAATATTCCCTTTAAAGGCAAAAATCCAGTTTATAAGTAAATTTCTTATAATCATTCATTCTACAACTTCATGCTTTATAAATCTATAAATTTCATATCTTTACAATTTATAATTCTATACATTTCATATCTTCACATTTTTATAATTATAAATTTCATATCTTCACATTTTTATAATTATAAATTTCATATTACTTATAAAACTCATTTTAAAATTCCAATAACTTTAATTGATAAATATCAATTTGATACATTCTTTATATACATTGGTTTAATAATTCAAAAATCTCAACTTAAACCATTTTATAAATTTCTTAACTCTTTATTTCAAAAGAAATTACTTTTTTGTTAAAATTCACAAAATCTTAACTTTTATAACTTAAAAGTTTTAACGTTTATCTATTTAAAGTAAATCAATTCAACAATTTAAATAAACGTATATTTTCAAAGATCCCTTTTAAAATCAACATCGTTATTTTTAAATTTCAAAATTTGAATCCAATGATGCAACGCATCAATTAGTCCATCACAACATCAAACATCATATATCATCATATGATAACAGAATATATATCAACATCTGTAAATAAATAAATACAGTTAAGGAATCCAGTTGGATCCCTCCAACCTGTTTCCCTGCATCCAAAGACGTTAGCACAATACCATTCCACTTCGAGGTGGAATATCGCGGTATATGGGTTTTTATAAAAATCCGCTTACTAACGGCGCAATAGGGTCTCATCCGCTATACGAGGCGGGAAATCAATCAATCCAATATATACATATGCCAATATGTATATATTGCTATATATATAGATATATCCTACCATATCTAATATCACATCCAAATAACAATCAATAACTGCAATTCAAATTTAAATCTGAGTGAGAAGATCTCACCTTAGCTTTTAATTAGCAAACCAATCCAATCCTTCTTTTGTTTTCTCGACTTTAACCTTGTATAAACAATTTCATACAATCTATCAATATTCGAAAGACTGACCAATTAATTTTCATTTCAATCGTTTTAGATTAACAAATTTCTCCTTTAATAATTTTATTTAACTACAATTTAACTTTAAAACTCAATTTCTCTTTACTAATCTATTAAATTAAATCGAATACCCTTTTAAAAATCTTAAGGTAATTAATATTAATTTTAAACCAATATTTTTTTTTTAAATTTCTAAACAAATCCCTTTGAACTGCCTATACACTTATAAAAATATTCTATATAGATTTTGAAAAATCTATTTTATATAAATGCTTATATTTTCCCAAAATCTAAAATAATTTCTGTTTTGCATATATATATTTTTAAGATTAAATAAATTTTCACTTTTAAACTTGATATTAAATCGAGATCAACAACAAAATGTACTTCACTGTAATCAAAAATTAAATCGAGGAAATGAAGTTCGTATACCTCACTTACGAACCCAGATCAAAATCTCTGCCGATGCTCGAACGCGCCTACCAAAAAAAATCAAACGCGCTTCCTCCATTCGAATGAACACCTCGTTCTTCCTCAGTCGCAATCGAAACCCACTTCTCAAATACGAGACGAAGCCACCATCGATGTTCGACCACCCATCTTCCAGACGTTGCCACTGACCACCACTGCTTCGCCAAAAACAGCGACCACAAAACTCAAGTTAACACCCACGTACGTGAGCTTTCCCCTTTGTCGCGATCGCACTCGAGTCGCCGGAGCACACGACCAACAGCAGCCCTCACCGATTCAACTTCGAGATGCTCGAAATCGAGCTCCCCCTTAATCGCGACCACCCAGGTTAACGACTTCGCGAAAACTGCTCGCGAAACCCCCAAGTCGAACTCCACTTCGAGATGATCTGTCCCCCGTCTCCACGCCACCATCACAGTCGAGACCATCGTCGCCAGTCGCAGTCGCGTTCGACCCCACCTACGTCACTATTCGAACGAAATCCCCTCACTTGCCGTCCCCTTACGCGAGTGCCACCACGCTGCTCGAAATCGAGCTCACCGCGAGCAGCTGCTGCCTTTGTCGATTTGGGAGGGACGGAAGAAAACGCTCTGCCATTTTCTTTTCTTTGTTTGATTTCGTTCGAACTGATATTCTGATTTTAAATGAGAAGCTCGGTTTTGTTTTAAAGAGGGAGGGGATAAAATTGAACGAGGTATGGTTTGCACGCCTTCAGCCGTGATTTTCTCTACGTGATTATAGGCGTGGGTTAAGGGAGATGAGTGTTGCTGACATTGACCATTTTTATTTTTAAAATTAAAATTTTAATTTGAATTCGATTTAAGCTTAACGCGTTTATTCTCCACACGGTCACAAAACAACTCCAAAAAATACGAAATTTGAAATCCGACAATAATTCAATATTCCGGACCCAATGGAACTGGTTTCGTCGAATTCCGAGACTGTGCCTCGGACGGCTATTTTTTAAATATCGATTCAAACAATTAAATTCAAAACTGAGCAAAACAGTTTAAAATTAAATTCTGAAACTTCTATCATCTTCAGTATTGTCAACATAAATTTTACAAGCGTTTGAAATATTTTTCTTCAACTTAAAACTGAAGATTCGAATTTTTATTCAACATTCAACAGATTAAATTTTAAAGTTTATTCGAAAAATTCAGAGTTATATCGGGATTCAAATTAAATCGTCGTTCAAATATTTAAAATAAATTAAATATTCTCAATTTAATTTGTTCAAAATTCAGGGTCGTTACAATATAAATATTCAAATATAAAAGTGTAACGACCCATAAATTTCGACAATTAAATTTGATAATTTAATAGGAGTTTATAGTTAAATTTAGAAAAAAAAATACTTATAGTAATTCGAAGTTAATTCAAATGATTTTAAGTAGTGAAAAGAATTTTACCTGTATATGAATTGAATATAAGGATTTAAGGAAAATATTAAACTGATATAATGTAATAAACATTGTTAACAGTAAATGGAATATGATAATAAGAACAATTGCAAGTTTTGTATTTATGGGCAAATTAATATTGATAGGTAATAATTGTTGTAGAGAATAAATTTCAAATGTTAAAATTTGTAAAATGGTGACAACTATTGTCCGTTAACAATGCATGTAATTAATAGCGATTAAAATGAAATTAATCATTGTTTTTTTTGTAAGTTAAGAGAATAACTGGAAATTTTGAAGGTAAAATCAATTTAAAGGTTAACTATATGCATAAGATGGAAAGTTGAACAGAATTCTAATAAATGATAATAATGGAAAACGTATACAATCAATGTAGGTAATTAGTAATTACAATGTTGTTGAAATTATTAAACGTTTCTTGTGACAATTAACAAATAACGAAAGGAGTAAGCGTATTTATTTAGAGTATTAATTACAATCAGATTGGGAATTTAAGCAACAATGTAATGCAAGGTAATTAATGCTAAATTTAAGTAAATAATAATGAATAGTGGTTTGAATAACGATTAATTCAAAATTTGTAAACATATATTATAAATTACCTACTTATTGTTAATGAAATTTGAATTGGTAATAAGTGATAAGGAAATAAGTGTTACACTAATGGAAATGAAGTAACGTTCGTTTAAATGTTGAGTAATAGTAAGGTCGTATTTATTATTAGCATTACGTTAATAATAATGGTTAATTGTGAAATTTATGCAAGAAGTATGTAAAATAGTAACTAAGAAAGGAATACGTATAAATTGATTATGACCTAAATTTAAGTGTAAGTTAAAAAGTGAAATTGAATCTAATACATTAAATTTGGAAACTTATTTTAATAAATTAGATTCAATTTATAATAAAGGGGGTTATTTTAAGAAATTGAAATAATACTATGATTTGGTAAATTTAGTTACTTTAAAATTTAGAAGGGAATTGGTTTAAAGAATTATGAATTAATGAGTAAATCAAGATGATGAACTTTATGAATTTTTGAAGTTGAATCTTTAATAATGAGTTAATTTGTTAATTTATAATTGTTGGACTTATTGAAATAAATGAAATGAAAATTTAATTATTACGTTAAATTAAAAATTTAATTGAATAATGGGAAATATTTATGTAATAATTTTAAATCCAATGGCAAGCCTCCTATTTGAAATATGAATGGAATAATTATGGGTAAAGTAAAATTTATGGAAATTTTGGAAATTTACCTATAATTTTGAATTTTATGAAATTTAAGAGTTATATTGATTTAATCTTTAATAAATTAACATTTAAAAATTGTTAAATCATTTTAAATGTTTGAAAATTTTTAAGTGATAAAATTTGCCAATTCCGAAACTGAAATATAAAAATTGGATTTATTTACTAATTCTTAATTTATTTAATTAATATAAAAATAGCCATTTTTGTCACTGACTCGGATTTCGACGAAACTAGTTTCATCGGATCCGTATCAGTGAATTATTGTAGGGTTTTAAGTTTCGTAACGATCGGACTTGTCGTTTGATCGTACGAACGCGAAACGCCTTGAAATCGATTTAATTGAAATCAATTTTTGAAATCAATTTGAGAATTTCTTTTTCAGCATAACTTCTTCATACAATGGAATTTGGACGTGAAACTTTTTCCATCGCGCTCAGAATATTTTAAAACACCTATTTTGATATATGGGTTTACTCAATTTCGTTCCGGGGTCAGAACGGGCTTTTCGGGCCATAGTTTGTTCCGCACGTTCATCTATCCAGTCTATCTACCCTATATCTAACCTACCTATATAAACACAGTTATAAACCCTAGCCTCCCTAATCTTCATTTGTCTGTACGTACAATTCATCTTCTTCTTAGCTCCTCATTCCAATGGCAGACAAAACCAAATTCCCAAATTTCAAAATCTAATTTCAAAAAAAAAAAATTCAAGATTTACGCGCTTCGGGTCGCGCTTGGGGTTTCAAGGGGAAAAACCCTGGAGCTACTTCGTGTCACGAAGAAAATGACTCAGGTCTCCGGGTCGTTTTGGCAAAAACTCGAAGCAAGCATCGGGTATTTGAGGCGGCGGACCGGGTTGAACTCGAAGTCGACTCAGGACCAGAATTTTCCAATCTTCAAATTTTCATAACTTTTGCATACGGACTCGGATTTGGACGCGGTTTCTTTTGTTAGGATCGTATTCAAATTCCAGATCTTTTGACGCTAGTTTGGATGAATTCTGAGACTGTAAAATTTTTGGGTTTAAATTGAATTTAAATTCAAAAGGTGAGTGTTTTAACCCACTCACAACTTCTAAGATTTCCTATGTTTGTTAAATTAAATTTTGATGTGATTTAAAATTTATCTATGATTGTTTGGGCATATATTTAATCATCATCTCAGTTAGATAACATTTAGTTAAATTTAATTGTTATTTAATTTTAATATTGCATAAAATTTGCGAGTTAAATTTATTTATTATTGCATATAAACTGCCAGTTGAACAGTTATTAATTTTTATTGAATATAAACTATTTTTTTGATGCCTGTTATATTTTATATGCTTTATATTGATGTTTTGTTTAAATTGGATGATGATTGTAATAAATGGTTGTTTATTGATATTTGGATGAATGGATGCTATATTTTATATTGTATAAACTGCAAGTTATTATGCATTTTTATTTTATTCGGGATTGCGGTTTGAAATGATATATAACCGTAATTTTATTTTAAATTGCGGATTGAAATGATAAATATCCGTATCACTTGACCATAGGATAGAAAATTATATACAGGCACCGTGGTCTATATATAAAATATTTTAAGGGATTTTCTATGGTTTGGGAAGAAATATACGGTTTAAAAAAATATTAAAATTTTGATATTATATAAATATTATTTTATATATGGTTAAATTCTAAAATTTAAGCTATGTATGACTTGATGATGTTTTAAGTTTGATTTACGAATATTTCAAGTTTGAGCTTTATTTAAGTGATCTTGAAATTATTAAATAAATATTTCTAAACTAAATAATTGTAAATTGAATTAAGGTATATATAAGATTATCAGATTTGGTTGGGAATTTTGGAATATTTAAAGTCTTGAAATATATCAAAATTGAAATGGTTTATTGAAATTAAGGTATTATTGTGTAACGACTCGGATTTTCGCGTTCGAAAATCAACATCCATACTTTACATCGTACTCGAATGTCATAGATTCGACCGTTCAAATCCGATTCGCCGGAGCTTATAACACAGTTAAGTAAATATCACAGCGGAATAAAAAGAATATAGATATACAACATCTGATACAATATCCAGATACAATGATGATACAATGAATATCTATATACATCAGAGATATGATACAATAAATTGCAGCGGAAAGAAAAACGATAACACCAGCAGCGGAATAGAATGTCTCCAAGATAAGCAACGTCAGTCCATGAACTCCAAGAACTGAACTAGCTCCAGATAATCTACTAAACCTGAATATCTGGAAAAAAAACCCAACTCTAGACTGCCCGTTTGGAAAATAGTGGGCACCCAGAGTTTAGGAAGGGAACAATAAACTCCGGATCAGTCATGGGACTGGTGTGAGCAACAAAAACAGTTTATCTTTTTAAAAACAAATAGCAGAGAATTTTTAAAGTCAATTCGCAATGCTTTTGGAAAATGAAACTACCATAAGACCTCCCACCACACACACAATGCAAACGCAGACTTGGAGGAGATTTCTTCTTATGTTAGTCAAAGATGCTTACTACGCAAAATCAAATCATTTTTGATATTATTATTAGTGCATAGTGTAGAAATCATTTCGAAAGTAGAATATAAATCTTAGCCAGCATAGGTACCATTATATTATGCCTGCTATAGCTGCCTCCTGAGGAGACAGGTTATACAATTGAAATTGTAAAGGTTCGTATTGTTTCTTTGGATTTCCAACAAATGATCAGGCTAAGGAACTTCCTTTTCCACGATGGGTACGTCCCTGGAATAGACGACCCGAGAACCTAACCGGATCTCTGCCAACACAAGGCCGGGTTACCTCTGCAAAAATAGGTAACTACTGACACGCGTATGCCATCCCCCGATCGTCACCGATCTTCCCGAGGATCCCCGATTTCCAACAAACCACAAAGTAATAAATTTGCAGCAACCACAGAGGTTAAGTATCTGGGCTCCATACCATGATACCACCTTTATCCAGAAGGAATGACATACACTAAGGGGCGCTACTCCCTAGAACCTTGCTGCATCCTTCCTGTTTCGACCATTTCCGGGGTGTGAGGCTCGACGAAGTCTCGTTCACAAAGCTACGCTTTGTTCACAAAGCCATGCTTCGGGTCAAACAAATGATCAACCTATGATCACAAAGATATAAGATCAAACAAATGATCATATCACAAATGATCAAACACTGATCATTTCACAGCAACACTCAGCATGCCACATTACCAAATTGGGATATATCGCTGATAAATTTCAACTACATAACCTCTGAGCTTGTACGTCTCAAAGAAGGGTGTTAAGCTAAGAGAATAAATTCTCCGCCACCAAACAGAAATGTATTTGAAAGAAATCGGCTTTATATCTCAAAGTGTAATGTCAGACATGTATCCATACAAGTCTGTTCCGGGTTCGAACAGAACCGAAGGCACTTCTCACGAAGCCCTTGCAATTCCGGATAACTTTCAATCACGTCCGGACTTCCCGTCACAAAAGAGTGATATAAATCTCTATACCGGCGCGACTCAGTGCAGAGACATTCGACAGGTTGTCCTTTCATTTTCGAAAAATATCCGGTCTTCAACACCGGTCTTCAAATGCTATCCATATACGACGTATCACTATTCGGAATGAGTTATACGACCCAAAGGTCCTTTCCCGGTTAACCCGAATAGTGAGCGAAATATTTAAAAACATACGGATATTGGGATTTCAATTAAGTCACAACTTAAACCCGAACTTTCTTTTCAAATGGTTTAACAAATTACCATTTTAATCTTTTTAAACAAAAAAGATTAAATTCACAAAGTTCACTTAATTTCACAAAGATTCATTCACAGATTTTCCAAATCAATTTCCCTTTCAATTTGATTAATTCGTTAAATCAAAGATTTAACTCATAGCTTTCAAAACAATTTCATTTCGAATGGGTTAAATAAATCATCATTTTAAATCTGTTAAAAATAGACAGATTTAATTCATAGCTTTCAAAAAGAATTCATTCATAACTTGGAATACCATTTTTCAATTAAATCTTGAAATTCCTTTAATTTAACTGGAATTTCTTTTCTTATCTAAAAGCTTTTATCATTTGAAAACAAACAGTTTTCAATTTGGAAATCTGATTCATTCATACGAGTTTAAATCCTTGGTTTAAATTCAAATTCCCAGCTTATACTTTTAAAATGGTTTAATTCATACAAACACATTTATATCATCTTTTATCCCTAGTTTCCAAATCATAGATTTCAATTTCAAATATTGGATTCAAATTTAAATCAAATTATTTAAATTTTCAAAAACTCGGTTAAGTTATTCAAAACAACTTTTATCTTTTGAAATTCCATTTCAAAAGCTTTTCACTTTAAACCCCAAATTTCTAACTTCAAAATCAATTGAAATTAAAATTTCAATTTCAAAACATCAAATTTAAATTATCTGTGACTTAACTGATTTCCACGTGAAATCCATATTTGTGTGTGTAACAGTGTGGTCTAGGGGTTTTACACACAATAGTGCAACATCAATCATCACATAACAAAATACAGGATATAGTTGATAAGCGATATAAACTATAACGCTTATCGTTCATTCACAGATCACAGATATATATCACAGGTAAGTAAATTACAGATTACAGCATAAATCAGGATGTATCACAAAGCATCATATATCAGGGATATCAAACAATCAAATCAATAGAATTCAAACATTCATAAGTAAGGTCAAATTTATTATCTGATAAATGTTAATTTATACCAGATTAATTACTTATGTATAAACTACAAATCTTGGTTAATTAACATTAATTAATTACAAATTATTTTAAATTAATTAACCTTTACTAATAAATTAATGAGCCTCAATAAATAAATTCATTAATTACCATTTAATTAATTATCCTTAATTAATAATCATCCCTTAATCACTTTCATTTATTAATTAACCTTTAAATTAATAAATTATTCTCAAATTAATTACCAAATCAATTTATCACATTATCCTTAAATTAATTACTGCTTAATCACTTGATAAATCAACTTAAATCATTGATTAATATCTTATTAAAAATCCTTAATTCACAAATTTATTATTATTATCCCTTAATAAATAAATCTTTAAACCTCAATTAATTAATTTAAACCTTTAATTACTTTCTAATTTTAAATGAATCTAAATCATTTATTCAAATATTTATTTTAATTCATATCAAAGCACTTGATTAAACTTGGCTTTGAAACTTACATTTCAAATTTGAATTTGCATTCTTAAAATTCAACCCACTTACATATTTTAGGTTGTTAAACAAATTTTAAATTTAAACTTGACTTGTATAAAACTTAAAACTGTTTCATTTCAGAACTCAGGAAGCCTCGAGCCAAACCCGAGCCAACGTTTGAAATACTCGAACATCACTTCGAGTTACCCCCCTGCCTTATTACTTCGAGTCCACGCGATAATGTTCCCGAGACCAACCCAAGCTCTTCGCTTCTTCCCCAAATCAACTCATACTGACACACACGTATACGCGTGCACGTGCACGCTCCGGCGCCTGCCTCTAATCAACTTTGACGACTTCCCCTCATCGACGATCGTCACTCAAACCCATCTCGACCATCAGATCGATTGTAAAAACACCGAAACAAATTCGAGCGTTCAAGCTCGATACTGCAACAACCCAACCACCAGAATTTACCTCGTCCTCCCACCTCTGGCCATCGGAGGCCATGAAAACTTCGTCAGAGCTTCGTCGACGTCTCCTCCACCATTCCCCCAAACCACGACGAACTCGATCACGCAACGGCGTCGAAAACGAAAATTTACAGAACCTAAAACCCATAAACCCAAAACCCTATTTTTGCTTCATCCCTAAGATTCACGCATTCGATAAATTTTTTAGCATTTTTCCTGACTCCATTTATGTCTAAGCAAGCTTCAAACATAATCTCAGCATTCAATATTTCTTTGATCGATGGCAATGGCCGGAGATGCATTTCCAGTTCAACTTGGAACTGTACTCAAAATATTTCACTAAAAATCACAAAATTTGTTTCAAAAATCTTGTTTTGCTTTGTGGATTCAAGTTATAAAATTTAATTAGCATTTTAAAATACTTGAATTCAACAGAAAATCTGGATGTTGTACTGTAAAACAAGATGTTAGTTAATATACTTCACTAACAGGTTGAAAACAAATTTTACCAGCTTGATTTATATCTAAACAACATATTTTGTTTTAAGCTCAAAGCTAAATAGTAGCTAGATAAAGACACTTTGGATTTTTGAATGACTTCTTAACTCTGTAACAAAGCAAAACAGAGAGGAATAGTTACAGAGCAACCCATTTCAACACAAAATTATATTCAAGACTATAGCATACACACCATATTATCAATAATCCTATGCTGTTGTTTTATTAAACTTAAAGCTTAAGACAAAAAGTTTGTTTACTCACTAGATTACTTCAGAATTTTACCACATGTAAACAACATACCAACAGATTGAAACTATGTTTAAAATTTCAAAACAAGTGTTACTCACTTTTGATTTCCAGGAAGAAGAAAGAACAGAACTTGCTTTGTTGTTTAGATTTGCTTGCAGTTTTGAATTTTGTTTAAAGCTTCAACTTGTTTTATTTTCCAGTCTGCAGACTTCAATTTATATTTGCTTCAGGTGGTTGTTTAAGGTTGAGATGATATCACTTCATTTTTTTTTCTTGTTTAAAACTTTGAACTGGGATTTACTCAGCCCTTTGGTATACGAAATAAGTTGATATATGCGAAAAAAGAAATGTACAGGTGATGTTTTGTTTATACAATATCATGGCTGAGGTTTCTTTCATTAAATGCTTGAAGCATGTTGCATTTATTGCTTTGTACCATATATACTTTCTTAGCTTTCAAACTCGGCTGAGATGATTTTAGTGGCTTGCCTGCCCATGCTTTGTACATATTTTCTTTTTCTTATTTTTGCAAGTGTATATATATATTTAAACTTCTTTGCTTTGGCCATCCTTGACTTCGGCTGAGGTGATATTTTATTGTGTACATATTTAACTTGGCCTTGTTTATCTATACTTGAGTATACTTATTTCCTTTGCTTATTTTCTTTTGCCTTGTTTATTTTTTTTCCAGGTTGTATACTTTATGTTTGCCTTATCTCATTTGTTATAAGATGAGTAAACTTCTATATTTAACATGTTGTTGGCTTTTATTCATAGATTTGTTTATAGGCTGAGGTGATCTTCTTTTATACATTTGTTTTGTTTATTTGTTATGTATTTTACTTTGTTTTGTTTATTAGTTTGCACTATCATATTTTGTCTACTTGTTTGAATATACTTTGTCTTGTAGTTCATTTTACATACATATTTATTGTCTCATATTTAATTTATAAACTCAAACCATCTTTAACCATCACTTCAAATATATATATTAAATTTGCTCGTATATACCTAAATATATACATACATTCAATATACACACATATACTCACATATACATTATTTACAATATTTTAATCTCAAATGATTTATACAGAATATACTTGGCTATCGGGGAAACTCGCTCCATTTAATCAATTTAATTTACAAATTTTATTCAAAAATTTATTTAATTACCAATTAAATTCATAAATTCAATAAATTATTAATTTAAATAAATTTAAATTTCAGGGTCGTTACAAATTTCCCCCCTTAAAAGAATTTCGTCCTCGAAATTCGCAGGCACGAAAACAACACAGAGATAGACAGATTCGATCTCCTATACTTCCTCAAACACAAGATATGGATTCCAAACTCAAGTCGGAATATCTCAAAACACATACCAATTTGTCCCTCTTCGGACTTCGATATACTCAGAAATTTCAATAGAATTTCAAAATTTGGTTTTCAAACGAAATCGTTTTAATCGATTCAATTCAATTTACCCTCATATTTTATTAGTCAATTTAATTCAATTTAAAATTCCAATTTCAAATTCATTAAGGTTTAAATCCAAAAGGCTGATACGAAACCGATGAAGATACGAAGTAAGAATTTTCTACAAGGATTTGTAGGGCCACCATCACACCGAAACTACTTCTTGTAGCTGATACGAAGCAATGAAAAGAATTTGGAAACGAATCAAAGAATATTGATAGAGAAAGATTGTTTCCACTGTCGCAGGGTATTGACCATTTATAGTCGTATTTCCCTGTCCCCTATCTCGTCTTCTTCTTGTACTCATACTCACTATCAGTGGATAGCAAGAGAATTTACTGAGACGTTCAGACGGATATCTTAAGGATTACTCATTCTAGAGTTTACTTCACTCTATCTCTAATGAGCTACTTAATGTGTTACACTCCTGAGCTAAAGTTCAACCTTAGCTCTGATACCAAATGTAACGACTCGGATTTTCGCGTTCGAAAATCAACATCCATACTTTACATCGTACTCGAATGTCATAGATTCGACCGTTCAAATCCGATTCGCCGGAGCTTATAACACAGTTAAGTAAATATCACAGCGGAATAAAAAGAATATAGATATACAACATCTGATACAATATCCAGATACAATGATGATACAATGAATATCTATATACATCAGAGATATGATACAATAAATTGCAGCGGAAAGAAAAACGATAACACCAGCAGCGGAATAGAATGTCTCCAAGATAAGCAACGTCAGTCCATGAACTCCAAGAACTGAACTAGCTCCAGATAATCTACTAAACCTGAATATCTGGAAAAAAAACCCAACTCTAGACTGCCCGTGTGGAAAATAGTGGGCACCCAGAGTTTAGGAAGGGAACAATAAACTCCGGATCAGTCATGGGACTGGTGTGAGCAACAAAAACAGTTTATCTTTTTAAAAACAAATAGCAGAGAATTTTTAAAGTCAATTCGCAATGCTTTTGGAAAATGAAACTACCATAAGACCTCCCACCACACACACAATGCAAACGCAGACTTGGAGGAGATTTCTTCTTATGTTAGTCAAAGATGCTTACTACGCAAAATCAAATCATTTTTGATATTATTATTAGTGCATAGTGTAGAAATCATTTCGAAAGTAGAATATAAATCTTAGCCAGCATAGGTACCATTATATTATGCCTGCTATAGCTGCCTCCTGAGGAGACAGGTTATACAATTGAAATTGTAAAGGTTCGTATTGTTTCTTTGGATTTCCAACAAATGATCAGGCTAAGGAACTTCCTTTTCCACGATGGGTACGTCCCTGGAATAGACGACCCGAGAACCTAACCGGATCTCTGCCAACACAAGGCCGGGTTACCTCTGCAAAAATAGGTAACTACTGACACGCGTATGCCATCCCCCGATCGTCACCGATCTTCCCGAGGATCCCCGATTTCCAACAAACCACAAAGTAATAAATTTGCAGCAACCACAGAGGTTAAGTATCTGGGCTCCATACCATGAT
Organism: Allium fistulosum; assembly: GCA_030737815.1. NCBI lineage: Eukaryota > Viridiplantae > Streptophyta > Magnoliopsida > Asparagales > Amaryllidaceae > Allium > Allium fistulosum. The sequence goes on along the minus strand of CM060902.1, from coordinate 137,825,975 downwards.
ACCACCTTTATCCAGAAGGAATGACATACACTAAGGGGCGCTACTCCCTAGAACCTTGCTGCATCCTTCCTGTTTCGACCATTTCCGGGGTGTGAGGCGCGAGAACCCCCTATCATGCTGTAATATAGCAAATGCGATCCATATACGACGTATCACTATTCGGAATGAGTTATACGACCCAAAGGTCCTTTCCCGGTTAACCCGAATAGTGAGCGAAATATTTAAAAACATACGGATATTGGGATTTCAATTAAGTCACAACTTAAACCCGAACTTTCTTTTCAAATGGTTTAACAAATTACCATTTTAATCTTTTTAAACAAAAAAGATTAAATTCACAAAGTTCACTTAATTTCACAAAGATTCATTCACAGATTTTCCAAATCAATTTCCCTTTCAATTTGATTAATTCGTTAAATCAAAGATTTAACTCATAGCTTTCAAAACAATTTCATTTCGAATGGGTTAAATAAATCATCATTTTAAATCTGTTAAAAATAGACAGATTTAATTCATAGCTTTCAAAAAGAATTCATTCATAACTTGGAAAACCATTTTTCAATTAAATCTTGAAATTCCTTTAATTTAACTGGAATTTCTTTTCTTATCTAAAAGCTTTTATCATTTGAAAACAAACAGTTTTCAATTTGGAAATCTGATTCATTCATACGAGTTGAAATCCTTGGTTTAAATTCAAATTCCCAGCTTATACTTTTAAAATGGTTTAATTCATACAAACACATTTATATCATCTTTTATCCCTAGTTTCCAAATCATAGATTTCAATTTCAAATATTGGATTCAAATTTAAATCAAATTATTTAAATTTTCAAAAACTCGGTTAAGTTATTCAAAACAACTTTTATCTTTTGAAATTCCATTTCAAAAGCTTTTCACTTTAAACCCCAAATTTCTAACTTCAAAATCAATTGAAATTAAAATTTCAATTTCAAAACATCAAATTTAAATTATCTGTGACTTAACTGATTTCCACGTGAAATCCATATTTGTGTGTGTAACAGTGTGGTCTAGGGGTTTTACACACAATAGTGCAACATCAATCATCACATAACAAAATACAGGATATAGTTGATAAGCGATATAAACTATAACGCTTATCGTTCATTCACAGATCACAGATATATATCACAGGTAAGTAAATTACAGATTACAGCATAAATCAGGATGTATCACAAAGCATCATATATCAGGGATATCAAACAATCAAATCAATAGAATTCAAACATTCATAAGTAAGGTCAAATTTATTATCTGATAAATGTTAATTTATACCAGATTAATTACTTATGTATAAACTACAAATCTTGGTTAATTAACATTAATTAATTACAAATTATTTTAAATTAATTAACCTTTACTAATAAATTAATGAGCCTCAATAAATAAATTCATTAATTACCATTTAATTAATTATCCTTAATTAATAATCATCCCTTAATCACTTTCATTTATTAATTAACCTTTAAATTAATAAATTATTCTCAAATTAATTACCAAATCAATTTATCACATTATCCTTAAATTAATTACTGCTTAATCACTTGATAAATCAACTTAAATCATTGATTAATATCTTATTAAAAATCCTTAATTCACAAATTTATTATTATTATCCCTTAATAAATAAATCTTTAAACCTCAATTAATTAATTTAAACCTTTAATTACTTTCTAATTTTAAATGAATCTAAATCATTTATTCAAATATTTATTTTAATTCATATCAAAGCACTTGATTAAACTTGGCTTTGAAACTTACATTTCAAATTTGAATTTGCATTCTTAAAATTCAACCCACTTACATATTTTAGGTTGTTAAACAAATTTTAAATTTAAACTTGACTTGTATAAAACTTAAAACTGTTTCATTTCAGAACTCAGGAAGCCTCGAGCCAAACCCGAGCCAACGTTTGAAATACTCGAACATCACTTCGAGTTACCCCCCTGCCTTATTACTTCGAGTCCACGCGATAATGTTCCCGAGACCAACCCAAGCTCTTCGCTTCTTCCCCAAATCAACTCATACTGACACACACGTATACGCGTGCACGTGCACGCTCCGGCGCCTGCCTCTAATCAACTTTGACGACTTCCCCTCATCGACGATCGTCACTCAAACCCATCTCGACCATCAGATCGATTGTAAAAACACCGAAACAAATTCGAGCGTTCAAGCTCGATACTGCAACAACCCAACCACCAGAATTTACCTCGTCCTCCCACCTCTGGCCATCGGAGGCCATGAAAACTTCGTCAGAGCTTCGTCGACGTCTCCTCCACCATTCCCCCAAACCACGACGAACTCGATCACGCAACGGCGTCGAAAACGAAAATTTACAGAACCTAAAACCCATAAACCCAAAACCCTATTTTTGCTTCATCCCTAAGATTCACGCATTCGATAAATTTTTTAGCATTTTTCCTGACTCCATTTATGTCTAAGCAAGCTTCAAACATAATCTCAGCATTCAATATTTCTTTGATCGATGGCAATGGCCGGAGATGCATTTCCAGTTCAACTTGGAACTGTACTCAAAATATTTCACTAAAAATCACAAAATTTGTTTCAAAAATCTTGTTTTGCTTTGTGGATTCAAGTTATAAAATTTAATTAGCATTTTAAAATACTTGAATTCAACAGAAAATCTGGATGTTGTACTGTAAAACAAGATGTTAGTTAATATACTTCACTAACAGGTTGAAAACAAATTTTACCAGCTTGATTTATATCTAAACAACATATTTTGTTTTAAGCTCAAAGCTAAATAGTAGCTAGATAAAGACACTTTGGATTTTTGAATGACTTCTTAACTCTGTAACAAAGCAAAACAGAGAGGAATAGTTACAGAGCAACCCATTTCAACACAAAATTATATTCAAGACTATAGCATACACACCATATTATCAATAATCCTATGCTGTTGTTTTATTAAACTTAAAGCTTAAGACAAAAAGTTTGTTTACTCACTAGATTACTTCAGAATTTTACCACATGTAAACAACATACCAACAGATTGAAACTATGTTTAAAATTTCAAAACAAGTGTTACTCACTTTTGATTTCCAGGAAGAAGAAAGAACAGAACTTGCTTTGTTGTTTAGATTTGCTTGCAGTTTTGAATTTTGTTTAAAGCTTCAACTTGTTTTATTTTCCAGTCTGCAGACTTCAATTTATATTTGCTTCAGGTGGTTGTTTAAGGTTGAGATGATATCACTTCATTTTTTTTTCTTGTTTAAAACTTTGAACTGGGATTTACTCAGCCCTTTGGTATACGAAATAAGTTGATATATGCGAAAAAAGAAATGTACAGGTGATGTTTTGTTTATACAATATCATGGCTGAGGTTTCTTTCATTAAATGCTTGAAGCATGTTGCATTTATTGCTTTGTACCATATATACTTTCTTAGCTTTCAAACTCGGCTGAGATGATTTTAGTGGCTTGCCTGCCCATGCTTTGTACATATTTTCTTTTTCTTATTTTTGCAAGTGTATATATATATTTAAACTTCTTTGCTTTGGCCATCCTTGACTTCGGCTGAGGTGATATTTTATTGTGTACATATTTAACTTGGCCTTGTTTATCTATACTTGAGTATACTTATTTCCTTTGCTTATTTTCTTTTGCCTTGTTTATTTTTTTTCCAGGTTGTATACTTTATGTTTGCCTTATCTCATTTGTTATAAGATGAGTAAACTTCTATATTTAACATGTTGTTGGCTTTTATTCATAGATTTGTTTATAGGCTGAGGTGATCTTCTTTTATACATTTGTTTTGTTTATTTGTTATGTATTTTACTTTGTTTTGTTTATTAGTTTGCACTATCATATTTTGTCTACTTGTTTGAATATACTTTGTCTTGTAGTTCATTTTACATACATATTTATTGTCTCATATTTAATTTATAAACTCAAACCATCTTTAACCATCACTTCAAATATATATATTAAATTTGCTCGTATATACCTAAATATATACATACATTCAATATACACACATATACTCACATATACACTATTTACAATATTTTAATCTCAAATGATTTATACAGAATATACTTGGCTATCGGGGAAACTCGCTCCATTTAATCAATTTAATTTACAAATTTTATTCAAAAATTTATTTAATTACCAATTAAATTCATAAATTCAATAAATTATTAATTTAAATAAATTTAAATTTCAGGGTCGTTACATATTGTTTTCAAAGTTTTGGTTTTTGAAATTATTATAACTTTGAAAGTAATCTGGTTTGAAAAATGAATTTATTTGAAATAGAATTTATTTAAGAATTATCTGTGAATATATGGATTTGAAACCTATTGAAATTGAAAATTTAGAAATATGACTTCAAATTGTGGTTTGGGTTTAAGATGATTTAAAAGAATATTTCAAGTTATCTAAATTTAAGTAAGAATAGTGATTGAAAATTTGGATTTTATTTAAATGATATATTATTGAATTTGGTTTTAAAGTATATACTATTTTGAAGTAAATGATATGTTTTGAAATAGCAATAATATTTCGGTTTTAAAGTATATACTATTTTGAAGTAAAGGATATGGTTTGAAATGGCAATAATATTTTGGTTTTTGATGTATATACTATTTTGAAATAAAGAATATGTTTTGAAAGGGCAATGATTGTGTTTTAAAGGTATATATATTTTTAAAATGATCACGGTGTTATAATAACGATTGGTTGTTAAAGAGACCAGGATTGGATATGGACATACTCTCTGTCGATACCGAAAACCACTTTGACAACTATGTACGCGGTGGAGTATCCAGAATGAAGTAGGATGGTGGCGACGATCCTAAGGTATATACGTGGACCCAACTCCCGCGAGTTGGCATAAGGTGGCTAAAACAGGAGCGATTGACGGACCAATGAGGTAGCACCTCTGATCGGACACACTTCTTCGATACCATTTTATTACTTTGTTATTTTGGTGGCCACCCTTCGATTTGGGAGTGTTGTTCGAGGTGGGCGGTAGTGGCTGCTATGCGTCACCACCAGTCCGGATGCGTAATTGGTATATCTACCCTGGCATTGCCTAGTTGTGCCGTGTCACCTACCATATCGAGCTTTACTACGATTATGATTTTAAGATCCGACCGCGTTAAGGTTCTCCATCCCCTTAACGCTATTTTCTATATGATTATACTTTACTGATTAGACACTACTGTATATAGCGAATATTACTACATAGTAGATAGTTTAACGGATCCTTAAGAGATGTGAATCCTGAACATTTCTTAAGTTACTGCACTCACGTTAGACACTGGATAGGAGATGTCAAACCCCGTAAACATCTCTGACGCCGTTTACACTCATATTTATTTCATTGATTTAACTTACATAAGATCTTTTAGTTCTGACTCGAGTGTTTTGTTTTTTTCAATTCGCTCGGGTCAGCCTGAGCATTTCAGGATTTGAAGGCCCTATTTCTGAAGGACGAAGACGAAGATTTTATTATTACTATTTGTTATATATTCTACTACACCATTGTATTCCACTGCATAATTATCATTCTCTGGTATGTGTAACTCTGATATGTATTGTATAAGTATAATCAAATGTTTTGTAAAACAGCTTCATGAACTGTTATTTGATTATTATATTATATCGTTCCGCTGCAAGATTCTATTTTGTTTCTTTTATTTCTCCACTTTTTCTTATTTACCCCATAACAATCCGCCCTTCTGTATGGTTTAAGTCGACATGTGTGTCTGCTTAAGCATACAAAAAGGTGGGATGTTACAAAAAGAATTGGGGTTTAGTGGTGAATTCCTCTTGAAAGTTTAGAAAAAAAAAATTCTATGGGTTATAGAGTGAGGGTCACCACATCTAGCCCATAGCCGTGCCTTATGGTGACCATGGCTGAGCCTAGATGCCTCAAACCAAGTATGGCCGAGCATGTTTGGTGATGGTTGAGTCTATTTGGGATGTGGTCGAGCCCACTTGAGTTGGTTAAGTCCCCTTGTTTCACTTTGTTCATATTTTTATTTTGCTTAAGTCTAAACTCTTTTGTACAATCATATACTTAGATAAGTTGTATATTTGTTGTTTACAAGACTTGGATCTTGGCTCTTCATCCGCTAAAATATGTTCGTGCTTTGTCGTGCTTTGCGAAGTTTGTTCGTGTGTCTCGAATTGTCGTCTCTAGCTTTCAAAGGCGAGTTTATCAGTCTCGACAAATCGTACTTATATAAATGTGAAACAATGTCACTTGAATTGTAGTAGTTGATATGCTATGTTATATGCTCACATCTGCCTGTTATCTGACAATATATGATGATATTACCTGATTATATACCTGTTGCATCATCTGACATCATATGATATGTTTTACTGTTTATTTATTTTCTGTTTCTCACACTGCAAGTTCCCTGTTAGTATAGAATCACTATGGGTTGAAATGATACATACCCGAACGGACTTTAGAATAGGGAAAAGTCGTTACGAGCTGAAATGATAGGCTCGAGCGATTTTTATTTGACTTGGGATTGCGGGTTAGAAATGATAACACTACGCCATAAATGACCTTCTGCAACATTTTTGCAAGGTGTTGCCAGCTAAAATGTTGCGATAGCTATAAAATTTTGGTCCTACTGCAACGTTGTATTTTTAGTGTTACCTTAGCCATAAAAATGTGTTGCTCTAGCTAAACAAGTGTAACACGATGCAACATTTTTATATAGTGTTGCCATAGATGTTTTCAGATTAAAAAATTAATAAAATTAGCAATCCGCGTGAATACGATCCAACGGTCTACATTTAATCTGATTGTTAACATGGATCACCGCTACATTTTGCCCTAAATTTTCGTTTTCCCGCTTTACTGTTCATACCATTTCGTTCTCACCCCCAATTTCCAAATCCAAATCCCCAATTTCCAAATCCCTAATTTCTAAATCATATTTTCGTTCCCATTTCGTTCTCACCCTCAATTTCGCTGCTGTTGCCTACATGTCGATACGCAACCTCTCCCAAATCCTACCAACCGCAGCCCCCAACAAAACTCCACTACCCCACCGCCGTTTCTACAGCCTGATTCCGATGGTCATCGAGCACACATCCCATGGCCAGCGTGCCTGCGATATCTTTTCCTGGCTTCTCAAAGAGCGCGTCATCTACCTTAACGGACCCATCGAGGAGGATACGTCGGCGATAGTTGTGGCTCAGCCGCTGTTCCTCGAATCTGGTGGTTTCGTGACAGCAGGGTTGGCAATTTATGATACTTCGACCAGATCTGATGCTTGAATCTTTCTCGCCAATGTTCAGAAGAAGTTCGATTCTGATGAAGCTTTGCTCGATTGCTTCAAAAAGTACCATTTTCGGATTCAAGGAAGATGTCAAACGCAGATTTCTTGTTTGAGAGAATGCCGCTTAAATTTTCAAATTGGCCAGCAATCATAAAACCAGTTTCAATTCCTTGATTGATTGCTCGAATTGCTTTGACTTCGTCGTCGGGTGCGATGTGATATTATTTGGTATGTTTTATGCCTTCTGGTTTACTTGATTGTTCTCGATTTTGGTTACACTCGCATGCTTTTGCCGATGATGAATTGGGATTTATTTATAGGCTTTATTTCCTATAATCTCGGGTTTAATCTTTCTGTTGGACTTTGATAAATCTGGTATGTTGGATTGCGATGATGTATTGGTATGTTGGATTGCGATGATGTATTGGTATGTTGGATTGCGATGATGTATGGTCTGAGCTTGTTAGCTCCTTTCTGCTGCATTTGTTAAACCAGAACATGAACTGGTGCTCCAAGTCCTTTGTATATCATATTACTGCCTATGTTTCCCTTGTACATGCCTGATGCATTCACTGTTTTTGCTTGATGGGCTGCCTATGTGTACTGCTGTGTTCTTGCACTGGCTTGTCTATATTTTGCTGAACCTGGTTCTTGTTTGTTTTGTTGGTTGCTTGGCCCTGAGTTGAATCCAGTCGATGACTCGGGTTTGACCTTGTGCCGTGTCCTTGTATCCATGTGTTGCATTCATGTTTGGCTTATGCACTTATGAAAAGAAACAACCCAAATACCTGAGGCAAATATTATAACAAAAATATTTTCATTTTCTGTTTGAGTTAAATATTATTTTCCAGATTACTGCTTTTGAATTATATGTGACAGGTATTGAAGACTGGACAGCTGGATACAAGCTTGAAGACAGAGTCAAATCAAATGTGCATGAGTGTATGAATGCATGAGCTGAAGACAGGTTTCAAAGAAGGTCGATCCCCGCCGGGACTGCGGTGCCCCGGACCCCCGCCGGCGTTGCGCCCGGACCCGCTTCTCGGCTCGCCTTCGGCTCGGCACTCGGCTCGCCTTCGGCTCGGCATATATTTGTCTGTGTCGATGTATGTATAAATTGAAACTGTATATGTAATGAGTGAACTGAGTGATGTAGTGAGGAATATCTGTATATGTGAATATCGGTGTTATATATCATTGAATTGTAAAATAGTGGAGTCAGGAATTTGTACTATTTCAAATGTTGAAATAAAATATTTATTTAAATAAATTACTGTTTAAATATCAAATTCTGTGTAATAGCATTTTATTAAATAAATATTTATTTTTATTAAAAAATCAAATATGCTCTACATTGTGGGCCCCACAAATTCAAAAAGTTCATATCTATAGCAACATTTTGGAATGTTGCTACAGATACCTATGGGTGTTGCCATAGACCCAAATAGGGTTCTATTGCAACAATATTACTTATGTTGCCTTAGATAGTCAAAATGTTGCCTTTGAGGTCTAAGGCAACGGCAAAAATTGCATCACCCTAAAAGTGTTGCCATAGACCTATGGCAACATTTTTCGGGCCTGAGCCAACATTTTTTTTGTGTTGCAGTAGGCCATTTATGGCGTAGTGTAAAACCCGGAATTTTAATTTATTACGGATTGAAATGATATATTGTCTGTATCACCTGACCTAGGTTAGAAAATATTATACCGACCTATGGTTAAATTTTAAAATGTTTTTTCTAAAATTATTAAGTATTTTAAATTTTAAAAAAAATATGGATTTTTAACTTAAATTGGATTTAAACGATTTAAATACTGATTTTCTATAAGTTAAAATTTTATAAGTTGATAAATGGTTTAAATTGAAATTTAAAATTTGATTTAACTTAATAATTGAAAATTTGATTAAAATGGAAATTTTAAGCTTAACTTAGTAATTAAAAATATTTATTTATGAAATGGATACCGTTTTAAAGTAAAAGAAAATATCAAGTTATTTGTTAAAATAAAAGTTAAGCAACTTATAGTGAATTTTGACTTAATGTAAATGAATTATAATTTAATTGGATATTTATTAATAAAATGCCATTTTATTAAATTTATAAGTTAAATGATATCTTGATAAATAATTTTGAAAAGTGGAATAAGTTTGATAAGTTAAAAATGATAAAAGTGGAAGATATATTGTTTACAAATGTCTTAGTACAACTTATAACAGAAATACTATTATATCTACAAGTAGCAGTTTCTAAGTGCTGCTGTTTCTAAAAGATACATTTTCTGAAATGCTACTATAAGAATTATAACATTTTCTAAGTGTTATGAATGCTAAAATACAATGTTTTGATATTGTTATAACCGATTGAATGAACTTAGGAAATGCTAAAATTTTGGAAATTGAATATTTGATTTGAAAGGATAATGACTCCATATTTAAATGGTTTAAATGAATATGTTCGATTTGAAATATAAACCATTTTGAAATTTATAACCACGGGTTATGATAACGGCTGGTTGTGCTCCTCCGATCGGACTCATTTCTTGGTATGCCATTTTATTACTTTATGATTTATTGGATGGCCATCCTTGATTTTTGATTTGGGAGTGTGGCTAGAGGTGGGCGATTGCTGCAGCTTTGCGTTACCCTATCCACCTTACCACTATTATTTTGCATTGTTTGCTTTACTTTAGACTTTACTAATAGCGTTCATTACTACATAGTAGATGGTTTAACGGATCCTTAAAGGATGGGCGACCCCAGGCATTCTTTAAGTTACTTGTGCATCTCTATTACAGTTCACTTGAGTTGGTTTACATTGTATAAGTATGTATGTCTTGACTCGAGTGTTTGTGTTTTACTTTACACTCGGCTCAGCCTGAGTATCATAGCTCTGATTCACCTTCTGGAGCTAGAGAGTTGTTGGAGCTTATTTATCTATCTGTCATCCATTTCCATTTCGGTTATTTCCTATTCAGCTGTGTTTATGTATTAGTTACTTATGTATTCAGACTTCTGTTGTATTTGCTTTTCAGACTATGATATTTTGTATCTGTTTTGAGATTATTTATGTAGTAGCTTCATGAACTACTATGGTATTTTATTTCCGCTGCGAGTTATTCTGATATTCTGTGTCTGTGATTCTGTGTTTGATTTTATTTGCTCCAAATTTTCTTAACAATCCACTGTTTTGAAGTATTCAAGTCCGACATGTGTGGATTTATTGTCGATTTGAATGGTCCAAAATAGTGGGATGTTACATTTGGTATCAGAGCTTTGGTTTTAGGAAAACCTTAGCCTGCAGAGCAAAAACTCATTAGAGATAGGGTAGAAATACCCTAGAATGAGTGAAATCAATCTCAGAATCATTTCTTTGTGAGAGAACGTATTTTCAAAGTATAAAATGATTTTCAAAGGATTTTTCAAAGATTATTTTGATATAAATTTTCTTGTTTTGAAAGCAAAATTTTTCTAGACCTTATTCCTTTCCTTGTCCACCTTGTTAGTAATTTCTTTGATTAGGATTCTCATCGATTAGGATTCCTTTGAATTTTGGAACGCTCCCACTTGCTCTGAAATCCATTCTTGTCTTCCCCTATTTGTATTCTTTTGATTCTGGAGCATTCCATAACTCCACTTCGAATGACCTCTATAAAACTCGGCGATCCTGCCAATCTTTGAATGATTTGTAAAGGGGTAAAACTCCCTTACAATTGGCATTGATTCACCAGAGATTTCTATACCCTCAGTTTAGATGCTTCTATCTTTTGCTATGTCGAATTCTATCTCTGGCAATCGAATGTCGATTTGCCTTAGAATCCAGCATCGACCATATTCCTGAAGTCACGGTTGACCCAGTTAAGGTCGCCCGCGATTTATATAAGTATGTCCATCTACTATTTTGTAATTAATTATCTCATCTTCGTTCGAGCCTATCTTTGAATCAGAATTCTATTTGATTAGAGTTTCTCTAATTTGAATCTCTATCTTTGTTTTGAAATCCATTCTTGAATCATCCCTTGAAAAATTTGTGTTGTTTGTATTTTTGAAATCGTTTATATATCGAAATTATTATTTTGATAAGAATGATTATATTTTATATATAAGAGTGAAATGTTTCAGATAAGAATTATATACCTTTTAAAAACGAGAATTTGAAGTTTCGAAAGGATTTGAAATTTTGGAAATTATATGTCACATACCGAAATTTTCGACTTTCGAAAATTCGACATCGATACTCACTTTATCGACCGTCGAGCAATCGAGTGCCGGAAACTCCAATAGTGAGGGTCTTAGAAAGAAGAAAAAGTAGAAGAAGAAGAAAATAGAAGAAGAAGGAAGAAAGAACAACAGAACAACATCAGAAACAGAAACAATATCAGAATCTCACATTCGCAGCGGAACAATATATAATAGATAAATGAATAATCTTTAAAACAAAGAACTATATCATTTTATACATACATCAATCATCAGAGTCAATATACAACAATGGACAGTTATATAACTTGTCATCATACAGAATACACAGCGGAATAAATAATATCAGCTACAAATACTACGTCTCGCCATCCAGCTTGCTTCCAAAGCTCCAGAATATCCAGAATATCCTGATAATCTAACTCTAGACTGCCCGTGTGGAAATTTGTGGGCACCCAGAGTTTAGAAGGGAACAATAAACTCCGAGTCAGTCATGGTGACTGGTGTGAGATCGTAAAACAGTTATTCTTTATAACGACAAAAATAATTTTAAAGTCAATTCGAAATGCTTTTTGGAAAATGAAACTACCATAAGACCTCCCACCACACACACAATGCAAACGCAGAATTGGAGGAGATTTCTTCTTATGATAGACAAAGATGCTTGATACGCAAAATCAAATCTTTTTTATATTATTATTAGTGCATAGTGTAGAAAACATTTCGAAAGTATAATATTAATCTTAGCCAGCATAGGCATTCCGCACTTATGCCTACTATAGCTACTATGTTCAATAGCAGGTTACCGCCACATTCCATAGCAGGTAATACAACTAAAACCGTACACGTCACGTATTGTTTCTTTGGATTTCCAACAAATGGTCAGGCTAAGGAACTTCCTTTTCCACGATGGGTACGTCCCTGGAATAGACGACCCGAGAACCTAACCGGATCTCTGCCAACACAAGGCCGGGTTACCTCTACAAAAATAGGTAACTACTGACACGCGTATGCCATCCCCCGATCGTAACTGATCTTCCCGAGGATCCCCGATTTCCAACAAACCACATAGATAATAATGCAGCAACCACATAGGTTAAGTATTTGGGCTCCATACCATGATACCACCTCTATCCAGAAGGAATGACATACACTAAGGGGCGCTACTCCCTAGAACCTTGCCGCATCCTTCCTGTTTTGACCATTTCCGGGGTGTGAGGCTCGACGAAGTCTCGTCCACAAAGCTACGCTTTCTACAAAGCCATGCTTCGGGTCAAACAAATGATCAACCTATGATCACAAAGATATAAGATCAAACAAATGATCATATCGCAAATGATCAAACACTGATCATTTCACAGCAACACTCAATATGCCACGTTACCAAATTGGGAGTATATTGCTAATAAATTTCAACTACATAACCTCTGAGCTCGTACGTCTCAGAGAAGGGTGTTAAGCTAAGAGAATAAATTCTCCGCCACCAACAGAAATGTATTTGAAAGAAATCAGCTTTATATCTCAAATTGTAACGTCAGACACACAATCCATACAAGTCTGTTCCGGGATCGAACAGAACCGAAGGCACTTCTCACGAAGCCCTTGCATTTCCGGATAAATTTCTAATCACGTCCGGACTTCCCGTCACTAAGGGTGATAAAACCTCTAAACCGGAGATCAGCCGATGTAGAGTAACTCGACGGTAATCCTTCCGTTTTCAAAAATATCCGGTCTTCAACACCGGTCTTCGAATGCAATTCATAACGACGTATCACATATTCGGAATGGGTTATACGACCCCATGGTCCTTTCCCGGCTAACCCGAATAGTGAGCGCTTATTTAAAAATAAGTGTGGCATTCAAATTCATCCAATTCACAACAAAAACCCATTCAAGGTAATTATTGATAGTCGGTTATTTAACTATCAATAAAGATGCGCAACATCATCAGATTCCAAATAAATTTTCCAATTTATTTATTTCCTAAAAATATCTTTACTAGATATATAATTTCCACACTTAACCATTTGAAAACAATTTCAAATCAATTTCCACATTTCATTTTATCCAAGTGTTTATTTTCTGTTTTATAAACTCTTGGGTACTCAAATTTTTATGAGTAGCCAAGGGATTCAGGTTAGCTTTGACGAATCTATGGAGGAGATATGGAGCAGGAGGCTTCAGCATTCGTAGATATATAGTGTTCCGCTGTGTTGGTTTCTCTGAGTCTTTTGTTTGAGTTATATCTTGAGTTGTATAATAGACAGAAATTTATAACTGTCTATTTTGTGATGTATAAGTTGTGTACTCTGATTATGTAAAGACTATGTAATAGTTATGTGATATATTATATTTTGTTCCGTTTCCGCTGTGAGTATTTGTGTTTGTTTCTTTTCTCTTCTTCTCTTTTCTACTTCTCACCCCTTTCTTTCTTATTAACGATGCGACTTTCTATGGAGGGAAAGTCGTGGTTGTTACAGTGGTATCAGAGCATAGGTTGAGCGAATGCCTAAGCTCTGGAGTGGTGTCTATCTTGAGAGCGCGTAATTGTTAGTTATATAAAAATGATTTTATATTGTGTTAATTGATCGGTTGAGTGGTATATGGATTCTGGTCAATACGAGTAGCTAACGTTATTGATAGGGATCTCTAAACACTTGAACCAGACCAACGGACACAATATTGTTTTAAAGAGGTAAATGAAATAATTTTACCCAGAAATAATTTCTATATAAAAAGTATCATTTTAAATATATATATATTTCTACCTATTTGTTGGGTTACCTGTTCGGGTTTTCCAATATAAGTTATAAAGGTAGATGGGGTAGTGGTGTGTGAAACACGACTACCAATGGTTGGAATTTAAATGTTGAGGTTGGAAGTGTATTTGTCGAGACTGTAGACCCAATACCGTCTCGAGTAAGCTTTGCTGTGGTGAAGGATTTCATCGATCTCCGAAGGAAACTGTAATGGTTCGGAGTTTATCTCTGAAGTTTGGATGAGTAGAATTGGATCTGTCGATGAGGCAGAAGCGAGTGATGGTACCTTGATACCTCAGGTAATAGTAGCTGTATGATGAGATACAGTGACGATGGATGTTCCCGAAGATGTTTTCTTTGGAACAAGATTAAGGAAGTGTGTATGTTTCGGTAGTGTGGCTGAGTTCAGCACAGTGTTTCTGTTGGTTTGAAGTCCGAGTTTCTCGAAGAGCTTTGGTTAGAAAGTCTTTGGCATTGTGGCAGCGTTGCAGCTCGGAGTATTCTTGGATTGGCAGGAAGTTTTTCTGGCTGAGCAGTTTTTCTGAAGTGGAGTTCAGAAGCAGCAGAGTATATCCATTTCTTCGATAAATTGGATAAATAAGTGTAAGCTGTTCTGATTGGTATAAAGAGAACAGTTTTCTTTGGAATTAGGTTGGGTTGATCGCAAAAGTGACTTGCGATTGTCTAAATGTTCTCTTGGGTTATCAGAGTTTTCTGGATGTCTTCAGGGAAGTCAGAAGTTTGTCCGCATCTGAAGGTTGAGTTTTCTTATCGACTGGATTCCATGAGTGATACCGGTGGTTCAGTCTAGTGGAAGGATGTTTCCTAGAGATGGAGTTGGTGATGCAACTCAAGTTTTGCTGGAGTATCCGAGTTTTTCTTTATGGATCAGTGAACCTTATTTCTAGAAGTGAGTTGTCCAGTCTGTGCTTGTGTTCTACCTCAGATCAGAGTTGAGCAGCGAAAGCAGTTTGGAGTGTATCTCTGGATGGGAGAAGTAAGTTCGGAATCTACTGATGTTGTGAAGTAGAGTTGTGTTTGGATCTCGTCTGTGTTCTGATTTGGATAAGTATTTGGTCTTCTGAATTGAATTGTCAGTTTGGATAACTGGAATTCATTGTGTTTTACGTATCTCTGAGGGAATACGTATTTGATCTATCTCTGGTTTTAGAATCTGCAGTTTGGGAAGTTTGGTAGTTGAGTCAGACTCGTCTGTAGTCTGATATTCTATTTAATTCTGTAGATCTAGATGAGTAGGAGATCTATAGCTTAGTAATTTAGATTGTTTGTAGAGCGAGTATCCCGGTATATATATATACTTGGGGAAACTCGAGGAATTTTATCTAGAATTTAGTCTAGATAGTTAGAATTGTTTGATTGGATGAATTGGTTGCTATGGTTGCTAGCATATGGATGATAGTATATGCTTGTGTTTTAAATTAAAATCTTTAATAAGATTATTAAATTACCTTTGTTTAAATTTCGGGGACGAAATTATTTTAAGGGGGAAGGAATGTAATATCCCGGAAATTTTAACAATATCAATTTAATAATCTGTTGAATAATTAAATTGATTGGATAATCTTTGATAATAAGATTTGAATTTAATTTAATAATCTGATTAAATTAGTATTTAATTGATGATTTTATCTTTTAAAAGTTAATAAAATATTTTCTATTTGAATATATATATTCATTTATATATATTGTAAATAGAAGCTTAGGTAAATTGGAAATTTATATTTAATTTAATCTGGACTTTTCAAAGATATTTAGATAAGTAAATTTTTAGTTTTAAAATACTTCAGGTAAAAATTTTAATTGGTTTAAGATATTTTTTAACTTAAGTTTAAATAAATAAGATTTACAAAATTGGTTTGTTTTATTTCTTTTTAAATATTTCTTAATAAAGAGATAATTTCTTTTATAAATTATTTAAAATTGGTAAATGTGTTATTTTCAAACAATATTAATAATGTATTGTTTTATATATAAAAATAAATAGGTTTTAAAGGAAATAGAATTTGTTATTTTCAAAATTTTAATGTGTAGTTATATATGTATATATATAAGTTGATTGATTTTCTTTGATTTAAATTTAAATTTAAAAGTTTTAAAATTCAAAGGATAGATATTTAAAATATTTTGGATTTTTAAAATAATATATATATATAAGCTTTTATCTTAAAGGAAATTCATATGCATTTAAATAAGTATTCATAAATTGAAAATTAAGAAAAGTCTTTTTACTTTACATTTAAATAAATAAAAATTATGTTATTACAAGTGTAGTTAAATTAAGCAACTATAGTAACAAGTGTTATTATCTTAAGTCCTCATTTTTACAAGTGTCATGATTTATTTTCATTTTCTTTGATTTTTAATAAACCATAAATTAGACTATATAAACATACAACTTCCATTTCTTTTTCTTTTCCTAATCTCATTTCTAAGCTAAGAAAACAAGTCTGAAAATCAATAACTACTCTAAAACCAGAAATCATATCCTCTGCAAATCATTTTCAAAATAAAATCAAAAGCATGAAAACCATTTACATTTTCAAAAGCCTGTTCCTGTTTCTTTCAAAACTGAGATGATCAAGCCTGCATTCAAATCTGAGATTTCCAATAGCTTGAACATTTTTCTTTTCAAACCTGGAAGCATGCATGCAGTTTTAAAGAAAAGCCTGGAGTATCAAGCTTTAAATTTTCAGAATGGTTTCCAGAGTTTGAATCATAGCAGTAATCAAAGTCTTCAATTTCAAGTCTTCCAGTTTTCAAATTCTAACATTCAAGCCTCTGTTTTTAAAATCGGTGAGTAAACCTTTCTTTTAAAAATAGTTTTTTTTTAAAAAAATCTATGATTAAACTTTAATGCAAGTGATAATTTGTGTTGTGATGATATATATATTGTTGCATGACTGTTGGCTATGAATGCATGTTTGTAAATGTGATATGTTTATATATATATGAGTTCTATCTTCTCTGTTTTATATTACAGAGATTATATTTAGTTCAAATTCCAATTTCCCCTCCTCTGATCTCTGTTAGTCTGTAGTTTTCAATCGAATTAAGTTTGTTTAAACTTGAACCTGGATCTAAAAATGTTTTTAAAAATGTTTAGATAGATATAGTATCTGGAAACTAAGATTTACAGTACAATAAAAATAGAAATATAAACATGTTAAAAATCAATGGTTACAATTCTCTGATTTAAGTATATAACTTGAATCGGCTTGGGTAAATATGATTTTTAAGATATAAATTATGATTTTTAGATTAGTATATGTTGAGGTTTTCTGAGATGATCAGAAATTGGGTATTTGTCGATTTCCGACAATCGGCAAGATAAGGTTTGTCGAGCTTGAGGGTGAAGGTCGTTGGAAGAGTGATGATCTTAGGAAAAATGGATAGGGAATTTTATGGTGGCCGTGGTGGTCAGGAGACGTCGGAATAGGGTTTTAAAACCCAGTTTAGTCATTGTCAATTTTGGAGCTTGTTCGACATATAGGGATGATCGGAGGTGATCGCATGGTGAGGGATTGGTGCTGGGTTGTGAGACGAAGCTCGGGTGTGGTTGACGAGTTTCCTGGTGGTGAGGTTCGTCGTCGACGAGGAGTTAGTGGTTTGGGTTTGGTTCCAGATTTGGGTTCGTCGAGTTCGATTTTGATTTCAGGCGATTTTGTGGGTTTTGGGTAGTTGATTTGATAGAGGAGGTCGACGATGACTTGTTGGTGGCAACGGCGATGGTCGGAGACGCTTCGACCATGTGTGCACGTGCACGCGTTTACATCTGTGAATTGGATTCGTGTGGCATCGGAGAGGAAAGAAGAGGCTCGGGGCAGGCTCGGGTTTGAAGGCAGATTGTCTCGAAGTTGAAGTGGGTTCGTGAGTTGCTCGGGTTCTTCCTCGCGTAGGCCTTTGTAGGACTCGAAGTAATTGTAGAACGAGGAGTTCTCATGTGTTACTCAGGGAAGAGGAAGTTGGCTCGAATTGTTTTAATTAAATAACCAGGTTTTAAAATGTGAAATTATCATTTATTTAATATTTAGCTTTTCAAAGCTATTTTAACAAGTTTGCAAAGATTTTAAAATGATAGGTAAATGTTTGAAATTGTTGTTGGAAGGTAATTATATATTAGATTATTATATAATTAATTTCTAAATTTTTTTTTTTTTTTTTTTTCAACTGAAATTTGATGATGAAATTAGAAAGTGACTAAGAAGGTGTATTTATCTTTAATAAATCAACGAGTTCTCAAATGTTTTATTTTGAATAAATTAATTTCAAGCTTTTAAATTAAATAAAATCTAAATGATGAAATTAAGTAAATTAATTTAGGTAATTAATTGAAGGATATTTAATTAGAGTTTTAATTAAGGTAAAAGGTTTATCTTAATTAATTAAAGTTTTATTAAGTAATTAAAGTATGGTTACTTAATTAATTAAAGATAGCTAATCTAAGATAATTACTTTGGTTTAATTAAGGATAATCACTTTGGAAATTGATTAAGTATAATTATTAAATGTACTTAATTAAAAATGATAATTACTTTATGGAAGTAATTAATGAAAGATAATTAAGGATTAATTACATAGATAATTAATTAATGTAATTTATTAAAGATCATTAATAAATAAGATTAATTAAGACTAATTAATTAATGTGATTAATTAATGGACTGTAATTACTTAGTAAAGTAATTAATGGTAATTACTGGATGTAATTAATGGAAGATGATTTAAGAATGAAAGTAATTTGAGTTTAATTACTTTGTAATAATTAATCAAGGGATTAATTAAAAGATAATTAATTAAGGAGTAATTAATTTATGAAATGAGTAATTAAGGGTAGTTAATTACTAAATGAGATTAATCAAGGTGATTAATAAATGTGACTAATTAAAGATTAATTATTAAATATAATTAATTTAATAGGGTAACTAATTAAGAGTAATTAAGGAATCATTAATTAATAATTAATGATGTAATTAAGGGTTGATTAATTAAAACTAATTAATCAATAATAAGTAATTAAAGAGTAATTAATTAATGTAATTAATTAAGGATTAAGATAATTAATTATAGTTAATTAATTAATAAAATAATTAAAGGTTAATTACTATAATGGTTAAGAATAATTAATTTATATAATTAATTAAGGATTAATTACTTAAAGTAATTAAAGGATTATTAATCAGGAATGATTAATTAAGATGGATACTTAGAGTATTGATTAATTAATTGGTTTAATTAATAATTAAGTAAGCAGGATTTATAGAATGAAGTAATTAGTTTAATTCACTTTAAATTAATTAGATGATATAAATCATTGCTTAAGGATGGATGAATGAGATTGAATGTATTTCATTGTTTGATATCTCTGATGAGATATGATTGATATATGATATGGATGTTTGGTTGAATTATAATAATAATGTGAATTATTTGTTTGGGATGATAATGTAGATTATCTATTGAATTATCTATCTTTGTGTATATAGATAAGAATTGAATTGTTTTAACCTTAAAACAACTTGGCCTTAAAAGATACGCTTTGGATTTCGATGAGACCGGGATCGGGTTTCCGTATACCGGATTTCCAGGTCTGGAGACCCGAATACCACATCGATCCAAAATTACGATAGGTCGTGAATCAGGTGAAGATGAAGATTCAGAGTGCAAGGGTTATTGTCGTTAACTCTGAGGGTGATTCCAAAACGAGTGTAACGAGATAATACCTTCGGTTTCGTTCGAACCCGGAACGAACTTGTATGGATTGAATGCTTTCAGCACATCGTCAGGTGGACGATGAGCATTCTAAGATAGATGTGTTCTTTTTAAAGGTAATCGTGACCTCAAGCCTCACAAACCGGGAATGGCTAAAACAGGGGAGGTGCAGCAAGGTTAGTGGGTAGCACCCAAGTAGGACAAGATTACCTCTGTCTAGAAGTCCCTTCTTATTTCGGCTTAGTGTGTGCGGTTGCTGATCCCAACCGTGAGGTATCTTGTGCGGGAATTATCCAGTAAGGGATGTTCCGACCTTGTGTTGCAGGGGATTGGGAGTGATCCTCGGTACGGTGATCTAGGCCACGTACTGTGACGGGCGGTACCCCGGTAGCCCTGCCATTGTATGGAATCCAAAATCCAATAAGTGCCGTACGTATTAGTTGTGCCCAACTATGTTGGAATGTGAGATGTAAGCATTTCAGCTATTTCTGTATTTTACTTGAAAACCCTAGACCCTATTATAATATAACTGGATTTCCTATCAAATGTTTTGGTTAGCGTAAGGTAAAAACTTTCCATGTTTATGTGTGGGAAGTCTTACGTGATACCTTTGTTTTCAAAAGGTTTTGAAGTTAAACAATTTTAACCCGTTTACTCACACCAGTGTCTGATGTGAGTAAACGGGTTAAAATTGTTTAACTTCAAAACCTTTTGAAAACAAAGGTATCACGTAAGACTTCCCACACATAAACATGGAAAGTTTTTACCTTACGCTAACCAAAACATTTGATAGGAAATCCAGTTATATTATAATAGGGTCTAGGGTTTTCAAGTAAAATACAGAAATAGCTGAAATGCTTACATCTCACATTCCAACATAGTTGGGCACAACTAATACGTACGGCACTTATTGGATTTTGGATTCCATACAATGGCAGGGCTACCGGGGTACCGCCCGTCACAGTACGTGGCCTAGATCACCGTACCGAGGATCACTCCCAATCCCCTGCAACACAAGGTCGGAACATCCCTTACTGGATAATTCCCGCACAAGATACCTCACGGTTGGGATCAGCAACCGCACACACTAAGCCGAAATAAGAAGGGACTTCTAGACAGAGGTAATCTTGTCCTACTTGGGTGCTACCCACTAACCTTGCTGCACCTCCCCTGTTTTAGCCATTCCCGGTTTGTGAGGCTTGAGGTCACGATTACCTTTAAAAAGAACACATCTATCTTAGAATGCTCATCGTCCACCTGACGATGTGCTGAAAGCATTCAATCCATACAAGTTCGTTCCGGGTTCGAACGAAACCGAAGGTATTATCTCGTTACACTCGTTTTGGAATCACCCTCAGAGTTAACGACAATAACCCTTGCACTCTGAATCTTCATCTTCACCTGATTCACGACCTATCGAAATTTTGGATCGATGTGGTATTCGGGTCTCCAGACCTGGAAATCCGGTATACGGAAACCCGATCCCGGTCTCATCGAAATCCAAAGCGTATCTTTTAAGGCCAAGTTGTTTTAAGGTTAAAACAATTCAATTCTTATCTATATACACAAAGATAGATAATTCAATAGATAATCTACATTATCATCCCAAACAAATAATTCACATTATTATTATAATTCAACCAAACATCCATATCATATATCAATCATATCTCATCAGAGATATCAAACAATGAAATACATTCAATCTCATTCATCCATCCTTAAGCAATGATTTATATCATCTAATTAATTTAAAGTGAATTAAACTAATTACTTCATTCTATAAATCCTGCTTACTTAATTATTAATTAAACCAATTAATTAATCAATACTCTAAGTATCCATCTTAATTAATCATTCCTGATTAATAATCCTTTAATTACTTTAAGTAATTAATCCTTAATTAATTATATAAATTAATTATTCTTAACCATTATAGTAATTAACCTTTAATTATTTTATTAATTAATTAACTATAATTAATTATCTTAATCCTTAATTAATTACATTAATTAATTACTCTTTAATTACTTATTATTGATTAATTAGTTTTAATTAATCAACCCTTAATTACATCATTAATTATTAATTAATGATTCCTTAATTACTCTTAATTAGTTACCCTATTAAATTAATTATATTTAATAATTAATCTTTAATTAGTCACATTTATTAATCACCTTGATTAATCTCATTTAGTAATTAACTACCCTTAATTACTCATTTCATAAATTAATTACTCCTTAATTAATTATCTTTTAATTAATCCCTTGATTAATTATTACAAAGTAATTAAACTCAAATTACTTTCATTCTTAAATCATCTTCCATTAATTACATCCAGTAATTACCATTAATTACTTTACTAAGTAATTACAGTCCATTAATTAATCACATTAATTAATTAGTCTTAATTAATCTTATTTATTAATGATCTTTAATAAATTACATTAATTAATTATCTATGTAATTAATCCTTAATTATCTTTCATTAATTACTTCCATAAAGTAATTATCATTTTTAATTAAGTACATTTAATAATTATACTTAATCAATTTCCAAAGTGATTATCCTTAATTAAACCAAAGTAATTATCTTAGATTAGCTATCTTTAATTGATTAAGTAACCATACTTTAATTACTTAATAAAACTTTAATTAATTAAGATAAACCTTTTACCTTAATTAAAACTCTAATTAAATATCCTTCAATTAATTACCTAAATTAATTTACTTAATTTCATCATTTAGATTTTATTTAATTTAAAAGCTTGAAATTAATTTATTCAAAATAAAACATTTGAGAACTCGTTGATTTATTAAAGATAAATACACCTTCTTAGTCACTTTCTAATTTCATCATCAAATTTCAGTTGAAAAAAAAAAAAAAAAAAAAAATTTAGAAATTAATTATATAATAATCTAATATATAATTACCTTCCAACAACAATTTCAAACATTTACCTATCATTTTAAAATCTTTGCAAACTTGTTAAAATAGCTTTGAAAAGCTAAATATTAAATAAATGATAATTTCACATTTTAAAACCTGGTTATTTAATTAAAACAATTCGAGCCAACTTCCTCTTCCCTGAGTAACACATGAGAACTCCTCGTTCTACAATTACTTCGAGTCCTACAAAGGCCTACGCGAGGAAGAACCCGAGCAACTCACGAACCCACTTCAACTTCGAGACAATCTGCCTTCAAACCCGAGCCTGCCCCGAGCCTCTTCTTTCCTCTCCGATGCCACACGAATCCAATTCACAGATGTAAACGCGTGCACGTGCACACATGGTCGAAGCGTCTCCGACCATCGATTGTATTGAGTAGTCGAGGGATTCAGGTTAGCTTTGACGAATTCTGGAGGAGATTTGGAGCAGGAGGCTTCACCGTGTAGATATATGATGATTCCGCTGTGTATATGTTGTGTCTGTATCTGTGATACTTGAGTTGTATGAATTAGACAGATGTTTATAACTGTCTAATATGTGTTGTATAAGTTGTGTAACTCTGATGTATATGATACTATGTAATATTTTATATGATATATTATATTTCATTCGTTCCGCTGTGAGTTTCTGATGTTGTTGTTCTTTCTTCTTTCTTTCTTTTCTTCTTCTATCCCTTTCTTTCTTATTAGCGATTCGATTTTCCGGGAGTGGAAAGCCGGGTCGTCACATTTTATCTTTGAAGATAAAATCTCAAAACAGTTCATCTCATATTGGAAATGCATTTCCCTACTTATTTAATAATAAGTATTTCACAAATCATTTATTTTCAACACTTAGAAAATATTCTATATACTTAAATCAAAATTAAGTATATATTTCATTCTTTAAGGAAATCATTTACTTTGACAACATTTATTTGAGTCAAAACGAATGTTACGTAAAACATCGTTACGACAACTCAAAATCACTAGTATAGGGATTCAGATTTTAGATAGATATATAAACCCCAATACTACATAAAAACATTTCCTTACGGAAATCATTTACTATAACAACAGTGTTATAGTCCACCATTTCCTTCTACTTCTCGAAAGCGTCTATTTCCACAATGAATGTTGAAATCTATGATTTCGATATTTAATCATTTTAAAACATCGTTAAAACAATTAACTTCATCTTAAATATCACTTTCCCAAAACCATATCCATTTTACTTAAAAATATATTCACTGTCCAAAATCGTGAATATACTTCACTAACCACATTTCACTATTTTCTACACGTTTTATTTCAATAATAATTCGCTATCCAAAATCGCGAATATATCTCCTTTAACAACCTTCTATATTTAATTTATCAAATCCAATTGATTTCGAGTTTATAAACAACGTTTATAAATTCTATTTCTATTTTCTAACAACTTCAATTTAATAAATCTCCTTTATTAACAATTCGATTTATAAATCTTCTTTAATGACCTATTCAATTTATAACTCAATGTATATACCAAAGGTCCATCTTATAAGTTAATAACTTACAATTCATTTATTTTAAAAGAAATCGTTCTTTTAAACTTCACAAAATCTAAAACTTTCAGATTCCATTAACTTATGAAATCCCAATTTATAATTCATTTTAACACTTATAGAAACTTGTCTTATAATCCCAATTTTTCAAATTTATAAATATCCATTTTTGTACATCTTTTAAATAAACCGTTTATAATACTTTAGAAATCCCAATTTAAACCATTTCATAAATTTCTTAACTTTTATTTCCAAAAATCCCACTTTGATTTTATTCCACAAGAATCTTAACTTTTATAACTTTAAAATTTTAGACGTTTATTTATTTGAAATAAATCAATTCAAAGTTTCCATAAAACGTATATTTTCAAAAATCACTTTAAAAACCCTTTTTAAAGTAAAAGTCGTTATTTTAAAATTTCAAAATTTGAATCCGATGATGCAACAGCACCAATTAGTCAATCACAACATCAAACATCATATATCAACATATGATAACAGAATATACATCAATATCTGTAAATAAATAATTACTGGTGAGGAATCCAGTTGGATCCCTCCAACCTGTTTCCCTGCATCCACAGATGTTAGCACAATACCTATTCCACTTCAAGGTGGAATATCGCGGTATATGGGTTTTATAAAAAATAATCCGCTTACTAACGGCGCAATAGGGTCTCATCCGCTATACGAGGCGGGAAATCATCAATCCAATATATACATATGCCAATATGTATATATTGCTATATATATATAGATATATCCTACTATATCTAATATCACATCAAATCATCAAACAAATCAATAACTGCAATCCCAATTTATTTTGAGTGAGAAGATCTCACCTTGATTTTAATTCTGATTTCAGCGTTTATTTCGAATAAAATTAAACACGCGTTTAATTTTACCCGAAATTTTCAATGACTCCAATTCACTCCAAACCCGCTCCATTGCATAGTGCTCGACAAAACGAAGCCAACGCAATTCGTTTCGTCCAAAACGGACCTCGTATGAAGAAGTTATGATTATTTGAAGTTTACACGAATTAAAAGGTAATTAATTTACAATTTGTTTTAACCTAAATCAATCCGGGCCGTTGGATTTTGTTTGCTTCAGATCTGGACCGTGACTTCTTCATCTTCCTCTCACGTTACTTCCAGGTTTCTCACGTACAACCTTGAACCCATGAGCCGCCCACTAGGGTTTGAGACTACGGCTACCACAAAGCTCGAAACTGCATCACTCCACCACCATCGGAAAGTTCATCGCCTCCTCTACGCTCGGCCAGAGTTTGGTGAAGCTCGGCCCCACCTACTGCTGTAAAAACGTGAGAGGAGCTGCTACCTTCAAGCCCCAATTGCCGTTGATTGGCTCCGCTTCAGACGATCTCCACCGTTGATCTTCTAGAGCTCGACTAGCTCTACAACTTTCATGTTGAACATTTCACGAATCGTTTGATGGATGGAGAGATAATGGAGGAGGAAGTTGAGTGTTTTCTGGCCATTAAAAAGACTAGTGGCGGCCAGGGTTTGAGCTGAAACCCTACTGTCGTTTGTTTGCAAATGAACAAAACCGAGGGCTTTTATAGAAAACTGCCAAACACTATTCATCCGAAATTTTCCGAACTCCAAACGAAGCATGCCGGCTGGCGTTTTTAAGGTTTACCCCACATTCCGAACGCAATGGAACATGTTTCGAAAGCTAATTCGGTCATCTGTGCGAGTTACGGAATTAAACGATCAATTTAAACCGATTTAAATCGATTTCAAGGCGTTTTGGCTTGCCCCGGACAAACGGTACATCCAAAAATTACGGAATTTGAAACCATGCAATAATATCACATTACGGATCCGATGAAACTTGTTTCGTCAAAATCCGAGACTTTTTGAAAAATGACTATTTTAACTCGCCAAATTAATATTAAAACAATTTCGATGCGTTTCGAGCTGCCACGGTCACACGACAACTCCGTTTGCTACGAAAATTGAAATCTAATAATAACTAACTATTACGGATCCAATAGAACTGGTCTCGTTCAATTCTGAGACTGTTCGAAAATTGGCTATTTTTACAGTCGATAATTAAATATTAAAATATTCAATTTCCACAGATTAACTTTTAATTCAATTTTAAAAGTTCTATAACGTCACTATAACTCCAATATGATTTAATATAACTTTATAAATCATTTTCAATCACATTTAATCCAGATTTCAATTATTTCTGAAATTACAACTATTAAATTATCGATTTAATTATCCAATTAAATCCAATATTCGAAATTAAAATTATTCAACTTATTAAATTCACTTATTAATATTTAAAATTAATTAAATATTCGAATTTCAAATATCAGAAATTCTGGGTCGTTACAAACTTCCCCCCTTAAAAGTATTTCGTCCTCGAAATTACAAGTTAGGAAAAGTGGTCCTTAACTCGTCTATCATTTTTCACAACCTAATAGTTTTATCAAATTATCGAAACAAATCTTTCTACTAAAGATTCGTTATTAATTCAACCAACTTTCTAAACATTTTCATAATCTTCAAACAACATTGTTTACTTCAAAATTCAAATTTAAATTCAAATTTAAACATTCAAAATTTTCTCAAAAATTTTCTAACACTCGAAATTTTCAAAAAATTTCGCCAGCGTCTCCTTTGCGCGGCTAATACGGTACGACTACAAAACGTCCCTACGGACTCTCAGATTTCAAAAAGAAAAGAAAAATGCCAAGCGGCTAGACAAGAAAATCATCAAATCTCATATTTAAATTTAAATACATACCTTTTTCGAGCAATTCAAATTCTCTTCAAAATTAAAATCCCAATTCCTTTACACCTGTATATCCTACTAGCCATAATATCTAGTTACAGCATTCAAACTATTTTGCACATTTCACTACAAAATTTTTCCAATATAAACTGCTTATACATTTACTATTGAAGTTATATCCATTATCTTCAATTTTTCTCATTTCAATTTCATTTGAATTTAATTTCAATCTAATTTGGATTCTTCTGAATAATGAATTTATCAATTAACTTTCATTCATAACTGATTATTTTTAGATTAGTTTCAATTACTAATTCATTACAAATTCTAATTCACTTATTCAAATTCGGTTTCAACATTCAATTTTAATCTTATTTACTTCATTCAATTAGCCTCACTTACTAATTTTCAGTTTCAATTTCAGTTTCATTAAATCACAATTGTAAATTTATCTATTCATTCACAATTTCATCTCAATAAATTTTATTGCAATTTATTTAGCCCACTAGATTAAATTCTTCAAATTTACTTTTATTCAATTTAATCCAATGTTACATTCAATTCCAATTTGAGTTTCCAAAAATCATTTCAATTTCGTTTAACTCTTTTATAAATTCACTTATAAATTCAAAATGAATTTTAACATTCAATTTTACTTTCATTAGATCACCATTGTACTTACTTTTATTTAACTTCATTCTTTAAGTTAAATTTATTCTATCAAAATTCAACTTGTATGAGTTATCAACTTAATAATATTTCATAAATATTTCTACATAGTATTCCAGAGTTTACCAACATTTCAAAAACCATTTTTGAAAACAGTTCAAATTATCCTTTGAATTTTCTAAAACAAAATCCAAATTTTCAAAACAACTTCCATTTAAAACAATTTGGCAGCAATTCCTCTTTTGGAAACCCGAAAATGGACATCAATAATGCTGCAGTCATTACCGAAGTTATTTTCCAGCGACCGAAAAGAGTATAGAGCTTTTATCTTTCCAAAATACTTTTCAAAACCTTTGAAATTCATTTTCAAATTCAAAAAGATTTAAACTTTCCAAATCTCCAAAATTTTCAAATTCTTTTCAAAACATTTCCAAATACCTCTCTGGAACTCCGTTTTAAATTACAATTCACATTTATAATTTATATTCTTAAATTTCATTTGTATGTGAATTTATTTCTTAACTTTGGAGTTATAATTTCAATTTCTTTATTCAATTTCATATAATAATGATAATAATTCAATGTTATTACTTTCCTACCAACCATGCAACCATATACTGTAGTAATTTACAGAAAAATCATTTCTTTTATATACAAAAATAGTTTTGGGCAAAATTATTTCATTTACCCTATTTAAAACAATATTGTGCCGAATTGTTCTATATAAGTGTTTAGAGATCCCTATCGATAGAGTTGTACGGACAATACCGACCAGAATCCATATACCACTCAACAAACCAATCATCACAATATAAAACAATTTTATATTAATTAACAAATACGCACTCGTATCTATTATTACACTCAACTCATTCTAGAGTACTACTGACTCTATCTCTAATGAGTAACACCCAACGGAGCAGGGTTGTCGCTTAACCATATGCTCTGATACCACGCTGTCACATACCGAAATTTTCGACTTTCGAAAATTCGAAATCGATACTCACTTTATCGACCGTCGAGCAATCGAGTGCCGGAAACTCCAATAGTGAGGGTTTTAGAAAGAAGAAAAAGAAGAAGAAGAAGAAAATAGAAGAAGAAGGAAGAAAGAACAACAGAACAACATCAGAAACAGAAACAATATCAGAATCTCACATTCGCAGCGGAACAATATATAATAGATAAATGAATAATCTTTAAAACAAAGAACTATATCATTTTATACATACATCAATCATCAGAGTCAATATACAACAATGGACAGTTATATAACTTGTCATCATACAGAATACACAGCGGAATAAATAATATCAGCTACAAATACTACGTCTCGCCATCCAGCTTGCTTCCAAAGCTCCAGAATATCCAGAATATCCTGATAATCTAACTCTAGACTGCCCGTGTGGAAGTTTGTGGGCACCCAGAGTTTAGAAGGGAACAATAAACTCCGAGTCAGTCATGGTGACTGGTGTGAGATCGTAAAACAGTTATTCTTTATAACGACAAAAATAATTTTAAAGTCAATTCGAAATGCTTTTTGGAAAATGAAACTACCATAAGACCTCCCACCACACACACAATGCAAACGCAGAATTGGAGGAGATTTCTTCTTATGATAGACAAAGATGCTTGATACGCAAAATCAAATCTTTTTTATATTATTATTAGTGCATAGTATAGAAAACATTTCGAAAGTATAATATTAATCTTAGCCAGCATAGGCATTCCGCACTTATGCCTACTATAGCTACTATGTTCAATAGCAGGTTACCGCCACATTCCATAGCAGGTAATACAACTAAAACCGTACACTTCACGTATTGTTTCTTTGGATTTCCAACAAATGGTCAGGCTAAGGAACTTCCTTTTCCACGATGGGTACGTCCCTGGAATAGACGACCCGAGAACCTAACCGGATCTCTGCCAACACAAGGCCGGGTTACCTCTGCAAAAATAGGTAACTACTGACACGCGTATGCCATTCCCTGATCGTAACCGATCTTCCCGAGGATCCCCGATTTCCAACAAACCACATAGATAATAATGCAGCAACCACATAGGTTAAGTATCTGGGCTCCATACCATGATACCACCTCTATCCAGAAGGAATGACATACACTAAGGGGCGCTACTCCCTAGAACCTTGTCGCATCCTTCCTGTTTTGACCATTTCCGGGGTGTGAGGCTCGACGAAGTCTCGTCCACAAAGCTACGCTTTCTACAAAGCCATGCTTCGGGTCAAACAAATGATCAACCTATGATCACAAAGATATAAGATCAAACAAATGATCATATCGCAAATGATCAAACACTGATCATTTCACAGCAACACTCAGTATGCCACGTTACCAAATTGGGAGTATATTGCTGATAAATTTCAACTACATAACCTCTGAGCTCGTACGTCTCAAAGAAGGGTGTTAAGCTAAGAGAATAAATTCTCCGCCACCAACAGAAATGTATTTGAAAGAAATCAGCTTTATATCTCAAATTGTAACGTCAGACACACAATCCATACAAGTCTGTTCCGGGATCGAACAGAACCGAAGGCACTTCTCACGAAGCCCTTGCATTTCCGGATAAATTTCTAATCACGTCCGGACTTCCCGTCACTAAGGGTGATAAAACCTCTAAACCGGAGATCAGCCGATGTAGAGTAACTCGACGGTAATCCTTCCGTTTTCAAAAATATCCGGTCTTCAACACCGGTCTTCGAATGCAATTCATAACGACGTATCACATATTCGGAATTGGTTATACGAACCCATGGTCCTTTCCCGGCTAACCCGAATAGTGAGCGCTTATTTAAAAATAAGTGTGGCATTCAAATTCATCCAATTCACAACAAATACCCATTCAAGGTAATTATTGATAGTCGGTTATTTAACTATCAATAAAGATGCGCAACATCATCAGATTCCAAATAAATTTTCCAATTTATTTATTTCCTAAAAATATCTTTACTAGATATATAATTTCCACACTTAACCATTTGAAAACAATTTCAAATCAATTTCCACATTTCATTTTATCTTTGAAGATAAAATCTCAAAACAGTTCATCTCATATTGGAAATGCATTTCCCTACTTATTTAATAATAAGTATTTCACAAATCATTTATTTTCAACACTTAGAAAATATTCTATATACTTAAATCAAAATTAAGTATATATTTCATTCTTTAAGGAAATCATTTACTTTGACAACATTTATTTGAGTCAAAACGAATGTTACGTAAAACATCGTTACGACAACTCAAAATCACTAGTATAGGGATTCGGATTTTAGATAGATATATAAACCCCAATACTACATAAAAACATTTCCTTACGGAAATCATTTACTATAACAACAGTGTTATAGTCCACCATTTCCTTCTACTTCTCGAAAGCGTCTATTTCAACAATGAATGTTGAAATCTATGATTTCGATATTTAATCATTTTAAAACATCGTTAAAACAATTAACTTCATCTTAAATATCACTTTCCCAAAACCATATCCATTTTACTTAAAAATATATTCACTGTCCAAAATCGTGAATATACTTCACTAACCACATTTCACTATTTTCTACACGTTTTATTTCAATAATAATTCGCTATCCAAAATCGCGAATATATCTCCTTTAACAACCTTCTATATTTAATTTATCAAATCCAATTGATTTCGAGTTTATAAACAACGTTTATAAATTCTATTTCTATTTTCTAACAACTTCAATTTAATAAATCTCCTTTATTAACAATTCGATTTATAAATCTTCTTTAATGACCTATTCAATTTATAACTCAATGTATATACCAAAGGTCCATCTTATAAGTTAATAACTTACAATTCATTTATTTTAAAAGAAATCGTTCTTTTAAACTTCACAAAATCTAAAACTTTCAGATTCCATTAACTTATGAAATCCCAATTTATAATTCATTTTAACACTTATAGAAACTTGTCTTATAATCCCAATTTTTCAAATTTATAAATATCCATTTTTGTACATCTTTTAAATAAACCGTTTATAATACTTTAGAAATCCCAATTTAAACCATTTCATAAATTTCTTAACTTTTATTTCCAAAAATCCCACTTTGATTTTATTCCACAAGAATCTTAACTTTTATAACTTTAAAATTTTAGACGTTTATTTATTTGAAATAAATCAATTCAAAGTTTCCATAAAACGTATATTTTCAAAAATCACTTTAAAAACCCTTTTTAAAGTAAAAGTCGTTATTTTAAAATTTCAAAATTTGAATCCGATGATGCAACAGCACCAATTAGTCAATCACAACATCAAACATCATATATCAACATATGATAACAGAATATACATCAATATCTGTAAATAAATAATTACTGGTGAGGAATCCAGTTGGATCCCTCCAACCTGTTTCCCTGCATCCACAGATGTTAGCACAATACCTATTCCACTTCAAGGTGGAATATCGCGGTATATGGGTTTTATAAAAAATAATCCGCTTACTAACGGCGCAATAGGGTCTCATCCGCTATACGAGGCGGGAAATCATCAATCCAATATATACATATGCCAATATGTATATATTGCTATATATATATAGATATATCCTACTATATCTAATATCACATCAAATCATCAAACAAATCAATAACTGCAATCCCAATTTATTTTGAGTGAGAAGATCTCACCTTGATTTTAATTCTGATTTCAGCGTTTATTTCGAATAAAATTAAACACGCGTTTAATTTTACCCGAAATTTTCAATGACTCCAATTCACTCCAAACCCGCTCCATTGCATAGTGCTCGACAAAACGAAGCCAACGCAATTCGTTTCGTCCAAAACGGACCTCGTATGAAGAAGTTATGATTATTTGAAGTTTACACGAATTAAAAGGTAATTAATTTACAATTTGTTTTAACCTAAATCAATCCGGGCCGTTGGATTTTGTTTGCTTCAGATCTGGACCGTGACTTCTTCATCTTCCTCTCACGTTACTTCCAGGTTTCTCACGTACAACCTTGAACCCATGAGCCGCCCACTAGGGTTTGAGACTACGGCTACCACAAAGCTCGAAACTGCATCACTCCACCACCATCGGAAAGTTCATCGCCTCCTCTACGCTCGGCCAGAGTTTGGTGAAGCTCGGCCCCACCTACTGCTGTAAAAACGTGAGAGGAGCTGCTACCTTCAAGCCCCAATTGCCGTTGATTGGCTCCGCTTCAGACGATCTCCACCGTTGATCTTCTAGAGCTCGACTAGCTCTACAACTTTCATGTTGAACATTTCACGAATCGTTTGATGGATGGAGAGATAATGGAGGAGGAAGTTGAGTGTTTTCTGGCCATTAAAAAGACTAGTGGCGGCCAGGGTTTGAGCTGAAACCCTAGTGTCGTTTGTTTGCAAATGAACAAAACCGAGGGCTTTTATAGAAAACTGCCAAACACTATTCATCCGAAATTTTCCGAACTCCAAACGAAGCATGACGGCTGGCGTTTTTAAGGTTTACCCCACATTCCGAACGCAATGGAACATGTTTCGAAAGCTAATTCGGTCATCTGTGCGAGTTACGGAATTAAACGATCAATTTAAATTAAACCGATTTAAATCGATTTCAAGGCGTTTTGGCTTGCCCCGGACAAACGGTACATCCAAAAATTACGGAATTTGAAACCATGCAATAATATCACATTACGGATCCGATGAAACTGGTTTCGTCGAAATCCGAGACTTTTTGAAAAATGACTATTTTAACTCGCCAAATTAATATTAAAACAATTTCGATGCGTTTCGAGCTGCCACGGTCACACGACAACTCCGTTTGCTACGAAAATTGAAATCTGATAATAACTAACTATTACGGATCCAATGGAACTGGTCTCGTTCAATTCTGAGACTGTTCGAAAATTGGCTATTTTTACAGTCGATAATTAAATATTAAAATATTCAATTTCCACAGATTAACTTTTAATTCAATTTTAAAAGTTCTATAACGTCACTATAACTCCAATATGATTTAATATAACTTTATAAATCATTTTCAATCACATTTAATCCAGATTTCAATTATTTCTGAAATTACAACTATTAAATTATCGATTTAATTATCCAATTAAATCCAATATTCGAAATTAAAATTATTCAACTTATTAAATTCACTTATTAATATTTAAAATTAATTAAATATTCAAATTTCAAATATCAGAAATTCTGGGTCGTTACATTATATAAGAAATTGATTTATATAAAAATGATTTATAACTGAAGGGTTTTGAATTTGAAATTTGTAACATCCCACTATTTTGGACCATTCAAATCGACAATAATCCACACATGTCTAACTTGAATAATTCAAAATAACAGATTGTAATAAAATTTGGAGAAAATAAAATCATTCACATAATCACATACACAGAAATATCATAATAACTCGCAGCGGAAATAAAATACCATAGTAGTTCATGAAGCTACTATATACAAACTCTCAAAATATATACAAAATTCTCATAGTAAAATGGATACAGTAGAAGTCAGGATACATAAATCAATAATACAGAGACAAATACAGAATAGGAACTAACTGGAAGAAGTAGACGAATAGATAGACAGATAAGCTCCAACAAAACTCTAGCTCCAGAAGGTGAATCCAAAGCTGTGATTCTTAGGCTGACCCGAGCGTAAAGTAAAACACAAAACACTTGAGTCAGGACATACATACTTATACAAATGTAAACTAACTCAAGTGAACTGTAATATAAATGCACAATAACTTAAAGGATGCTTGGAATCGCCCATCCTTTAAGGATCAGTCAAGCCATAAACAGAGCAGTAATAAACACTATCATAGAAATATCCATATTAAAGAAACAATGCAAATAACAGTGTTAATGTGACTAGGGTAGCGCAGAGCTGCAGTAATCGTCCACCTCTAGCCACACTCTCAAATTAAAGTATGCATCCAAATAAATCACAAGGAAATAAAATGGCATACAGATAAGTGTACCCGTGGTTATAGATTTCAAAATGGTTTAAAAATTCGAATTAAAATCATTCATTTAAACCATTAAAAGTAAAGTCATTATACTTACATATCAAATATTAAATTCTCAAAATTTAACCTTTTATGAGCTCATTAAAATACTTTAAACATTTAAATTTCAGCTTCCACAGCATTTAGAAAGTGCTGCGGTAAGTTATATTTGAAAACAATTCATTACAACAAAGACAACATTTAAAAACTGTTGTAATAGTTCAGGGTTTAATTTAAAAGATTTAAATTCAATTCAGCAAAGACAGCGTTTACAAAACTGCTGTAGTAGTTCAACTATATTCAAAAATCTAATTTTAGCCAACTGCAGCACTTAACAAGTGCTACAATAGCTCTTTCATTAATTTCAGGTTCAGTTTAGTTTCAGCACTACAGCACTTACAAAGTGCTGTAATAACCCTTAGTTCATTTTAGCCTTTTAGTTCATTTCTACAACTATAGCACTTACAAAGTGCTACAGATTCACTTTAGTTCAGATTTTAGTTATTATTCAGAAACGATAGCATTTCTGAAGTGCTAATAATTAAATTTCCAGATTTACACTAAAATTTCAGAAACAATAAACTTCAATTTAAACCATTTTAATTGTATAAAAATCATATTTTTCCACTTTAAACATGGTCATTTAAATACCCTTTAACTTATGATTTTTATAAAGTAAATTTCACAAATAAATATCAAATTTTCATTACTTCACTTATTAAATTTAAGTGTATAATTTTCTATTCTTTGCATTCACTTAACACTTTAATTTAATTTATCATTTCACAAATAAAACTAAATTTCCATTTTTATTTTCCTTTACTTAAACTTCCATTTTTAAAACCAAATCTCACAAATTCCAAGTCAAGTTAAATTCCAAATTACCATTTTAAGCATTCATTTGTTTAACATTTTATATTCATAGAAAAATCAATAACACTTTATTAAATCATTTTAAATTCAAATTAAATCAAAATGTCATAATTTACATTTTTAAAATACTTAAAAATATTCAGAAAAATATATAAAATAACCATGGGTCTGTATACTATTTTCTAACCCATCAAGTGGTACGGATAATATATCATTTCAATCCGTAATTTACAAAGAAAAATCCGGGTTCTATCATTTCAAACCCGCGATCCCAAGTTAAATAAAAATAAATAAAAATCGCTCAGGCCTATCATTTCAGCCCATAACGATTTTTCCCTATTCTAAAGTCCGTTCGGGTATGTATCATTTCAACCCATAGTGATTCTATTCTACAAGGAATTTGCAGTGTGAGAAACAGAATAAAATAAACAATATAACAGAATATAGCATAGCAGATGATGTGACAAGTTTATAACAGAGTTTAACATCATAAAATTTACATCACAGGCAGGTATAACATGATATAATAGTTTACACATTCACTTGTTGTCACTTCACAATTCTATAAGTATGAATGTCAATCGTGAAAAACTTACCTTTTTACGCTGGAGTTTGCACATAAAACACACGAATGAAAATCCAGAAAGCACGATAGCACGACTTTGATTCGAGTTGAGAGAGAGTCAAGATGTTAATCTTGTATTCAACAACAAAACAAAGCAAAATATAAATATAAATACAATACAAAAGTTTATTGAAACAAATTTGAAAATAGAATCAACAAATGACATCACTAAGCTTTTAAATTGGATTTGCTTGACTACAACTCAACATTTGCTCGACCATAACATGCTCTAGGCTCGGCCATGGATGTTTTTTCATGATGGAAATGGTTCAGGTTTGGGCCACAAATGCACGGCTAAGTCAAGAATGCAAAGGGTTTGGAGTTACAAAAGGGAATACAAAGGGACAAGGCTAACAAGGTGGAGTTTGGTTGCATCTAGGCTCGGCCATAGGCAAGTACAGGTCTGGACAGAGGGTAGGGTGATGGCCAAAGGTGGTAAACAAGCTGGTGGTGGTGGCTAAGGGGGTGGTTGAAGTCAAAGATGAAGGGTATGTGAACTATGGAGCTCGGCTATGACATTGTTTTGGAGTTTTGCATTGTTTTTGTTGAATTTCTTCAACAGGAGGTCACGGCCAGATCTGGTCAGGAGGAGGGGAGATGGTGGCTGCCGTGGATGATGAGGGGATGTGGTAGTGGTGGTCAGAGGAGATGGTGGTGGCTAAGGCCGAGCAAGGCATGAAGAAGTCAAGGCAAAACAATGAAGAAATGAAGAGGAAACATGGAAAATGGAAACCATTACTAACTTTGTTTGTTTTTTTTTCAGAAATAAAGAATGCCGTGAGAAATGAAAGTAATGAGTTTTTTCACGTGAAAAGTAAATGGAATGCATGGCCAAAACAAGAGAAAATGAAAGGCCAAAGAAATGAAGAGTCTAGACAATGAAAAGTCACAAGTTTTAAAAGCTTTTGCCCCTTTGAATTTCCAATTTCCTTTACACCAAATAAACAAAATAAAATCAAGTTAATAAAATAAAAATCAAAACAACATAAAGTGGTAATGAAAATAAATAATTTGTCTTAGGAAAATAAGAAAATAAATAAAGAAAATAGTTTAATTTATTGAAACTAGAATTTAAAATTGTAAACAAAATACAACTGACATTGGAAAATTTCAACTACACTTTTAAAATGTTTCAAAATAAAATATATATATATACACACATAACATGTCATGTTACACATGTAAAAATAAATTAGAACATGACGTGACAAACAAAATATCATTTATGTAAATTAAAATAAACAATTTTGTTAAATAACCAATTTACATATAATAGTGTAAATAGCATAACTTTCACAATATAAATCAGATTCCAACAAAACGAAAAGTAGTATACTTAAAATTTTATTTACCTTCATAAAATAAAGATAAATTTCAAAAGTTCAAAATTTAAATTTTAAAAAAAAATTAAAAGTCAAAGTTTGACCACATTGACAAAATTCACATTTCTGGAAAATATTCTATTTATTCATGTTTGGAATTATAATTCGCATAAATCAAAATTTATACTTAAATAACAAAATTTATTCATTTAAACAAAAAATTAAATCAGGAAATTCAATTTAAAAATAATTACAAAATACAGGGTTGTTACAAAATTTGAGAGATTGAACTCCGGCATTTTGAAACTGGTTTTTAGATTTTGAAAATATATAATAATACGATTTGAAAGTACTTTCCGAATAAGAAATGTTTCAAATGACTTTAAATGAGTTCCAATGATTTCAAAGAAATTTCAAAGAAGTTCTCAAGAAAATAGAAGTCCAGAACCCACTTATGTCGCTGGAGAATGATTTCAGTGATGAGTGCAAGCATCATCGACATTGATTTTCGAGTTTCAGAGTAGGGGAGAGGCCACTTTAGTAGCTTTGCTGTGCAATTGATTTTGTGAAACCAATTTTGATTTAGAATTCCGAAGTATGATTTGATATTCAAAAGATATATGTATATATATTTGAAACAGTTTGAACGAGCCCGGTGTTCAGTCCTCAAGTTTTGGATTTGATTTGGTATAACCCTATCTTTTGAAATTGATTTACTGATTTGTTGTTGATTTCCAACTCTTTGATTGGAAATTTGATTTCTCCGACTATTTTGAATGTTCGAACACTTCCAAATCAAGGTTTAATTTTTAAAGCTATGAAATTCCGGAAGTATAAATTATTTGATAAAGTATAGAAGTTTAGTTTTGTATGTTTAAATATGAACCATTTTGTTAAGTAAATAAATAAGACTATTTTGAATTATACTAATATGAAATTTAGTTTTGAATAAAATTTAGTTTTGAAACGTTTTGAATAAAATTTAGTTTTAAATGTTTTAACCTTGTAACATCTTTTATAAAACTATATATATATATATATATAATGATAAATTTTTAAAGGGTAAAGTGGATTTTTCGAATAAAAATAAATAGTTTAAAGGATTTAAAGGGATGGTTATAAACTGGGAAATCATTTTTGGGGTATAATTGATTTTGAGAAAAAGATTTGATTTCGAAAATAGATTGGGATTTAAAACCCAGTATTTATTTGATATATAGATATTTTCAAATATAGAGTTTATAATGATTCAGGTTGGAAAGGTAAATGTGAGATTGATTTGAAATTATTTTTATTTAAGAATTATACTTAAAAAGTTTGATCTGAAATTTATTAAAAATTGAAATTTCAAAGATATGATTTTTATAACTTGGATTTGATTAAAAGTTACTTAAATGCATATTTCAAATTTATATAAATTTGAATGGGATATTTTGTTTATTTAAATTTGAAAATTGAGGTTGTATTTAGATGTTATTGAAATGATTAAGTAAACATTTCAAACTAAATAATAGTAAAGTGAATTTGAGATATAAATGAAATTATCAAATTTAGTTTTGAAATATTGAATATATAAAGCTTTGAAATATATTGAAATTGAAATGGTTTATTTTGTGGTTCACATCTGTATTTGAAATTGATAAAATTTGAAATGGTTTATTGAGGAACTGAATTGAATTGAAATTAATGAATTGAGATTAAAGTTAATTTGAACCTTGAAACTCGTGTTAATTTGAATTGATTGGTGAAATTTGAGGAAACTATTTTTATTATATAAAGTATTTTAAATTATATTTAAAACTATTTTTATATTAATTTTAATATAAACTATTTTTAATATAACTATTTTTATTATATAAAGTATTTTAAATTATATTTAAAACTATTTTTATATTAATTTTAATATAAACTATTTTAATATAACTATTTTTAATATAAACTATTTTTAATATAACTATTTATAATATAAATTATTTTAAAAACACTAATTATTTTAATATAAATTGTTTTAACTTATTACTATTTTATTTAGATATTTTACAAACTATTTTATTTTATATACTATTATTAATTTCTAAACTGTTTGAAGGAAAGTGCTATGATTTCAAGTGTTATGATTTCCAAAGTTTGAATTTCAAAGTATTATGATTTCCAAAGTATTATTATTTCAAATTGTTTGGGTCGAAAGTATTATATCCTTGAAAGTACTATGATTTTGGAAATGAATTTGTTTGACATAAAATATGTTGATTTGGAAACAAACTTGGATTATTTTCTAAACCTATTACCTTGGAAACTTTAAAACTGAAGATATTTAGTTTGGAAGAAATAATTTGGTGAAATCGTATATGATTTTGAAACTGAACTAATATTGAAACGAATTGGAATTTAAGAACCTCAATTTTCTAAATACTTGATTTGGGAGTTATCGAACTTATATAAAATTGATTTGTATAAGTATGAAGTTGATTCGAAACTATTGATTTGGAATGGTACTCAATTTGTAAAGAGAAATCTTATATAATCGAAGTCTATATAAGTGTGATTTGATATACTATTGATTTTGGAAAGGATCCGATTTGAAAATGAAATCTTATATATAATGGAATTTATATAAGTATGATATTTGAAATTGATTTGAAAGGGTACTATATGATACATATTTTAGAAGTAAAGATTTGGAAAGTGCCTTCTGCTTGATATCCTATTTGTGGCTACATTTAGGATTCATTCTATCGATATTATTCTCTCTGATTTGGGTTTTCCTGATATGATACTCGAGTGTCCATCGAATTCCATGGCTGAACTCGACTGCATAGCGTAATTCGCAGGGGCTGTGATGGCCTACGGGTACGGATGTTTCCTGTGGGATTCAGGCGTAACCATTGTGTATCTGCGATCTATGGTCGTTTTGTAGCGTAATCCGCAGGGGCTGTGATGGCCTACGGGTACTGATGTTTCCTAGGGAATCCAGGCGTAACCATTGTGTATCTGCGGTCTATAGTTGTTACCATGGCGTAATTCACAGGGGCTGTGACGGCCTACGGGTACGGATGTTTCCTGGGGGATCCAGGCGTAACCATTGTATATCTGCGATCCATGATTCGGTTTGATTCGGCTGATTTGTTTGGATTGTACTTTCCATATCGGTTTTGAAAGTTTTTCCAGTATTTTCACTGGGTGTTGAAATAAGTCTACTAAATACTTGGAGAATTCTAGCTTTGCGCCTTATCAATGCATGGCCAGAGTCTACAAGAATGAGGATAAACTTGTTGAGACATCAAATTATAAAAGTATTTTCAAAAAGGAAAATTTGTTTCGATATAAAAGTATTTTATTATAAAAGTATTTTGATAAAGTATTATATAAAGGATATTTTGATCAATTCTCTTTCTAAATAATTTAAAATGTTTAAAATATTGTTTATTTATATACTACATGGTTTAATAGTAAATTTGTAGTGTTGTAAATATTTTAGAAGTTATTAATTAAATACAATATATTTATAGAAAATGATTATTGATTTATTAATAATGTTGAAAGGTATCTTGAGATAAATTAATAAATTTATGAATTATGGATTTAATGTTTTCATTAGCTTCTTTGTAAATATAAGTAATGATATAAATAATTGTATTCAAATAAGTTTTCATATATTTATAAAGGTGTTATTTAAATATACAAATGGTATTTGTAAAGGAAGCAAGAAATTTTACAATTGGGTTTAACCAAATTATTAAATATTAAATAATTATAATTGAAATTTATACAGTTTTAAATTAATTGTTTATCCTTGCCTTTCAACCTATTTTTCTTTCTAGTTGTTTCTATTCTCCGACCTTCTTCCTTTTCGAGGACGAAAAGTTTTGAGTGGGGGAGAGTGTAACAACCCATATTTTTAACAAATATTTTAAATTAATTTATTTGAAAACATTGATTTTAAATCATTTAAATTTGAAATTTTGGAATTTTCCCATGTATTTTGGACTTTTGGCTAATTTATTTTCCCAATATAATAAAATAATGATTTTCTAGAAATTTATATTTTTGTTCAACTTTAGTCAAACTTTGAGTTCAGTTGAAAATTTAAATTTGAATTTTAAATTTCCAATCTTTTTCTTTGAAACAGTATTTGTTTCTGATATTCGTTCTGCTTTTCGTTTTGTTAAATTCTGTTTATACTTTTTAAATTTGACAAATTCATCGTTTTACAAGAAATTATTTTCAGTATTTTATTATCTATATTTTTCTATGTTATTTCTGTTTTATTTTAGTTTTGGACTTTGTTTATTTATTTGTTGTTTTGAACTTGTTTGTTTTAGGTTTGACAAGTGGGCTTGGAAATTCAAGAGTCATAAGTTTTATTTTCTTTAATGTGATGTGTGCCTTTTCCTTTTCCTTCTTAGCCGTGTATTTCCTTTCCAATAGCCGTACATCTCATTTCCATTTTCATTTCTAACAAAAACAAAAAGTTTTAAAGTAAGTTTCCATGGCTTCCTTCTTCTTTCCCTTTTCTATTTCTCCTTTCTTTTGTTTTCTTCCCTTATGTTAATTAGGCCATCACCATGCTCCATCCTTTTGCCGACCATCTCACCACCACTACCACCTCCATGACCGGCCTCCACCATCCTACCATCACCCCATGTGTTGTCGTGACCACATAGATCTAAACCCACCTCCTATTTGCCTTGCAAACCATAACCGAACTCCACTTATACATCACCTTTCGTTTTGCCTCGGCCACCATCATTTCCACCACCTCCTTGCTTTGCTTTGCCATAACCAGAACCCACTCCAGGCCGTGACTAGACCTGACCCAAACCATGAACCCAGGCCGAGCACACTAGCTTAAGGCCGAACCCAAATGCACATGACTTTTCATCTTGCCTTGCCTCTTTACCTTCCATGACCTTTTGCCTTCATGTAACTCCTATCTCTTCATATTATAGCCCATAGCCGTGCCTTATGGTGACCATGGCCGAGCCTAGATGCCTCAAACCAAGTATGGCCGAGCATGTTTGGTGATGGTTGAGTCTATTTGTGATGTGGCTGAGCCCACTTGAGTTGGTTAAGTCCTCTTGTTTCACTTTGTTCATATTTTGATTTTGCTTAAGTCTAAATTCTTTTGTACAATCATATACTTAGATATGCTGTATATTTGTTGTTCACAAGACTTGGATCTTGGCTCTTCATCCACTCAAATCTTTTCGTGCTTTGTCGTGCTTTCCGAAGTTTATTCATGTGTCTCGAATTGTCGTCTCTAGCTTTCAAAGGTGAGTTTATCACTCTCGACAAACCGTACTTATATGAATGTGAAACAATGTCACTTGAATTGTAGTAGTTGATATGCTATGTTATATGCTCACATCTGCCTGTTATTTGACATTATATGATGATATTACCTGATTATATACTTGTTGCATCACCTGACATCATATGTTTTACTATTTATTTATTTTCTGTTTCTCACACTGGAAGTTCCCTGTTAGTATAGAATCACTATGGGTTGAAATGATACATACCCGAACGGACTTTAGAATAAGGAAAAGTCGTTACGAGCTGAAATTATAGGCTCGAGCGATTTTTACTTGACTTGGGATTGCGGGTTGGAAATCATAAAACCCAGAATTTTAATTTATTACGGATTGAAATGATATATTATCCATATTTCCTGACCTAGGTTAGAAAATATTATACCGACCCGTATACCCTTCCTTTCCTTTTCTTCATTCAGGCCGATTAAAAGAAAAATAATTAAACGAAACTATTCTTCGTTTAAATAAAAAATGGCCTCTCTTTATTTTCAATTCGAAGCCAAGCATACCTCAGATCGAATCGATCTCCGCCTCAAATAAGGGAATTGCGACGTCTTGCATCGGGGTCGCATGATGATGGTTCGTCGTGGCGTACGATCGACAAAGCTAAGGGGTTATCGGTGACGAATTGGGTTTAGCTGTTAGGGCTTGTGGAAGTTGTGTGATTCAGGTCTAATGTCGCGATGACATCGATCGATGGGTGAGCATGCGAACGCGTGGAGGAGGGAGCTCGAACGCGAGGGAGGCAGCGACGTGGGTTGCTCTGTTGTGTGCGAGGCATCTTGGGAAGGTGAGGAGCAGTGAGGCATGGCAGTTGGTCGCGAGTGAGGCCTGAGCTTGCTTAATGGCAGTGAGGTATAATTTTATTATTCAGCTTAATTTTAATTAACAGCATAGATAATTTAGTTTTTAATTAAAGTGTTAAAAGGTGATTAATTTTAAATTGAATTTTTGATAAATGGATAATCAGTTTGATTTTGAAAAATATTTATATATGTATTATTATACAAAACTATACATGCATGTTTTAAATTTTAAAATGGTAAATGTACATTTTAAATTTACTAGGTGGTTTAAAATTAATCTATTTAATTGTCCTAAGATACTAAAAAGGGAATTTTTGGTTTAAAATTAAATTAATAAAATCATTGGTTAATTAAATTTATCCAATAGGAATTTAATTGTTCGATTTATTCGAATATTAATAAATTGTAAAAATGTTTATACAAGGTCTAGAAATCATGAAAACAAGCTGGGATGGAAATGGATTGTAAAATAAAAGCAAAGGTGAGATCTTCTCACTCAAACTAAAATAATTGGAATTTCAGTTATTGATTGATTTTTTGGTAGTGATAATATATATAGTAGTATATATATATTGGAGTGATTGATTTCCCGCATTATATAGCAGATGAGACCCTATGCGCCGCATAATAGCGGATGATATTATATAATCCCATATACCGCGATATTCCACCTCGAAGTGGAATTGGTATTTAATTGTTGTGCTAACATCTGTGGATGCAGGGAAACAGGTTGGAGGGTTCCAACTGGATTCCTCAAATTGTTGAATTTATTTCATATGTTGTGATGTGATTATTGATAATCTGTGAATGATTATATTGGTGATTGAAATTTATTGAAGGCTATGGTTTGGTCGGATATATTCTGGTATTTTTAAATACCAGGATATATAATTGGATTTTTGGAAATTTAAGTAGAAACTTTTAAGTAAATTAATTTTAGAGGATTGGATAAATTTAAAGAAAGGAATTTAAAAGTATAAAAGCTGATTTTTGTAATC
Organism: Allium fistulosum; assembly: GCA_030737815.1. Classification (NCBI taxonomy): domain Eukaryota; kingdom Viridiplantae; phylum Streptophyta; class Magnoliopsida; order Asparagales; family Amaryllidaceae; genus Allium; species Allium fistulosum. The sequence continues at coordinate 137,781,129 of CM060902.1, read as the reverse complement.
CTATCGAATTAGTTCCAAAATATGGGAAAAAGATTTTAATAAATGGATTTTGAGTTATATTATTTAAAAGTTGAAGAATTTATTTAAAATTGGATTTTAAATAATTTGGGAGAAATAAAGGAATTTATTTTAAAAGAAAATAAATTTTTCGGAAATCAATATGAAAATTGATTTGGTGTTTGAATGAAAATTGATTTGGTATTTCAAAATAAATTTTAGAAATCAATTTTGAATTTGATTTGGTGTTTGAAAGTGAATATTTGGAAATCGATTTGAACATTGTATATGAATGGATATTTGGAAATGTAAATTCACAATGGGAATTTATAAAGAAATGGGTTATTTGTTTTAAAAATAAATATTGGTTTATTTTAAAAAGTGTGGAAAGAAATTACGGATTTGGAATGTAAATTGAAATAAGTCAAGAAGGATTTTTTAATTGATTTAAATGGATCATTTCGAAATAAAAAGTGTATTTTCACTGGAAAGCCGAGTATGTTTTCAAAGTAGCTGATAAATATAAATTGAAAGTTTTAAGGATGGTTTTAAAAAGGATACTTTGGAGAAATTATTTTCTTAAGTTGTTTTTAAATCTTTAAAGTAAAGATTTATTTGGTTAATTATAGAAGTGATTATTTTAAAGATCAAATTGAGATTTGATTTAGAAAATGGATATTTAAATAATTATACTCTATTTAATAATTTCATTTTTAAAATTAGTTTGGGCTTGAAGTTTATATGAGATATTAGTATAATATTTTCATAACTAATATTTTAGATAAAGTGTTTAAAAATAGTTTTTATCTCAAGTGTTTCCCAATATACATATACTTTTGGATAAGTGTTTTAAATTATTCAGACTCGATGAATCTTCAGTGGAAATAAATAACATTTAGAAATTTATTCCGCAAAAGAAGAGTGATTTGAAATTAGTTTTCAAAGTGTTGAAGTGTAAAAATATATCTTGCGAAGATATTTTGAAAATAAATAATTGGGGAAAAATTATTTAAAATATGATGATTGTTGTGAATGTTGTTTGATAGTTAAATAACCGACTATCAATATTGGCCTTTGAAACGGCACTTGAATTTGTTTTCAAAACAAGCGCTCATTATTCGGTTAAGCCGGGAGAGGACTTTATGTCATAAAACCCATTCCGAATAATGATACGACGAAATGGGATTGCATTTGAAGACGGTGGTTGAAGACCGGGTATCATTCGAAAACGAAAGGATTACCTGTCGATTGTCTCTGCACTGAGTTGCTTCGGTATAGAGATCTCCATATGTGATGGGAAGTCCGGACGTGATTAGGGAATATTCGGATTTGCAAGGGATTCTTTGAAGTGCCTTCGGTTCCATTCGAACCCGGAACAGAATTGTATGGATGTATGTCTGACATTACACTTTGAGATGTAAAGCTGGTTTCTATCAAATACATTTCTGTTTGGTGGCGGAGAATTTATTCTCTTAGCTTTACACCCTTCTCCGAGACGTATGAGCTCAGAGGTTATGTAGTTGATTGTTACCAGTGATATATTCCCAATTTGGTAATGTGGCATGCTAAGTGTTGTTGATCATTTGTTGATCGAAGCATAGCTTTTGTGAAAAGCGTAGCTTTGTGGATGAGACTTCGTCGGACCTCACAACCCGGAATGGTCGAAACAGGAAGGATGCGGCAAGGTTGTTTTGGGGGTAGCGCCCTCGGGGTATGTCCATTTCCTTCTGGAAAAAGGTGGTATCATGGTATGGAGCCCAGATACTTAACTTATGTGGTTGCTGCAAAAGTATTACGTTGTGGTTGTTGGTGTTGAGGATCCTCGGATAAAGGTCGTTAACAACCGGGGATGGCATACTCGTGTGTGGAGTTATCTAGTTACAGCTTCATTGCACCAGAAGCGTGAGTAACTCGGCCTTGTGTTGGTAGAGATCCGGTTAGGTTCTCGGGGCATCCCTTCAGAGGCGTACCCATGTGGTGTAGGAAGTTCCTTAGCCTGACCATTTGTTGGAAATCCAAAGAAACAATACGCGCCCTGTACGGTTTTAGTTGTATACCCTGCCATTTACTTATGGTGGTTTGATTTTCCAGAACCATAGCGGATTTCTTTTTATTCCTTTGTACAAATAACTGTTTTAAGATCTCACACCAGTCCCATGACTGACCTAGAGTTTATTGTTCCCTTTCTAAACTCTAGGTGCCCATAATTTTCCACACGGGCAGCCTAGAGTCAGGTTATCAGTTGTTTTGGAGCGAAGTCAGAAAAGTATGCTGTGAAGATCAGGAGGCGAGTTGGATGGCGGGACGTACTTCCGTATACTATTATCATTCCGCTGTGTATTCCATCACATGGGCAGGTTATTATAACTGCCATTGTTGTGTGTTTCTGTTGTAATACTCTGATGATGTATTGTATGAACTGATATAGTTCTTTGCTTTAAAGATTATTCATTTATCTATTATATATTGTTCTGCTGCGATTGTGAGATTCTGATATTGTTTCTGTTTCTTCTTCTTTCTTCTTCTACCACTTTCTTCATTAACCCTAATGATTCGGTTTTCCAGCATTCGATTGTTCGGCATTTGATACAGTGGACGTATTGATCTCGACTTTCGAGTGTCGAAAAATCGGGTCGTTACAAGTGGTATCAGAGCAATTGGTTAAGCGACAACCTTGGCCCTGGTGGGGATTACTCATTTGAGATAAAGTCAGTAGTACTCTAGAATGAGTATGAGTGTAATAATAGATATGAGTGCGTATTTGTTAGTGAATATAAAAAAAAATTTGTATTGTGTTGACTTATCGGTTGAATGTTTATAGATTCTGGTCGGTGCAGTTTGGCCAACTGTATCGAAGGGTTTCTAAACTCTTAAACAAGATAAACCGACACAGTATTGTTTTAAAATATGGTAAATGAAATAATTTTGCCCAAATTATTTTTGTGTATAAAAGAAATAATTTTCCATAAATTATTATAGTGTATGGTTGCTTGGTTGTTAGGAAGTGATAATATTGAGTTATTATCATTGCTGTATGGAAATTGAATAAGAAATTAAGGTAATAACCAAAGGATTTTGGATATAATTGATTTCAAAGATGATTTTGAAATGTTGAGTAATTGTTTAAAAGACTCTGGAATCTTTTTTAAAATGTTACAGAATATAAATAAGTTCGATAACTTATAAAAATTTGAAATTTGTTGGAATAAGATTCAACTTGAAAAGGGATAAACAAAAGTAAGTGTAAAACCCAAATAAGTGGGAAGGTAAGCTAATTAATTGAGGTGAATCAAAAGAAATTAGCAAATGCGATTAAATTTTGGAAGCTTATAGAAGTTAAAAAATTTAAATTGAATTGGAGTATAATTAAATATAGTTAAGTAAAAGTGAATTGAAATAAAGGTCTAAGGAGACTAAGTGAAATGATTACTCAAATAAAATTTAAGGTGGAAATAAATTTCTAAATGAATAAATGAATTTACAATTGTAAGTAAATGAAATTGAAGCTGAATATTGGAAATTGAATTAGATCTGTGATAAACAAAGTGAAGTGGAAAATTTGTCAAGTTGGATCAAATGAAGCAAAGTATTGAAATAAAAATTAGTAAATGAAACTAATTTAAACAATGAGATGAACAAATTGTGAATGAAAGATAATTGATAAAATTCAATATTCGAAGTTTGAAGATAAAATGAATACAAATAGAATTGAAATAGTAAATTGAATTCAAATGGAATTGAAAATGCAAAGTTGAATGGAAATGAATATATAACTTTGGTAGTGAAGTGAAAATAAATATAAGAAGTATGTAAATACTTATATCGAACTTAAGAAATGGATAATGGAATTCTTAAGTAAATTTTGAATTGAGGAAATATTTTAAGTGTAATAAGTAAATGAAGATTCAACTGGAAGTTGTAAAATGGTGATTGTAAATAAGTGGATAGAAATGAAAATAAATGTGAATAAAAGAGAATTGATATAGCTAATAATCAATTAAAGATAAATACGTAGGATGTACGTATATTATTTTATTCGCATAGCGATTCGATCCAGAATTCGAGTACAGAATTTCGAGATAGTTATATCGATCCGAGTTGGAATTTTTCACTCGATTTTCGACGACGAACCTGGATATGGATTTTTGGTTTATTCTGGAAATTCTCTATCATAGTCTACGGCTATGCAAGGAGAATGACGGTTTCTGATCAAGAAACCAGATCTGAGTCCGCACTAGGAAGTCGGGTGAATGATACTAGTTCGGAAGTGAAATTTTGTGATCGAGTGAGCGATCGAATTTGATATTGCTCACGAATGATATGTGTACATCGTACGGGATAAGTACAACAAATATTGAAAAGTTTGTAATTGAATTGAACAAAATGATTTTGAATGTTGTAATCAGGCATTGTTACTAAGTAGTATACAGGTGTTTTAAAAGGAAAAGGGAATTGGATTTTTAATTTCGAAGATAAATTTAAATTACTCGACAAAAGGTATGTATTTAAATTTCTATACGAAATTTGATGATTTTCTGGTCTAGCCACTTGGCCTTTTGTTTTATTTTTGAAATTTGGGGGCCCGTTGTGGCATTTTGTAGTCGTACCGAGCTAGCCGTGCAAAGGAGATGCTGGTGAAATTTTTCGAAAATTTAGAGAGTTAGAAAAATTTTGAGAAATTTTGAAAATTTGAATTTGAATTGTTGAGAAAACAATATTGGTTGAAACTTATGGTTAAGTTTGGAAAGTTAATAAGAGGGATAATGGATCTTTGATAAAAAGATTTTTTTTGGAAAGTTGATAAAACTGTTTGGTTTTGGGAAATTAATAAACGGGTTATGGATCATTCTTCTTAACTAGTAATTTCGGGACGAAATTCTTTTAAGGAGGGAAAAATGCAACGACCTAGAATTTTGGACATTTGAAATTGAAATATTTATTTGACTTTAAATATTTGGAAGGTTATTTAACTTGAATTTCAATATCAGAATGAATTTGGCAATTAAAGTTTTTGAATTTAATTATCAAAGGTTGGGTAAAATATTGAATCTTCAGTTTTATGCTTGTTAAAAATATTTTCAAGGCTTGGAAAATTTATATTGATAATACTGAAGATAATGAAAGCTTCAGAATTGTATTTGGAAATGTTTTTTCAGTTTTGAATTTATATCGTTTAAATCGACATAAAAAATAGCCTTCCGAGGCACGGTCTCGGAATTCTACGAAACCAGTTCCATTAGATCCGTAATAGTGTTCTATTATTGGATTTCAATTTTCGTAGTATTTGGAGTGATCGTTTGGCCATACGATAAGAAAACGCGATGAAAAATTATATCGAAAATTTAATATAATAGATGGGTCCAAAAAGATATCTTCTCCATACGATCGAATTTGGACTCAGAATCTTTTCCATTGCATTCGAAATAGGGGTTTAACATTATAGACGCCTAGCGGCACACCTCGATTGGAGTTTGAAATTTTGAGTCGCGGAAATCAAAACGATTTAAATTTGAATTTAAATTTAAAATATAAATAATATTTTTATATCAGAATATTGTGTCGAACCCTTACATACACGTGTAGAATTTTAAACACGTGTCTTACCTAATTGTACACGCGTTGTTTCTTTCTGCGTTTCTTTTTAAAAATTTGGCCGAGCAAACAACGAAAAAAAATCGTATACCCTTCCTTTCCTTTTCTTCATTCAGGCCGATCAAAAGCAAAATAATTAAACGAAACTATTCTTCGTTCAAAGAAAAAAATGGCCTCTCTTTATTTTCAATTCGAAGCCAAGCATACCTCAGATCAAATCGATCCGCGGCTCAAATAAGGGAATCGCGACGTCTTGCATCGGGGTCGCATGATGATTGTTCCCCGTGGCGTTCGATCGACAAAGCTAAGGGGTTATCGGCGACGAATTGGGTTAGCTGCTAGGGTTTGTGGAAGTTGTGCGATTTAGGTCTAATGTCACGATGACATAGATCGATGGGTGAGCACGCAAACACGTGGAGCTCGAACGCGAAGGAGGCAGCGACGTGGGTTGCTCTGTTGTGTGCGAGGCATCTAGGGAAGGTGAGGAGCAGTGAGGCACGACAGTTGGTCGCGTGTGAGGCTCGAGCTTGCTTAATGGCAGTGAGGTATAATTTTATTATTCAACTTAATGTTAATTAACAACAAAGATAATTTAGTTTTTAATTAGAGTGTTAAAAGGTGATTGATTTTAAATTGAATTTTTGATAAATGGATAATCAGTTTGATTTCGAAATATATATATATGTATAATTATACAAAACTATACATGCATGTTTTAAATTTTAAAATAGTAAATGTACATTTTAAATTTACTAGTTGGTTTAAAATTAATCTATTTAATTATCCTAAGATACTAAAAAGGGAATTTGTGGTTTAAAATTAAATTAATAAAATCATTGGTTAATTAAATTTATCCAATAGGAATTTAATTGTTCGATTTATTCAAATATTAATAAATTGTATAAATGTTTATACAAGGTCTAGAAATCGTGAAAACAAGCTGGGATGGAAATGGATTGCAAAATAAAAGCAAAGGTGAGATCTTCTCACTCAAATTAAAATAATTGGAATTTCAGTTATTGATTGATTGTTTGGTAGTGATAGTATATATAGTAGTGTGTGTGTATATATATATATATATATATATATATATATATTGGAGTGATTGATTTCCCGCATTATATAGCGGATGAGACCCTATGAGCCGCATAATAGCAGATGATATTATATAATCCCATATACCGCGATATTCCACCTCGAAGTGGAATTGGTATTTAATTGGTGTGCTAACATCTGTGGATGCATGGAAACAGGTTGGAGGGATCCAACTGGATTCCTCAAATTGTTGAATTTATTTCATATGTTGTGATGTGGTTATTGATAATCTGTGAATGATTATATTAGTGATTGAAATTTATTGAAGGCTATGGTTTGGCCGGATATATTCTGGTAATTTTAAATATGGATATATAATTGGATTTTTGGAAATTAAAGTAGAAATTTTTAAGTAAATTAATTTAGAGGATTGGATAAATTTAAAGGAAGGAATTTAAAAGTATAAAAGCTTATTTTTGTAATCCTATCGAATTAATTCCAAAATATGGAAAAGGATTTTAATAAATGGATTTTGAGTAATATTGTTTAAAAGTTGAAGAATTTATTAAAAATTGGATTTTAAATAGTTTGGGAGAAATAAAGGATTTATTTTAAAAGAAAATAAATTTTTGGGAAATCAATATGAAAATTGATTTGGTGTTTGAATGAAAATTGATTTGGTATTTGAAAATAAATTTTGGAAATCAATTTTGAATTTGATTTGGTGTTTGAAAGTGAATTTTTGGAAATCGATTTAAAAATTGTATATCAATGGATATTTGGAAATGTAAATTCACAATGGGAATTTATAAAGGAATGGGTTATTTTTTTAAAAATAAATATTGGTTTATTTTAACAAGTGTGGAAAGAAATTATGGATTTGGAATGTAAATTGAAATAAGTCAAGAAGGATTTATTAATTGATTTAAATGGATCATTTTGAAATGGAAAGTGTATTTTCACTGGAAAGCCGGGTATGTTTTCAAAGTAGCTGATAAATATAAATTGAAAGTTTTAAGGATGGTTTTAAAAAGTATACTTTGGAGAAATTATTTTCTTAAGTTGTTTTTAAATCTTTAAAGTAAAGATTTATTTGGTTAATTATATAAGTGATTATTTTAAATATCAAATTGAGATTTGATTTAGAAAATGGATATTTAAATAATTATACTCTATCTAATAATTTCATTTTTAAAATTAATTTGGGCTTGAAGTTTATATGAGATGTTAGTATAATATTTTCATAACTAATATTTTAAATAAAGTGTTTAAAAATAGTTTTATCTCAAGTGTTTCCAAATATACATATACTTTTGGATAAGTGTTTTAAATTATTCAGACTCGGCGAATCTTCAGTGGAAATAAATAACATTTGGAAATTTATTCCGCAAAAGAAAAGTGATTTGAAATTGGTTTTCAAAGTGTTGAAGTGTAAAAATATATCTTGCGAAGATATTTTGAAAATAAATAATTAGGGAAAAATTATTTAAAATCTGATGATTGTTGTGAATGTTGTTTGATAGTTAAATAACCGACTATCAATATTGGCCTTTGAAACGGCACTTGAATTTGTTTTCAAAACAAGCGCTCATTAGTCGGTTAAGCCGGGAGAGGACTTTATTTCATAATATCCATTCCGAATAATGATAGGACGAAATGGGATTGCATTTGAAGACGGTGGTTGAAGATTGGGTATTTTCGAAAACAAAAGGATTACCTGTCGATTGTTTCTGCACTGAGTTGCTCCGGTATAGAGATCTCCATATGTGATGGGGAGTCCAGATGTGATTAGGGAATATCCGGATTTGCAAGGGCTTCTTTGAAGTGCCTTCAGTTCCGTTCGAACCCGGAACGGAATTGTATGGATGTATGTCTGACGTTACACTTTGAGATGTAAAGCTGGTTTCTATCAAATACATTTCTGTTTGGTGGCGGAGAATTTATTCTCTTAGCTTAACACCCTTCTCTGAGACGTATGAGCTCAGAGGTTATGTAGTTGATTGTTACTAGTGATATATTCCCAATTTGGTAATGTGGCATGCTAAGTGTTGCTGATCATTTGTTGATCGAAGCATGGCTTTTTTGAAAAGCGTAGCTTTGTGGATGAGACTTCGCCGGACCTCACAACCCGGAATGGTCGAAACAGGAAAGATGCGGCAAGGTTGTTTTAGGGGTAGCGCCCTCAGGGTATGTCCATTTCCTTCTGGAAAAAGGTGGTATCATTGTTTGGAGCCTAGATACTTAACTTATGTGGTTGCTGCAAATTTATTACTTTGTGGTTGTTGGTGCTAAGGATCCTTGGATAAAGGTCGGTAACGACTGGAGATGGCATACTCGTGTGTGGAGTTACCTAATTACAGCTTCATTGCACCAGAAGCATGAGGTAACTCGGCCTTGTGTTGGTAGAGATCTGGTTAGGTTCTCGGGGCGTCCCTTCAGAGGCGTACCCATGTGGTGTAGGAAGTTCCTTACCCTGACCATTGTTGGAAATCCAAAGAAACAATACGCGCCCTGTACGGTTTTAGTTGTATACCCTGCCATTTACTTATGGTAGTTTCATTTTCCAAAAGCATAGCGAATTTCTTTTTATTCCTTTGTACAAATAACTGTTTTAAGATCTCACACCAGTCCCATGACTGAACTAGAGTTTATAGTTCCCTTTCTAAACTCTGGGTGGCCATAATTTTCCACACGGGCAGCCTAGAGTCAGGTTATTAGTTGTTCTAGAGCGAAGTCAGAAAAGTATGCTGTGGAGATCAGGAGGCGAGCTGGATGGCGGGACGTACTTCCGTATACTATTATCATTCCGCTGTGTATTCAATCATATGGGCAGGTTATTATAACTGCCAGTGTTGTGTGTTGTTGTTGTAATACTTTGATGATGTATTGTATGAACTGATATAGTTCTTTGCTTTAAAGATTATCCATTTATCTATTATATATTGTTCCGCTGCGATTGTGAGATTCTGATATTGTTTCTGTTTCTTCTTCTTTCTTCTTCTACCCCTTTCTTCTTTAACCCTAATGATTCGGTTTTCCGGCATTCGATGGTTCGGCATTTGATACAGTGGACGTATTGATGTCGACTTTCGGGCGTCAAAAAATCAGGTCGTTACAAGTGGTATCAGAGCAATTGGTTAAGCGACAACCTTGGCTCTGGTGGGGATTACTCATTTGAGATAGAGTCAGTAGTACTCTAGAATGAGTGTGAGTGTAATAATAGATATGAGCGCGTATTTGTTAGTGAATATAAAAAAATTGTTTTTTATTGTGTTGACTTATCGGTTGATTGTTTATAGATTCTGGTCGGTGCAGTTTGGCAAACTGTATCGATAGGGGTTTCTGTAACATCCCACCTTTTTGTACACTTAAGCAGACACACATGTCGACTTAAACCATACAGAAGGGCGGATTGTTATGGGGTAAATAAGAAAAAGTGGAGAAATAAAAGAAACAAAATAGAATCTTGCAGCGGAACGATAAAATATAATAATCAAATAACAGTTCATGAAGCTGTTTTACAAAACATTTTATTATATACTTATACAATACATATCAGAGTTACACATACCAGAGAATGATAATTATGCAGCTGAATACAATGGTGTAGTAGAATATATAACAAATAGTAATAATAAAATCTTCGTCCTTCAGAAATAGGGCCTTCAAATCCTGAAATGCTCAGGCTGACCCGAGCGAATTGAAAAAAAAACAAAACACTCGAGTCAGAACTAAAAGATCTTATGTAAGTTAAATCAATGAAATAAATATGAGTGTAAACGGCGTTAGAGATGTTTACGGGGTTTGACATCTCCTATCCAGTGTCTAACGTGAGTGCAGTAACTTAAGAAATGTTCGGGATTCACATCTCTTAAGGATCCGTTAAACTATCTACTATGTAGTAATATTCACTATATACAGTAGTGTCTAATCAGTAAAGTATAATCATATAGAAAATAGCGTTAAGGGGATGGAGAACCTTAACGCGGTCGGATCTTAAAATCATAATCGTAGTAAAGCTCGATATGGTAGGTGACACGGCACAACTAGGCAATGCCAGGGTAGATATACCAATTACGCATCCGGACTGGTGGTGATGCATAGCAGCTACTACCGCCCACCTCGAACAACACTCCCAAATCGAAGGGTGGCCACCAAAATAACAAAGTAATAGAATGGTATCGAAGAAGTGTGTCCGATCAGAGGTGCTACCTCATTGGTCCGTCAATCGCTCCTGTTTTAGCCACCTTATGCCAACTCGTGGGAGTTGGGTCCACGTATATACCTTAGGATCATCGCCACCATCCTACTTCATTCTGGAAACTCCACCCCGTACACAGTTGTCAAAGTGGTTTTGGTATCGACAGAGAGTATGTCCATATCCGATCCCGGTCTCTTTAACAACCAATCGTTATTACAACACCGTGATCATTTTTAAAAATATATATACCTTTAAAAACACAATCATTGCCCTTTCAAAACATATTCTTTATTTCAAAATAGTATATACATCAAAAACCAAAATATTATTTCCATTTCAAACCATATCCTTTACTTCAAAATAGTATATACTTTAAAACCGAAATATTATTGCTATTTCAAAACATATCACTTACTTCAAAATAGTATATACTTTAAAACCAAATTCAATAATATATCATTTAAATAAAATCCAAATTTCCAATCACTATTCTTACTTTTAATTATAAAACTTGAAATATTCTTTAAAACCATCTTAAACCCAAATCACAAAATGCAGTCATATTCTTAATCTCAAAATTTCAATCGGTTTCAAATCAATATATTTAAAGATAATTCTTAAATAAATTCTATTCCAAATAAATTCATTTTTCAAACCATATTACTTTCAAAGTTATAACAATTTCAAAACCAATACTTTGAAAAACAATAATACCTTAATTTCAATAAAACATTTAAATTTTGATATATTTCAAGTCTTTAAATATTCCAAATTCCCAACCAAATATGATAATCTTATATATACCTTAATTCAATTTACTATTATTTAGTTTAGAAATATTTATTTAATAAATTCAATATCACTTAAACAAAGCTCAAACTTGAAATATTCGTAAATCAAACTTAAAACATCATCAAGTTATACATAGCTTAAATTTTAGAATTTAACCATATATAAAATAATATTTATATAATATCAAAATTTAATATTTATTAAACCGTATATTTCTTTCCAAATCATAGAAAAATCACTTTAAAATATTTTATATATAGACCACGGTGCCTGTATATAATTTTCTATCGTATGGTCAAGTGATACAGATATTTATCATTTCAATCCGTAATTTAAAAATAAAAGTTTACAGTTATATATCATTTCAAACCGCAATCCCGAATGAAATGAAAATGCATAATAACTTGCAGTTTATACAATATAAAATATAGCATCCATTCATCCAAATATCAATAAACAACCATTTATTACAATCATCATCCAATTTAAACAAAACATCAATATAAAGCATATAAAATATAACAGGCATCAACAAATAGTTTATATTCAATAAAAATTAATAACTTTCAACTGGCAGTTTATATGCAACGAATAAATTAATTAACAATTAATTGGCAGTTTTAAATGCAATGAATAAATTAATTAACAATTAACTGGCAATTTAAATGCAATGAATAAATAAATTAACAATTAATTACGATGAATGCAATTAACTGAGATAATGATGAAATATATGCCAAACAGCTATAAATAAATTTCTAAACACATCATACATGAATTTAACAAACATAGAAAATCTTAGAAGTTGTGAGTGGGTTAAAACACTCACCTTTATACGAATCTAAAAAATAATAAACTTCTAATCCATAGCTCCGCTCTATGTTTCCTTAGTCTCCTTCTTGATTGCTATCCTATTCCGTAATATTTTATTTTGATTTTTTTCTTAATCTCTTTTTTTTAGGAATGTTTTGGAAGAGACAGAGAAGTTTGTATGGATCTGGATTTGAAGAAGAAGATTTGGGAAACAGAAGAATGTTTGAAAAAGAAGAAGAAAATTTAAAGAAGATGAAGAATTGAAAAAGAAAAGAAGCTTTCAAAAAGAAGAAGAAGAAGATTTGAAGAAGAAGGAAAAAATGGAAAAAAAAGAAAGGAGGAAGGTGAAGAGAGAAAAGAAATGAGATGGAAAGAATTAAACGCAGCCTAAAGGTCTAGGCTTAGGTGTTAAATAGAAGGAGAAATGAACGGACCAAGTATTAAAAATGAGATAACTATTTTAAAACGTACATGTGATAAAAAAAGGAAATGAAGGGACCACATACACATTTTGAAATTCAATTTCTCCGAAACATAACCAAATTAATTTCATTCACTCAAATAACACTTAATTTGTACACATATAAATTTTTTATCTACGCGCAATTAATAAAATTATACTTACCTAAAAAAATGAAAGCGTTCAATTTTGTTTCTCAAAATGATCTTTTATTTCCATTAAAACACCCTTTTTGTTTAACACAAAACGTGCGTTTTTTTTATATTAAATCTATTAATTGCAATCAACGTTTCCTTTCCTTTTAAATTGAAACATTTGAATTACATTAATTGCAATTACTTACAAAGTTAAATTTTAAAACAGACAACTAAAATGGATGAAAAAAATATAGAACAATTGTTTATTTAAACACGTTTATAAATTTGTTGTTTATACACTTAAATATATTATTTTCCTATTCTTATAATCAGTCTGTAAGCTAAAACATAGTTCAAATAGACATATATTTCTTTATTTAAAATCAATCATTCTATTCTTTAATTTAATGAAATTAAACCTACATTCACAAATGAAACATTCATTTTATTTGATGTAATTTTTTTTTTAAATCAAACTTTCCCTATATTTTCACAAAACATATGCTGCTTTTATTTACACCTATTAATTTACAATTAGTATTCTCTCTCCTATTAATTGGAAATTTTCAATTACACTATTGGATACAAACAGTAATTTCATATTTCTTACTAAATAATAGTTTCTCATCTCTACAATCAATCATTCAGTTGCCAAACATTTTTACTAAATGAATGTTTACTCTTTTACTAAACTTATTCATTCTTATTCTTTATTAACATTATTATTATAATCACCGTATTAATTACATTCAAACAATGTCATTAAATACACCTGACGTATGTTATCATTTTTTTTATCTTGCTGTAATACATGTTATTAGTAGAAGTTCAAATTAAGATCATAAACATATCTCTTAACATATGTTAACAAAATAAAATCATAAATTTTTATTATTCTACCACTTATATTCCTCAATTATATCCCTTATTACAAGTAGCCTTTGTTATTCCTATCCATTATTTACACAAATAACATAGTTAATATTAGTTTGTCTTTCACTACATTAATACTATCCAATTTTGGTCTTTTATTTATATTAATGACTATATTTCAATTTATATTGTATTTTGTCAGTTTTACATATTAATAAGAATTAAAATCCCAATTAATTATTTTACATTGGTTTCATTCTTTTTATTACATCAATTGTTATGAATAAAATTAACATTTCTATTCATTTGGTTACATTCATAATTTTCAGTTATTGTCTAGATCTTATTAGTGTAACATTAAAGTTCATTTAATTGTAATTGATTTCCCATTTTAATCTAATAGAACAAATAAAATAAACAGGTAACATAAAATGATTGTTACCAATAACCTTTACTCATATTTATGTAGCATTTTATTGACATATATTTGTAATTGATTAATTAAATTGGTAACAACAATTGTCACTATTATACATTTTTATAATATTTGTAAGTTCATTCCCTACAAACAATTATTATAACCACTCTCATTATACTAAATTTATTCCATTTCCAATCATTACACTTTGTTATTTTAATAAGTCCATATTTTATATTATCAATTCATTCATACTCCATTAGAAATACATTATTACCCTTTACTACCCTAATTTATACTAATATAACCTTTAATTAGATTAATTTCTATTGATTTGTATTAACTCCATTCCATAAATCTACATCCAATTACCACCTTAAAATAAGTTTATGTTTCTATTAATTTCCATTCACACTTATTTTATATTACAATCATTAAAGTAACGTTTATCAACAACACAAACATTATGAATACTTATCAACCTGCATCATCCCTATTACATAAATTTACGTGTTATTGCTATTCAATATATATTAATTCATAAATCAATAATTAAGTTCGTTTTCCTATATTAAATTTATTAACAAGTATTCCTTAAATTTATACTAACATTGATTATATCTAATTTGCACTTATTACGTATTATTCCATCGGTTACTATAATATTGGATTCATTAAATCATCACTAATTATATCATTGCATTAATTGATACAATATTTCTATTTGTTTTCTTATATTAAATTTCTTAGCCTAGAATAACAATTCTCATTACTTCAATGCATCGTAGTTACATTTTTATTTTTAATACTTAGCTTTAATTTCAAATGTTGCATTTCATTTTTTACATTTACTTAAATATGAATTATAAACATTTTTTTCCTAAATTTAATTACAAAATCCTATAAATTTAACTAATTTAGTTATCAAAATTTACGAGTCGTTACACTCTCCCCCACTCAAAACTTTTCGTCCTCGAAAAGGAAAAAGAAGGGAAAAGGAGAATTAAATAAACAATACGTCTTATTCAAAATAATAACTTTATAACCAAATAATTTAAAAAATTTATTACTTTAAATAAATATACCAATTTTATAACCATTAAATCTTTTTATACTTAAATAAATAAATTTTGGAAATCATTTTCAAAAATTTTTAAGTCTAAAATTTTCGAAAAATTTCAACAGAGTCTCCTTTGTACGGGGAGGCTCGGGAGAAAATATAATATCAAATATAACAAAATATCACATATATTTTCCACAATAATATATATATATATATATCCCAACACGGGAACAATATAATAGCGCTGTAAATCCATAATCCGAAAATGTACCTATATGTCGGGCACTTAAGGCTTATTTTATGAAACCAAATGCAGTAGCAATTGCTTCCATAACCTGTATTTCACTTATATAATCTAAAAGGGTTACTATTATATAAAATGAAATATTAAAGTTGTTTGACCACAAACAAACAATCAATTCAACAACCAATTGCAACAAACAACATACAACCTTCATACAGAATCAACACAATTCAATCATTCTGTAACAACCCGGTATTCCATACTGAATAATTATCGTCTTTGCACGATTTCTTTTCCTTAACTTTTTACAGTGGAGTTTTTAAATCCAGTTAAATTTCGTTCGAAGTTTGTTTAAAGGTTATCCCCTTTTTATTATTCTCGAGCCCGATCCCCTCTTTCATTCTTTTTTGTTCGAAGCCCTTTTCGAGATAAACAAAATAATGGCGGCTTCGATCTCGTCTCGTTCGATCTGAAAAATTAGGGCTTTGGCTCTTTGATTCTTTGTCGCTTTGAATTGGGGCTTCGATCGTTTGCTGGTCGTTCTGGCTTGACATCTTCGTTCAGTCTGGAATTGAAGCTAGGGCTTCAAAATTATAGCACTCATTCTCGCCATCCTCTTTTCGAAGCTAAGGCACGTTCTGTTGAGCATGGCTGCTCCAATTGGTCGAGATAAAGGTGAGTATTATACTTACATCTAATTCCTACTTTTAGTTGGTTAGTGCTTGAATTCTGTGATATTCTTTCTCGTTCGTTTTCAATTGTTGAGTTGTCGATTTATGGTGTTTTACCTTCAATATATGTATGTTGTTGCTTGAGATTTATCTGATAGCTTCGAGTTCGTCTTTGTTTCTGGTTAACTTCGTAATTGTTTTCGAACTCGTGATATACGTGCGACCCCGGTCCATTTGATTTGGCACTGTCTCGTTTTGAACCTGCTACATCGATTATTTTAAAATGTGATTTTAGCACTCTGGCCATCTTCTCTGGTCTCCACTTGAACATTTCATTCGTGAATGTGATGTTGTCTGGTTGTTCGAACTTGTTCATGCGATTTCATGTATCACTGCACTGAGTGTTTGTAGCTTGTCGCTGACTTGTGTTCCATTTGAGCTTGCATTTGTTACAGTATTCATTGCTGTTGTTCCCTGTACTTATAGTTGTTCGTTTGCTTTGATATTTGGTTGCTGTGCACATTTTGTGGCTTCAGTATTGAACACTGCATAGTGTACTTCTCTTGCACTTGATATCACTTGACTTTGATTATGATATTAAATGTCATTGGCATGACTGCACTTCCTGATGTTGCAGTTTCTTTTTCGATTCACTTTAACCTGATATTGGGGCATTGTTTTGAACTTGATCATGTTGGCATTGTTTGAGTTTAGTATTAATGTGCATTGAGCATTGTCCTTGTATCACTTGAGTCATTCGAGTCAGTTGGCTTCACCTGTATACTTTGTTGACATTGTAACCTGTACCCTGTTCGTATGTGAGTTTAGGTGGCATTTTGATGTTTAATTGTTATCTGACTTCATGTAGATACATACCCCCTTTGTACATATTGTAGAGAGTTGCATGTCTGGCCCCTGATTTTGAGTATGACTACCCTTGTGGTTTCAGATTTGTAGCTCATTTCATATTCATTGATCTCTTTTGGTAGTATTTTTGTGGGTACTGTTTCGGCCTGAATTTGATCATTTAAGTGTCCAAACATGTACACTACGTCGAAAACATTTGGGGTATGGTCATTCATGTAACCAGTCTGCACTTATATTACTTCAAGGTAGGATTGCCACTGCCTATTTCAAATTGCATTTTGTTGTTCACTGCAACTTTGGTTTTGCATATTTAGTATGCAGCCTTTGTAGTTCTCTGTATTCACTTGCTTGAGTACTGGGTTTTAGTCACCTTGGTATTAGTTGTTTTTGAGCTTGAGCTCACTGTGTTGTTTCGACCAGTCCACTTCTGATCTCACTGCATATGATTTGAGTCACTGTTGCATACTTGTCCATGTGCAGTCTTCTCATGTGCACTTGCTCATTTGAGCTGAACTGTTTCGGGGTGCACTTACTCTTCCACTGTTCACTTCGAGTACGTGTTGCTCTGTCCAGCTTTATGCATTCATGCTGTTGCTCCATGGTTTCACTGCTTTGACTTGTCTGTTCTGTGATTGCCACGGTCACTTGATCTCGTTGTGACATTGCGACTTGGTTCACTTTGTCACTGCATATCTATATATGCTTGACCCATTTCTATTTTAGTTGTACTTGGGTATACACTGCATATCCATGTGTCATTTTCACTTGCATCTGTTCATCCCTGAGCACTTGCTGACCTGCTGCGTTTTCGTAGCAGTTTTACCCTTGTCCCTTGTGGTGACTTTATATTCTGTTGTGGCGAGGCAGTGCACGCGTGCGTGCACTGCAGCCACACCGAATTGACAGATTTTAATCGATATCTCTTTTATTCTTAATTCATCGACCTGTTGCGTAATTCGTAGGCTGTATTGGCGAGGCAGTACACGTTAGCGTGTACTGCAGCCAATTAGCATTGATATTTTTAAATTGACATTTCAATTGCTTAAACTGCTTTGGATTTCTGTTTTGTGGATTAACACTGTTTAGTGTTATATCTGCCGTTATCCAATTCTCGTATCGAGAGTTGGATATACGAGATTTCTGTGACTGTCATCTATATTGAGATTGATTATTATTGCTTCTATGCGCTAATAACTGAGTTTGAATTAGACTGATCCGGGTATTATTTTCTTTTGAATGTAATACTCGGGTCAGACCGAGTATTTACAGGTTGTAGATTTTTAGCTTTGGGTTGCTGCTAGAGCTATGAAGACTTTTTATATCATTTGAAGTGGTCTTCGTCTTGTTGTAGTAGTCAGTGTGTCTGTTTTAAGATGTTAATGTATTCATGTATATTAGTCGATAATGTACTTGTATATATAACTTCTTGAGTCGACAGTTGTAGTTGTATCATTTGTATTGTGTCAAATGTATTGTAACTGATATCAGTTATTATATATATGAGACTTTTCGTTCCATCTGTATTCCGCATTTATGTTATCTGTGTTATTTTTATATCTATTGTCCTAAACTATTATAGCCACTGTGTAGTAGCTTTGAGTTTGTATCGGTATGTCGGGTTTCCTCTAAAAATGAAATGCAATGTTTTATTATCTGACATATCGGTGCTCGCCCAAAGCAATTACACGGATGGTCGCTCCTCAACAGCCTTATTCTTGGCTAGCGTGGGTATAGAGGTGGGGCGTCACACATTCATTCAAACAAAGCAAACAGTTGTTTGGGTTCAAAACTTTATATTGTATAGAATGAAAAATAAACTACTAAGTGTACCCTTTTACTCAACAGTCTTAGGCGAACTAAATAGATTATTTATTCATCCAAACAATTGTAAAGTATTCTTCCCCAAACAACCATAAATTAAACAAACAACAAATTCAAACAATAGATTAAGTTCATTATTATTAATTTCATTCCATATATTGTTGCTTGATTTCTTCATTCAATTTATACTCATCTTCATTTAAATTTATTCACATCATATCAATTTTCTTCTTATTGTATTATATTTATTCATTCATGACTTGATTTCATTTATTTACATTCATTTATTAAAAATATTCATGTTAAGTTCAGTTACTTGGCATAACAATTATAACCTTAGTTCTTATTAATAAGAGCAATTTACTGAACATTTTCATTACATAAGTTTACTTGTACAATTTCCATTATATTTTCTTATTAAACAATTCAACTTTTACAATTAGGTAAGTTATATATATGCTTTTAAAAATGTAATTAAAAGTTATACAAGTTTATTCTATTTCCTTTAATTAATTTAATGCTCAATAAACATATCTTAGGTTACATATTTCAGCTTTTCTTTTAATTGTATTTATAACCTAGCATTAAATCCTTATTTTAATTAGAGGTTCCACTTATTAATTAGTTCCATTCCATTTCTAGACTAATTGAAACTATTAATTAATGGAAACTTAAGAACTAAATACAAGGTTAAATTTCAAATCATTTTAAAATAATAGATAAATGTATATACTTACCGTTTATATATCCAATTATATTTAAAACAATTTTAAAATATTTATTTGTTTATCAAAATAAATCTGTAGTAAAACTACTACAGTGGCCTTCCCACTTCGAAACTCGAAAATGAATGTCGATGATGCGTGCACTCATCACCGAAATTATTTTCCAGCGACAGAGAGGAAAGTACAGAACTTATTTTCCAAAAAATTTTACTTAAAACAATTCTTCCAATTTATATTGAAATATTTATATCAGAAACTACTTTATAAACAATATTATTATATTCCAAAATTATTCGAAAGAAATTTACAAAAACCCGTAACTTAAGTTCTAAATTTCCAATTTTCACTTATTTTATCTTAAATCTTATTTCAACCATTATTTATAAATTTCATTACCTAACAACCAATGAATTGCAACCAAATATATATCTTTTATAAAATATTTTACTTTATATATAGAAAATATAATAGGCAAAATTATTTCATTCACCTATATTAAAAATAAATATTATGTCGGTCTGTCCTATTAAGTGTTTAGAAATCCCTATTGATGTCATAGCGTCCCATGCACCAACCAGAATTTATAAATACAAAACAGAACAGATTAACACAATATTAAAACCTTTTTATAACACTAACAAATACGCTCTCTCATATATATACACTCAGCGACTCCCATAGGGTATTACTACCCTATTAATAAAGAGTCAGACCCCACAAAGCTAAGGTTTATCGCTAAACCAAAGCTCTGATACCAAATGTAACACCCCGCCTTTTTGTACACTTAAGCAGACACACATGTCGACTTAAACCATACAGAAGGGCGGATTGTTATGGGGTAAATAAGAAAAAGTGGAGAAATAAAAGAAACAAAATAGAATCTTGCAGCGAAACGATAAAATATAATAATCAAATAACAGTTCATGAAGCTGTTTTACAAAACATTTGATTATACTTATATAATACATATCAGAGTTACACATACCAGAGAATGATAATTATGCAGCGGAATACAATGGTGTAGTAGAATATATAACAAATAGTAATAATAAAATCTTCGTCTTCGTCCTTCAGAAATAGGGCCTTCAAATCCTGAAATGCTCAGGCTGACCCGAGCGAATTGAAAAAAAACAAAACACTCGAGTCAGAACTAAAAGATCTTATGTAAGTTAAATCAATGAAATAAATATGAGTGTAAACGGCGTTAGAGATGTTTACGGGGTTTGACATCTCCTATCCAGTGTCTAACGTGAGTGCAGTAACTTAAGAAATGTTCGGGATTCACATCTCTTAAGGATCCGTTAAACTATCTACTATGTATCTAATCAGTAAAGTATAATCATATAGAAAATAGCGTTAAGGGGATGGAGAACCTTAACGCGGTCGGATCTTAAAATCATAATCGTAGTAAAGCTCGATATGGTAGGTGACACGGCACAACTAGGCAATGCCAAGGTAGATATACCAATTACGCATCCAGACTGGTGGTGACGCATAGCAGCTACTACCGCCCACCTCGAACAACACTCCCAAATCGAAGGGTGGCCACCAAAATAACAAAGTAATAGAATGGTATCGAAGAAGTGTGTCCGATCAGAGGTGCTACCTCATTGGTCCGTCAATCGCTCCTGTTTTAGCCACCTTATGCCAACTCGCGGGAGTTGGGTCCACGTATATACCTTAGGATCGTCGCCACCATCCTACTTCATTCTGGAAACTCCACCGCGTACACAGTTGTCAAAGTGGTTTTCGGTATCGATAGAGAGTATGTCCATATCCGATCCCGGTCTCTTTAACAACCAATCGTTATTATAACACCGTGATCATTTTTAAAAATATATATACCTTTAAAAACACAATCATTGCCCTTTCAAAACATATTCTTTATTTCAAAATAGTATATACATCGAAAACCAAAATATTATTGCCATTTCAAACCATATCCTTTACTTCAAAATAGTATATACTTTAAAACCGAAATATTATTGCTATTTCAAAACATATCACTTACTTCAAAATAGTATATACTTTAAAACCAAATTCAATAATATATCATTTAAATAAAATAAAAATTTCCAATCACTATTCTTACTTTTAATTATAAAACTTGAAATATTCTTTAAAACCATCTTAAACCCAAATCACAAAATGCAGTCATATTCTTAATCTCAAATTTCAATCGGTTTCAAATCAATATATTTAAAGATAATTCTTAAATAAATTCTATTCCAAATAAATTCATTTTTCAAACCATATTACTTTCAAAGTTATAACAATTTCGAAACCAATACTTTGAAAAACAATAATACCTTAATTTCAATAAAACATTTAAATTTTGATATATTTCAAGTCTTTAAATATTCCAAAATTCCCAACCAAATATGATAATCTTATATATACCTTAATTCAATTTACTATTATTTAGTTTAGAAATATTTATTTAATAAATTTAATATCACTTAAACAAAGCTCAAACTTGAAATATTCGTAAATCAAATTTAAAACATCATCAAGTTATACATAGCTTAAATTTTAGAATTTAACCATATATAAAATAATATTTATATAATATCAAAATTTAATATTTATTAAACCGTATATTTCTTTCCAAATCATAGAAAAATCACTTTAAAATATTTTATATATAGACCACGGTGCCTGTATATAATTTTCTATCCTATGGTCAAGTGATACAGATATTTATCATTTCAATCCGTAATTTAAAAATAAAAGTTTACGGTTATATATCATTTCAAACCGCAATCCCGAATGAAATGAAAATGCATAATAACTTGCAGTTTATACAATATAAAATATAGCATCCATTCATCCAAATATCAATAAACAACCATTTATTACAATCATCATCCAATTTAAACAAAACATCAATATAAAGCATATAAAATATAACAGGCATCAACAAATAGTTTATATTCAATAAAAATTAATAACTTTCAACTGGCAGTTTATATGCAACGAATAAATTAATTAACAATTAATTGGCAGTTTTAAATGCAATGAATAAATTAATTAACAATTAACTGGCAATTTAAATGCAATGAATAAATAAATTAACAATTAATTACGATGAATGCAATTAACTGAGATAATGATGAAATATATGCCAAACAGCTATAAATAAATTTCTAAACACATCATACATGAATTTAACAAATTTAGGAAATCTTAGAAGTTGTGAGTGGGTTAAAACACTCACCTTTATACGAATCTATAAAAAAATAAACTTCTAATCCATAGCTCCGCTCTATGTTTCCTTAGTCTCCTTCTTGATTGCTATCCTATTCCGTAATATTTTATTTTGATTTTTTACTTAATCTCTTCTTCTTTTTTCTTTTTTTTTTAGGAATGTTTTGGAAGAGACAGAGAAGTTTGTATGGATCTGGATTTGAAGAAGAAGATTTGGAAAAAAGAAGAATGTTTGAAAAAGAAGAAGAAAATTTAAAGAAGATGAAGAATTGAAAAAGAAAAGAAGCTTTCAAAAAGAAGAAGAAGAAGATTTGAAGAAGAAGGAAAAAATGAAAAAAAAGAAAGGAGGAAGGTGAAGAGAGAAAAGAAATGAGATGGAAAGAATTAAACGCAGCCTAAAGGTCTAGGCTTAGGTGTTAAATAGAAGGAGAAATGAACGGACCAAGTATTAAAAATGAGATAACTATTAATTATCTAGGCTTAGGTCTAGGCTTAGGTCTAGGCTTAGGTGTTTCTCAAAATGATCTTTTATTCCCATTAAAACACCATTTTTGTTTAACACAAAACGTGCGTTTTTTTATTAAATCTATTAATTACAATCAACGTTTCCTTTCCTTTTAAATTGAAACATTTGAATTACATTAATTGCAATTACTTACAAAGTTAAATTTTAAAACAGACAACTAAAATGGATGAAAAAAAAATAGAACAATTGTTTATTTAAACGCGTTTATAAATTTGTTGTTTATACACTTAAATATATTATTTTCCTATTCTTATAATCAGTTTGTAAGCTAAAACACAGTTCAAATAGACATATATTTCTTTCTTTAAAATCAATCATTCTATTCTTTAATTTAATGAAATTAAACCTACATTCACAAATGAAACATTCATTTTATTTGATGTAAATTTTTTTTTAAAATCAAACTTTCCCTATATTTTCACAAAACATATGCTGCTTTTATTTACACCTATTAATTTACAATTAGTATTCTCTCTCCTATTAATTGGAAATTTTCAATTACACTATTGGATACAAACAGTAATTTCATATTTCTTACTAAATAATAGTTTCTCATCTCTACAATAAATCTTTCAGTTGCCAAACATTTTTACTAAATGAATGTTTACTCTTTTACTAAACCTATTCATTCTTATTCTTTATTAACATTTATTATTATAATCACCGTATTAATTACATTCATACAATGTCATTAAATACACCTAACGTATGTTATCATTTTTTTTATCTTACTGTAATACATGTTATTAGTAGAAGTTCAAATTAAGATCATAAACATATCTCTTAACATATGTTAACAAAAATAAAATCATAAATTTTTATTATTCTACCACTTATATTCCTCAATTATATCCCTTATTACAAGTAGCCTTTGTTATTCCTATCCATTATTTACACAAATAACATAGTTAATATTTGTTTGTCTTTCACCACATTAATACTATCCAATTTTGGTCTTTTATTTATATTAATGACTATATTTCAATTTATATTGTATTTTGTCAGTTTTAAATATTAATAAGAATTAAAATCCCAATTAATTATTTTACATTGGTTTCATTCTTTTTATTACATCAATTGTTATGAATAAAATTAACATTTCTATTCATTTGGTTACATTCATAATTTTCAGTTATTGTCTAGATCTTATTAGTGTAACATTAAAGTTCATTTAATTGTAATTGATTTCCCATTTTAATCTAATAGAACAAATAAAATAAACAGGTAACATAAAATGATTGTTACCAATAACCTTTACCCATATTTATGTAGCATTTTATTGACATATATTTGTAATTGATTAATTAAATTGGTAACAATAACAATTGTCACTATTATACATTTTTATAATATTTGTAAGTTCATTCCCTACAAACAATTATTATAACCACTCTCATTATACTAAATTTATTCCATTTCCAATCATTACACTTTGTTATTTTAATAAGTCCACATTTTATATTATCAATTCATTCATACTCCATTAGAAATACATTATTACCCTTTACTACCCTAATTTATACTAATATAACCTTTAATTAGATTAATTTCTATTGATTTGTATTAAGTCCATTCCATAAATCTACATCCAATTACCACCTTAAAATAAGTTTACGTTTCTATTAATTTCCATTCACACTTATTTTATATTACAATCATTAAAGTAACGTTTATCAACAACACAAACATTATGAATACTTATCAACCTGCATCATCCCTATTACATAAATTTACGTGTTATTGCTATTCAATATATATTAATTCATAAATCAATAATTAAGTTCGTTTTCCTATATTAAATTTATTAACAAGTATTCCTTAAATTTATACTAACATTGATTATATCTAATTTGCACTTATTACGTATTATTCCATCGGTTACTATAATATTGGATTCATTAAATCATCACTAATTATATCATTGCATTAATTGATATAATATTCCTATTTGTTTTCTTATATTAAATTTCTTAGCCTAGAATAACAATTCTCATTACTTCAATGCATCGTAGTTACATTTTTATTTTTAATACTTAGCTTTAATTTCAAATGTTGCATTTCATTTTTTACATTTGCTTAAATATGAATTATAAACATTTTTTTTCCTAAATTTAATTACAAAATCCTATAAATTTAACTAATTCAGTTATCAAAATTTACGAGTCGTTACAGTTTCTAAACTCTTAAACAAGATAAACCGACACAGTATTGTTTTAAAATAGGGTAAATGAAATAATTTTTCCCAAATTATTTTTGTGTATAAAAGAAATAATTTCCATAAATTATTATAGTGTATGGTTGCTTGGTTGTTAGGAAGTGATATTATTGAGTTATTATCATTGTTGTATGGAAATTGAATAAGAAATTAAGGTAATAACCAAAGGATTTTGGATATAATTGATTTCAAAGATGATTTAGAAATTTTGAGTAATTGTTTAAAAGACCCTGGAATCTTTTTTAAAATGTTACGGAATATAAATAAGTTTGATAACCTATAAAAATTTGAAATTTGTTGGAATAAGATTCAACTTGAAAAGGGATAAACAAAAGTAAGTGTAAAACCCAAATAGGTGGGAAGGTAAGCTAATTAATTGAGGTGAATCAAAAGAAATTAGCAAATGCGATTAAATTTGGGAAACTTACAGAAGTTTTAAATTTAAATTGAATTGGAGTATAATTAAATAAAGTTAAGTAAAAGTGAATTGAAAGAAAGGTCTAAGGAGACAAAGTGATAAAATTTAAGGTGGAAATAAATTTCTGAATGAATAAATGAATTTACAATTGTAAGTAAATGAAATTGAAGCTGAATATTGGAAATTGAATTAGATCTGTGATAAACAAAGTGAAGTGGAAAATTTGTCAAGTTGGATCAAATGAAGCAAAGTATTGAAATAAAAATTAGTAAATGAAACTAATTTAAACAATGAGATGAATCAGTTGTGAACGAAAGATAATTGATAAAATTCAATATTCGGAGTTTGAAGATAAAATGAAATCAAATAGAATTGAAATTGTAAATTGAATTCAAATGGAATTGAAAATGCACAGTTGAATGGAAATGAATATATAACTTTGGTAGTGAAGTGAAAATAAATATAAGAAGTATGTAAATACTTATATTGAACTTAAGAAATGGATAATGGAATTCTTAAGTAAATTTTGAATTGAGGAAATATTTTAAGTTTAATAAGTAAATGAAGATTCAACTGGAAGTTGTAAAATGCTGATTGTAAATAAGTGGATAGAAATGAAAATAAATGTGAATAAAAAAGAATTGATATAGCTAATAATCAATTAAAGCTAAATACGTAGGATGTATGTATATTATTTTATTCGCATAGCGATTCGATCCAGAATTCGAGTATAGAATTTCGAGATAGTTATATCGATCCGAGTTGGAATTTTTCACTCGATTTTCGACGACGAACCCGGATATGGATTTTTGGTTGGTTCTAGAAATTCTTTATCATAGTCTACGGCTATGCAAGGAGAATGACGGTTTCTGATCAAGAAACCAGATCTAAGTCTGCACTAGGAAGTTGGGTGAACGATATTAGTTCGAAAGTGAAATTGTGTGATTGAGTGAGCGATCGAATTTTATATTGCGTACGAATGATATGTGTACATCGTATGGGATAAGTACAACCAATATTGAAAAGTTTGTAATTGAATTGAACAAAATGATTTTGAATGTTGTAATCGGAAATTGTTACTAAGTAGTATACAGGTGTTTTAAAAGGAAAAAGGAATTGGATTTTTGATTTCGAAGATAAATTTAAATTACTCGACAAAAGGTATGTATTTAAATTTCTATATGAAATTTGATGATTTTCTGGTCTAACCACTTGGCCTTTTGTTTTATTTTTGAAATCCGGGGCCCGTTGTGGCATTTTGTATTCGTACCGAGCTAGCCGCGCAAAGGAGACGCTGGCGAAATTTTTCGAAAATTAAGAGGGTTAGAAAATTTTTGAGAAATTTTGAAAATTTAAAATTTGAATTTGAATTGAAATTAGAATTGTTGAGAAAAAAATATTGGTTGAAACTTGTGGTTAAGTTTGGAAAGTTAATAAGAGGGATAATGGATCTTTGATAAAAAGATTTGTTTTGGAAAGTTGATAAAACTGTTTGGTTTTGGGAAATTAATAAACGGGTTATGGATCATTCTTCTTAACTAGTAATTTCAGGACAAAATTCTTTTAAGGAGGGAAAAATGCGACGACCCAGAATTTTGGACATTTGAAATTGAAATTTTCGGATAGCCATATCCATAAGCTCGGTAAAAGTGCCATGAACATGAGAGAGACGATCATAGAACTCAGGGCGAGATCCAGCTATGAAATTTTCATTCTTCTTAAGAGGAGTGTCTATCAGGCCAGGATCGAACTTGGAAAGTTCATTGAACTTCCGCTCATACTCAGAAAAGGACATGGTACCCTGCTTGAGATCCATGAATTCACGATAAAGCTGAGATTTACCGGCTTCTGGCATCCATTTCGCCACAAAAGCCTCCCTAGAAAGACGATACAGAAACTACTTAAGATAGATTCAAAGGAAAGGAAAAAATGGGAACAAAATTCAAGATAATACAAAGGATACCTAAACTGCTCCCATGAAATATCACCCTCGTTAGTGTGAGCTGTAACAGACTCCTACCAATCCAAGGCTGACTCTTGCAGCTGCCAGGCTGCTAACTGACACTTCTGGGCAACAGTAATCTCGAGACCAGAAAAGATCCTCTCTAAACTCCGTAACCATTGCTGGGCTTCGATAATGCTCTCTGAACCAGTAAACTTGGTTTCACCAAGCTGAGAGAATTCCTTATAGAGAACAGTAAACCTAACAGGTGCAGCAGGTTGAGGAGCTGGGGCAATACCACGACCCCTACCTCTGGAATTTCCACGATTCATCCTGAAAAGATCAAGAATGAATTTTAGGACAAAGGTACAGACAAGACAAAGATAAGATAAGACAAGATAAAATTCACTTGGATGAATATCCAAACGAAAGAAAATACTACCAAGGTAGATACGAAAGGAAGGAAGTTTAGAAAATTGCTTTTTAAAACAAGAAAACTTTATATCAAAATAATCTTTGAAAAATCCTTTGAAAATCATTTTTAAATCATTTTATACTTTGAAAATACGTTCTCTCACAAAGAAATGATCCTGAGGTTGATTTCACTCATTCTAGGGTATTTCTACCCTATCACTAATGAGTTTTTGCTCTGTAGGCTAAGGTTTATCTAAAAAAACCAAAGCTATGATACCAACTGTAATGACCCACTATTTTGGACCATTCAAATCGACAATAATCCACACATGACAGACTTGAATAATTCAAAATAACAGATTGTAATAAAATTTGGAGCAAATAAAGTCAATCACAGAATCACAAATACAGAAATATCAGAATAACTCGCAGCGGAAGATAAAATACCATAGTAGTTTATGAAGCTACTATAACAAAGTCTCAAAACAAATACATAATATCAGTCTGAAAACAAATACAATAGAAATACCAAATACACAGAAGTCCACTAATACAAGAGCTGAAATAGAACAACAGAAACTGAAATAGATAAATAACTAGATAAGCAGAATCTCCAGCGATTCCTAGCTCCAGAAAGTGAAATCCAAAGCTGTGAATACTCAGGCGGACCCGAGCGTAAATAAAAACACAAACACTCGAGTCAGGACATACATACTTATACAATGTAAACCAACTCAAGTGAACTGCAATAAATGTACAAGTAACTTAAAGGATGCTTGGGACCGCCCATCCTCTAAGGATCCGTTAAACTATTTACTATGTAGTAATATTCGCTATTATCATAATGTCTAGTAGTAAAATAAACATACTTTTAAATAGCATTAAGGCTTTACATTTTCCACCTTAACACGTAATAGTCCCAGTAGTCCATCCAATATCAGCATAACTCCAGATCGGGAGGCTACCCTAAATACTCCATGGGCTACGGGAGAAAACCAAACTCGTAGTAAAGCTCGCTATGGTAGGTGACACGGTACACTAGGCACTGCCAGGGTAGATATACCAATTACGCACACGAGCTGGTGGAAACGCGTAGCAACCACTACTGCCCACCTCGGAACACACTCCCAAATCAAAATCGAAGATGGCCATCAAATCAATCACAAGGTAAGAGTATAATATCGAAGGAATGCGCCCGATTGGAGGAATGACCTCACTTGGCCCGAGATCGCTCCAATTTAGCCACCTTAAGCCAACTCACGGGAGTCGGGTCCACGTTCATACCTCAATAGGATCGTCGCCACCATCCTACTTCATTCTGGAATCTCCACCGCGTACACAGTTGTTAAAGTGGTTTTCGGTTTCGACAGAGAGTATGTCCATATCCGATCCCGATCTCTTTAACAACCAATCGTTATTATAACCCGTGGTTATACATTTCAAATTGGTTTATATTTCAAATCAAAATACATCATTTAAACCATTTAAAAGTAAAGTCATTATACTTACAAATCAAATATTCAATTCCCAAAATTTAGCCCTTTCTGAGCTCATTTATTCAGTTAAATACTTTAAAACATTGAAAATTTCAATTTTCGCAGCACTTAGAAAATGCTGCGGTAAGTTATATTTGAAAACAATTCATTTCAGCAAAGACATCATTTATAAACTGTTGTAGTAGTTCAGGGTTCAATTTGAAAAATTAGTCCAATTCAGGAAAGACAGCATTTACAAAACTGCTGCGGTAGTTCGATTACATTTGAAAATCTTCATTTCAGCCAACTGCAGCACTTATCAAGTGCTACTGTAGCCCTTTTATTAGTTCCAGATTTTAACTTTCTTTCTGCAACCACAACACTTACCAAATGCTGCAGTAGCCCTTAGTTAATTTTAGCCTTTAGTTCATTTGCACCAACCACTGCACTTACAAAGTGCTGCAGTATCATTTACTTCAGATTTTAAGTTAATTTCAGAAATGATAACATTTCTAAAGTGCTACTTATTCAATTTCCAGATTTATACTAAAATTTCAGAAACAAATAAACTTCAATTTTAACCATTTTAACTTATAAAAATCATTTTTTTCCACTTCAAAAATGTTCATTTAAATACCCTTTAACTTATGATTTTATAAAGAAAAATTTTACAATAAAATCAAATTTTCCAATAATTTCACTTATTAAATTCAAGTGTACCATTTTCCCATTCTTTGCATTTTTAAAAATTTACTTTAACACTTAAATTTAAATTTCCATTTCATAATAAAACTTAATTTCCATTTTTATTTGATTAACTTAAACTTCCATTTAAAAATCAAATCACAAATCTCCTAATTAAGTTATGGTTCAAATCATGATTTTATCATTTATTTATTTAACATTTTAACTTATAGAAAAATCACTAACCCTTTATTAAATCATTTTAAATTCAATTTAAATCAAATTATCATTTTTTTTACATTTTAAAAAACTTAAAATTTTCCAGAAAAATATATAAAATAACCACTAGTCTGTATAATATTTTCTAACCTAGGTAAAGTGATACGGATAATATATCATTTCAATCCGTAATTTACAAAGAAAAAAATCCAGGTTCTATCATTTCAAACCCGCAATCCCAAGTTGAATAAAATAAATAAAAATAAATAAAAATCGCTCAGGGATATCATTTCAGCCCATAACGATTTTTCCCTATTCTAAAGTCTGTTCGGGTATGTATCATTTCAACCCATAGTGATTTTATTCTACAGGGAACTTGCAGTGTGAGAAACAGAAATAAATAAACAGTATAACAAAATATAACATAGCAGATGATGTGACAAGTTTATAACGGGGTTTAACATCATATAATACATATCACAGGAAGGTATAACATGATATAACAGTTCTACACATTCACTTGTTATCGTTTCACAATTCTATAAGTATGAATGTCAAGCGTGAATAACTCACCTTTTCAAGCTGGAGTTAGCAAATCAAAACACACAAATAAATCCAGAAAGCACGATATAGCACGACTTTGGATTCAAGTGGAGAGAAGGCCAAGATATTAATCTTGTATACAACAAATAAACAAAGCAATATAAATATATATTCAACACAAAAATTTAAATTGAACCAAAAATAGAAATTAAAATTAACAAATGACATCACCAAGCTTTTAACATAAGATTGCTTGACCACTACTCCATGGTTTGCTCGGCCATGATGTTATAGGTTCGGCCATGGTTCTAATTTGAGGAACAAGGCTCGAGTATGGGTCAATTTGGCATGGCTAGCATAGGGAATGTGAAGAGAATGGAGTTACGAGCATGGAATGTCAAAGGTCAAGGCATAAAAGAGGAGTTTTGGGTTGCATCTAGGCTCGGCCTATGGTCAATATGGCTCGGCCATGTGCCACTATAGGTCAGGTCGGGTGATGTGGAGGCCAGTGGTGATGGTCACGGCGGTTGGTGGTGGAGCTAGAGGTGTTGGCTGAAGCAAACCATGGGATGGTGATGGTATAAAGGTTCGGCTATGCAATTTTGCAAAGGTTTTGTGGTGATTGCTCAACTTGGTGGTCACGGCCTGGTCTGGACATAGGAAGAGTAGGTGGTTGCTGCCGTGGATGATGAGTAGAAGGTGATGGTGGTGGTCGGTGGAGATGATGGTGGTAATGGCCGAGCAAAGCTAGAGAAGAGCAAGGCAAAACTCAAAGAAAATGAAGAGAAAAAGTAGGAAAAAGGAATCCATTAACTTACATATTTTTTTCGGAAATGAGAATGGCCGAGAATGATGATGAGATGGTAAGTTTTTCACGTGAATAAGCAAATGAAATGCACGGCTATGCTAGAGGAAATGAAAGGCCAAGCAAATGAAAAGACAAGAAAAGGAAAAGTCACAAGTTTAAAAGCTTTTTGTCTCTTTGAATTTCCACTTTCTTTTATTCAAAATAAACCAATCAAAATCAAATAAATAAAATAAAAGACAAAACCAAATAAAGTAGAAATGAAAATAAATAAATAGTCTTAGGAAAATAGAAAAGAAATAAAGAAAATAGTTTATTATATTGAAACTAGAATTAAAAATTGTAAACAAAATACAACTAATATTGGAAAATTACAACTACACTTTTAAAATGTTTTAAAATAAAAATTTGAAATAAAATCTAATTTAAAAATATTTGCAAAAATCTTGGGTTGTTACACTCTCCCTCACTCAAACCTTTTCGTCCTCGAAAAGAACGAAACAAGAAAAAAAGGAAAAGCAAGATAGAAAGGCAAATAGTACCTGAAACAAACAATTCCGGATTCGCAGCACGAATGCTCTCCTCCGTCTCCCAGCTACAGTCTCGATCATCTGTACTCCACTGTACTTTGACCAGACTAACAGATTTCCTTCTTAGCTGCTTCGTACCTCTGTCAACAATACGAAGTGGCTTCCTCTCGACAGTCAGATTAGGCTCAATATCCAAACTATCAAGAGCAGAAGGCTGGACAATAAGAGATGGGTCATGAAGATACCGGCGAAGATGCGAGACGTGGAATACATCATGCACTCCAGAAAGCTTCTCGGGCAAATCCAGACGATAAGCCAAAGAACCAACTCTTTCCACAATGCGAAAAGGACCAATGAACCTAGGAGAAAGCTTCCCTCTACGACCAAAGCGAATGACATTCCTTAAGGGAGAGACCTTAAGGAAAACCTGATCACCAACAGCAAACTCTAAACTCTGCCTACGCCTATCAGCGTACTTCTTCTGCCTATCATGCGCAACCCGCAACTTCTACTTAATCTCCTCAACTCTCTCAGAAGCCTCCAAAACCATATCAGGACCAAGAACCAAACGATTACCGGATTCAATCCAGCAAGATGGAGATCTACAAGGTCGTCCATAAAGAGCAGCAAATGGAGACATTTTAATACTGGCATGAATTCAAAGATGGAATGAGATAGATAAAGGATTAAGATAAGCTTAAAATAGAAAATTAGATTATACATGGTAACTATTGTTATAGGTGAATTCGACAAGATGGAGATGATCTTCCCAAAGATCCTCCATAATCAAGCACACAAGCATGAAGAAGATCTTCGAGAATCTGATTCACCCTTTCCGTCTGACCGTCAGTCTGTGGATGGTAAGCAGTGCTCAGATTCAGATGAGTACTCAAAGATTCCTGAATATCTTTCCAAAACTGACTGGTAAAGATAGGATCACGATCACAAACAATACTGAGAGGAACACCATGGAGACGAACAATCTCTCTTGTAGATCTCAGACAAGCTAGAAGCAGAACGGGTAGACTTGACTGGAATGAAATGAGCGGACTTAGTCAGGTTATCCACAATAACCCAGATACTCTCATTACCCCTCCTTGTCCTCAGTAATCCATCAATGAAATCCATAGAAACCTGTTCCCATTTCCAATTGGGAATCTCAAGGGGCTGCAACAAACCAGGGGTCTTCTGATGATCAGCCTTGACTTGCTGACAAGTCGCACATCTACTAACAAAGATAGGAATATCCCGCTTCATCCCTCTTCACCAATAAAGCCTCTTCATATATTGATACATCTTCGTCACACCCGGATAAATAGAAAGTCTAGATCGATGATTCTTCCGAAGTAACTCTTGCCTCAATCCATCAGCATTCGGGACACAAATCCTACCATTAATCCTCAAAATCCCTCTATCGTCGATCTGAGCTCCACTACTACCACGACTACTACCACCAACTCTGCTACGAACACTCTCCTTAATAAGCCTAAGCATTCTATCCTCATCCTACTTAGCCACGATACGATCCAAAAGGGGAGACGAAGAAACAACAAGTTGACACAACAAAGCCTTCTTCCGACTCAGAGCATCAGCCACAACATTAGCTTTCCCGGGAGTATAGCTAATATCGAGGTCGTAAGAAGTCTGAAACTCAAGCCAACGAACTTGCCTCTGATTCAAATCCTTCTGGGTGAAGATATATCTCAAAGACTGATGATCGGTGAAAATCTCACACTTAGATCCCAGAAGATGATGCCTCCAAAGCTTCAAAGAAAAGACAACAGCAAGCAACTCTAAATCATGAGCAGTATAATTAGCCTTATGGCTTTTCAACTGAAGGCTGGCATAGGCAATGACCCTACCATCCTGCATGAGAACAGCACCCAATCCCTTACGACTAGCATCAGTATATACCGTCAATTCCTCACTTCCATTCGAAACGGTAAGAACTGGTGTGGAAGTAAGCTTGCTCTTTAACTCATCGAATGCAGCTTCACACTTCTTATCCTAGATAAATTTGGCATTCTTACGAGTCAAAGCAGTGAGAGGTGCAGAAATCCGAGCAAAATTCTCAATGAATCTCCGGTAGTAACCGGCAAGGCCCAGAAAACTACGAATATCAAAAGGAGTCTTAGGAGTTTCCCAATCTTGTAACAAAATAGGGTGAAATAAGAACAACAGAAAAGATAGAATAATTAAATGATAAAGGAAAAAGAGAAGGAAAGAAAGACTTACATTGATCGCAGCGATCTTGACTGGATCAACATAAAATCCATTACCAGAAACAATATGATGAAGGAATCGAACTTCATCCTTCCAGAAATGGCATTTAGAAAATTTACCCTTCAACTGATGATTTCTAAGAGTCTCCAGAACAGATTTCAAATGTGACTCATGCTCTTCCTTGGTCTTAGTGAAGACAAGGATATCATCAACAAAGACTAGAACAAATTTATTAAGCACAACACGAAAAACACGATTCATCAAATCAACAAAGAAAGCAGGAGCATTAGTCAAACCAAAAGGCATGACTAACCATTCAAAAACCCCATTCTTAGTATGGAAAGCCGTCTTAGGAATACTTTCCTCAGCAACTCTGAGCTGGTGAAAACCTATGGCAAGGTCAAGTTGAGAGAAAACAGTAGCACCATAAAGCTGATCAAATATATCATTGATACGAGACATTGGATATCTGTTTTTCATAGTTAGCTTGTTCAGCTCCCTATAATCAACACACATCCTCAAAGAACCATCGGACTTAGTGACGAAAACCACCGCTGCTCCCCATTCTGAATGGCTAGGTTTGATCAGACCCTTGGAGAACAAGTACTCAATTTGCTTTCCCAACTCAACCTTCTCGCGGGGTGCCATTCTTCTAGGAGGAAGAACTACAGGTCGAGTTCCAGGAATAAGATCAATACGGAAATCAATTTCCCGCCTAGGAGGTAAAGAAGTGCCTTCACCAAATACATCGAGATAGATTCGGACTACAGGAGTCGAATCAAGATCACCAGGAGAAGAATCCAAAGAATAAATAAAATTGCCAGCAAAATCCTGAGGCATGCGGCACTGAATAATCAAGGAATTACCCCGATGGTCAACAAGATAAATAGACCGGGCTTTACAAGAGATATGGCCATCATGCCTACTCAGCCAATCACTTCCAAGCAATAAATCCAAAGCATCGAAGCCCAGAACATAGAAATCACCACTAAAGCGATGACCAAAATAGAGAAGTTTCACTTGCTTACAAATCCTATTAAGGTTTGCGGGACCACCAATAGGATTAGAAACACATAAAGTAATAGAAGCATACTCAGGAGAAAGGAGATGCTCAAACTTATCACACAAATCAATAGAAATAAAACTATGGGAAGCTCCAGTATCAAATAAAACACGAACAGGATGCTGAAATAAAGAAAAGGTGACTTGAAGAGTACCTTGGTCATCACTAGGAGCAGGAGCAGGTGCAGGTGGAGCAGGTGAAGAAGTAGAGGTAACAGCAAAAATACCAGATGGCTTGCCCTTCTGCTGGGTAGGGCAATTCTTCCTGAGATGGCCAGGCTGAAGACAGATATGGCATAGAACACGCCTATTCAACTGAGCAGGAGGAGGAACAGCAACACCAACTAAAGTAGGTCAACTATTAGCATAGTGTCCCTTCTAATCACACCTGAAGCAGGTGATGGTAGAAAGGTCAACAGGCTGCCTCTGAGAAGGAGAAGATAATAAAGATCCCAAACCCGGATGCTTGAGCCAATTCTTCTTCTGCTGATGAAAATTAGGCTTTCTCTTCTAGAGTTAGCAGAGGAAGACTGAGATGAAGGAGCACCAACAACAGCAGGACCCTTAGAAGTAGGGTTCTCATATCGGATAGCCATATCCATAAGCTCGGTAAAAGTGCCATGAACATGAGAAATGAGACGATCATAGAACTCTGGGCGAGCTCCAGCTATGAACTTTTCATTCTTCTTAATAGGAGTGTCTATTAGGACAGGACCGAACTTGGAAAGTTCATTGAACTTCCGCTCATACTCAGAAAAGGACATGGTACCCTGCTTGGGATCCATGAATTCACGATAAAGCTGAGATTTACCGGCTTCTGGCATCCATTTTGCCACAAAAGCCTCCCTGGAACGACGATACAGAAACAACTTAAGATAGATTCAAAAGAAAGGAAAATATGGGACCAAAATTCAAGATAATACAAAGGATACCTAAACTGCTCCCATGAAATATCACCCTCGTTAGTGTGAGTTGTAACAGACTCCCACCAACCCAAGGCTAACTCTTCCAGCTGCCAGGCTGCTAATTGATGCTTCTGGGCATCAGTAATCTCGAGACCAGAAAAGATCCTCTCTAAACTCCATAACCATTGCTGGGCTTTGATAATGCTCTCTGAACCGGTAAACTTGGTTCCACCAAGCTGATAGAATTCCTTACAGAGAACAGTAAACCTAACAGGTGCAGCAGGTTGAGGAGCTGGGTCAATACCACGACCCCTACCTCTGGCATTTCCACGATTCATCCTGAAAATATCAAGAATGAATTTTAGGACAAAGGTACGGAGAAGACAAAGATAAGATAAGATAAGATAAGACAAGATAAAATTCACTTGGATGAATATCCAAACGAAAGAAAATACTACCAAGGTAGATACGAAAGGAAGGAAGTTTAGAAAATTGCTTTTTAAAACAAGAAAGATTTATATCAAAATAATCTTTGAAAAATCCTTTGAAAATCATTTTAAAATCATTTTATACTTTGAAAATACGTTCTCTCACAAAGAAATGACCCTGAGGTTGATTTCACTCATTCTAGGGTATTTCTACCCTATCTCTAATGAGTTGTTGCTCCGCATGCTAAGGTTTGCCTAAAAAAACCAAAGCTCGGATACCAACTGTAACGACCCACTATTTTGGACCATCAAATCGACAATAATCCACACATGTCAGACTTGAATAATTCAAAACAACAGATTGTAATAAAATTTGGAGCAAATAAAGTCAATCACAGAATCACAAATACAGAAATATCAGAATAACTTGCAGCGGAAGATAAAATACCATAGTAGTTCATGAAGCTACTATAACAAAGTCCCAAAACAAATACATAATATTAGTCTGAAAACAAATATAATAGAAATCCCAAATGCATAGAAGTCCACTAATACAAGAGCTGAAATAGAACAACTGAAACTGAAATAGATAAATAACTAGATAAGCAGAATCTCCAGCGATTCCTAGCTCCAGAAAGTTAAATCCAAAGCTGTGAATACTCAGGCTGACCCGAGCGTAAATAAAAACACAAACACTCGAGTCGGGATATACATACTTATACAATGTAAACCAACTCAAGTGAACTGTAATAAATGTACAAGTAACATAAAAGATGCTTGGGACCGCCCATTCTCTAAGGATCGGTTAAACTATTTACTATGTAGTAATATTCGCTATTATCATAATGTCTAATAGTAAAATAAACATACTTTTAAATAGCATCAAGGCTTTAATTTTTCCACCTTAACACGTAATAGTCCCAGTAGTCCATCCAGTATCAGCATACCTCCAGATCGGGAGGCTACCCTAAATACTCCATGGGCTTTGGGAGAAAACCAAACTCGTAGTAAAGCTCGCTATGGTAGGTGACACGGCACACTAGGCAATGCCAGGGTAGATATACCAATTACGCACACGGGCTGGTGGAAACGCGTAGCAGCCACTACCGCCCACCTAGGAACACACTTCCAAATCAAAATCGAAGATGGCCATCAAATCAATCACAAGGTAAGAGTATAATATCAAAGGAATGTGCCCGATCGGAGGAATGACCTCACTTGGCCCGAGATCGCTCCTGTTTTAGCCACCTTAAGCCAACTCCCGGGAGTCGGGTCCACGTTCATACCTCAATAGGATCGTCTCCACTATCCTACTTTATTCTGGAATCTCCACCGCGTACATCGTTGTTAAAGTGGTTTTCGGTATCGACAGAGAGTATGTCCATATCCGATCCCGGTCTCTTTAACAACCAATCGTTATTATAACCCGTGGTTATACATTTCAAATTGGTTTATATTTCAAATCAAAATACATCATTTAAACCATTTAAAAGTAAAGTCATTATACTTACAAATCAAATACTCAATTCCCAAAATTTAGCCCTTTCTGAGCTCATTTATTTAGTTAAATACTTTAAAACATTGAAAATTTCAGCGTTCGCAGCACTTAGAAAATGATGCGGTAAGTTATATTTGAAAACAATTCATTTCAGCAAAGACATCATTTATAAACTGCTGTAGTAGTTCAGGGTTCAATTTGAAAAATTAGTCCAATTCAGCAAAGACAGCATTTACAAAACTGCTGCGGTAGTTCGACTACATTTGAAAATCTTCATTTCAGCCAACTGCAGCACTTATCAAGTGCTACTGTAGCCCTTTTATTAGTTCCAGATTTTAACTTTCTTTCTGCAACCACAACACTTACCAAGTGCTGCAGTAGCCCTTAGTTAATTTTAGCCTTTAGTTTATTTGCATCAACCACAACACTTACAAAGTGCTGCAGTATCTTTTACTTTAGATTTTAAGTTAATTTTAGAAATGATAGCATTTCTGAAGTGCTACTAATTCAATTTCCAAATTTATAATAAAATTTCAGAAACAAATAAACTTCAATTTTAACCATTTTAACTTATAACAATCATATTTTTCCACTTCAAAAATGTTCATTTAAATACTCTTTAACTTATGATTTTATAAAGAAAAATTCTACAATAAAATCAAATTTTCTAGTAATTTCACTTATTAAATTCAAGTGTACCATTTTCCCATTCTTTGCATTTTTAAAAATTTACTTTAACACTTAAATTTAAATTTCCATTTCATAATAAAACTTAATTTCCATTTTTATTTGATTAACTTAAACTTCCATTTAAAAATCAAATCACAAATCTCCAAATTAAGTTATGTTTCAAATCACGATTTTATCATTTATTTATTTAACATTTTAACTTATAGAAAAATCACAAACCCTTTATTAAATCATTTTAAATTCAATTTAAATCAAATTATCAATTTTTTTACATTTTAAAATACTTAAAATTTTCCAGAAAAATATATAAAATAACCACTAGTCTGTATAATATTTTCTAACCTAGGTAAAGTGATACGGATAATATATCATTTCAATCCGTAATTTACAAAGAAAAAAATCCGGGTTCTATCATTTCAAACCCGCAATCCCAAGTTGAATAAAATAAATAAAAATCGCTCAGGGATATCATTTCAGCCCATAACGATTTTTCCCTATTCTAAAGTCTATTCGGGTATGTATCATTTCAACCCATAGTGATTCTATTCTACAGGGAACTTGCAGTGTGAGAAACAGAAATAAATAAACAGTATAACAAAATATAACATAGCAGATGATGTGACAAGTTTATAACGGGGTTTAACATCATATAATACATATCACAAGAAGGTATAACATGATATAACAGTTCTACACATTCACTTGTTATCGTTTCACAATTCTATAAGTATGAATGTCAAGCGTGAATAACTCACCTTTTCAAGCTGGAGTTAGCAAATCAAAACACACAAATAAATCCAGAAAGCACGATATAGCATGACTTTGGATTCAAGTGGAGAGAAGGCCAAGATATTAATCTTGTATACAACAAATAAACAAAGCAATATAAATATATATTCAACACAAAAATTTAAATTGAACCAAAAATAGAAATTAAAATTAACAAATGACATCACCAAGCTTTTAACATAAGATTGCTTGACCACTACTCCATGGTTTGCTCGGCCATGATGTTATAGGTTCGGCCATGGTTCTAATTTGAGGAACAAGGCTCGGGTATGGGTCAATTTGGCACGGCTAGCATATGCAATGTGAAGAGAATGGAGTTACGAGCATGGAATGTCAAAGGTCAAGGCATAAAAGAGGAGTTTTGGGTTGCATCTAGGCTCGGCCTATGGTCAATATGGCTCGGCCATGTGCCACTACAGGTCAGGTCAAGTGATGTGGAGGCCAGTAGTGATGGTCACGGCGGCTGGTGGTGGAGCTAGAGGTGGTGGCCGAGGCAAACTATGGGAAGGTGATGGGATAAAGGCTCGGCTATGCAATTTTGCAAAGGTTTTGTGGTGATTGCTCAACTTGGTGGTCATGGCCTGGTCTGGACAGAGGAAGAGGAGGTGGTTGCTTCCATGGATGATGAGGAGAAGGTGATGGTGGTGGTCGGTGGAGATGATGGTGGTAATGGCCGAGCAAAGCTAGAGAAGAGCAAGGTAAAAATCAAAGAAAATGAAGAGGAAAAGTAGGAAAAAGGAAGCCATTAACTTACATATTTTTTTTCAGAAATGAGAATGGCCGAGAATGATGATGAGATGGGAAGTTTTTCACGTGAATAAGCAAATGAAATGCACGGCAATACTAGAGGAAATGGACGGCCAAGCCAATTAAAACATAAGAAAAGGAAAAGCCACAAGTTTAAAAGCTTTTTGTCTCTTTGAATTTCCACTTTCTTTTATTCAAAATAAACCAATCAAAATCAAATAAATAAAATAAAAGATAAAACAAAATAAAGTAGAAATGAAAATAAATAAATAGTCTTAGGAAAATAGAAAATAAATAAAGAAAATAGTTTATTATATTGAAACTAGAATTAAAAATTGTAAACAAAATACAACTAATATTGGAAAATTACAACTACACTTTTAAAATGTTTTAAAATAAATATTTGAAATAAAATCTAATTTAAAAATATTTGCAAAAATCTTGGGTTGTTACAGTTGTTCTGGAGCGAAGTCAGAAAAGTATGCTGTGGAGATCAGGAGGCGAGCTGGATGGCGGGACGTACTTCCATATACTATTATCATTCCGCTGTGTATTCAATCATATGGGAAGGTTATTATAAATGCCAGTGTTGTGTGTTGTTGTTGTAATACTCTGATGATGTATTGTATGAACTGATATATTTCTTTGCTTTAAAGATTATTCATTTATCTATTATATATTGTTCCGCTACGATTGTGAGATTCAGATATTGTTTCTATTTCTTCTTCTTTCTTCTTCTACCTCTTTCTTCTTTAACCCTAATGATTCGATTTTCCGGCATTCGATGGTTCGGCATTTGATACAGTGGACGTATTGATGTCGACTTTCGGGCGTTGAAAAATCGGGTCGTTACATTTTAAATTAAAATTTGATTTAACTTAATAATTGAAAATTTGATTAAAATGGAAATTTTTAGCTTAACTTAGTAATTAAAAATATTTATTTGTGAAATGGATACCTTTTTAAAGTAAAAGAAAATATCAAGTTATTTATTAAAATAAAAGTTAAGCAGCTTATAGTGAATTTTGACTTAATGTAAACGAATTAT
This sequence comes from Allium fistulosum, assembly GCA_030737815.1. Classification (NCBI taxonomy): domain Eukaryota; kingdom Viridiplantae; phylum Streptophyta; class Magnoliopsida; order Asparagales; family Amaryllidaceae; genus Allium; species Allium fistulosum. The sequence goes on along the minus strand of CM060902.1, from coordinate 137,739,052 downwards.
AATTTAATTGGATATTTATTAATAAAATGTCATTTTATTAAATTTATAAGTTAAATGATATCCTGATAAATAATTTTGAAAAGTGGAATAAGTTTGATAAGTTAAAAATGATAAAAATGGAAGATATATTGTTTAAAAATGTCTTAGTACAACTTATAACAGAAATACTATTATATCTACAAGTAGTAGTTTCTAAGTGCTGCTATTTCTAAAAGATAAATTTTCTGAAATGCTACTATAAGAATTATAACATTTTCTAAGTTTATGAATGCTAAATATACAATGTTTTGAAATTGTTATAATTGATTGAATGAACTTAGGAAATGCTAAAATTCTGGAAATTGAATATTTGATTTGAAAGGATAATGACTCCATATTTAAATGGTTTAAATGAATATGTTTCGATTTGAAATATAAACCATTTTGAAATTTATAACCACGAGTTATGATAATGGTTGGTTGTGCTCCTCCGATCGGACTCATTTCTTGGTATGCCATTTTATTACTTTATGATTTATTGGATGGCTATCCTTGATTTTTGATTTGGGAGTGTGGCTAGAGGTGGGCGATTGCTGCAGCTTTGCGTTACCCTATCCACCTTAACACTATAATTTTTCATTGTTTGCTTTACTTTAGACTTTACTAATAGCGTTCATTACTACATAGTAGTTTGTTTAACAGATCCTTAAAGGATGGGAGATCCCAGACATCCTTTAAGTTACTTGTGCATCTCTATTACAGTTCACTTGAGTTGGTTTAAATTGTATAAGTATGTATGTCCTGACTCGAATGTTTGTGTTTTACTTTACGCTCGGGTCAGCCTGAGTATCATAGCTCTGATTCACCTTCTGGAGCTATAAATTTGCTGGAGCTTATTTATCTATCTGTCATCCATTTCCATTTCGTTTATTTCCTATTCAGCTGTGTTTATGTATTAGTGACTTATGTATTCAGACTTCTGTTGTATTTTCTTTTCAGACTATGATATTTTGAATCTATTTTGAGATTATTTATGTAGTAGCTTCATGAACTACTATGGTATTTTATTTCCGCTGCGAGTTATTCTGATATTCTGTGTCTGTGATTCTGTGATTGATTTTATTTGATCCAAATTTTCTTAATAATCCACTGTTTTGAAGTATTCAAGTCCGACATGTGTGGATTTATTGTCGATTTGAATGGTCCAAAATAGTGGGATGTTACAGTAGTATTGGAAACTTTAAAATAAACTAAACCCACACACACACAACTCTCACTTACTTTTCACTTTTCCCTTTTTTTCTTTCTCCATTTCCTATAAATAATTTAACCTAGCCTCCACCTTTAAAATTCAAAATACGTAGCTAAAAGCATCACTAAATTATGAAACTAGACTCATTGAGTTCATGTGGGTGCAAGCTTCAAATATATGTAGGCGATTGTTAGTGCAGTGCTGATTGGCAGAGCTTGACGTGGCAAGGTCGAGCTAGGGTTAGCTATTGTCGAAGATATAGGCAACGATAGGTTATGGCATTTTTAGATTTGGGTTTCTCGTTGGAAGAGCCATCGATTGGTGAAGTTTGGAGGGGTGCGGTGGTTTTTGGGAAGTGCGACATTCACTGTCGCGGTCGAAAATCACCAGGTCACATTTTGTTTTGGTCGACCAAGCTTGGGGTGGTAGTGATCGAGGTGGAGAGAACACAACGTGTTGTGCGATGTAACCGACCGTGTGTCGTTTCGTGAAGCGTGGAGGGAGAGCGGAGGAAAAAGGAGATGCATGATAGGTTTGTGTTCATGTGCAGGTGATACATGTGCATAATAAGGGATTTGGGAGGAAGGATTAGTGTGGGGCCACTACTACAAAACAGGCCATTTGCATCACCTCATTTGAATCGGTTTAAGCAAAAACTGATGCAAATAGAACTATTTGCATCAATTATGTCTTAATAACCGATGCAATTAGTACGTCAAAAGCAATAGGTAATAAAAAATCAAATTTGCATCAGTTGTCACCAACAACTGATGCAAATATGTCGATGCAAATAGTTTTAGTAGCATCAGTTTTAAAGTCAACCGATGCAACTACGCCCAAAATAATAATTTACGCATCGGTTCCCTTGCGGAGGCAATGCAATTTCAAATTAGTTAGGTTATTCTCTGCTCACTTTTACATCCCGCCTTTCCAATTTTTTTCGCCGCTCCCATTCTTTTCCCCAAATAATTCGCCAGCTTCCAAAAAAAAACCTAAAATCAACGTTTGCTGGATTGATTTCAGAGTTTCGAGTTTGCTGGATTGATTTCACCGTTAGCATCCATGGTCAGTAATACGGTTAATCCAAAAGCTTAAACCCTAAGAGGAGGTTAGCCCAAAGCTTGAACCCAAGTTTCTCTGAAGAATATTCATCGGCCATGGCATCATCTGCGGTGCTCAGAAATACTAGCAATTCAAGGCGCATTCTTCAGCTCCCATCTCACTCTTCTAATTTGTACCATTCTTGCTGTAGAAGTGGATTGTCACAGTCTCATTATCTGTAGTCATATCTTGTGGGAGCCAATGTTCAGAAACCGTATGATTCTTCTGCTGCCGGATTTCTCCGTTCTCGATCTATGGCCACCTTCACTCGAACGTATTGCTCTCGTTGATTGTTTTGGATATGCTTTTTGGTTTTAATTTGATAATTGTCCGCTAATATTTGCAGGAATAAATGTTGAAATGTTAGCTGATGATAATACTACTTTCAGGTTTAGATTTGTAGGGTTTGTGACTTTTTTTCTTCCGCAAGCAAGATAACTCCTTGTCTGGACTTCATTTCCCAATGAAATCAATGGAATGTAACAAATAGATTCCAATAATTCAGTTAGGTGGAATAAAACTTTTACTTATTTGAAGGTTAAATATAGCTTAAAAATTATAGCTAACTTTTAAATGTACCATTAAACTTATTCAATGCATAAGAAACCATTAAGAGTAGGGTTAATTCAGTTTGATCTCCTTTTTCTTCTGGAATGTAACAGAAATTCAGTTTATTGACAAAATAATCGAATAGCGAATGTTCTGTGCAAAACCAAGTTGCCTGATATTGATTCTTTTTCGGCTTCAGGAAGCCTCATGTAAATGTTGGGACGATTGGCCATGTAGATCATGGGAAAACTACCCTTACTGCAGCCATCACAAAGGTATTTTTCTCTCGATAAACTAAATGTTGTGCTAAGCTGCCAATGCACTTCTGTATTTCACAGTTCTGTTTATTACAGTGAACAGAATAAGAGAAGCTTAGTCAAGAATGCAGGACTTGCATTTTGCCTGTTCTATTTAGGGCTTTAAGCCTTTATGTTTCTATTGGGTGTAGGTGTAGGTGCAGTTGATATTCAGAAATGCATATTCTTATAGGGACAGGGCTATATGCACACTCTGTTCTAAATCCACACCATTTTGTTTAGGAAAGAAGAAAATTACTTAGTGATAGCAGGTGTGGAATTAGTAAAGAACGGCGTAGAATTAGTTCCGTCCTTTTTATATTTATCACTTAAAAGTAAGACAATAATATTGAACTGATTCTGTACAATATAGTATGACCTTGAAGTGTAAAATAAACATGGTACCTGGTTTGTTACGTGTTTGTTTCTTCAGGTACTAGCTGAAGAAGGAAAAGCAAAGGCCATTGCGTTTGATGAAATTGACAAGGCTCCTGAGGAGAAAGCTAGAGGAATTACCATATCTACCATAAGATTATACTCCACATTGAATATTATTATTATGTTTCAATATTAGTGCTACAAAGTTATAACATTTATTCATTCTTATCCAGCTACTAATTTCATGAAGGCGCATGTGGAATATGAAACTGCTAAACGTCATTATGCTCACTTAGATTGCCCTGGACATGCTGATTATGTTAAAGTAAGTCGTAAAGTATGCTTCAACTACCTTATGTAGTTTTCGCAAGTTCCTTTTCTTATGTGTCAGCATTGATATTTCCTATGTTTGAAAAAAAATTACTTCAAAATTAAATGTATGGATCAACAAAAATCTCAATTAGGCAGGTAGACTTGCTATAATTAATCCTATGGTTTTCTCCATGCAAGCTTATTGCGCTAGAATTTTTATATTGCTATTTAAATTGATGCGTATGTCAACAAGAGCTACGATCCATTTTTTGTGGACTGGAGATTTTAAATCAAAGAAATTGATTCGTATTGCATTTAAAAAGATTCGGCAACCTATGAAGAAGGGATGAATGGGAATAATTAATATTTTTCTATGGAACAAGGCTGCTACGTCTTCTCTTGTGTCTCTAATATTATTCTAAAAGGAAACAGTTTGTGGGTTCAGTGGATTAACAATCACTATATAAAGGGTAATAAATTTTGGACTATGCACTTATGAAATAACTATAGTTGGATATTTAGGTCTATCCTGGATTGTAGATCTTGCCTTAGTCCTCATGTTTAGTTTATTCTAGCTATGAACACTTCTTTAAGTCTCTGGCATGATCCCTAAGCTAAACAGGATTTAATATTATCTCATGTTCTATTATCTTGTCAAATTAACTAGACAAGTATACTTTGTCTGCTTCAGTTGAAAGGTACCTATGCAGTGGGCAAGTTACTCTTCCTCGAACAAGTAATTCTATTATAAGAAGTATATGGAATGCAATTTAGTTAAACTCTTTCTTAAGTTCTGATAATGACAGACTGCTTTGGGGCGGGAAACAACAATCTATTAAATATGTACACAAATTGATATCTGCTAATTTCTCCATAAGCGTTTCCAATAGCTGCTACCTCGTTTATAAAGTCTTCACCATTTTCTTTTGTTTCACTCAAAATTTTAACGGCTACTTCATGCCCACTGGCAAGTTTACCTTTGTAAACGCTACCATAACCGCCTTGTCCAATTTTTTCTTTGAAGGAGCTTGTCATTTTCTTTACATTAGAATATGTGTAGCATTTTGTAGCCAGAGAACCACATATCTCTAAGCAAGATTCAATTTTTTGTTCATGATTTGTTTTCCTTTTATGGTAGAACGTTTTGAGAATTCTTCTAGGGGTGCGAAGCATAAGAATGAGGACAATACCCATTATCAGAAAAGCTGCTGAACCAATGCAAATACCTGTCGATAAAAAAACAAAAGTTCCTTTTAATTAGTAAAATAAAAGATGAAACAAAAACCACACCTAATGGTCCATTTATTATTTATGTTAAACTGTATACTCATACATGCTATAGTATATGTGTGTATTGATAACAAGAGAGATACTATAATATTACATGCAAGGACTATATTCGTACGATTATGTCATACAACATAGTATATGTTAAGCAATTTCAGTATAAGAATCAGAGACGATACAAGGTCAAATGATTAACAAAAATGTTTAAAATATGATCATTCAATAATATAAGATGATGTAGAAAAAGATATAATAAATAGAATTTATACAAGTTGGATAAAGTGAACAAACTAGTGTTTTTTGATGTGATAGGATAATAGTAGCAAACAAAAAGTTTTTTTTTGGAACAATAGTTAAACTTACTGTATTGTACAGAGTTGAACGTTAACATTTTAAAAAGTAAAAAAGAAAATAAAGTAAATATGTGAGAAAATAGAATATGCTACGGAAGATATTGAAATTATAAAAAAAGATAGATTAAAAATGTTAAGAATGAGAGAAACTGATTGTGTCACTTACATATGAAAAGTTAAAGAAAATGAACATTGATGGAGTGAATGCATACAAAAAAGATGAAGTGGTGCATTGGTAAGGAGAGGAGGTTTTAATATTTATATTGAAAAAAAACAGTCTAAATTTAACTTAGGATGAACGTATTAATAACGCTTTATATTAAATTTAACTATAAATATGTTACTGAAGATAGAAAATTATGGATGTTAATAATTCATATGGTCAACCCCAGTTTATTTTAAGAAAAGCTATGATGATGATGTTGATGCCATATCATCAGATTGTTTTAATTTTTTTCTTGACATTGGGATAAATTGAGCGAAATTAATACTCTGTTTGATATTGGTTGATATCCAGCTCTAACATTAAAATACAAAATAAGTATAATAACTGTTTCAGTCCTACCTATATACTTGTTATTCAAGTCTGACTATGCTCTATCAGTTATGTAGTATTGTACTATAATGGTCCCTCTAGTCTTAATTCTACTGCAGAAGTGAATTTCATATTTTTGGAGAGGTATTTCAAGTTTAGTATATCATTTCAAATTGAGCATAGAAGTTACAGTGAATTCAAGTGGACTAACAGTATTAAAGATTTACATGAAATTACCTACAACCAGAAAGCTTCAATTTATGAGTTATATTTGAGGGTCCAGTAATTGAGGATCCTGCTTTGGTTGGGAAATAAGTTAAATTCTTTAACGTGAAGATTTAAGTTACATACAAGTAGAATATGTGCTTTGATATGAAAACCACAACTATTGAGGTTACCTATTATCAGCTTTCTCCTTTGTCCTTTTCTTCCCGCAGTCAGATTATACAAATCAAAACTGTACTGATGTCTAGAACCCAGTGAGAAAATTTTAACTGCAAAACATACCTAAGTCCAGATCACTTGAATAACAGGAACCTGTAAAAGTTCCATTAGGGCATATACAAATATGCCCATCAGCTTTGGTAGAATTAGAACCACAATAACCCCCAGAATTTTTACAGTCTCTGCACCAATCTACACCTGCAGTCCACTTGACGTAGAATCCTTGGTGCACAGCTTGATCGGGCCCTATTTCCTCATTTATCAATTTATCAGCTGTATCTTGATCCACTGGAATCTCAGACATTGATTTACACAATCCATGGGTATCACCTTTATTACTATGATCAAGACTGAAGTATATCTGCTGATTTACCAATCCACCATCTGCTTCATAACACTTGTAATTAGTTAGGTTTTGATTAGGTGTAACTGTTGCATTGCAGTTGGTGTATATGGTGAGGTTGCGATTATACTCTTCAGAAAACTGAAAGAGACTCAAGTCTATAGTAGAGTTTGGGAAATATTTTGGACATGATTCGGAAGATATAATGTAGTCAACAATGTTGAGGAGGTTATTGTTGTAATCAATGAATTTTATCTGGTACTCTTTATTGAAGACAGCAATTGTAAGGGCAGTGTTGTTGGTGCAGTTTACGAAGTATTTAGGATGGCCACGGTATGCATGTTGTTTGTCTGTGTAGAAAGTAAACGAGATTTTGAATGATGCTCCTCCACAACTGAATGGAGGAGAATTGCAATTGGCATATGTTGAGGAGTTTTTTGAAAAACAAGAGAATGAAGATGATGCTAATACTATTAAAAAGGTTAAAATGTGGCATATGTCCAATATACTATTAATAAAATAGATCAATCAACATGCTTGCAATCTATTCTGGCTAACCACAGTTTGTATTACGTAGGATCATATGCATATGCAGATTGCATAGCTCAACTTTAGGTAGCTCAAGTACAAAATAGGATGAAGGTTTGTGCATTTGAATACCATCTACTTAATTTATCCACTGTCAATGATACATTCTCTTCTCTGTATATATATGTATTTTTGTGTGTCTACATATAACACACTGCATTTATTTTTTACTACTGACTTTCTGATTATGTACTGTGGAATTTATTTATGTTTTTCATTCTTTTGTCGATTATTAAACCTGATTATGTATTTGCCATCAATTTTTATTTTGAATAATTGTAATATTGCATGCAATAATTGTTTGTTATAATTAATAATATATATAAAGTCTGTTTGAGTATTGTAATAATGGTTTCTGAGAATGGCTTTTTTGCATTAGGTATAAATAGTTGATGCAATAAAGGGATTAGTTTGCATCGGTTGTTATAAAAAACTGATGCAATAGAGGGATTAGTTTGCATCGGTTTTCATTACAACCGATGCAACATGGGGGTTGTGTTTAAGCTACCAACCATGATATTTTGCATCAATTGTTAGTAACAACCGATGCAAAAAGGACCATTTTGCATCGGTTTCAGAACTGATGCAAAAGTGTTAAGCCTGTTGCATCGGTTGCATATGCATCGGTTGTTGAACTGATGCAAAAGGGGGGTAAACAACCGATGCAAATGGCATGTTTTGTAGTAGTGGGTAATTAACTTAATTAAGTAAGTAAGTTGATTTAATTAAATTATTTTATTCAAAATCTTATAAAATTCATATCTTCTCCATACGAGGTCCAATCATGACACGGTCTTTTGCGTTGCACTCGTAGGAGCGTTATCTACGTGTTGGAGTTAATTTCGTTAAGTTTGGAGCAAGTGAGATTTTAATCTAAAATCAAACTTTTAAAATCGAACACGTAAGCATTAGCTAGAGCTTTGGTGAGTTAACTCACCTCTCGATGGATATTATATGATATATAGTTGTTATAAATTATAGTTTTTGTGCTTAAATGATATCTTTGTTTGGTTTGGTTTGGTTGAATTCCCGTTTGGAAGCAAATGGCATAAATAACTATTGTTTTGCAGGGGACTTTTATAGAGAGACCCTAAGGGGTTTCTCACCAATGTTGATTTATTTTTACTTATATTGAAGTTTGATTAGAATATATGTGGTTTATTGGTTGTTTGTGAAAGTGTCATTATAGCGACTATCACTATAACTGTAACGACCTGATATTTTGGACCATTCGCGTCCATTACAAGTGTATAGGTAGACACTCATGCCGGAGTTGAATTGCTCAAAATACCGCGTTGTTAATTTAAATTTGGCAAAACTGAACATATACAGTAAATAAAATATCACAGATCACAGACACAGAGTAATAAGTGCAGCGGAATTAAAAAAGATAGTAGTTCATGAAGCTACTATATGAATATATAAAATACATCAAAGTTTACAACAGAAGAGTAATACAATACATCAGATACAAATCAGAGTACATCACTGGAATCATCGAATATCTGAAAGCTGGATAGATAGCTGGATCTCCAAGCGAAGCTCCAACTCCAAAGGTAAGTCTCGAAAACTGAACCACTCAGTCTGACCCGAGCGTAAAGCAAAACACAAAACACTCGAGTCAGGATTAACATTCTTATATTAATAAATCCAACTCAAGTGAAATAGCAATTGAAATACAAGTAACTCAAAGGATGTTTGGAATAACCATCCTTTAAGGATCCGTCAAACTATCTACTAGGTAGTAATATACGCTAAGTAGATAAATGTCTATCAGTAATAATAAGATATCAAAATAGCGTTAAGTCATGGCCCATTCCACCCTTAACACATTTTTATTCCCACAAGCATATACAAGACCGTAGTTTCCCCAAAACCGGAAGTCACCAGAGGGCAATCCATATACTCAAGGTACAAAACAAATTCGTAGTGGTCGCGCATAAATGGAATACAAGTATGACAAGGCACATGAGGCTATACCCAAGGTAGTGATACTACCGTTCGCCTGATCCGGACTGGTGAGAACGCAACGCCGCAGCGCCCGCAACACCGTGAGACAACACTCCCAAAATCAAGGGTGCACCAATCGACAACAAGTATAAGTAGTTCGAAGAAGTGTGTCCACTTGAGGTATCAATCCTCCATTGGCCCGGCACAGCTCCTGTTTTAGTCATTTCAAATTTGACACAAGTGTCAAGGCTATCCATTATCGTTCTCTTTCTTCAGTCAACACGTACATCATTCCAACCACTTCATTCTGGATCATCACTCCGCGTATAGTTATTAAAGTGGTTTTCGGTTTAGATAGAGAGTATATCCATAACCGAATTCCGGTCTCTTTAATAACTTCCGTAATTACTACACCGATTGGTCGTTTGTTTATATTTCAAAACCAAATCAAATTCCATTTCAATTTCAATTCATAAATCAACATTTCACTTGTCTTTCAAAAACCAATTTCCATACTTTACGTTTCAAAACTTCCAAATCATAATTTCAAAATCTTATAATTCAATTTCAATCTTTATTTAAAACAATTCAGGTATTGATTCAAGTTCGTATGTAAGTTTCGTTTCGAAATCATTTACATTTAATTTAATTTAACCTTCAAATCAATTCCAAATTCATTTATCGATTTCATTCAATATTCGTTAAGTTACTTTATCATTTAAAACAATTCTATTTAATTTCCAATTCATTAAATCAATTTCTTAAATTCAACTTCATTATATCAAAACTTACAAATTGAATTAAATTAAATTCGTCAAATCAAATTCTTTAAATTTCAAGTCTTACATTAATTTCAATAAATCACATTTTATTTCTTGTTAAAGAAATTCAATTCACTTATTTACTTACTTAAATAATTTTCCAAAACTTAATTAATAAAGAAATTCAATTTCAATTATTTACGAAGTAAAATTCACTTATTCAAAAGTTCAATTTCACTTATTAAAGAATTCAATTCAATTTAATCATTAAATAATTTAATCTTATTTAATTATTAAATAATTCAAAACTTAATTATTAAATAATTTCAAAGTTTAATCCTTTCAACTTAATTATAATTTCAAACTTAATTTTTAAATCATCTCAAAGTTTAATAATTTCAACTTAATTATAATTTCTCAAATTAAACAACATTCTTACATCAATTACATTGTTAATATTTTGTTTCAGATTTTTATATATTAACATTTTCTTTTCATAAAATTTCCAATTTCGACTTCATTTCAAAACCATATTATTTATTCAAATAAAATCTTCATTGTATTTGTAAATCAAATTATTGACCAATCGGGTTTTATTTAATTTCCTATCCTAGGTAAAAATTCAATTTGGGTATTTATCATTTCAACCCGATTCCAATTCAATTCAAAATCAAAACATAGCAAAGGGAACTTGCAGTGTGATAACAGGGATGGTGTCAAAGTAAATAAACAAGCAATAACACAATCAATAACAATCCAATAATCAATTTAAATAATCCCGAAATAACCGTATTAATTCGCATTGTTATTTGTACGAATTAATATAATTATTTCTAGAATCTACACTATCATTTCATGTAGATTAAAGATTATTACATTACGATTTTTCACTTGTCATTCAATTTACAATTTCATATATCATCAATTTAACAACATACATTCAGTGGTTTGAAATGTAATTAAACAAATCCTATGTGTCAATGAATTCAACAGTTAAAGGGGTCATATTATACAAATGTCAGTTAATCAAATTTAACATTTAATTATCCTATATCAAGTTCAATTTCATACTACTTATCATTTTAACATTAACAATTTAACGTCCAATATAAACATCAACAATCAATCAATTATCAGCCAAATTGTATTATCATCGCATAAATAATTAACAGATAATGGTGTCAGATGTCACAGGTGAAACTGATACGGTAATAGCATATATAACAGTGTAATTAACTAACAGCAGCATATTTCAATTGTCGTTTCAATTGAAATCAAATTTAATAAATAAAAGAACGTTAATCGTGAGTGAGTGCTCACCTTCCGAGGCTAGAGAATACTGAAGATGATATGGATACTGAAACTGAATTGCAAATCCAAGCGAAGCAAAATCGATACGAATTCAACGATCAAAGCTGATAAATCGAAATTGATGAAACAAATCAGTATTGGATCGATGAGGATAAATCAAATTAGCTCGATAATTAGGAATCGATGAGAATAGGATATATAAAATTTAAAGTCTAATATCTACTCTTATTAAAATAAATTGATTTATACGAAACCCAAGAATAAATTTAAAATATATATATATAAATTTTCAAAAATAAATTTTACATATAGTAAAATGGAATATATTTTTAATTTCAAACCAATGTTCACCATAAACAATATAAACAATTCATTGTATATATATATATATAAACTTAAACAGACATGAAATATATAACTTATATAACCTAATATAGAAACATACATATGATAGACCTACAAAATATTATATAGCTTATATACGTATACAGCAACATCACATCATAGCAAATACATATACTTGAACTATAGCTACTACTACATAATATGCATACAATAAACAATGTTTACTATAGAATAGTTATAAACCTGCTTTATCACAAACATATAACTGACGTTTGGTATCAGGGAAAACAACGTATATTAGCTATATTTATTTATACCCATTCAAACTAAAAGTTATAAACCCATATACTTAGAACAACATCTTATACACGACAAATATAAATGTATAAACAACTTCCAATATTTTAAAAATATAAACATCGGCCTGGAATATAAAGACTGTTATAAAATATATTTTTTTTAAACTCAACATATCTGTAAACTTTGTATATGTAAAACTTATATTTTATAGCAAAATATATACACAACCCGTTAGCTTTGAACACCAACCATAAATATACAGTAAAACACACTTTATAACAAACACACATTATATACTTTATGACCACAGCAAGATGGGAAGCTTTGCACTCTACTGTAACTCACAATGGTAAAGTCCATATTGTTAAATCCAATATAACAGTATACATTTTTTTTATTAAAACACTAACTTACCAAACCATATATACGAAAATATATATATTTTATAAAATAACAGAACAACCTATTATATGTGGACAAGCAAACTTATATAGCAGATCCTATACTCTGGTATATATAGCTATATATATACATGTGACAGACCCTAATATAACAATCTCCAATTTGTAATATAATACAACACCTATTTGTATATTAATATATCTCTATCTTCACAAACTATGTAGCAATATGCCTAACTTTAGTTATGTACAGACCCAACTACACTTAATATACAAGTTATAAAACAAATTGTAATACATAATATATATTTATATAAAAATATATATACATACCTATATCAACAGATCGAGGGAAGAACAAATGGGCATTGGCGAATGGTGGGGCTTTAATCGGCTAAAGCAAAGAGAGGCCGCGACAAAAAGGAGGGGAGGGCGGTTGCCGAAGTCGTGGTCGGCTGGAAGTGATGTAGGCGAGAGAATCACGGGAAGTGGCTGCTGTCTGCGGTGTAGGTGGCGGGTGAGGGGAGAGGAGAGGGTAAGGGAAACAATGGAGTCGGGTTCTCTGGTGGCAGCTTCGGTTTGCGAAGGTGGCGAACGGAAACGGAGGTGGATGTGGGTTCTAGGCTCGGGCTGGGTGGCGACAGCTGATGGAGGCCGGATGGTTGCTTGGTGGTGCACGGTTACGGGCAGAGGAAGGGTGAGAGAGAGGAGTGTCGCATGGCAGTGGATAGGTGATGTCGTTGGTCTGGTTGTCGGCGGAGGTAGATCGGCTTGTGTGCGTGAGGCGAGTGGAGGAAGTGGCGGTGGCTTTGGGTTAGAGTGGTTGCAGCTCGGTGGAAGGAGGAAGGCGGGTTCAGTTTGGGTGGAGAAGCGGGGACGTGGAGATGAGGGTGTATTTGCAAAGGAATTGGGAAGAAAAGCTGCAAGATGCTTCCATAAAAAAAATGAAAACCACGGTTCATGTTTGGGTTACAGGGGATATTGCACGTGAAAGGTAGAAAAAAATGTTTTTAAGAAAGAAAAGAATATGAATAGACTTTGTAAAATTGCTGTTATGTTGCACGGTAAGAGAAGAGAGGCCAAAAGTTATCTTGGAACTAGTAAATAGTTATGACTATTCATTTCAGCTGAGGAAACGAAGGGACAGAAACAAAAGGTTAAATGGTACCGATACAGATCGTTTTCCCGATTTTTCCGACGCTTATCAGACTTAAAAACATAGAAACAAATATGCTGCGGAGATCAGCACGACGAGACGATCAAAACGGTATATAGATATTAGTGCTACGATTTGAATTATAAAAATTCGAATTTTCTAATAGCGTAAAATGCAAGAAAAACGCTGAAAAATAAGATCGACGGAGCCAAAGATGTCCGAATTTTGAAAAACGACAAACTGAAATCTTGCTCAGAAGATGGTTTAGAATTTTTCTATGTAAAAATATTTGAGTTTCGAAAACGTTTTATTTTCAACGCTTTTTAACTGATTAAATTGAAGTAAATTTTCGCGCGAAATAAACTTTCGTATTTTCGAACGAAAATTTACCAGTTGCTATGTTTAATTAGACGTATTCCAAATATTAAATTTTATTTTAAAATTTTATCGTTTAAAATTTCACAAAATTTTAACCAATTACGTTATTAAAATAGTTGAAATTTACGGGTCGTTACACTCTCCCCCACTCAAAACTTTTCGTCCCCGAAAAGGAACGAGGTAGGAGAATAGAAACAACCAGAAAAAAAAACAGATTTTTGAAATACAAAATAACAATTAATTTAAACCATATAAATTCAAATTTAGATTAATGGATATTCTATAATTGATTTAATCCAATTGATTTCACTAAAATCAATCTCACTATTTCTAAATTCATTATCTTATTATCCAGTTATCTTAAATTTACAATTTCTAAAACCATAAATTTGAATAGTCTTTTTATTATAATTATATTTTCTTCAACAATTTTAAATTCTTCTTTATTCCAATTTACTGTTAAATTTATTCTACTTAATATATCTACTCACATATATTTAACCCATATAAATTAATTTAAAACATAAAAGTTTCGATTTAAATTAATTTACATCTATTAATTTCTTTAAATTCAATGTATTTTCATATGTTGATCTAATTCCAATTTGTTAATTCTTTCATAACAAAATTTATTTCATTATTAACTGAGTTTACTTATTATTCTATCTAACTCTATTAACATATTTATAATCAAAATTCAGTGTATAACATTTATTATAACACTCAAATTTTATTTATAAATCAATTTATCTTATATATTATCCAATTACACATTCAACTTCTGAATGATTTAGGTAAATTGTATTAGAATGTAGTTGAACAATATACAAATAAAATTTTCCCAATTCAATTATTCTAGTTTAAATATTTAATCCAAATTTTGGTTTTATTTATAATTAAAATCATCCTTTAACAAATTTAAGAATTAGATTTCCGATTAACTTTAAACAATTTAAAGATATATATAATATATTTATATCAAATCAAATTAAATTTTAAAATAAGATACCTATATATATATAAATCAAAATATACTGAAGAAATTTAAATCAAAATATTTTTTTTTTCAAACAAAACTGTAGCAAAGCTACATAATGGTTTCTCCACTTCGAAACTCGAAAATGAACGTCGATGATGCGGCCGCCATCACCGAAATTATTTTCCAGCGACAAAGAGGAGAGCACTGATTTCAACATTAAAAAAAATTCTTTGAAAACGATTTCTATTCGAAAATACTTTCAGTAATATATACTTTGAAATTTTAAAACCAAAGTTCGAAATCACCGGAAACTAAATTCTCAAATTCCTGAATTAAATTCATTTCAAATTCCAAATCAATTTATAAACCGTATTTATAAATTTATTTAGAACAATAAATGATAATCAAATATTATCATTTCAAACAAACAATTTAATTAACCTATTAAATTCCAGAAAATTTTACTTATATTTTCACAATATAATCAAACAAATTTATTTCATTTTCCAAATTTGAAAATAATATTGTGTCAGTTTGCTCTGTTTATGTGTTTTGGAAATCCTATCGATAGCGTTGATCAGACGAATCGATCGGAAACTCAAATCAACATCAACAACTCAAACAACACAGCATATATTAAAACATTTTTAATATAAAATTTCAAATACATTTCTTTGCTCGACGATACAGGAATGAATTTTCAAAATAAGGATAGGGATTCAAATTTTGATGGACTCAAATCAAAGAGACATTTGATTCGAAGATAAGTTCGGAATAAGAGATAAGAAAATTATATTAACAGAATTGGGAGACGGATAAGCTTTTTAATTTACGGGCACCTTAACCGGATCGACCGTGACTTAGATAATAAGATCGATGCTAAATTCCGAGGTAAATCAACACTCGATCTCAAGAGATGAAATTCAGGTATAGCAAGAAATAGATAGCATCGTAAACTGGGGATGCAGAAATCTCCAGTAAATCAATGCCTATTATAAAGGAGTTTTACCCCTTTACAAATCATTCGAAGTTTGGCGAGACCGCCGATTCACTATAAGGGTCATTCGAAGTGGAGTTATGTGATGCTCCAGAATTGAAAGAAGACGAATAGTGAGGGACACGAATGAAATTTGGAACCGTAGGGAACGTTCCAAAATTCAAAGAAGTCGAATCGAAAGGAAGAGATTGAAACTCGAAATGAAAGTGATTCTGTAAATACATTTACTCTACATGTTGAGTTTTGCCTAGAGCTACCAAAGCTCTGATACCAACTGTAACGACCCGATATTTTGGACCATTCGCGTCCATTACAAGTGTATAGGTAGACACTCATGCCGGAGTTGAATTGCTCAAAATACCGCGTTGTTAATTTAAATTTGGCAAAACTGAACATATACAGTAAATAAAATATCACAGATCACAGACACAGAGTAATAAGTGCAGCGGAATTAAAAAAGATAGTAGTTCATGAAGCTACTATATGAATATATAAAATACATCAAAGTTTACAACAGAAGAGTAATACAATACATCAGATACAAATCAGAGTACATCACTGGAATCATCGAATATCTGAAAGCTGGATAGATAGCTGGATCTCCAAGCGAAGCTCCAACTCCAAAGGTAAGTCTCGAAAACTGAACCACTCAGTCTGACCCGAGCGTAAAGCAAAACACAAAACACTCGAGTCAGGATTAACATTCTTATATTAATAAATCCAACTCAAGTGAAATAGCAATTGAAATACAAGTAACTCAAAGGATGTTTGGAATAACCATCCTTTAAGGATCCGTCAAACTATCTACTAGGTAGTAATATACGCTAAGTAGATAAATGTCTATCAGTAATAATAAGATATCAAAATAGCGTTAAGTCATGGCCCATTCCACCCTTAACACATTTTTATTCCCACAAGCATATACAAGACCGTAGTTTCCCCAAAACCGGAAGTCACCAGAGGGCAATCCATATACTCAAGGTACAAAACAAATTCGTAGTGGTCGCGCATAAATGGAATACAAGTATGACAAGGCACATGAGGCTATACCCAAGGTAGTGATACTACCGTTCGCCTGATCCGGACTGGTGAGAACGCAACGCCGCAGCGCCCGCAACACCGTGAGACAACACTCCCAAAATCAAGGGTGCACCAATCGACAACAAGTATAAGTAGTTCGAAGAAGTGTGTCCACTTGAGGTATCAATCCTCCATTGGCCCGGCACAGCTCCTGTTTTAGTCATTTCAAATTTGACACAAGTGTCAAGGCTATCCATTATCGTTCTCTTTCTTCAGTCAACACGTACATCATTCCAACCACTTCATTCTGGATCATCACTCCGCGTATAGTTATTAAAGTGGTTTTCGGTTTAGATAGAGAGTATATCCATAACCGAATTCCGGTCTCTTTAATAACTTCCGTAATTACTACACCGATTGGTCGTTTGTTTATATTTCAAAACCAAATCAAATTCCATTTCAATTTCAATTCATAAATCAACATTTCACTTGTCTTTCAAAAACCAATTTCCATACTTTACGTTTCAAAACTTCCAAATCATAATTTCAAAATCTTATAATTCAATTTCAATCTTTATTTAAAACAATTCAGGTATTGATTCAAGTTCGTATGTAAGTTTCGTTTCGAAATCATTTACATTTAATTTAATTTAACCTTCAAATCAATTCCAAATTCATTTATCGATTTCATTCAATATTCGTTAAGTTACTTTATCATTTAAAACAATTCTATTTAATTTCCAATTCATTAAATCAATTTCTTAAATTCAACTTCATTATATCAAAACTTACAAATTGAATTAAATTAAATTCGTCAAATCAAATTCTTTAAATTTCAAGTCTTACATTAATTTCAATAAATCACATTTTATTTCTTGTTAAAGAAATTCAATTCACTTATTTACTTACTTAAATAATTTTCCAAAACTTAATTAATAAAGAAATTCAATTTCAATTATTTACGAAGTAAAATTCACTTATTCAAAAGTTCAATTTCACTTATTAAAGAATTCAATTCAATTTAATCATTAAATAATTTAATCTTATTTAATTATTAAATAATTCAAAACTTAATTATTAAATAATTTCAAAGTTTAATCCTTTCAACTTAATTATAATTTCAAACTTAATTTTTAAATCATCTCAAAGTTTAATAATTTCAACTTAATTATAATTTCTCAAATTAAACAACATTCTTACATCAATTACATTGTTAATATTTTGTTTCAGATTTTTATATATTAACATTTTCTTTTCATAAAATTTCCAATTTCGACTTCATTTCAAAACCATATTATTTATTCAAATAAAATCTTCATTGTATTTGTAAATCAAATTATTGACCAATCGGGTTTTATTTAATTTCCTATCCTAGGTAAAAATTCAATTTGGGTATTTATCATTTCAACCCGATTCCAATTCAATTCAAAATCAAAACATAGCAAAGGGAACTTGCAGTGTGATAACAGGGATGGTGTCAAAGTAAATAAACAAGCAATAACACAATCAATAACAATCCAATAATCAATTTAAATAATCCCGAAATAACCGTATTAATTCGCATTGTTATTTGTACGAATTAATATAATTATTTCTAGAATCTACACTATCATTTCATGTAGATTAAAGATTATTACATTACGATTTTTCACTTGTCATTCAATTTACAATTTCATATATCATCAATTTAACAACATACATTCAGTGGTTTGAAATGTAATTAAACAAATCCTATGTGTCAATGAATTCAACAGTTAAAGGGGTCATATTATACAAATGTCAGTTAATCAAATTTAACATTTAATTATCCTATATCAAGTTCAATTTCATACTACTTATCATTTTAACATTAACAATTTAACATCCAATATAAACATCAACAATCAATCAATTATCAGCCAAATTGTATTATCATCGCATAAATAATTAACAGATAATGGTGTCAGATGTCACAGGTGAAACTGATACGGTAATAGCATATATAACAGTGTAATTAACTAACAGCAGCATATTTAAATTGTCGTTTCAATTGAAATCAAATTTAATAAATAAAAGAACGTTAATCGTGAGTGAGTGCTCACCTTCCGAGGCTAGAGAATACTGAAGATGATATGGATACTGAAACTGAATTGCAAATCCAAGCGAAGCAAAATCGATACGAATTCAACGATCAAAGCTGATAAATCGAAATTGATGAAACAAATCAGTATTGGATCGATGAGGATAAATCAAATTAGCTCGATAATTAGGAATCAATGAGAATAGGATATATAAAATTTAAAGTCTAATATCTACTCTTATTAAAATAAATTGATTTATACGAAACCCAAGAATAAATTTAAAATATATATATATAAATTTTCAAAAATAAATTTTACATATAGTAAAATGGAATATATTTTTAATTTCAAACCAATGTTCACCATAAACAATATAAACAATTCATTGTATATATATATATATAAACTTAAACAGACATGAAATATATAACTTATATAACCTAATATAGAAACATACATATGATAGACCTACAAAATATTATATAGCTTATATACGTATACAGCAACATCACATCATAGCAAATACATATACTTGAACTATAGCTACTACTACATAATATGCATACAATAAACAATGTTTACTATAGAATAGTTATAAACCTGCTTTATCACAAACATATAACTGACGTTTGGTATCAGGGAAAACAACGTATATTAGCTATATTTATTTATACCCATTCAAACTAAAAGTTATAAACCTATATACTTAGAACAACATCTTATACACGACAAATATAAATGTATAAACAACTTCCAATATTTTAAAAATATAAACATCGGCCTAGAATATAAAGACTGTTATAAAATATTTTTTTTTTAAACTCAACATATCTGTAAACTTTGTATATGTAAAACTTATATTTTATAGCAAAATATATACACAACCCGTTAGCTTTGAACACCAACCATAAATATACAGTAAAACACACTTTATAACAAACACACATTATATACTTTATGACCACAGCAAGATGGGAAGCTTTGCACTCTACTGTAACTCACAATGGTAAAGTCCATATTGTTAAATCCAATATAACAGTATACATTTTTTTTATTAAAACACTAACTTACCAAACCATATATACGAAAATATATATATTTTATAAAATAACAGAACAACCTATTATATGTGGACAAGCAAACTTATATAGCAGATCCTATACTCTGGTATATATAGCTATATATATACATGTGACAGACCCTAATATAACAATCTCCAATTTGTAATATAATACAACACCTATTTGTATATTAATATATCTCTATCTTCACAAACTATGTAGCAATATGCCTAACTTTAGTTATGTACAGACCCAACTACACTTAATATACAAGTTATAAAACAAATTGTAATACATAATATATATTTATATAAAAATATATATACATACCTATATCAACAGATCGAGGGAAGAACAAATGGGCATTGGCGAATGGTGGGGCTTTAATCGGCTAAAGCAAAGAGAGGCCGCGACAAAAAGGAGGGGAGGGCGGTTGCCGAAGTCGTGGTCGGCTGGAAGTGATGTAGGCGAGAGAATCACGGGAAGTGGCTGCTGTCTGCGGTGTAGGTGGCGGGTGAGGGGAGAGGAGAGGGTAAGGGAAACAATGGAGTCGGGTTCTCTGGTGGCAGCTTCGGTTTGCGAAGGTGGCGAACGGAAACGGAGGTGGATGTGGGTTCTAGGCTCGGGCTGGGTGGCGACAGCTGATGGAGGCCGGATGGTTGCTTGGTGGTGCACGGTTACGGGCAGAGGAAGGGTGAGAGAGAGGAGTGTCGCATGGCAGTGGGTAGGTGATGTCGTTGGTCTGGTTGTCGGCGGAGGTAGATCGGCTTGTGTGCGTGAGGCGAGTGGAGGAAGTGGCGGTGGCTTTGGGTTAGAGTGGTTGCAGCTCGGTGGAAGGAGGAAGGCGGGTTCAGTTTGGGTGGAGAAGCGGGGACGTGGAGATGAGGGTGTATTTGCAAAGGAATTGGGAAGAAAAGCTGCAAGATGCTTCCATAAAAAAAATGAAAACCACGGTTCATGTTTGGGTTACAGGGGATATTGCACGTGAAAGGTAGAAAAAAATGTTTTTAAGAAAGAAAAGAATATGAATAGACTTTGTAAAATTGCTGTTATGTTGCACGGTAAGAGAAGAGAGGCCAAAAGTTATCTTGGAACTAGTAAATAGTTATGACTATTCATTTCAGCTGAGGAAACGAAGGGACAGAAACAAAAGGTTAAATGGTACCGATACAGATCGTTTTCCCGATTTTTCCGACGCTTATCAGACTTAAAAACATAGAAACAAATATGCTGCGGAGATCAGCACGACGAGACGATCAAAACGGTATATAGATATTAGTGCTACGATTTGAATTATAAAAATTCGAATTTTCTAATAGCGTAAAATGCAAGAAAAACGCTGAAAAATAAGATCGACGGAGCCAAAGATGTCCGAATTTTGAAAAACGACAAACCGAAATCTTGCTCAGAAGATGGTTTAGAATTTTTCTATGTAAAAATATTTGAGTTTCGAAAACGTTTTATTTTCAACGCTTTTTAACTGATTAAATTGAAGTAAATTTTCGCGCGAAATAAACTTTCGTATTTTCGAACGAAAATTTACCAGTTGCTATGATTAATTAGACGTATTCCAAATATTAAATTTTATTTTAAAATTTTATCGTTTAAAATTTCACAAAATTTTAACCAATTACGTTATTAAAATAGTTGAAATTTACGGGTCGTTACAATAACGACACTTATGAAATCTCTTTTTTTAATCTTTGTTTGTCGCGCTTTTGCGTTTTTAAAATTATTATTTAGACCAAGTTTTGATGGCTGGAAAAAGGTTATAAAACTGAACTCTAAAGTGTTTAAAAGCATAAAAAGTTTTTGTCGTGGTTTTGTAGTTCTAAAGTCAAGTTTTAAAACTAATTTCAAATGGAC
The DNA here is from genome assembly GCA_030737815.1 of Allium fistulosum. Classification (NCBI taxonomy): domain Eukaryota; kingdom Viridiplantae; phylum Streptophyta; class Magnoliopsida; order Asparagales; family Amaryllidaceae; genus Allium; species Allium fistulosum. The sequence continues at coordinate 137,717,050 of CM060902.1, read as the reverse complement.
TTTTGTTGGTTTCAAAATTCTCTAGATTTTTGTGAATGCATACTAGACTCATAATATGTTGTTCTAAAAATAAACTATAATATTTACTTTGTAAAAACGTGGAGAAAATTTAAAGAACCAATTAACGGGATTTTCCACTCTTTATAGCGGCATTTTTGATGCACTATTTCCAACTTTTATAAAATGGATTTAAACTTGATTTTTCTTTTGCAGTTCTTTTAGTGAACTTTTCTAATATATATTTAACAGTTTTAAAAGCATTTGGAATTTATATATATCTTAAATAATTTAATATAAATTATCAAAGAAGAAGTTATATTTTCAAAAATAGGGAAAGGAAATGGTTTTGAGTTTTTAATAGATTAAACTTGAGATTTTCTTTTTAAATAATATTTGAAATGGATGTTTTAAGCTATATTTCAAGTAGTTTTGAGTTTATTAAAAGTAAAAAAGAAAGCATGGATCACAACACTTGTAACGACCCGTAAATTTCAACTGTTTTAATAACGTAATTAGTTGAAATTTTGCGAAATTTTAAACGATAAAATTTTGAAATAAAAATTTAATATTTGGAATACGTCTAGTTAAACATAGCGACTGGTAAATTTTCGTTCAAAAATATGAAAGTTTATTTCGCGCGTAAATTCACTTCAATTTAATCAGTTAAAAAGCGTTGAAAATAAAATGTTTCCGAAACCTAAATATTTTTACATAGAAAAATTCTAAACCATCTTTTGAGCAAGATGTCAGTTTGTCGTTTTTCCAAATTCGAACGTCTTTGGCTCCGTCGATCTTATTTTTCAGTGTTTTTCTTGCATTTTCCGCTATTAGAAAATTCGAATTTTTATAATTCAATCATACTACTGATATCAATATACTGTTTTGATCGTCTTGTCATACTGATCTTAACAGTATATTTGGTTGTATATTTCGGTGTTCGACGCACGGCTAATTGTACGACAAAATAACCTTACCGCTACCATTTTAAAACCGTTTCAGTTTCCTTGTCCTTCTATCATCCACCTTATAATTAATTCAAATAGCTACTATACATTTATATCTCCTGAATTCGGGGGTTTGGCTGTCACAAATTCCCACTACAAGTTATTTATTCTAGTTCGTGTGCTGTGTCCCTTCATATTTTGTGTGCATGCTTTTGGGTGGTGAAAAAAAACGAACAAAGTATTTATTCAAAGCCTGTTCACATTTTTTTTGGGAACAGGTTGCATCTTCTCAAAAACTTTAATTTATATATCTAACTTTATGAATTTGTCTTGGCAACTGTGAAGCGTGGCCTCCTCCTACATTATGCAAACATTCATTTCCTTCCCCTTTCATTTTTTTTGGTCCTTTAGAAAAAAAAAGAAAAAAAAATATAAAGCTTCAAAAAAAATTTTCCCTTGCTAGCAACCGCTCCCGCTCGTTTTCTTCCATCCCTTCGCCGCGCGTCGACCTTCCTTCACCAAAACCATGACCAAGCACAGCTCGACCAACGCGCCTCCGACAACCACGCGCTTCTCACCGCCCTCTACACCGACACCAGCCTTGCACCCACCTAACCGACCTCCCTCTTCGGCCTCTGACTAACTCGAGATTTCTTCACCGCCTCATGCCTCACCACCTCCAACGCAAGCCCATTGACCCGAGCAGCGGCCTCCGCCCATGCTGCTCCTCCACCGTCCGAACATCTTCCTTACCGAACATATTCCTTGCCGAAGCTTTGTGCCCAATTGGCCTCCTCCTTTCATACCTCTGTCAATTGCCGTGCCTCCCCTTCTGTCAGCTCCATCACTTTTCTCACTTGACCGTGTTCCTCCACTACTGGAGCTCAGCCGAGCATGTTTTGGTAAGGTATATATGTTTATACCTTGCTAGTTTGGAAAATTTATATATATATATGTTTAACATATGGTCTGCATATCTTCCAATACCTGCTTGCATTTGAACTATAATTTATATATGCAGACTTTATATGTGATTATGGATGTATGATTCGGCTGACCATATTTAATAAAAAAAAAATTCAAAGGCTTTTGTTGATATTATTCTAAGCGATATATATTGTTTGCATTCGCCTGTTATAAAATAGGGAAGCATGACATGAATATTTTATTCAATATGTACGGTAATGGTTGATTTAAACAATATGGACTAGATATATATCTTTGAAAGGTTTCTGTAAGTATTAGTGATAGTTTTTTTTTATAAGGGTTTCTGTACGTTTTTTATATTATGGAGATCTTGAAGGAGTTGTCCGTTTTATAAAATACGTGATATGTTCGATCTTTATTTTGTTTTACAAATACTGTTAAAGGGTTGTTTTGGAAATATAAGTTACTTTGACTTTAAGTTATTTGTGTTTAACTTTATTATTGACTTTTAATATATATGTTGGTTAAAACAATGATTTGAAATGTATATAGATTTAGATTATAGGTTTCGTGTGTATATTCCGTGCATTAAATTGTTTGGACAAATGATTTCGCATTTTGATATATATATATATATATATATATATAATTTTTCATATAAATTTTAGTTGATATGTATAGCGATTTGAAAATTTTATATATAAAACGTCGTTATAATATGTAAGTATTGGTTTTGCATATATATCATATATCTTTGATTTTTATGAATATGCATACTTTAAGAACGATGATCTTTAATTATAAGTATATATATTTTATTTTTCGACTTTAATTAAATATTGGGTTCATGGAAATAATATCACGATATATATTTATATATATATCATTGTCACTTCTATCGAGTTGATTCTAATTTATTCTCATCAATATCTATATATCAGCTTTGATCGTCGAAATCGTGCCCATTTAACTTTGCTTGGAAATTAGTGCTTGGATCCGTAACACATTTCATTGTCTATCCTCTAGCCTCGAAAGGTGAGCACTCACTCACGATTAACGTTCTTTTATTTATTAAATTTGATTTCAATTGGAACGACAATTGAAATGCTGCTGTTAGTTAATTACACTGTTATATATGCTATTGCCTGTATCAGTTCACCTGTGACATCTGACACCATTATTGTAACGACCCACTATTTTGGACCATTCAAATCGACAATAATCCACGCATGTCTGACTTGAATAATTCAAAATAACAGATTGTAATAAAATTTGGAGCAAATAAAATCAAATACAGAATCACAGACACAGAATATCAGAATAACTCGCAGCGGAATATAAAAACCATAGTAGTTCATGAAGCTACTATAACAAACTCTCAAAACAAAATACATAATATCTGTTTGAAAACATATACAATAGAAATCTCAAATACATAGAAGTTTATAATACCAGAGCTGAAATAGAACAACTGAAACTGGAATGGATAGATAACTAGATAAGCAGAATCTCCAACGATTCCTAGCTCCAGAAAGAGATCCAAATCTAAGCTGTAAATACTCAGGCTGACCCGAGCGTAAAGCAAAATACAAAACACTCGAGTCAGGACAATATATACTTATATAATGTAAACCAACTCAAGTGAACTGTAGCAGTAATGCATAATAACTTAAAGGATGCTTGGGATCGCCCATCCTCTAAGGATCAGTTAAACCATAAATTAAATACATCCCGTGGTTAAAATTTCAAAATTGTTATTTTATATTTCGAAATCAAATATCATTTCAAAATTCAATATCATTCAAAAATCCAGTTCAAAATATCAAAATATCAAAATATCATATTTCAAAATAGTTTATATTACGAAATAAATTACTTCATTTTAAATCATAAAATGAAGTTATTATATTAAATAATTAAATTATTAAATTTCCAAAATTTTAATCTTTCAAAGTTCATTCGTTCACTTAAATTAATTAAAACAATGAAAATTCAACTTTCGCAACATTTAGAAAATGCAATGGAAAGTCACATTTAAAACAGTTCAATTTAACAAAAGACAGCATTTAAAATGCTGTAATAGGGTTACATTAGTTTCAAATAAACTTAGTTAAATTCAACCATTATAACATTTACAAAAATGCCATAATAGCCTTTAATTAAATTCGGCTATTTGGTTCATTATTATCAACTACAACATTTACAAATGTTGTATTATCATTTACATTAGAATTAATAGCATTTCAGAAATGCAGTTAATTAACTTCAAATATTTAGTATAACTTCACAACAATTATATTTTTATATAAATCATTTTTAACTTATAAAATCATATAATTTCACTTTTAAAACAATCATTCAAATACCCTTATATTCATGATTTTATAAAGTTAAACCTCCATTCAAAAATCAAAATTTAATAATAATTCACTTATTAAATTCCAATATTAAATTATAAATTCATTAAATTAAATTAACTTAACACTTAAGTTTAAATTTTCAAATATAACTTAATTCCATTTTTATTTACTTAACTTAAAATTCATTTTTAAGCCAAATTCACAAATTTCCAATTTTAGTTATATTTCAAAATTTCAACTTAAATATTCATTCATTTCACATTTTAACTTTATTCAAAATCATTAATATAAAATAAAATCATTTAAATTCACTTTAATCCAAATTATCATGAATGTATCACATTTCATATTTAATTTAAATTCCAATTATCACCAAATTAAAATTTCCCAAAATAACTTACATTTCAAATTTTCTAATTTTACCATTAATTTATTTCACTTATAAATTTTCAGAAAATCAATAATGCTTTACAAAAATCATTTTTATTTAGTTTAAGTCAAAATATTATAATATTTACATTTCTAAAATAATTAAAAAAAATTATAAAACATATTTTAACAACGGGTCTGTATTTCATTTTCTAGCCTAGGTAAAGTGATACGGGTAATTTATCATTTCAACCCGTAATTTACAAAGATACCCGGGTTTGATCATTTCAAACCCGCAATCCCAAGCAAATGAAAATAATTGAAAATCATTCAGGCCTATCATTTCAGCCCATAACGATTTTCTCTTATTCTAAAGTCCGTTCGGGTATGTATCATTTCAACCCATAGTGATTCTAATCTAAAGGGAACTTGCAGTGTGATAAACTGATAAAAATAACAGAACAACATAATATAACAGTAACATATGATATAACAGGTGTTTAAGCATGGGTGAACATCATATAATCATAACATAGCAGATATAATATGGTGATGCATTTTACAGATTCAAAAGTGGTCAATTTACTAGTTATATAGGTATACACTGTCTGGTGAGAATAACTCACTTGTTAAAAGCTGGAGATAGCCACAAAAGCACACAATACTGACACTACGAAGGCACGACAACACGGGAATGACTTGAGAGTGGAGAGCGAGATCCAAGTTATAGATCTTGTGTTACAACCCAAAAACAAAACCAAAATAATAGTTAAAAATCAATACGATTGAATTTGAATAACTTTGAAACAAAAAGCAGTTTGAATACGAAACTTTTTACCTTGCTTTCTCTACTTGTTTGCATGGCCTAGGGGATCAATTAGGTCAGGTTTGTACTTGGTTTGGATCAGGTATGGGTCTGGAAAAGGTAAGGCTACAAGGTAGAACATGATGGAGGAAGTTACAACACAGGGATGTGAAGGGGTTTAGGCTAAAACATGGTTTTTGGCAACCAAAAGGGCTCGGTCATGGGGTTATATGCTTGGCCAGTCAAGCTCAGGTCTGGACAGAGGTTGGAGTGGTGTGGGGAGGTCTGGAAAAGGTGGTGGTGGCAGCCTATGGTGGTGGTGGTGGTGTAAAATGAAGGGAAGGTTGCATACATGGCTCGGGTAGGCGGTAATTGTAGAGTTTTCAATGTTTTTGTGGAGTTTTGCTCAAGGGGAGGCCATGGCACTTTCATGTCAGTGGAGAATGATGGTTTGGCCGTGGATTTAGTGGGGAGGAAGGGATGGTGGTCGATGGTGGTGATGGTGAGGCTATGGGCCGAGCAAAGCATGAAGATTTCAAGGCAATTTACAAAGGAAAATCAATAAAAGAAGGTGAAAAAGAATAGAAAAGAGGAAGACATTACAATTCTTTTTCTTCAGATCTAAAAACATATGTGAATGAGGAATGAGAAAGTGATGTTTTCACGTGAATTGCAAAATGAGATATGCAGCTGAAAGAATGAGGAGTTAAGGCCAATTGAATGAAAAGTAATGTTGAAATGTGAAAAGGTGGGAATTCAAAAGGCCTTAGGAAATAAAAAGCCACAAACCTTTCAAATCACTTTTATTTCTTTTTAATAAGTTTAAATAACTGAAAATAATTAAAAATTCAGTTTCAATTCGAAAATGTAACAAATATACAAAATATAAATAAATAAATATTAATTATATATGATTAAAATAAGAAAATAGTACAAAATGAAAACTAGTCTAGAAAATTTGAAAATAAATGAAATAAACTTAGGGAAAATTGTATGGACTTGGAAAAATATTTATAAATAAAGATAAGAACATAAAATAAAAATGCATTCACAAAAATAAATAAATAAATTTTAATTAAATAAAATTTAAATGAAGAATATAGTAGAAAAATAGAAACTGGTCTTTAATAAATGCAATAAATTTTGGAAAAGTTTTATTATCACTTCAAAAATATTAAAAGACAAAAATATACATAAAATAACATATTAACACATTTTAAAAAAATATGACAAAGAAAATATGATTTATAAAATTTAAAATAGGCAAAATTGCAAAATAAAACAAATTATACTAAAAATTGAAATGTACATAACTTTTACAATTTAATTCCGTTTTCAACGAAACAAAAAGCAGTATTCATGTTATTAAGTCTATTTTCATAATAAAAGATAAAATTTAAGATTTTAAACAATTTAAATTTGAAGTTTTAAAAGTCAAAGTTTGACCAGTTTGACCAGAAATCCCTTTTTCAGGAAATGTTCAATTTATACCAGTTTGAAATTAAAAGTTACATAATAATCAACATTTATATTTAAAAATGAAATGTTTGAAATAAAACAAGTTTAAAATAGTTTTCAAAATATAATAAAGTCAAATAAAATATATACAAAAATCTAGGATTGTTACACTCTCCCCCACTCAAATCTTTTCGTCCTCGAAAAGGAATGAAGTATGGAAAACACAGAAAAAGATAGAATGGAATAGGATTAAGACAAGATGACAAGAATATTAAAATTATACCTGATAACTGTTGTTATAGGTAAGTTTAACAAGGTGGAGAATAGGAATAGCAAGAAGGGAAAATAGGATGAAAGACAAGGATGAGCCATTTATTAAAATTGTTGGTTGAAGAGGTAAAATATTTAAAACACTTTAAAATCGTTTAAAAAGGAAATAACTAATCAAAGTATCATTTATATAATATTTTATCAAAATACTTTTATAACTCGATGTTTTAATAAGTTTATCCTTGTTCCTATAGACTCTGGTAGTGCGTTGATCAGGCGCAAAACTAGAATTCTCCAGGTACTTAGTAGACTTGTTTCAACACCCAGTGAAAATACTGGAAAAACTTTTAAAACAGATATGGAAAGTACAATCCAAACAAAAACAAACAAAACCTTTGTCTAACCATGGTTCGCAGATACACAATGGTTACGCCTGGATCCCCCAGGAAACAATCCATATCCGTAAGCTTTCTCAGCCCTGCGAGTTACGCCATGATGACTAGTAGAATGCAGGATACACAATGGTTACGCCTGGATCCCCCAGGAAACAATCCGTACCCCCAGGCAAGACTCAGCCAAGCATTTGCGCTACTATTCGCGACCTACATAGATTGCAGGATACACAATGATTACGCCTGGATCCCCCAGGAAACAATCCGTACCCCTAGTGTAACAACCCGCATATTTATCGATTTAAATATTTTATTGTTAGTCGGATGTTAGACCGAAAAGCTACTTTTTGCATACGGTCAAATTGGGACTCGAGACCACCCCCATTGAGTTCAAAATGACGTTTGCGATCTTTTTGAGTGTAAACTTCGATATGTTTGGAGATAGTGAAATTTTCGTCACTTTTTGTGTTGAGCTTTTGGTTTGGGCTGCACCCCTTCTACCTCAGCCCAACCCCTTCCTTCTCTTCATCACTTCATCAACTTTGAAGCTTTAGCAACAATGGTGGAGGGAGTAGGAAATTAAAATTCCAAGCTCAAATTCTTTAGCAAATTCAACATCTAACTCCAAATTCAAAGTGAAGACATTGATTCAAGCTTGTGGTTGATCTTTGCTTTGCCCCGAGCTTCATCTACATCAATTTCGTGGAAAAGGTGAGATTTTTGATCTCACATCTCGCCTATATCTATCTTGGACTGTTGGGAATGATCCCCTATTGTATTTGCATCAACATTTGCATTTGGTTTGGATTGGATTGGCGAAAAACTTCGATTTTCAGCGTTTTGGTGATTTTTCTGGCGTTAAGTCGTTTCTGCCTTCGCTGAGTCGTCCACGAGTTAAGCCTAAGTCGTGAGTCGTTCACGAGTTAAGGGCTTAGGTCGCGCGCGTGCATTTCTGTTCGCCTGGCCTGAGTCGTTCGCGAGTTAACTCCTTGAGTCATTCGCGAGTTAACTCCTTGAGTCGTTCGCGAGTTAACTCCTTGAGTCATTCGCGAGTTAACTCCTTGAGTCGTTCACGAGTTAAAGGCCTGAGTCATTCGCGAGTTAACTCCTTGAGTCGTTCGCGAGTTAACTCCTTGAGTCATTCGCGAGTTAACTCCTTGAGTCGTTCGCGAGTTAACTCCTTGAGTCATTCGCGAGTTAACTCCTTGAGTCGTTCACGAGTTAAAGGCCTGAGTCGTTCGCGAGTTAACTCCTTGAGTCGTTCACGAGTTAAAGGCCTGAGTCGTTCTGGGTGTTCTGCCTTCGCTAGGTCTTTCGCGAGTTAAGTGATAAGTCGTAGATCGTATGATCTTAAGTCCTAGGTCGTTGGCTTTTAAACTGTTAAGTCGTATGACCTTAAGTCGTAGGTCGTCCCCGAGTTAAGACTTAAGTCGTTGCCTTCTGCTATCTCGTCCTGGCTTAGGTCGTACTGAGATAAGTCGTTAGGTCGTATAGACCTTAGCTCGTAGCTCGAATTGGAGCTTAAGTCGTAAGTCGTTCGTTCCACTAAGTCATTCAAGGCTTGGGTCGTTAAGACATTCGTTTGCTAACTCGTAGCTCGTATTCAAAGCTTAAGTCGTAGGTCGTTTCTGCCTTGGCATAAGTCGTTCAGGAGCTAATGGCATAAGTCGTTAAGTCGTTCAAGACATAGGTCGTATGACCTTATCCCCTTATGTCGTAAGTCTCTTGCCTCTCTTAAGTCCTAGGTCGTTGGCTTTAAATCGTTAAGTCGTAGGTTGCTCGACTTTGTTAAGTCGTAGGTCGCCACCGACCTTACCCTTAGGTCGAATGACCTGTTATCTGCTAGGTCGTGTGGCATTCCTCCCTTAAGTCGTAAGTCGTTCGCGAGATTAGTACTTGGTCGTTTGACCTGTTCTTCTGCTAGCTCGCGTGGCATTCTCCACTTAGGTCGTATGACCTTATCCCTTAAGTCGTAAGTCGTTCGCGAGTTAGTACTTGGTCGTTTGACCGGTTTGGCTCCTCGAGACAGCTTGTCTTCACTAAGTCGTACTTTGATGGTTTTGGGATTGACTTCTTTGGACTTTACTCACGTCTTCGAACGTGAATTGATTTGTTCTACAATCGTTTTATGACTTGTCACTTTAAAGATATATGAAGGTTTCAATACTAATAGTAAATATCAAAACTCTTTCATCAAAGCGATTTCAACACTATTTTAAATATCTAAAGTTCGTTTTCTCAAACCGATTTTCAATCTACTAGTATATACAAGCCTTTACTTCACTCGAATGAGAAATCGACTTAAACGACTTAGTAAAACAAGTGGTATGAAACGCTTGCGTTCACTTCGTCGGTTAGCTCTTGGACTTGTTCGATTGAATCCTTTTCGTGACAATTTCCTAGTGAAGATTTACAGCTTGTTCGTAAATATTTAAGTTAAGCAAGTGGTTATGGGACATGAAGCTAAATTCATATATTTACTAGCTTGGTGTGATTGACACTTCTCGCTGATCATGATGATCATTTTATGATTTAGACTAGCAATTGTGCGATGTCTCTTTGTCCATATGAAGGACTGTACTTCATTTTATTGAGCTTCGTCTCATTTCTTTGTGGGCTGACAACCCAAGTACTTTTAATGTGTTTCGATTCATCTGATGTACCGTTTGTACTACATCGATGTCTCTGTCTTTCTGATTCATTGGACGTACCGTTTGCACTGCGTCAATGTTTGATTCATCTGATGTACCGTTTGTACTACATCGATGTCTTGTCTTTCTGATTCATTGGACGTACCGTTTGCACTGCGTCAATGTTTGATTCATCTGATGTACCGTTTGTACTACATCGATGTCTTGTCTTTCTGATTCATTGGACGTACCGTTTGCACTGCGTCAATGTTTGATTCATCTGATGTACCGTTTGTACTACATCGATGTCTTGTCTTTCTGATTCATTGGACGTACCGTTTGCACTGCGTCAATGTTTGATTCATCTGATGTACCGTTTGTACTACATCGATGTCTTGTCTTTCTGATTCATTGGACGTACCGTTTGCACTGCGTCAATGTTTGATTCATCTGATGTACCGTTTGAACTACATCGATGTCTCTGTCTTTCTGGTTCATTGGACGTACCGTTTGCACTGCGTCAATGTACCGGCATTCATGCTCCTGTTTGGGATTGGCCATCCTTCTCTTGTGATTTCTGGATTTCGTGTGTTGATTTCTGGATTTAGTGCTTCACCAACTTTTGTGATTTTCACTGATATGATATCAGGTTTTTGTGTATTGGTGAATTCGTGTGTCATTACCTTTTTATGTGTTTGGATCTTTGAGAAGATTCTTGTGATATTGATTAATCTTTTGTTGATTATCATTTACATACTTATAGTAGTATGTCGCTATGGTTATTACATGTTCATGTCATGCCTTTTTCTGTATACCATATCATCTGATATTTATAGTTAGACTGATCCGTTTATTATTTTCTTATAAATAATACTCGGGTCAGACCGAGATGTTACAGGTGCTTCTGCTTGACTTCTCTTCAGGATTATTCTGACTTTTGGCTAACTACTTAGATTAGTAGTTTTTGGATGTACACCTTTGAGATATAGACTCTATGTTGTGTACTTATTCTTTTGTATAGCACGTGATGCTATTCTTTTGTATTATCGTGGATCTTTCTGACCACTACTCTGATGTACACTTTCATGTGTTATATATTTATTCATATCTTCTTCCGCCTTTGTGATATGAATTGTCTGTAACTGATTTGTTCTACGTTTATTTCTATATTTGTTTCCGAAGATCATTTATAGCCACCGTGTGATAGCTTTGTGTTTGTTTCGGTATGTCGGATTTCCTCCTTAAAAGATAAGCATTCTATTCTATCTGACATATCGGTGCTCGCGCAAAGAAGTTACATAGATGGTCGCTCCTCAACAGCCTTATCCTCCGTGCTAATTGACAGCACTACACCGTAGTGTTCTTGGTTAGCGTGGGTATAAAGGTGGGGCGTTACAGTTTGGTATCAGAGCCAAACTTCGGAACAATGTAGAATAATCTAGCAAGGATCATTGTCCTAAGTCTTTCTTAGGAATCGTGCCATAGGATTTGATTCGGGTCTTCGTACCATTCTATCCTATTTTCATTTTATGATTCCTTGTTCTATCAATCAAGATTGTTTGATATTCATTCTGAGAATAACATTTTCTTCTTCTTTCTTTCTTAAAGAAGAGAAATGGTTAGATCTGGCCGTCCCAGCGCCGGTCAATCCAGTGCTACTCCTCAGGAGGGAGTATTTATGTCTGCCCAGCAGCTTCTAGATCTTGTTAAGAATGCTCAAGCTATCGGACCCATTTCAGAGCCTACTCATCCTAGATCCGGTTTTGCACGCTTGTGTAGAGATTATACCGATTTGGGTGGAAGGCCATTCCGGGGATCCGAGAGTGTTATTGAAATCCAAGCTTGGCTTAGATCATGCGACCGCATCTTTTCTCGCATGAATCTTGTTGATCTCCACCGAGTCCAAGTGGCTTCTAGCATGCTCCAAGAAAGAGCATTGGATTGGTATGAGCTCCTTATTTCTGAAATTGTTGAAGCGGATCTCACTTGGGAGCAATTCCGGGAGCGATTCGAATTGAAATTTGTGCCGGAGGCTGAAAAAGTAACCTTGGCCCGGCGATTTATCGACCTTGTTCAAGGTGAATCTTCTGTGACGGACTACGTCGCATCTTTCGAATCTCTTTCTAAATACGGGGTTGAATACATTAATACCCCATTGAAGAAAAATCAGAGATTTGTCTATGGCTTGAATAAGAATCTAAAGAAGCCATTACTCCTGAAACTCGAGGTTTCATTTGATCAGCTTATTGATATCGCTCTTCGTCTTGAAGAGGCCGATAGAGAGTGTGATGTTGAAGTTGTGGGTGCTAAACAAAACTTCAACAACAACATGAAAAGGCCTACTAAGTTCAAAGGCCCTAATCCAATTCCCGACAAGAAAGGGAAGCAAGAATCTTCGGTAGCAAAGACTCCTACCTCTAGTCGTGGACGATGCTACAATTGTGGCCTTACGGACCACTATGTAAATGAGTGCCCGAAACCATTTTTCTGTCGTTATTGCAAAGGTTCGGGACATCTTTTATCTTCATGCCCCAAACTTCCGGACAAGAGGGAGGGAAAGCTAAATGTGGTTCAAGTCCCTAGTGACACTTCCCATGGTCAAGGTATCCATTCTATCCTTGATGACATTTATTTCGTGAACATTTTTATTATTATTATTATTATTATTCGAGTTCTTTTGATATGGGTTTCGTCTCATTATTTTATAACAAAAGAACAGGTTGATTCCTTTTCTTTAGACACTTTTGGGCTTGTTGACTTCTTTGAGGATTGCGAAGCCGGTTGGCGGATCCGCAACACTCAATTTTCTTTTTATTGATGTCGAAATTATTTTATGTGATTTTTCTTTCCGTACCGATTTCTACTTATGCTTCGGAATTGACTTTTGTAAGGACCGGCTTAATAACTGTGAAGCCATATCCTTTGTCCCGTGTGGGATATTCATCTTCGACATTTTCAATCTGTTAAACAGATTTCTGTTTTTCCTCTGAGATTTTGATTCCAATTTGAGGGCATCATTTTATTCTTGTAGTTTGAGAATTTCCGGTATTTTTGAGCGTGTCTTAGGATTATCGCCTAAGAAATCTTTTGAGTGATGTTAAGGTCTTTTTAGTTCGACCTTGCCCTCGATTTTCATTTGCTACGAGTTGCGGGAGTTAGCATTCCCTTTACCGCATTCCGCGCTCAATATGATTCTTATGAATGACTTGTTATGTCATTCAGTTTATCCAGCTTATTTCATCCATTTTATGAATCGAGTATTTTACGATCTCGATGACTCCATTCTTTGATTTTGGATGAAAATAGCAATTTAAAATTTTGCAAATCTTTTTCATAAGATTTATTTATAAGTAAAATTGGATTTTTATTCTTTAAGCAAACAAAGAATATTCTTAAGAGTTTTTAAGAAACAATCTTGAAGATGATTTTGTGATTGTATTGCCCATTGAGTGCTTTAAGAATTTTGGTCGATGCGCTTGATCAACGTTATCGATAGAAATTTCCTAAACGCTTTGATGAGACAATCAGACACAGTAAAATGTAAATTTCTCTAGAAAGATTATTTGAAAGAATTCTTTTCTGCTACTTTTATTCTTGTGATTCCCGATGGGAACCAAGACTTTATCTTTTGTACCAATGCTAATTGTATTGGTTTGGATGTCGTTCTTTTTCTTTTGCTTCTAAATAGTTATAGCCTATCGAGACTAGGTATGCCACTCATGATCTAGTGCTCGCGGTTATTGTTTTTCCTTTTGAAAATTTGGCATCACTATTTTTTGGGTGAGAAATTTGTTCTCTACCTTAATCATAAACCTTTGGAATATTTATTTTCTCATAAGGAACTTAATATTGGCTTGAGTTTCTTGCATCTTATGATTTTGATATTCCTTTTATTCCCAGAAGGGAAATCGTGTTGCCAATGCGTTTACTCATATGCAACAAGTTGTTGATTCTTTGATGATGTCCGAAAGGAATAATCTTTTTATCAAGTTCATCGGACGTTTTGACATACTTCATTTTTATGGAGTTTTATCTCATTTCTTTTATGGACTTGCGTCCGATGTTCTTTTATGGCCTTTGATTCATTGGACGTACCGTTTTTGTACTACGTCGGTGTTCGAAGATGTTCGGGTTTCCAGTTTCTTAGGCGTATCGCTTTTTGTGCTACGCCGTTCCACCAGCTCAATTTTCTGTTATTCATGACGTTTTCCACGTCTTCCATCTATGGAAATGCCTTAGGGATTCTAATTTTATTCTTGAGCCCGGTGTTATTGTGGAAATTGAATTTTCGTCCGTTTGACTTGTGAGAAACATTTTATTCGCATCATTGCTTCGGAGGTTGAGCGTCTTCGAAATAAAGATGTTCTTCTTGTGAAAGTTCTATGGTTCTCAAATCCCAAGGATTGCTCTTGGGAAATCTAGAGAATTCATCGAGCGAACTCGTCCGGGTTTTCTCTTTCATGCTCTTTTTGGTGAACTTCTCATTTCAAATTTTCTTTGGTATTGATATGCTTTTATGGTTGTTACTCTTTTATTTCCATCTTACTTATTGCGAGGACGCAATTTCTTTAAGGAGGGGAGTCTGTAACAACCCGCATATTTATCGATTTAAATATTTTATTGTTAGTCGGATGTTAGACCGAAAAGCTACTTTTTGCATACGGTCAAATTGGGACTCGAGACCACCCCCATTGAGTTCAAAATGACGTTTGCGATCTTTTTGAGTGTAAACTTCGATATGTTTGGAGATAGTGAAATTTTCGTCACTTTTTGTGTTGAGCTTTTGGTTTGGGCTGCACCCCTTCTACCTCAGCCCAACCCCTTCCTTCTCTTCATCACTTCATCAACTTTGAAGCTTTAGCAACAATGGTGGAGGGAGTAGGAAATTAAAATTCCAAGCTCAAATTCTTTAGCAAATTCAACATCTAACTCCAAATTCAAAGTGAAGACATTGATTCAAGCTTGTGGTTGATCTTTGCTTTGCCCCGAGCTTCATCTACATCAATTTCGTGGAAAAGGTGAGATTTTTGATCTCACATCTCGCCTATATCTATCTTGGACTGTTGGGAATGATCCCCTATTGTATTTGCATCAACATTTGCATTTGGTTTGGATTGGATTGGCGAAAAACTTCGATTTTCAGCGTTTTGGTGATTTTTCTGGCGTTAAGTCGTTTCTGCCTTCGCTGAGTCGTCCACGAGTTAAGCCTAAGTCGTGAGTCGTTCACGAGTTAAGGGCTTAGGTCGCGCGCGTGCATTTCTGTTCGCCTGGCCTGAGTCGTTCGCGAGTTAACTCCTTGAGTCATTCGCGAGTTAACTCCTTGAGTCGTTCGCGAGTTAACTCCTTGAGTCATTCGCGAGTTAACTCCTTGAGTCGTTCACGAGTTAAAGGCCTGAGTCATTCGCGAGTTAACTCCTTGAGTCGTTCGCGAGTTAACTCCTTGAGTCATTCGCGAGTTAACTCCTTGAGTCGTTCGCGAGTTAACTCCTTGAGTCATTCGCGAGTTAACTCCTTGAGTCGTTCACGAGTTAAAGGCCTGAGTCGTTCGCGAGTTAACTCCTTGAGTCGTTCACGAGTTAAAGGCCTGAGTCGTTCTGGGTGTTCTGCCTTCGCTAGGTCTTTCGCGAGTTAAGTGATAAGTCGTAGCTCGTATGATCTTAAGTCCTAGGTCGTTGGCTTTTAAACTGTTAAGTCGTATGACCTTAAGTCGTAGGTCGTCCCCGAGTTAAGACTTAAGTCGTTGCCTTCTGCTATCTCGTCCTGGCTTAGGTCGTACTGAGATAAGTCGTTAGGTCGTATAGACCTTAGCTCGTAGCTCGAATTGGAGCTTAAGTCGTAAGTCGTTCGTTCCACTAAGTCATTCAAGGCTTGGGTCGTTAAGACATTCGTTTGCTAACTCGTAGCTCGTATTCAAAGCTTAAGTCGTAGGTCGTTTCTGCCTTGGCATAAGTCGTTCAGGAGCTAATGGCATAAGTCGTTAAGTCGTTCAAGACATAGGTCGTATGACCTTATCCCCTTATGTCGTAAGTCTCTTGCCTCTCTTAAGTCCTAGGTCGTTGGCTTTAAATCGTTAAGTCGTAGGTTGCTCGACTTTGTTAAGTCGTAGGTCGCCACCGACCTTACCCTTAGGTCGAATGACCTGTTATCTGCTAGGTCGTGTGGCATTCCTCCCTTAAGTCGTAAGTCGTTCGCGAGATTAGTACTTGGTCGTTTGACCTGTTCTTCTGCTAGCTCGCGTGGCATTCTCCACTTAGGTCGTATGACCTTATCCCTTAAGTCGTAAGTCGTTCGCGAGTTAGTACTTGGTCGTTTGACCGGTTTGGCTCCTCGAGACAGCTTGTCTTCACTAAGTCGTACTTTGATGGTTTTGGGATTGACTTCTTTGGACTTTACTCACGTCTTCGAACGTGAATTGATTTGTTCTACAATCGTTTTATGACTTGTCACTTTAAAGATATATGAAGGTTTCAATACTAATAGTAAATATCAAAACTCTTTCATCAAAGCGATTTCAACACTATTTTAAATATCTAAAGTTCGTTTTCTCAAACCGATTTTCAATCTACTAGTATATACAAGCCTTTACTTCACTCGAATGAGAAATCGACTTAAACGACTTAGTAAAACAAGTGGTATGAAACGCTTGCGTTCACTTCGTCGGTTAGCTCTTGGACTTGTTCGATTGAATCCTTTTCGTGACAATTTCCTAGTGAAGATTTACAGCTTGTTCGTAAATATTTAAGTTAAGCAAGTGGTTATGGGACATGAAGCTAAATTCATATATTTACTAGCTTGGTGTGATTGACACTTCTCGCTGATCATGATGATCATTTTATGATTTAGACTAGCAATTGTGCGATGTCTCTTTGTCCATATGAAGGACTGTACTTCATTTTATTGAGCTTCGTCTCATTTCTTTGTGGGCTGACAACCCAAGTACTTTTAATGTGTTTCGATTCATCTGATGTACCGTTTGTACTACATCGATGTCTCTGTCTTTCTGATTCATTGGACGTACCGTTTGCACTGCGTCAATGTTTGATTCATCTGATGTACCGTTTGTACTACATCGATGTCTTGTCTTTCTGATTCATTGGACGTACCGTTTGCACTGCGTCAATGTTTGATTCATCTGATGTACCGTTTGTACTACATCGATGTCTTGTCTTTCTGATTCATTGGACGTACCGTTTGCACTGCGTCAATGTTTGATTCATCTGATGTACCGTTTGTACTACATCGATGTCTTGTCTTTCTGATTCATTGGACGTACCGTTTGCACTGCGTCAATGTTTGATTCATCTGATGTACCGTTTGTACTACATCGATGTCTTGTCTTTCTGATTCATTGGACGTACCGTTTGCACTGCGTCAATGTTTGATTCATCTGATGTACCGTTTGAACTACATCGATGTCTCTGTCTTTCTGGTTCATTGGACGTACCGTTTGCACTGCGTCAATGTACCGGCATTCATGCTCCTGTTTGGGATTGGCCATCCTTCTCTTGTGATTTCTGGATTTCGTGTGTTGATTTCTGGATTTAGTGCTTCACCAACTTTTGTGATTTTCACTGATATGATATCAGGTTTTTGTGTATTGGTGAATTCGTGTGTCATTACCTTTTTATGTGTTTGGATCTTTGAGAAGATTCTTGTGATATTGATTAATCTTTTGTTGATTATCATTTACATACTTATAGTAGTATGTCGCTATGGTTATTACATGTTCATGTCATGCCTTTTTCTGTATACCATATCATCTGATATTTATAGTTAGACTGATCCGTTTATTATTTTCTTATAAATAATACTCGGGTCAGACCGAGATGTTACAGGTGCTTCTGCTTGACTTCTCTTCAGGATTATTCTGACTTTTGGCTAACTACTTAGATTAGTAGTTTTTGGATGTACACCTTTGAGATATAGACTCTATGTTGTGTACTTATTCTTTTGTATAGCACGTGATGCTATTCTTTTGTATTATCGTGGATCTTTCTGACCACTACTCTGATGTACACTTTCATGTGTTATATATTTATTCATATCTTCTTCCGCCTTTGTGATATGAATTGTCTGTAACTGATTTGTTCTACGTTTATTTCTATATTTGTTTCCGAAGATCATTTATAGCCACCGTGTGATAGCTTTGTGTTTGTTTCGGTATGTCGGATTTCCTCCTTAAAAGATAAGCATTCTATTCTATCTGACATATCGGTGCTCGCGCAAAGAAGTTACATAGATGGTCGCTCCTCAACAGCCTTATCCTCCGTGCTAATTGACAGCACTACACCGTAGTGTTCTTGGTTAGCGTGGGTATAAAGGTGGGGCGTTACACCTAGGCAAGACTCAGCCAGGCAGTTGCGCTATGTAGTCACGAGAGAACAATAAGACCATGGGTAAAGCCATGGAATTCGAAGGACACTCGAGTATCATATCCGGAAAACCAAAAATCAGAGAGAATAATATCGATAGAATGAATCCAAGATGTGGCCACAAATCGGATATCAAGCAGAAGGCACTTTCCATATCTTTACTTCGAAAATATGTATCATATAGTACCTTTTCAAATCACTTTCAAATATCGTACTTATATAAAATCCATTATATATAAGATTTAATTTTCAAATCGAATACTTTCCAAAATCAATAGTATATCAAATCATACTTATATATACTTCAATTATATAAGATTTCACTTTCGAATTGAGTACCTTTTCAAATCTATAGTTTTCGAATCAATTTCATACTCATACAAATCAATTTTATATAAGTTCGACAACTCCCAAATCAAGTGTTTAGTAACATAAGGTTCTCAAATTTCAATTTGTTTCAATATCAGTTCAATTTCAAAATCATATACAATTTCACCAAATTATTTCTTCTCAAATTAATTATCTTTAGTTTCAAAGTTTCCAAAATAATAGATTTAGAAAATAAATCCAAATTTCCAAATCAATATAATTTAAGTCAACCAATTCATTTCCAAAATCAAATGTTTTCAAAATCATCTTATACTTACGTAAGGTCCGTCTTATATAAGGATCAAATTTTCCAAAATAAATTTCGCTGTATGAAGAGCCATATGGGATTTGAATATCTTTGCTTTTATAGGTTATATATCTTTGTAATTTAAATTGGAAAAGTAAGCAAAAATATTCTAACCCGACAGCTTTCAATTTCAGCGTCAAAATATATCACTGATATTAGAATATAAGATGTACACACGTCATCATTTCGCAAAATCACATTTGATCGCTCGCTCGATCACACAAGTTCGCTTTCGAACTAGTATTGTCCATTCGATTTCCCTAATGCGGACTTCGATATGGTTTCTCGACTAGAAGCCATCAGTCCCCTTGCATAGCCATATACTATGATAGAGAATTCTGGAATCAAGCCCAAAATCCATATCAAATATTCGCCATCAAGAATCGAATGAAAAATCCTAACACGAAATGGTGTAATCCACCTCGAACTTGTGTACTCAAACTTGGATCAAATTAATTATGCGAATAAAATAGCATACGTACAACTTATATATTTATTTCAACTTGTTAAATATATAGTTTCATAAAGATGTTACTAAGTTAAAACATTTAAACTAAATTTTATTCAAAATATTTTGAAGACCAAATTCTTTTCAAAACATTTCAAATCTAAATTTCATATTAGAAAATTTTAAAATTGCTTTATTCATTTACTTAACCAAACAGTTTCAACTTATTTAAATCATATTACTTCATACTTAAACATTCAAAACAAACTTATATACTTTATCAAATTACTTTTCAAAATTTCTTAGCTTTGAAAAGTTAACCTTGATTTGGAAGTGCTCGAACCTTTAAAATAGTTGAAGAAATCATATTTCAATCCAAGAGTTGGAAATCACAATTAAATCAGTAAATCCATTCCAAAAATAGGGTTATATCAAATCAAATCCAAAACTCAAGGACTGAACACCGGCTCATTTCAAATTTTACAAATATATATACATATATCTTTCGAATATCACATCACACTTCGGAATTTGAAATCTAAATTGGTTTCACAAATCAATCGCATAGCAATGCTACCGAAGTGGCCTCTCCCTCACTCAGAAACTCGAAAATCAATGTCGATGATGCGTGCACTCATCACCGAAATTATTTTCCAGCGACACAAGTGAGTTCTGGACTTCCATTTACTTTGAAAACTTCTTTGAAATTCCTTCAAAATCATTAAAACCCATTAAAATCATTGAAACATTACTTATTCGGAAAAATAATTTCAATCATATTATTTATTATTTCAAAATCTTAAAACTAGTTCCAAAATGCCGGAGTTCAATCACTTAAATTCAGATTCAAAACCTTCAGTTATAAATCATTTTATATGAAACCATTTCTTATAAAATTTTCACAATTTCAAATCCTTTCAAAACTTCAAATTCTCATTTTTTTTAAAAGGTATATAATCCTTATCAAAAACATTTCATCTTTATATAAAAATATGGTCATCCTTATCAAAATAAAACTACGATGAATACAAAATTTTTAAAAGACAATCAACCACAAACTTTCCAAGGGACGATTCAAGGATGGATTTCAAAGCAAAACAGAGATTCAAATTTAGAAGGACTCTAATCAAATAGAATTCTAATTCAAAGATAGGCTCAAACGAAGATAAGATAATTAAATTACCAAATACAAGATGGATAAGCCTATATGAATCGCGGGCGACCTTAACCGGTCAACCGTGATTTCAGGAATATCATCGATGCGAAAATCTAAGGAAAATCGACCTTCGATTGCCAGAGATAGAATCTAAATATAGCAGAAGATAGAAAACATCGTAAACCGAGGATACAGAAATCTCCGGTGAATCAATGCCAATTATAATCATTCAAAGATTGGCGGAATCGCCACCCTATAAAGGTCATACAAAGTGGAGTGATGCAATGCTCCAAAATCAAAAGAATACAATTTAGGGGAGATAGGAATGGATTTCAGAACAAGTGAGCATTCCAAAATTCAAAGGAATCTTATTCGATAAGAATCCAAACGAAGATTAGAGAAATATAGCCTATATCGATACAGAAAAATTCCCATTCAAATTTTGGAAAGACTCGAATTCATAACATACGAAAACAGAAGCTTAAATATCTTTAGTTGGACAACTTTAGCTAAGCAAAAGATACAACAGAGTTTACTCAAAGCATCCTAACAAACTACAGATTTTGCCATACCCAAAATAGATTCCTATCAACAAAGGATTTAGATCAATCAAGAGAGAAGTTCAAAGTTTTAGAGGATCCTAATCAAAGAAATTACTAACAAGGTGGATACGAAAGGAATGAAGTTTAAGAAATATTTTACTTTTAAAGCAAGGAAATTTATATCAAAATAATCTTTGAAAATTCTTTAAAAATAATTTGAAAATCATTTTATACTTTGAAAATACGTTCTCTCACAAAGAAATGATTCTGAGATTGATTTCACTTATTCTAGGGTATTTCAACCCTATCTCTAATGAGTTTTTGCTCCGCAGGCTAAGGTTTGCCTAAAACCTGGCTCCGATACCAACTGTAACGACCCACTATTTTGGACCATTCAAATCAACAATAATCCACGCATGTCTGACTTGAATAATTCAAAATAACAGATTGTAATAAAATTTGGAGCAAATAAAATCAAATACAGAATCACAGACACAGAATATCAGAATAACTCGCAGCGGAATATAAAAACCATAGTAGTTCATGAAGCTACTATAACAAACTCTCAAAACAAAATACATAATATCTGTTTGAAAACATATACAATAGAAATCTCAAATACATAGAAGTTTATAATACCAGAGCTGAAATAGAACAACTGAAACTGGAATGGATAGATAACTAGATAAGCAGAATCTCCAACGATTCCTAGCTCCAGAAAGAGATCCAAATCTAAGCTGTAAATACTCAGGCTGACCCGAGCGTAAAGCAAAATACAAAACACTCGAGTCAGGACAATATATACTTATATAATGTAAACCAACTCAAGTGAACTGTAGCAGTAATGCATAATAACTTAAAGGATGCTTGGGATCGCCCATCCTCTAAGGATCAGTTAAACCATAAATTAAATACATCCCGTGGTTAAAATTTCAAAATTGTTATTTTATATTTTGAAATCAAATATCATTTCAAAATTCAATATCATTCAAAAATCCAGTTCAAAATATCAAAATATCAAAATATCATATTTCAAAATAGTTTATATTACGAAATAAATTACTTCATTTTAAATCATAAAATGAAGTTATTATATTAAATAATTAAATTATTAAATTTCCAAAATTTTAATCTTTCAAAGTTCATTCGTTCACTTAAATTAATTAAAACAATGAAAATTCAACTTTCGCAACATTTAGAAAATGCAATGGAAAGTCACATTTAAAACAGTTCAATTTAACAAAAGACAGCATTTAAAATGCTGTAATAGGGTTACATTAGTTTCAAATAAACTTAGTTAAATTCAACCATTATAACATTTACAAAAATGCCATAATAGCCTTTAATTAAATTCGGCTATTTGGTTCATTATTATCAACTACAACATTTACAAATGTTGTATTATCATTTACATTAGAATTAATAGCATTTCAGAAATGCAGTTAATTAACTTCAAATATTTAGTATAACTTCACAACAATTATATTTTTATATAAATCATTTTTAACTTATAAAATCATATAATTTCACTTTTAAAACAATCATTCAAATACCCTTATATTCATGATTTTATAAAGTTAAACCTCCATTCAAAAATCAAAATTTAATAATAATTCACTTATTAAATTCCAATATTAAATTATAAATTCATTAAATTAAATTAACTTAACACTTAAGTTTAAATTTTCAAATATAACTTAATTCCATTTTTATTTACTTAACTTAAAATTCATTTTTAAGCCAAATTCACAAATTTCCAATTTTAGTTATATTTCAAAATTTCAACTTAAATATTCATTCATTTCACATTTTAACTTTATTCAAAATCATTAATATAAAATAAAATCATTTAAATTCACTTTAATCCAAATTATCATGAATGTATCACATTTCATATTTAATTTAAATTCCAATTATCACCAAATTAAAATTTCCCAAAATAACTTACATTTCAAATTTTCTAATTTTACCATTAATTTATTTCACTTATAAATTTTCAGAAAATCAATAATGCTTTACAAAAATCATTTTTATTTAGTTTAAGTCAAAATATTATAATATTTACATTTCTAAAATAATTAAAAAAAATTATAAAACATATTTTAACAACGGGTCTGTATTTCATTTTCTAGCCTAGGTAAAGTGATACGGGTAATTTATCATTTCAACCCGTAATTTACAAAGATACCCGGGTTTGATCATTTCAAACCCGCAATCCCAAGCAAATGAAAATAATTGAAAATCATTCAGGCCTATCATTTCAGCCCATAACGATTTTCTCTTATTCTAAAGTCCGTTCGGGTATGTATCATTTCAACCCATAGTGATTCTAATCTAAAGGGAACTTGCAGTGTGATAAACTGATAAAAATAACAGAACAACATAATATAACAGTAACATATGATATAACAGGTGTTTAAGCATGGGTGAACATCATATAATCATAACATAGCAGATATAATATGGTGATGCATTTTACAGATTCAAAAGTGGTCAATTTACTAGTTATATAGGTATACACTGTCTGGTGAGAATAACTCACTTGTTAAAAGCTGGAGATAGCCACAAAAGCACACAATACTGACACTACGAAGGCACGACAACACGGGAATGACTTGAGAGTGGAGAGCGAGATCCAAGTTATAGATCTTGTGTTACAACCCAAAAACAAAACCAAAATAATAGTTAAAAATCAATACGATTGAATTTGAATAACTTTGAAACAAAAAGCAGTTTGAATACGAAACTTTTTACCTTGCTTTCTCTACTTGTTTGCATGGCCTAGGGGATCAATTAGGTCAGGTTTGTACTTGGTTTGGATCAGGTATGGGTCTGGAAAAGGTAAGGCTACAAGGTAGAACATGATGGAGGAAGTTACAACACAGGGATGTGAAGGGGTTTAGGCTAAAACATGGTTTTTGGCAACCAAAAGGGCTCGGTCATGGGGTTATATGCTTGGCCAGTCAAGCTCAGGTCTGGACAGAGGTTGGAGTGGTGTGGGGAGGTCTGGAAAAGGTGGTGGTGGCAGCCTATGGTGGTGGTGGTGGTGTAAAATGAAGGGAAGGTTGCATACATGGCTCGGGTAGGCGGTAATTGTAGAGTTTTCAATGTTTTTGTGGAGTTTTGCTCAAGGGGAGGCCATGGCACTTTCATGTCAGTGGAGAATGATGGTTTGGCCGTGGATTTAGTGGGGAGGAAGGGATGGTGGTCGATGGTGGTGATGGTGAGGCTATGGGCCGAGCAAAGCATGAAGATTTCAAGGCAATTTACAAAGGAAAATCAATAAAAGAAGGTGAAAAAGAATAGAAAAGAGGAAGACATTACAATTCTTTTTCTTCAGATCTAAAAACATATGTGAATGAGGAATGAGAAAGTGATGTTTTCACGTGAATTGCAAAATGAGATATGCAGCTGAAAGAATGAGGAGTTAAGGCCAATTGAATGAAAAGTAATGTTGAAATGTGAAAAGGTGGGAATTCAAAAGGCCTTAGGAAATAAAAAGCCACAAACCTTTCAAATCACTTTTATTTCTTTTTAATAAGTTTAAATAACTGAAAATAATTAAAAATTCAGTTTCAATTCGAAAATGTAACAAATATACAAAATATAAATAAATAAATATTAATTATATATGATTAAAATAAGAAAATAGTACAAAATGAAAACTAGTCTAGAAAATTTGAAAATAAATGAAATAAACTTAGGGAAAATTGTATGGACTTGGAAAAATATTTATAAATAAAGATAAGAACATAAAATAAAAATGCATTCACAAAAATAAATAAATAAATTTTAATTAAATAAAATTTAAATGAAGAATATAGTAGAAAAATAGAAACTGGTCTTTAATAAATGCAATAAATTTTGGAAAAGTTTTATTATCACTTCAAAAATATTAAAAGACAAAAATATACATAAAATAACATATTAACACATTTTAAAAAAATATGACAAAGAAAATATGATTTATAAAATTTAAAATAGGCAAAATTGCAAAATAAAACAAATTATACTAAAAATTGAAATGTACATAACTTTTACAATTTAATTCCGTTTTCAACGAAACAAAAAGCAGTATTCATGTTATTAAGTCTATTTTCATAATAAAAGATAAAATTTAAGATTTTAAACAATTTAAATTTGAAGTTTTAAAAGTCAAAGTTTGACCAGTTTGACCAGAAATCCCTTTTTCAGGAAATGTTCAATTTATACCAGTTTGAAATTAAAAGTTACATAATAATCAACATTTATATTTAAAAATGAAATGTTTGAAATAAAACAAGTTTAAAATAGTTTTCAAAATATAATAAAGTCAAATAAAATATATACAAAAATCTAGGATTGTTACAATTATCTGTTAATTATTTATGTGATGATAATACAGTTTGGTTGATAATTGATTGATTGTTGATGTTTATATTGGACGTTAAATTGTTAATGTTAAAATGATAAATAGTATGAAATTGAACTTGATATAGGATAATTAAATGATAAATTTGATTAACTGACATTTGTATAATATGACCCCTTTAACTGTTAAATCCATTGACACGTATGATTTGCTTAATTACATTTTGAATCACTGAATGTATGTTGTTAAATTGATGATGTATGAAATTGTAAATAGATGACAAGTGAAAACCTGTAATGTAATAATCTTTAATCTACATGAAATGATAGTGTAGATTCTAGAAATAATTATATTAATTCGTACAAATAACAATGCGAATTAATACGGTTATTTCGGGATTATTTGAATTGATTATTGGATTGATATTGGTTGTTGTTATTGCTTGTTTATTTACTTTGACACCATCCCAGTTATCACACTGCAAGTTCCCTTTGATATGTTTTGATTTTTAATTGAATTGGAATCGGGTTGAAATGATAAATACCCAAATTAAACTTTGACCTTAGATATAGAGAATTAAATAAAAACCCGATTGGTCAATAATTTGATTTGAAATTAAACGAAGATTTTATTTGAATAAAGAATATGGTTTTGAAATGAAGTTGAAATTTGAATTTTTGATGAAAGGAAAATGGTAATATTTAATAATCTGAAACAACAGATTAACAATGTAATCAATGAAAGAATGTTGTTTAATTTGAGAAATGATTGAATTAAGTTTGAAATTATAATTAAGTTTGAAATTATTAAACTTTGAAATTATTTAATAATTAAGTTTTGAATTATTTAATAATGAATTATTAAATGATTAAATTGAATTGAAATTCTTTAATAAGAAAAATTGAACTTTTGAATAAGTGGATTTTACTTCGTAATAATTGAAATTGAGTTTTCTTTATTAAGTAAGTTTTGGAAAATTATTTAAGTAAGTAAATAAGTGAAATTGAATTTCTTCAACAAGAAATAAAATGTGATATTTTTGAAATTAATGTAAGACTTGTAATCTAAAGAATTTGATTTGATGAATATAGTTTAATTCAAAATTGTAAGTTTTGATATAATGGAGTTGAACTTAAGAATTGATTTAATGAATTGGAAATTTAATAGAAATTGTTTTGAATGATAAAGTAACTTAACGAGTATTGAATGGAATCGATAAATGAGTTTAAATTGATTTGAATGTTAAATAAAATTTGTTTAAATGTTTTCGGAATGAAACTTATATGTGAACTTGAATCAATATTTGAATGGTTTTAAATAGATATTGAAATTGAATTATAAGATTTTGAAATGGTAAATTGAAGTTTTGAAACGAAAATTTGGAAATTGTTTTAGAAAGACAAATGAAATGTTGATTTACGAATTCTATTTGAAATTGAAATTGATTTGGTTTTTGAAATATATAAACGACCAATCGGTGTAATAATTACGAAAGTTATTAAAGAGACCGGGATCGGTAATGGATATACTCTCTATCTGAACCGAAACCACTTTAATAACTATACGCGGAGTGTTGATCCAGAACGAAGTGGATGGTTTTGATGAACGCGTTGACTGAAGAAAGAGGACGATTTTGGATGACCCTTGACATGACTAAAACAGGAGCCGCGCCGGGCCATTGAGGATCGCCATCTCTAGCGGACACACTTCTTCGATACCATATCTATTACTTTTGTGATTCGATTTGGGTGCACCCCTCGATTTGGGAGTGTTGTTTCGCGGTGTTGGGGTAGTAGCTGCTATGCCCAACATCAGTCCGGATCAGGCAACTACTAGTATCCTAGTTGGTATCGCCTCATGTACCTTGTCATACTGATTATCCTACTCGCGACCACTACGATTTTGATTTGTACCTTTAGTATATGGATTGCCCTCTGGTGACTTCCGGTTTTGGGGAAACTACGGTCTTGTATATGCTTTTGGGAATAAAAATGTGTTAAGGGTGGAATGGGCCATGACTTAACGCTATTTTGATATCTTTATATTACTGATAGACATTATCTACTTATCGTACATTACTACATAGTAGATAGTTTAACGGATCCTTAAAGGATGGTTATTCCAAACATCCTTTGAGTTACTTGTATTTCAATTGCTATTTCACTTGAGTTGGATTTATTAATATGAGAATGTTAATCCTGACTCGAGTGTTTTGTGTTTTGCTTTACGCTCGGGTCAGACTGAGTAGTTCAGCTTTCGAGACTCACCTTTGGAGTTGGAGCTTCACTTGGAGATCCAGCTATCTATCCAGCTTTCAGATATTCGATGATTCCAGTGATGTATTCTGATTTGTATCTGTTACTCTTCCGTTGTATCTAGTTTAACTCTGATGTATCGTATTACTCTTCTGTTGTAAACTCTGATGTATTTTATATATTCATATAGTAGCTTCATGAACTACTATCTCTTTTATTTCCGCTGCACTTATTACTCTGTGTCTGTGATCTGTGATTATTTATTTACTGTATATGTTCAGTTTTTCCAAATTTAAATTAACAACGCGGTATTTTGAGCAATTCAACTCCGGCATGAGTGTCTACCTATACACTTATAATGGATGCGAATGGTCCAAAATTCCGGGTCATTACAGTTGGTATCAGAGCTTTTGGTAGCTCTAGGCAAAACTTAACATATAGGGTAAATGTATTTACAGAATCACCCTCATTCGAGTTTCAATCTCTTCCTTTGACTCAAGTCCTTTGAATTTTGGAACGTTCCCCTCGGTTCCGGAATTCATTCGAGTCCTTCACTAGTCGTCTTCTTTCGATTCTGGAGCATCCCATAACTCCACTTCGAATGATCTTTATAATGAGTCGGCGATCTCGCCAATCTCAAATTTATTTGTAAAGGAGTGAAACTCCTTCACAGTCGCGTCGATTTACCGGAGATTTCTGTATCCTCGGTTTAAGATGCTATCTATCTCCTGCTATACCTGAATTCTATTTCTTGAGATCGAATGTCGATTTACCTCGGAATTCTACACCGATCTTATTTTGAAGTTACGGTCGACCCGGTTAAGGTCGCCCGCGATTTATATAAACTTATCCATCTTTCTATTTCGTTATTTCATCATCTAATCTTTGTTTCGAACTTATCTTCGAATCAAAATTCTCTTTTGGTTTGAGTCCATCAAATTTGAAACCCTATCTTTATTTTGAGAAATCCATTCCTGTATCGTCGAGCAAAGAAATGTATTTCTAAATTTATATTAAAATGTTGTTTTCAAATTTGATAAACAAAATGGTTTTGAATGATTATATTATATATAAATATAAGTTTTCTGAAATAAAATTTTTAATGAATTTGTTGTCTGAAATAATAATATGTGATTTTCATTTATTGTTTTGTAAACCATTGACTATTGCCTAATATAAATGAATGAATTTATAAACTTGGTTATAAATTGATTGGAATTTGAAATTAATTTAATTCAGAAATTTGAGAATTTATTAGTTTCCGGTGATTTCTAACTTTGGTTTTAAATTTTAAAGTATATATTATTGGAAGTATTTTCGGATAGAAATCGTTTCTAAAGAATTTTAAAATGTTGAATCAGTGTTCTTCTCTTTGTCGCTGGAAAATAATTTCGGTGATGGCGGCCGCATCATCGACGTTCATTTTCGAGTTTCGAAGTGGAGAAACCATTCTGTAGCTTTGCTATGGTTTTTGTTTTCAAAAAATATATTTTGATTTGAATTTTTAGTATATTTTGATTTACATATATATAGGTATCTTATTTTAAAAAAAAAAATTTAATTTGATTTGATATAAACATATTATATATATCTCTAAATTGTTTAAAGTTAATCGGAAATCTAATTCTTAAATTTTGTTAGAGGATGATTTTAATTATAAATAAAACCAAAATTTGGAATAAATATTTAAACTTGAATAATTGAATGGGGAAAATTTTATTTGTATATTGTTCAACTACATTCTAATGCAACTTACCTAAATAATTCAGAAGTGGAATATGTAATTGGATAATATATAAGATAAATTGAATTGATAAATAAAATTTGAGTGTTTATAATAAATGTTATACACTGAATTTTGATTATAAAGATGCTAATAGAGTTAGATAGGATAATAAGTAAACTCAGTTAATAATGAACTAAATTTGTTTTGAAAGATTTAATAAATTTGTTTTGAAAGAATTAATAAATTGAAATTTGATCAACCTATGAAAATACCTTGAATTTAAAAGAAATTGATAGATGTAAATTAATTTAAATTGAACTTTTATGTCTTAAATTAATTTACATGGGCTAAATATATGTGATTAGATATATTAAGTAGAATAAATTTAACAATAATTTGGAATATAGAGGAATTTAAATTGCTGAAAAAATATGATTATAATAAAAGACTATTCAAATTTATGGTTTTAGAAATTATAAATTGAAGATAATTGGATAATAAGATAATAAATTTAGAAATAGTTGAGATTGATTTTAGTGAAATCAAATGGATTAAATCAATTATTGAATATCAATTAATTTAAAAATTGAATTTATATGGTTTAAATTAATTGTTATTTTGTATTTCAAATCTGTTTTTCTTTCTGGTTGTTTCCATTCTCCTACCTCGTTCCTTTTCGGGGACGAAAAGTTTTGAGTGGGGGAGAGTGTAACGACCCGTAAATTTCAACTGTTTTAATAACGTAATTAGTTGAAATTTTGCGAAATTTTAAACGATAAAATTTTGAAATAAAAATTTAATATTTGGAATACGTCTAGTTAAACATAGCGACTGGTAAATTTTCGTTCAAAAATATGAAAGTTTATTTCGCGCGTAAATTCACTTCAATTTAATCAGTTAAAAAGCGTTGAAAATAAAATGTTTCCGAAACCTAAATATTTTTACATAGAAAAATTCTAAACCATCTTCTGAGCAAGATGTCAGTTTGTCGTTTTTCCAAATTCGAACGTCTTTGGCTCCGTCGATCTTATTTTTTAGTGTTTTTCTTGCATTTTCCGCTATTAGAAAATTCGAATTTTTATAATTCAATCATACTACTGATATCAATATACTGTTTTGATCGTCTTGTCATACTGATCTTAACAGTATATTTGGTTGTATATTTCGGTGTTCGACGCACGGCTAATTGTACGACAAAATAACCTTACCGCTACCATTTTAAAACCGTTTCAGTTTCCTTGTCCTTCTATCATCCACCTTATAATTAATTCAAATAGCTACTATACATTTATATCTCCTGAATTCGGGGGTTTGGCTGTCACAAATTCCCACTACAAGTTATCTATTCTAGTTCGTGTGCTGTGTCCCTTCATATTTTGTGTGCATGCTTTTGGGTGGTGAAAAAAAAACGTACAAAGTATTTATTCAAAGTCTGTTCACATTTTTTTTTGGGAACAGGTTGCATCTTCTCAAAAACTTTAATTTAAATATCTAACTTTATGAATTTGTCTTGGCAACTGTGAAGCGTGGCCTCCTCCTACATTATGCAAACATTCATTTCCTTCCCCTTTCATTTTTTTTGGTCCTTTAGAAAAAAAAAATATAAAGCTTCAAAAAAATTTTTCCCTTGCTAGCAACCGCTCCCGCTCGTTTTCTTCCATCCCTTCGCCGCGCGTCGACCTTCCTTCACCAAAACCATGACCAAGCACAGCTCGACCAACGCGCCTCCGACAACCACGCGCTTCTCACCTCCCTCTACACCGACACCAGCCTTGCACCCACCTAACCGACCTCCCTCTTCGGCCTCTGACTAACTCGAGATTTCTTCACCGCCTCATGCCTCACCACCTCCAACGCAAGCCCATTGACCCGAGCAGCGGCCTCCGCCCATGCTGCTCCTCCACCGTCCGAACATCTTCCTTACCGAACATATTCCTTGCCGAAGCTTTGTGCCCAATTGGCCTCCTCCTTTCATACTTCTGTCAATTGCCGTGCCTCCCCTTCTGTCAGCTCCATCACTTTTCTCACTTGACCGTGTTCCTCCACTACTGGAGCTCAGCCGAGCATGTTTTGGTAAGGTATATATGTTTATACCTTGCTAGTTTGGAAAATTTATATATATATATGTTTAACATATGGTCTGCATATCTTCCAATACCTGCTTGCATTTGAACTATAATTTATATATGCAGACTTTATATGTGATTATGGATGTATGATTCGGCTGACCATATTTAATAAAAAAAAAAAAAATTCAAAGGCTTTTGTTGATATTATTCTAAGCGATATATATTGTTTGCATTCGCCTGTTATAAAATAGGGAAGCATGACATGAATATTTTATTCAATATGTACGGTAATGGTTGATTTAAACAATATGGACTAGATATATATCTTTGAAAGGTTTCTGTAAGTATTAGTGATAGTTTTTTTTTATAAGGGTTTCTGTACGTGTTTTATATTATGGAGATCTTGAAGGAGTTGTCCGTTTTATAAAATACGTGATATGTTCGATCTTTATTTTGTTTTACAAATACTGTTAAAGGGTTGTTTTGGAAATATAAGTTACTTTGACTTTAAGTTATTTGTGTTTAACTTTATTATTGACTTTTAATATATATGTTGGTTAAAACAATGATTTGAAATGTATATAGATTTAGATTATAGGTTTCGTGTGTATATTCCGTGCATTAAATTGTTTGGACAAATGATTTCGCATTTTGATATATATATATATATATAATTTTTCATATAAATTTTAGTTGATATGTATAGCGATTTGAAAATTTTATATATAAAACGTCGTTATAATATGTAAGTATTGGTTTTGCATATATATCATATATCTTTGATTTTTATGAATATGCATACTTTAAGAACGATGATCTTTAATTATAAGTATATATATTTTATTTTTCGACTTTAATTAAATATTGGGTTCATGGAAATAATATCACGATATATATTTATATATATATCATTGTCACTTCTATCGAGTTGATTCTAATTTATTCTCATCAATATCTATATATCAGCTTTGATCGTCGAAATCGTGCCCATCTAACTTTGCTTGGAAATTAGTGCTTGGATCCGTAACACATTTCATTGTCTATCCTCTAGCCTCGAAAGGTGAGCACTCACTCACGATTAACGTTCTTTTATTTATTAAATTTGATTTCAATTGGAACGACAATTGAAATGCTGCTGTTAGTTAATTACACTGTTATATATGCTATTGCCTATATCAGTTCACCTGTGACATCTGACACCATTATCTGTTAATTATTTATGTGATGATAATACAGTTTGGTTGATAATTGATTGATTGTTGATGTTTATATTGGACGTTAAATTGTTAATGTTAAAATGATAAATAGTATGAAATTGAACTTGATATAGGATAATTAAATGATAAATTTGATTAACTGACATTTGTATAATATGACCCCTTTAACTGTTAAATCCATTGACACGTATGATTTGCTTAATTACATTTTGAATCACTGAATGTATGTTGTTAAATTGATGATGTATGAAATTGTAAATAGATGACAAGTGAAAACCTGTAATGTAATAATCTTTAATCTACATGAAATGATAGTGTAGATTCTAGAAATAATTATATTAATTCGTACAAATAACAATGCGAATTAATACGGTTATTTCGGGATTATTTGAATTGATTATTGGATTGATATTGGTTGTTGTTATTGCTTGTTTATTTACTTTGACACCATCCCAGTTATCACACTGCAAGTTCCCTTTGATATGTTTTGATTTTTAATTGAATTGGAATCGGGTTGAAATGATAAATACCCAAATTAAACTTTGACCTTAGATATAGAGAATTAAATAAAAACCCGATTGGTCAATAATTTGATTTGAAATTAAACGAAGATTTTATTTGAATAAAGAATATGGTTTTGAAATGAAGTTGAAATTTGAATTTTTGATGAAAGGAAAATGGTAATATTTAATAATCTGAAACAACAGATTAACAATGTAATCAATGAAAGAATGTTGTTTAATTTGAGAAATGATTGAATTAAGTTTGAAATTATAATTAAGTTTGAAATTATTAAACTTTGAAATTATTTAATAATTAAGTTTTGAATTATTTAATAATGAATTATTAAATGATTAAATTGAATTGAAATTCTTTAATAAGAAAAATTGAACTTTTGAATAAGTGGATTTTACTTCGTAATAATTGAAATTGAGTTTTCTTTATTAAGTAAGTTTTGGAAAATTATTTAAGTAAGTAAATAAGTGAAATTGAATTTCTTCAACAAGAAATAAAATGTGATATTTTTGAAATTAATGTAAGACTTGTAATCTAAAGAATTTGATTTGATGAATATAGTTTAATTCAAAATTGTAAGTTTTGATATAATGGAGTTGAACTTAAGAATTGATTTAATGAATTGAAAATTTAATAGAAATTGTTTTGAATGATAAAGTAACTTAACGAGTATTGAATGGAATCGATAAATGAGTTTAAATTGATTTGAATGTTAAATAAAATTTGTTTAAATGTTTTCAGAATGAAACTTATATGTGAACTTGAATCAATATTTGAATGGTTTTAAATAGATATTGAAATTGAATTATAAGATTTTGAAATGGTAAATTGAAGTTTTGAAACGAAAATTTGGAAATTGTTTTAGAAAGACAAATGAAATGTTGATTTACGAATTCTATTTGAAATTGAAATTGATTTGGTTTTTGAAATATATAAACGACCAATCGGTGTAATAATTACGAAAGTTATTAAAGAGACCGGGATCGGTAATGGATATACTCTCTATCTGAACCGAAACCACTTTAATAACTATACGCGGAGTGTTGATCCAGAACGAAGTGGATGGTTTTGATGAACGCGTTGACTGAAGAAAGAGAACGATTTTGGATGACCCTTGACATGACTAAAACAGGAGCCGCGCCGGGCCATTGAGGATCGCCATCTCTAGCGGACACACATCTTCGATACCATATCTATTACTTTTGTGATTCGATTTGGGTGCACCCCTCGATTTGGGAGTGTTGTTTCGCGGTGTTGGGGTAGTAGCTGCTATGCCCAACATCAGTCCGGATCAGGCAACTACTAGTATCCTAGTTGGTATCGCCTCATGTACCTTGTCATACTGATTATCCTACTCGCGACCACTACGATTTTGATTTGTACCTTTAGTATATGGATTTCCCTCTGGTGACTTCCGGTTTTGGGGAAACTACGGTCTTGTATATGCTTTTGGGAATAAAAATGTGTTAAGGGTGGAATGGGCCATGACTTAACGCTATTTTGATATCTTTATATTACTGATAGACATTATCTACTTATCGTACATTACTACATAGTAGATAGTTTAACGGATCCTTAAAGGATGGTTATTCCAAACATCCTTTGAGTTACTTGTATTTCAATTGCTATTTCACTTGAGTTGGATTTATTAATATGAGAATGTTAATCCTGACTCGAGTGTTTTGTGTTTTGCTTTACGCTCGGGTCAGACTGAGTAGTTCATCTTTCGAGACTCACCTTTGGAGTTGGAGCTTCGCTTGGAGATCCAGCTATCTATCCAGCTTTCAGATATTCGATGATTCCAGTGATGTATTCTGATTTGTATCTGTTACTCTTCCGTTGTATCTAGTTTAACTCTGATGTATCGTATTACTCTTCTGTTGTAAATTCTGATGTATTTTATATATTCATATAGTAGCTTCATGAACTACTATCTCTTTTATTTCCGCTGCACTTATTACTCTGTGTCTGTGATCTGTGATTATTTATTTACTGTATATGTTCAGTTTTTCCAAATTTAAATTAACAACGCGGTATTTTGAGCAATTCAACTCCGGCATGAGTGTCTACCTATACACTTATAATGGATGCGAATGGTCCAAAATTACGGGTCGTTACAACACTATTGTTGTAATAAATGTTTTTCGAGAATGGAAAATGTTTTGTTATGATAAATGATTTCAGAATGCAGAAAAGGATTCATGGATTATAATACTTTTGTTATAATAATTGATTTCGTGAAGTTATTAAGAAAACTTGTTACTTGACTTAACAAGTCTTGATGTTCTTAAATCTTTTGAGGAGTTTTGTTTTAAAGATGATAATAAGTTAATTTATAAATGAAAAGATCTTTAAAAAGAATGTTTTAAAAATAAAGTTAAGTGTAATTGGTTTTGGATTTATTGTAAACAATGTTTTAATGGCATTTGTTTTTTGCCTTTCTTTTAAATACACTTAGAAATATAATTTGCTTTTTAAAAGAATATTTTAAAGAGTGTTTTTAAAGTGTTTTACAAATATTTGATATGTGAAAATCAAGCACAAGTGTGAGTCGAATGGTTTAAAAGTTTGATTTGTTTATAGAAAATATTTAGTCTTACACTTAACACTAAACGTTGAGGGAACTCTTGCTATTCTTAAAGTTAAGAATGTAGGTTTAGTCAAGGTAGGAAGCAACATTGCGCTAACTTGTCCAAATTCATTGTTTTCTTGAGGTAGTACTAGTTTGAGATCGACGAGTTGTAATAAATGTATGAGATTTAATTTTCATATACGATCATTTTTTTATTTCAATAGTTGATTTATTGACCATAGATCCTGGTATCTTCTTTGTGATCATCAATCTAAGATGATTTGTTGTTCGTTGAGGAAAATCTTGTTATTCTTAAGGTTAAGAATGTATGTCGAGTCAAGGAAGGAAGCAACATTTCCGTAACTTGTCCGGCTTCATTATTTTCCCTAGGGTAGTGTTAATTTGAGATCGACGAGTTGTGATAAGTATATAAGATTTTAGTTTCCATATACGATCATTTTTGTTATTCCCGATAGTGATTCATCGACTATCAATTTTGGTATCCTTCTTAGTGCCTCAACAATCTAAGATGATTTGTAGCTCGTTTTGAGCATTTTCATCCAACATCGGAGATGGCTAAAACCAAAAAGTGAGTGAGAGCCAAGCTATGTGGGTCGCACCCTTTAGGTATGCTTACATCTATCTAGAGTGGTTTCGGTTGCATGCATGTAGTGATGTGAAATATTTCGGATTCCTGTGTTTGGAAAGGGTCTAGCTTGGAAGTTCCCGAGAGTGACGCGTGTGCTTTTAGGTATATTTGGTCTAGAGGTATACTTTTGGTGTAGGGGGACGCACCATCCTAGTCATATTGGATGAATTCATTCTACTTGTTCTAATTTGAATCCTGGAGTTGATCCTTTCTTAATTACATCGAGAAGTACCTTGTGCTCTTCTCTATGCTTAATTATTTAGGTCTATTCTTTCAGTTTGGATTTTGATCTTGTTTGTGGTCATCCTTTCTAGTTGGATTATTATTTTGATTTGTTTTCCATTCTTTCATGTATGGAAGTCATTTTTATAAGATAAAACTCGTTCCGTGTTTAGCGGCGTGGTCTCACAGATTTTTATATGTTCACTCTATTTCTTGAGTTTTCTCACACTGGTTTTCTAGACTGATTCGCCAGATGTTATTTTATTATAATACTCTGATCAGATCGAGTTTTCCTCGTTTGTCGTTGGTGGGACATGGAGCTCATGGAGTAGAGCTTCATGTTCACCTACTGTGGTATTTTTATTTTCTATTATATTATTATGTATACCCATCAGCAATTGTAAGGTCGGGAAGTTATAACTTTCCAAGCTAATGAAGTTTGTTTTTAACTCCGATATACCTTGTATCCTAGAGTGACAGTTTTTACTGTCTTTGTTATATTATATGTTATCATTCAACTATGGGGTTTCTTTTTCCCCTATTCTTTTCCTATTTATTTTATCCTAAAAATATCTCTTTCCGTTACTAGGATGCTCGGCATCCTAAAATAGTGGATGCATTAAGTGCCAACTTTCAAGGATCAAAAATGCAGGTTGTTACAAATAAGATTCGGTCACTACAAGAAAACTTATTATTGGTTGCAGTAAATAGTAGCGTTTAATAACTAAGTGTAACCATTGATATACAAAATAAAAATAAAGTAAAATTCAACACTACAAAAGTAGTTTGCCGAATTTTTAGAAGGCGGTGAATTACGCTTTCCTTGATTATTTTCATTCGCTCATATCTTTTATGAAAATCAACCCATACCCTAAAATAAACTCTTCTCAAATACGAAACAAAAATTTATTCTCTCAAAACATGCTTCACTCCTCAGCCTCCACAACATGATTCACTCCTCAACGTCTTATACCACGTTACATCGGTGAGCTTTTTGTAAAGTTATTGATTTTGCAAATTTATTTTAATGAGATTTGAATTCGGAATTCGGAATTCGATTTTGATGCTAATTAGATTTGATTTATTTTTACTTTCTATAAGATTCGATTCAACTTTGCTTGGTATAAAATTGAAATTGAAATTCAGTTCAGTACTTGTTTTCATATTAATTATGATTGATCTGCTATAATGAATTGAAACATTTTTGATGTATTAATTATAGGTTTAATTAATGATGTAAGGAGTAATCAAACTTTGTTGGACAAAGTACGATTGTTAATGAGTAAAGTTGAGTTAACTTTTTTCTATGAGGATGTATACTTAAGAGTAAGTATATATCTTAAAATTTTATTTATCTAAAGCATGGTTTACGAGATCGCATTCATATAAGACCTGAATTGATAAGAAACCTCGATCTTAAATAGCTTAATATGCCTAGTTGTCTAATTTATATTATGAATGCAAGTTTTTTAAACTCAAAAATTAATCAATTTTTTGCAAGTATGACGGCGGTTCATAAAATGTTTTGAATGACTATTATGGCATACTAAGAAAAAATTGTTGTTTCTAGAAACACCATCTTCATGATAAAGGAATTCATTTGAAAATTAGTGGTAGGATAGTGGACTTGTATACGATCCAAAGACTAGAACATAGAAATTGATTGCTTAAGATGAAATAAAATTAACCAAGCTTAAACCGGACGCAACACAATAGAATGACTAATAATAATCCTTGAACACTAAATAGAGACCATTAATTCCCTACCAGTTTTGAAAAAGAGAATTATTAGTATTAACAACTGTTAATATGTAACGACCCAGGATTTTGGTCATTTGAATTTGAAATATTTAGTTTATTTAAATATTTAAAAGTTAATTTTCTAAGTCAAATAGCTTAAATTACAAATATAGTGATATAATGTGAATAAAAATGATTTTGAAAGCTGATTTAAATTCTGCTTAAATAAGAATGAAGATAGTAAACTTTTATATTTGAATTAAAAGTGATTAGAATAATTTTAATAATAATTC
Organism: Allium fistulosum; assembly: GCA_030737815.1. Classification (NCBI taxonomy): domain Eukaryota; kingdom Viridiplantae; phylum Streptophyta; class Magnoliopsida; order Asparagales; family Amaryllidaceae; genus Allium; species Allium fistulosum. The sequence continues at coordinate 137,678,091 of CM060902.1, read as the reverse complement.
ATTTTAATTAACGTGTGAAAATAGCCTTCTGAGGTATTGTCTATGATTTTAACGAAACCAGTGCCATTGGATCCGTAATAGTGAATTATTGTATGTTAACGAATTTTGTGGTTATCGGACGTATCGTTTAGTCATGTGGGCTCGAAATGCATAGAAATTAATTAAAAGGAATTTAAATTAATATAATTTGAATTTGAAAGTTAACTTCTATATATGATGGAATTAGATCCCAATACTAGTTCCATTGTGTACGGAATGGGGTATTTAGTATAAAGCGCCAAGCGACACACCACGTTTGGAGTTTGGAATTTTTAGGGATGAATAGTGTTTGAAAATTTTCTACAGAAGGACCTTAACTCATTCTATTTGCCCAAACCAAATTGGTAAAACCCTATCCGCCATTTCCCAATCTCCACAAACAAACGACCCACGTTCGTCATGTCGATCGAAGAAAATCCTGGCGAAGTTGTCGACTACAAAGTTGTAGAGCAAGGGAAGACGAACCCATCGACCGGTAGGATTGGCATAACATCGATGGCGGCGGCTAGGCAGGGATGAACGGCGCGGCAATTTTGCTCTTTTTCTCGAGCTACGGTCATCGGTTGGAGGTCGGGTTGGTGTGGAGAAGGTCGCCTGGGTTAGACGCGTCAACGGCTTGAACGCGGAAGTCTATGATGATGTGTGTCGGCAGCGGTTAGTAGTGGAGAGTGGCGGCCTGATGGGTTCGATCGATTAGGGTCTTAATCCTAGGGTAATTAACGGCTTAATCTTATTTAATTTGTTAACTGTAAAATTTAATTATTCTCAAACTTTCAGTAATTCGTATCTTGTCCATACGAGGTCGGATTTGGACGTGGTCAGTTGGACTCGTAGTGATGATATCTACGTCATCGAGTTGGATTGGCTTAGAGTGAAGCTTGTTGGAATGCAACGACCAACAAATTTATCACTTTGATAAATTATATTTATTTTTAAATTTATTCAAATAAAAGGTTGATAATAGAAATAATATTGTTTTGGGTGATAATAAATAATAATAAATATTATTTTGAATAGATATTTACAAAAATATTTTCCTCAGGATTTAAATCGATAAAATGATCGAAAAACTGTTTTATCGAAAACCAGCTCTATAATTGTAAAACGTCGCGCGCGGAGCTGGATACATACACTTATTTTTATAACTGAACAAGAATATGAAGTAAAATAATTTATTGTATTTCTGAAAATTATATATATTTATGACATTGTTAGTAATGCCCTTAAATATAATAATTGATTTATTAAATTAAATTGAGATTTAATGATTAATAATTATTCAAATAATGATTTTAAAAAGGTTATAATTCATTTTAAATAAGTTATAAAGTGAAAATAAAACATTTAGAATAATTTTATGAAGATATATATTTGATTTGAAAATATAAGAAAAAAATCGATATCGCTTTATCGGTATAATAACAATTACTGTAAATAATTATTAATACTAATTTATATGGTTTTATAATTCAAATGTGATCATTTTAATTAATTAAAAATGATTATAAATTTATTTTCAAATTATATATATATATATATATGTAATATAGGTGGAAATGTGACTGGGAATCGGTTCTCGATTGGCAACGGTTTACCGAAAGAAAGTTGTTCGGAGTCAATGCAACGTTGTTTATAAGTCATATAAACACATAAATACACACCCTAACATATACGTATATCCATATATGTATACATAACAAATTTATACATTATATATATAAAGTTAAAAATATCTAAGTTAATTTTCATTTACTTAATTTTTAAGTATTCAAAAGTCAACATATGCATGCCTTGAGGTGATAGAAGTGATGTGCACATCGGAATGGGGTTGTGGCCATGTATGTGATGATGGAGGAGGATGATGTAAAGGGTGATGTATGGAAAAATAAATAGCATAATTTTTTTGAAGGTTCTTAGCCCCTAAGGCTTCCAAGGTTATAAATACATGCATATCTTCATTCACATTTTCACACAACTTTCCATCTTCTTCCTCTTCTTTTCAAGCTCTAATGGCCTTCTCCTCTAAATGAAACAATGAGCAAAAGTTATGGCAAAATATTAGCAAATTATATGCACATGTACATGTTATCAAATCCACTTCAAACGAAGACAAATCTCCTCCTCTCCACCTTAAAAGACCACTGCCGCCACCATCCTCCTCAAAAGTCGAGCCTTCCCTTCCCTATAACCAAGTCCGTGAGCTCCTCCTTGCACCCAAAGTCAAGGTCGAGCCATTTAAAGGCAATGGTGATAGTGATCGTGAGCTTAGATTTCGAGATAGCGAAGCTATAGTCATTTTTAGGTTAATCGTTTAACCCAAGGTGATAAACTCCTAAAATATAGTAATATATGCTATTGGATTATATATATATATGGATATATGTATGGATATTATTGTTGATGATGGTTGTTTAATATGAATGTTGAATATATATGCAAGTCACGGTAATACACGTCGATAAGCACAAAGGAAATCACTTTTCTTTATTGAATGAATTGGTGTATATGGAATGTTAAATCTCTTTAAAATGGTTTAAAATTGAGATTGAAATGTTTTATAAACATATAAAGGTGTTTTGGAGAAGTTTGAAAGGTAATTGAAAATTGAGTCAAAAATAGGCGCATCGTATAACGGCGGTTCGTGATTTCGCGCCATAAAAGTCAAACGGGTATATAGAATGGAATTTAGCTCGGAATTCTTTGAGATAAGATTTTTTTGAACTATTATATCCATAGTTTTCAAACAAAGAAAGAAAATCAAGATTTCGATAAGTAGATTTTGAAATACGAGTAAAACAAGTTTTTGGAAAAATCACGGTTTTGCAGTTCGGAATCCATAAAAGGATTTCCCTGAAAATGATATTTTAAAATTGTTTAAAAATATGAAATAAATTCTAAAAATATTTTTAAACGTTTTAAAAGATTTTTGAGTTATAAAAATGAATTTTCAAATGATAAAAAGTTGTTTTGATCAACATAGCCTATAAAGCACTTTCCGCGTCACTTTTTTTCATATGGTTTTAAACGCAGCTATTCTTTTCCAAATCTCTTGTAAATGTTTTCAAATGATTAATAAAGTATTGTAAAGATGATTGGAAGGATTTATGTAATGGTTAAATAAATGTTATATAATATAGAGTCGATAAAATAACTTGACTGCCATATGGGTGATAGAGAGATAGTGTCTAGGCTTGAGTTTGGAAAACCAGTTTCCCGCTCTCCTTGGCTATCCGGACTAGCCCGACTGAAGGAATGGGTCAAAATTTTCCAAAGTATAAAGGATATGATTTTATTAGTATAAATAATTTGGATTTTATTGGGATAATCGTCGTGTACTCGGTGTTAAAGCCCGAAGAGGGAACTCGTACTATTTGTGGAATTTAAAAGGTGATTTCGTCGTTATTCCGCCCATAGTACTTGTTGAATATGGGAATTGATATTGAGTAGAATTTGATGATTTCTATAGATTTTGCTCACTTAATATTTACTGGTTTTGGATTAACATCCTAGATAACATGGTTTTAACTCAATCAAAGTTTTGAGTTTTAAATTAAGGAATTTTTATTAAGATTTAAATGAAATGATTTGGAAATATTTTCCCAAGTGAAAAATGAAATGATTAGGAATTAAAAGGGTTTTAAGTAATCAAAGGACATAATAAGAGAGGTTTAATGATTCTATAATACCGGAAAGAATGTTTTAAAAATATATATCTCTTGAAGTTATTTTTGTAACAAGAAATTAATCAATCGGAGAATAATTCCCTACTCCCCAAACATCTTTTTATCAATGATTGGTTCGAAGGAACCGGGGTCGGATTTGGGTGATTCCTATCTGAAGACCACTTCGAACCAATTTACGTATTCGAAGAGAAGACATGGAGATAATTTGGAAGACGGAATGTAGGGCTGCTTGTCACCAACCCTCGGGGTAAATTTCCCATATCATATTATGTGGTAGTAGTTCTTCATTTACGATCTTCAATGTAAGGACTTCTCACTACTAATCCTAGGGCTAACTCCCGACAGGATGTGGTAGGAGAGTGCCTTCGGTTTGTCCTGTTTCTGGACAACTTGTATAGACGAATGTTTGATGTTGCATTTCTAATTACATAAATTGATCTAAATGAACATATCATCTGTTTAGTGGAAGAGAAGACAACTTCTCTTAGCTTAACACCATTTCCTAAGACATACGAGCTCAAGAGTTATGTGTTTGTAGAAATCAGTTGTGTGATCATGGAATGACAATGTGGCATTCAAAGTGGAATGCACTATTTAAAAGTTAATCGCTACCTCAGACCACACCATCCGGTAATAGCTTAAATAGGGTACGCCGTAAGGCTATGTGGTTCACAACCATTAGGGTACGGTCATCACCTTTCTAGATAACCCTCTATATATCAGGTATGTTGTGTATGCTAGAAGAGCTCTCGGATAGGTCGGTAACGACCAAGGTGATGTCATATTCGGTTTCTATCCAGGCCATGAGTGCTAAATAGGGATAGACCGGTCTTGCCAGATGCGGAGGATTGTTTGTGTATCCTCGGTACATTCCTCTAGAGATGTACTAAACGAAAGGTAGTCCCATACCTGCCATTGTATGGAAATCCATTCTCCGAACGAGCCTTGTAAAAGTTTTGTTCGTAGAGCCTAACATATTCGGAATTTAATATTGGGAGAAATTTCGGCTAAGATTAATAAGTTTACTTGCAAATGTTTTCAAAGGAAGATCATTAAAAATAATATCAAATTATTTCTACATAGAAAATATTTTGGTTATCATAAGGTAAAAACTCGTTCCATGTTAGCGTGGTCTTATGAGATACCCTTTCTTTTCAAAACGGTTATTTTGAATTTCTCACACCAGTCCCATGACTGACCCGGAGTTTATTTTCCTTTCCCTTAAACTTTGGGTGCCCTAATTTTCCCAGCCGGCCTAGTAGTCAGGTTTAGTTTGATGAAATCTGGATGAAGCTCAAAGCATGGAGTTAGAAGATTCTTCTGAAGATTGTTATCCATTTCCACCATACTCTTGTGCTATAGTATTCCGCATTTGTTAGGGCAGATATATATAACTATCCATTTTTAACTCTGATAAATGTATCTAAATTTCCACTGTAAAGATTATATGTTAAAATAATATATGTTATTCCATTCATGTGAGATTCTGTTTCGTCTTTATTTACTTTCTTACCCTTTAGAATCCGCCTCTCCGGCACTTGAATTTGCGGTATGTGAATACCGAAGATGATTAGTGTCGATTTCCGAGAGTCGAAAAAAGGGTCCTCGCATTTAGTATCAGAGCGCATGGTTAAGCAAGAACCTTAGCTTTGGTGTGGTAAAGTCTTATTATAGATAGGGTTAGTAATACCCTAGGATAAGTAACTCATTAGAGATACAGTTAGTAACATCCTAGAATGAGTTTGAGAGTATTATATATGAGCGCGTTTTGTTAATGATATATACAAATGATTTTGGTTTTGAAAATGAAATAATTTTACCTAGGATTATATTTTGAATATAAAGAATATTTTTTTAGTTATTTGATTAATGAAATGATAATACTCAGTTATTATCATTGATTGATTGGTTGTTTAATCTAAAAGTTTAAATACGAATACCTCGTGAATTTGGTTTCACAATTTGACTATGAGGTATTCGATAAATATTAATTTTGGTTTTAGATTAAAGGAATTTATTTAAAATAAAAAATCTTATGAATATGTTTTTTATAAGTAATTTTATAAACTGGATTTATAAAACGTGCTATATAAAGGAATTTTTGAGAATTTAAATTCTAGTATTTTTTAAAGGAATTTCAAATGATTTTTGGAAAAGAAATAATAATGGTATTATTTCTAAAATGGGTTTTTGAAAATGAAAAGCAATCTTATAATTAATTGATTCGAGTGGCTCGAAAGTAATTAAAAATGGACAGGAGATGTGTTCGGATGGTAAACGCTCTTAAGTATTTCACTTCTTGTTAAAGGAATATGCGATAATATTGGCAGTACCCAGTTCCTTGGTACCATTTTTGAGTTACTCGATCTATATAATTTTCTAAAGTTAAAAAGGATAATGTGAATCGGTAATTAATAAATTAATCGGTGGTTGTTAATTTTTATCAAAGTGTATTATCTTAATTAAGCATGAGTATGCTTTGATCTTTAAAATAAATAGTTAAAGTTATTAATGAATGGTTTTGGGTTTGTAATAAACGATGTTTTAGCAACATTCATTTTTAAATCCTTGAATTGCATTTTGAAAAGAAGTCTTATAGATATATTTAGATAATAACAGGTATCAGAATCTTTTAAGAAAAATATAGTAAATGTTAAATGTTTATTTAATAAAAGAAAAGGAGTTCACTAGGACAATGTTTTGTTTTTAATCCCTTTGATTATATTTTAAAGTAAGTAAAACTTATTAAGTAAATTATGAATATACTTAAAACAATTGAATAGGTATATGAATACTTTTATATATTGAAACTGTAAAAGTAAAGGAATAAATATGAATAAAGGAAGTTTTAATTAATAAAAGAGTATTAATTAACAAAGTAAGTTTTAACTAATAAAGAAAGTTTTCGCATTTGATATTGGTTAAAGGAAGTTTATGGTAATTTATCAATTTAATGAATTATTTTGAAAATGAGTTTTTCAAAAACCATTAAGATATATTTAGAGATGTGTTATAATAAAAGGATATTTATCGTTTGAAAAGAAATGTTTTCTTTAAGTAGAAATATTTTGAAATAAAAATGTAAAATAGTTATGTATAAAGAAGTATCTTTATAAAAGTTTGAATAAAGAATGAAAGTTTTATGAAATGTTTTCATAATTTTTTTTGAAAGATTATTAAATTCATATGTAGTATGTAAATTATTTCGTCGCATGATTTAATTTAAGATTCAAGTATGGAACTTTGACGTGTTTGACACTTGTTCGAAAAAGTATTTATCACTCGATTCTTGATGATGAACATTGATGAGGGTTTGTGGTTGGATACTTGAGTTCTCTATCATAGTTGAGTGTTATGCTAGGAACAACTAAAGTTCTGATCAGAAAGCCTTGTCAGAGTCCATACTAAAGGATTTGAGGATCAATACTAGTTCGGAAGTAAAGTTGTGAATTCGAATAGAAGATCGAATCAGATATTGCATACGAATGATCTATATACATCGTACGGGTGTAAGTTTAAAAATAAATATTTTGGGCAAAACCTTTGGGGTTTTGTTTTGGGTAATTTCGAGGACAAAATTCTTTTAAAGGGGAGAGTCTGTAATGACCCACAAATTTATCACTTTGATAAATTATATTTATTTTTATATTTATTCAAATAAAACGTTGATAATACAAATAATATTGTTTTGAGTGATAATAAATAAAAATAAATCTTATTTTGAATAGATATTTACAAAAATATTTTCCTTGGGATTTAAATTGATAAAATGACCGAAAAAATGTTTTTTTAAAAACCAGCTCTATAATTGTAAAACGCCGCGCACGGAGCTGGATACATACACTTATTTTTATAATTGAGCAAGAATATGAAATAAAATAATTTATTATATTTTTGAAAATTAAATATATTTATGACATTGTTAGTAATGCCCTTAAATATAATAATTGATTTATTAAATTAAATTGAGATTTAATGATATAATAATTATTATAATTATTCAAATAATGATTTTAAAAAGGTTATAATTCATTTTAAGTAAGTTATAAAGTGATAATAAATCATTTGTAATAGTTTTATGAAGATATATATTTGATTTGAAATTATAAGAAAAAATTGATATCGCTTTATCGGTATAATAGAAATTACTATAAATAATTATTAATATTAATTTACATGGTTCTGTAATTCAAATGTGATCATTTTAATTAATTAAAAATAACTAGAAATTTATTTTCAAATTTTGTTTACATATATATGCAATTTAATGTATAAGTGAAAATATGACCGGGAATCGGTTCTCCGATTAGCAACGGTTTATCAAATGGAAGTTGTTCGGAGTCAGTGCAATTTTGTATATATGTCATGTACACATATATAACACATAAATACACACCCTAATATTTACATATATCCATATATGTATACATAACACATTTATACATTATATATATATATATATGTATGTATATAAAGTTAAAAATATCTAAGATATTTTTCATTTACTTAATTTTTATGTATTCAAAAGTCAACATATGCATGCCTTGAGGTGATAGAAGTGATGTGCACATGAGGATGGGGTTAAGGTGATAAAGTGATGTGCATGTCAACATATCACCTTTCTAGATTACCCTCTGTATATCGGGTATGTTGTGTATGCTTGTGGCCATGGATAGGTCAGGAACGACCATGCTGATAGGATATTCGGTGCTATCTATTGTGAAGGTAGGCCGTCTCTGTGCTGGTAGAGGTACCTTAGTACATTCTTTTAGAGATGTACTGTCGGAAGGTTATCCCTTGCCTTGTCATTGTATGGAATCCATTCTCCAATACGATCCTTTACGGTTTTAGTTGTAAACCTATTATACTGTCGAATTTAACAAATGTAACAATTCCAGCTATGATCGATATGTATTTGTATCCTAGACACTATTATAATATCAGAGGATTTGATATGAAGTGTTTTGGTTATCGTAAGGTAAAAATTCATCCGTGTTTATGTGTTGCGTGGTCTTACGAGATACCTTTGTTTCGAAAGGTTTTTATAACTCTAAAATCCAATTGAGATGTGTTTTCTCACGCTGGTTTACCAAACTGATATGGGGGTTATTCCCTTCCAATGCTCATGTCAGACCAAGTACATTTACAGATTCAGTTTGAATGCTTTGGAGCTTCCAAAGACATGCTGGTGGTCTTCAAGTCGTATTCACGTATGTTTGTTTTCCCTACGTTGGTTATTTAAATTATCAGCATTTGTGAGGACAGATTGTTATAACTGTCTAGGTTGATGATTAGTTATTTGTGTAATCTGATTTGATGTATGTATATTACAGTTTCTCTTTCGTAAAAATCATTGATATTATATTATATGTTGTTTCGTTGTGTTGTGAGATTCTGTGTTGTTTGGTTCTCTTTCTCTCTTCTCTCTTCTCTTCTTTCTTCTTTCTTTCCCTTGATTATTCACCTTTTCGTTCAATTCGAGTTGGACGTGTGTGGTTTATTGTCAGCTTAAAATGTACAGAATTGTAGGTCATTACAGTTGGTATCAAAGCTTAGGTTAGCGAACACCTAGGCTTTGGTGGGGTACTCATTAGACATAGGGTCAGTAGCGCCCTAGAATGAGTTTGAGTGTGTGTGTGTGTGTATGAGCGCATATTTGTTAGTGATATAAAATGTTTTACATTTTGTTGGTTGATCCATTGAGTGGCTTATGGATTCCGGTCAATACGAGTAATTAACGTTATTGATAGGGATCTCTAAACACTTGAACATAGCAATTCGAGATAGTATTGTTTTGAAATTGGGTAAATGAAATAATTTTACCTTGATTATATTTCTATAAAAGAATAATTTTTTAGAAATTATTATAGTTATATATGGTATGTTGGTTGTATTTAAGGTATAATGTTAATAAAAGTTGTTTATTATAATCTAAACAAAAGTAAATAGTTGTAAAATGAGTTATATAAGAGAGTGTATTTATAAATGCGAATTATAAAGAATTAATTATAATTAAATAATCAACATTTATGAAATGATATTATATAAGAAGTGAAATTATATAAGTATGACTTATAAATATGATTCATAAATAAAATGGAAATGAAATAGTATGTATAAGTGTATTTATAAATATGGGTTATAAATAAAATTGGATTAGAAACAAGAAATTAAGAATTTAAATCCCGGTGATTTTAAAAATTGCTTTTCAAAGGTTTTGGAAGAAATAATAATAGTATTATTTTGAAAATATTTTGATTAGAAATATTTTAAAATGAAATTTAAAAGAGATAAGAAAGCAGTGAACTCACTTCAGTCGTTGGAAAATAATTCAGGTGAAGACTGTAGCATCATCGGTGTTTATTTTTGAGTTTCTAAGTGACGGATTGCTATCATAGTGATTTGCTACAAAAGTTCATTTTGGGTAAAATAAAATTTTGTTTTGGCAAACAAATATTGTTTTAGATTTCAGAAGTATGATGTGATATACAAAGGAGTTATGTATATATTATTATTTCAAAATGTTATGAAAATTTTGATTTAAGAGTTTTGTGAAAATATAAGAAAATAAGTTTTTGTAATTTATACGTCGAAAAAATAGTAAGTTAAAACAAATTTAAATTTGTTAAATATTCTGGTTAAGTAAGGCAAATTCGAAATTTTATACACTCTTAGGATGTAGAAGAGTGTGAAATGAATATAAATTCAAGTTGTAAAGTGATTATATAACCACAAATTGCAATTATAGAATGTGGATGAACTTAAACAAAGATTTATGAAATTATAAGTGGATAAGTTTATATAACTTATAAATTTGAGAAAATGAAAAGTAAAACTAAATTTTAAAAATGGTTAAACATTTTGGTTAACTAAAGAAAATTTGAAATTGAGCTATGAAATGAAACTTAATTTAAGTAAAGTTAAATGAAATTGATTGTGATTTAAAATGAATATGAACTTAAGTTTGGAAGTGAAGTTGTTTTGTAAAAATGTTTATAATAAACTTAAGTAATGATTTTAAGGAATGGTTCCTAAGTGATATTGTATTAAATGAAATATACTAAGAATGAAATGAATGAGAATAAAATGAATGTGAATAAAAAGAATGTGAATAAAAATAATTTGGTATAGTTAAGAAACCAATTGAAATAAATATGTAAGTTGTACGTAGATCATCTTATTCGCATAATTGTTGATCCAGATTCAAGTAAATGATTTTGAGGTGATTTACACCGGTCCTAGTTAGGATTTTTCACTCGATACTTGATGGCGAATACTGAATACGGATTTTTAATATATTTTGAAATTCTCTATCATAGTATATGGCTATGCGAAGAGAATGATGGTTTCTAATCAAGGAACCAGATCGAAGTCGCACTAGAGAAGTCGGGTGAGCGATACTAGTTCGGAAGTGAAATTGTATGATCAAGAGAGTGATCTGATTTGATATTGCATACAGATGGTCTATGGACACCTTATGGGCTTCAATATAATAATATGCTATGATTAGCTAACTTTGTTTACTAGTAATTGTAAACACTAATAAGTAAGGATGCGTGATGGTTTCTTTTGTTGCATATGGTGGTTGTATTAGTCTATGTTATATAGTGATTTTACTTTTCGTATGCTTGTTCTCATTTGTTGCTAAGTGTGTAGTAAGTACCAACGGTGTATGCTTTGTATTTGGAGCTCGCTTTCACATTATATTAATTGTATATGCTTGCTAATATTAAGAAAAGGTACATATCTCGGATTACATATCGCATTTTATGTTTTTCCCTATGAGATGCCTCACCTTGAGATAAGACGTATATTATATATGTATTGTAAATTTTCCGATCAAGCAGCGCAAAGGAGACGCTAGCGAAATTTTCCATAAATTTAAGAAGTTAGAATTTTTTTGAGAATTTAAGAAATTTTGATAACTAAAATTTGATTTTTGTGTTATAATTTGGAATGATATTAGTTGGTATCAGTGAATGAATTTAAAGACCTAGAAAATTTTATAATCTATTTCAGCTAATTGATTTTGGAAAGTTAATGGGCTTTTTGGCATTTTTCTTACCATGACAATTTCGAGGGCGAAATTCTTTTAAGAAGGGAAGTCTGTACCGACCCAGGATTTTGGTCATTTGAATTTGCAATATTTAGTTTATTTTAAATATTGAAAAGTTAGTTTTGTAAGTCAAAGAGCTTAAATTGCAAAGGTAGGGATTTAATGTGAATAAAAATGATTTCAAAAGCTGATTTAAATTCTGTTTAAATAAGAATGAAGATAGTAAACTTTTAAATTTGAATTAAAAGTGATTAGAATGGTTTTAATAATAATTCATTTTAATTAACGTGTGAAAATAGCCTTACTGGGCACTGTCTCGGAGTTTAACGAAGCCATTGCTATTAGATCCGTAATAGTGAATTTGTATGTTAACGAATTTCGTGGCGATCAGACATATCGTTTAGTCGTGCGAGCTCAAAACGCGTAGAAATTAATTAAAGGAATTTAAGTTAATATAATTTGATTTTGAAAGTTAACTTCTGTATATGATGGAATTAGGCCCCGATACTAGTTCCATAGTGTTCGGAATTGGGGCATTTTGTTTAGAACGCCAGGCGGCACGCCTCATTTGGAGCTTGAAATTTTCAGGGATGAATAGTGTTTGAAAATTTTCTATAAAAGTACCTTAACTCATTCTATTTGCCCAAACCAATTCGTGAAACCCTAGCTGCCATCTCCCAATCTCCAAAATAGAACGACCCACGTTTATCACGTCCGTCAGAGCAAATCCAAGCGAAGTTGTCAGCTACAAAGTTGTAGAGCCAAGGAAGACGAACCCATCGACCGGTCGGATTGGCATAACATCGGCGGTGGCGGTGGCTAGGCAAGGATGAATGGCGCAGCAGTTTTGCTCTTTTTCTCAAGCTAAGGTCATCAGTTGGAGGTCGAGTCGGTTGGAAGAAGGTCGCCTGGGTCAGACGCGTCGACAGCTTGAACGCGGCGGTCTTTGATGATGTGCGTCGTCGGCGGTGAGTAATGGAGAGCGGTGGCCTGATGGGTTTGATCGATTAGGGTCTTAATCCTAGGGTAACTAACGACTTAATCTTATTTAATTTGTTAACTATAAAATTTAATTATTCTCAAATGTTCAATAGTTCGTATCTTGTCCATACGACATCGGATTTGGACGTGGTTAGTTGCATTGGACTCATAGCGATGATATCTACGCCGTCTAATTGGATTGTCTTAGAGTGAAGCTTGTAGGAATTTGTATTAAAATCGAACGTCTATTCGATTTTAATTCAAACCGGAACGCTTTGGCGATAACTAGAATTTTGGTGAGTTAAACTCACCTCTTTGACCTATTTATATTTTTTATAAGTGTGGATATTTTTATTGATGCTTGTTTGGATGATTTACTGTTTTATCAATTGGTTTGGATTTATTCACACCCTTGGAGCGGATGGCCTTTTATATACCCACCTAGTAGAGAATGATCTTTTATATGTACCCGCCTAGTAATGGATGACCCTTATTACATGATTATATATTGTATGTAATGCAAAGAGACATGTCGGAGGGATCCAATAGGATTCCTCACTACTGTTGATTTTACTTTTCATATATATTATGATATATGATTTGTTGGATGCCATATTTTATGATATGGACATGATTTTGCCTATTTAGTGCTATAATAGCACTGAGCCTTATTTTTAGTATTTTTGAATACTATAAAGTTATGATTTTGGATCTAAAAAGGATTTCAAAGCGATTTCGAAATTATGTATATTTTAATGATCATTTAGGATTATTAAAAAAGGAGATTTATCTTAAATTAAATAAAGGCATGATTTTTGGAATTTTTTTTTTGGCAAGGCCGACGGGGTTGGATGGACCCCGACCATTTTATTGCCGCACCAATAGAACAAAACACATACAACAGCGAGCAAGAGCTCATGAAAACAGAGAAAAACTAGGTTCCACAAGCATAGAGGAAAACAGATACAAAATTGTAAATAAAAAATAGAACCGAAGTATTCTTATTAAATTTGGAAGGACTGTGTTATCCCTGGGTCGAAGGAGAATTGAAGCATTCCCAGAGTTTGTTTTATTTCATGCAGTACAAATAGCTTGAACATCGAATCACTCTTTGCATTGACAGTGTCAAATACTCTTACATTTCGCTCTCTCCATGTTACCATGATAAAACTCTTCAACACAACACTAAATAGCCTCTTTTCTTCCTGCTTGTACCCTGTAATAGCATGTATTTGCTTCCACTCAATCTGGTTGTCATGCGATACATTATATCTATGAAGCTTTGTCATCACAGTAGTCCACACGATCAAGATTTCAGGGCATTCAAAGAACAAATGTTCAACAGTCTCTGGTTGATCTCTACAGAACGTACAAAATATGTTGACGTTCATTCCCATGCTTGCGAGTTTGAATCTCGTAAGAATAGCACGATTCAACACCTTCCACATCATCAAGTTTTTAACTAATGGTTTTATGAAATGTTTTAAAGTGAAGTTTGTATTTTATTTTAGAGATTTAAAGAGATGGTTGTTTTTGAATAAAAATAGAAAGATTTTGAAATTAATATTTATTAGGTGTTTTATGTAAAATGAGTATATTAAATAAAAGATTTATAAAATGATATTTTATAAATAGATGAGTGATTAATAGAAGTAATAAATAAAGTAATAGATTTATAAACGGAGTTTTATAAATATTATAAATGGATTTGTAATTCATATTTTGTAAATAGATTTATAAATGGGATTTTATAAATAAATAAGATTGATAAAGGAATGGATTTATAAATAGAATTTTATAAATAAAGAGATTTTATAAAGAGAAGTTTTATAAAACAAAAAGGAGATTTATAAGCACAGTTTTATAAATATGGAAATGATTTATGTTGAGATTTGGATATGGATTTTTATAGAGAAAATACATTCACGTTATAAAAGTTGAAATAATCTTTTAAAGGAATGTTTTGAAAGTGATATTTCTCGATGTAGTTAAATGGTTTTAAAAGTTGATTTAAAATGTACTAAGGGATGAGGACATAGATTTCAACATCTACTGTTGTGATAGATGTTTTCGAGAAAGCAAGGAAGGCATAGACTATAACATTATTGTTATAATAAGTGATTTCCGAAAGGAATTGTTTTATATAGTATACGAGATTTATACAAATATAAATAGTTGAATCCCTATACTATTGTTTTGGGTTGTCGTAACGATGTTTTACGCAACATTCGTTTTGACGGAATAATGCGTGTTTTGGAAAATATGAAGCTTTCCTCAAAAGATTTGTAAATATACTTATTACAAACTTAAGTATATTGAGATATTTTCTAAGTGTTGAAAATGAAATGATTTGTGAATATACTTATACCAGTTAGATAAGTATATGGAAATGTTTTATAAGTATCGAAGATTTAAAAATGGTTTTGAGAATATATCCTTTTAAAGTTATTTTGAGATAAATATTTAGAAAGTAATTTAATTAATAAAAGATTAATTAAATAGACTTAGTGACTATGGTACTCTAATCTACTGAGCTTCCTTCTTGGCCGAAGGATAGCAAGTTGAGAGTTGGAAACACGATAAGTCTACGAGACATTGTTTCCATATGAGGTTGATGGCCTCTTATCAATTGTTGGTACAGAGTGACCGAGATTAGATTTATCTAAAAACCACTTCGGGCCAACGTATGTTTTTGAAATTGCAGATTTGTTGAAGATGATGATTTTTGAAGACGGAGATCTTTATGATGTAGGGTTGCTTGCCACTAGCACTACAATTCTATATTTTAATATATATATATATATATATATATATATATATATACGGTGGCAGTAGTGCTTCATTATGAAAATCTTCGATGCAAGGACTGCTCGCTACTAATCCTAGGGTTGATTCCCGATAGGATGTAGTAGAAGAGTGCCTTCAGTTTGTCCTGTTCCTGGATAACTTGTATGGATGAATGTCTAATATTGTATTTCTAAGAACCAAGTACATTGGTTTTTACAAACGTACATCTGTTTGGTGGTGTAGGAGGTAACCCCTCTTGCACTTAACACCCTTCTCTGAGACGTATGAGCTCAGAGGTTTCACTTTTATGGAAATCAATTACTGTGTTGTTTGAAATGACAATGTGGTATTCAAAGTGGGATTTTTTATGTGAAAGGTAATACGTTACCTTAGGCCTCATACATCGGGAATGACAAAAACAAAGTAGATACGGTAGGGCCATGTGGTTCGCTCCCATTAGGATATGGTCATCACCTTTCTAGATTACCCTTAATATATCGGTTATGTTGTGTATGCTTGTTGCCACGGATAGATCATGAACGACCGAGGTGATGGGATATTCGGTACTATCTATGGTAAAGGTTGGTCGGTTCTGTACTGGTAGAGGTTGGAGCCTCGGTACATTCTTCTAGAGATCAACGCCTCCAAAATTGTTTCCTTTGAAATTCCTTCCTTCGAAGTCGAATGGACTCCGAAGATGAAGATGATAAAGATGAGGCCGTCGAAAAGGAGGGAGGAGATAATGATGACGATAATGACGATGATAAAGATGATGAAAACATCAACGGCGAACAAGAATCAGGTGGCAATGGGGGTTGCCGCACTGAAGCTTCTAAGAAAGACGAGGATGATAATACGAAGTCCACTGAATAAGATTCATCTCCTCACGAAGCGATTCCACCCAAGTCTCCTACACCTTCTGGCCCACAAGAAGGGCCTGCTTCTATTGATGCTGAAGTGCCAAAAGAAAGGGAGTAGGCTTCTCGAGCATCAATCCCAGTATCTTAGGTATGGGATTCTTTGTGTAAACTCCTTTCACTTCGAAGAAAATAGTAGTGTAAATCCTTTATTTTGATAAGGAAGAAGTTTGTCCACCCTTATAACACAAAGCTTGAAAGAAAACAAGCGGAGATAAATAGTTTATATAGGGAGTTAGACAAGTAAGTGAAGGAGCATAACATTCTTTCTGATAAATACCGTAGATTCAATAGAAGTGCGTCAGTTTAGCCTCCTTTCAGCACCAAGAAGTTTCCCCACGATTAAGGAGAGCACGCCTCCATTATGATGGTCTTCTTAAAGAAAATCGAGAATTAATCACCCTCTTTTGGATGCTAATCGAGGAGAGAGACATTTTAGTTAATTTCTTATACAAGGCCTATTGTAGACACGTGACTGTTGATTTCTCATATTTAGGTGATTTTAGTGGTGGTTTTCTTAGGTGTTTACATAAAAGGTACTTGGATGAATTCAGATCTGATCCGCATCCCGGAGCATGTTGGAACTTGCCTCGAGTCAGATCAATTCCCCAAGACCTTCCACCTGAAAAACTCAAGTATTATATGGACAAATTTGTTCCAGAATTATTCGCTAAATCAATCTTGTATGAACCGGATGAATGATTGTGAACATGTAATAATATATTGATTTGTAAATATTTGTTTTAGTCTTGCTTTTTATGCTTAGCCACATTTTATTATGTTATTGCAGAGTGACTGTTCCTCAAGCCATCTTGTCTCTAAAGATTACCTAAGTCAATATGTTAAATTGAGAAGATTTTATTTCGAATAGGCACCAATTTTAAAATCTTCAAAATTGGCAAGATATTGTTTTCTTAGAGATTTACAAAGACTTTACATGGAACACCCACATCTTCGCTTTGACTTTCATGGTGAAGAAAAGGGGAAAATACTCAAAAAGATTCGAACATTCCACACTAAACTAATATGTGGACGCGATAGTCCTTCTGTCGGAGAGTGGAACTACAATAAGTATCCACCGGATATTACTCCAGAAGGAGTCAATATTCCTTTTGACTCGACAGTTACCCTTTCCGCTAATTCATTAAATAAAGCTAGAAATATAGTTTCTTAACTTTAGATGTAAAGTAAATATTCAATTGTACTCTTTCAGTTTCATTGTTATCTAAGTTGTAATCATTTATCATGGTAATAAAGAAATTTTTCGTTTTTGTTCTAACTTCATTCTATTTCTTTTTATTCAAATAGGAGTTATAGTTATCAGCAGCACCTCTCTCACTTGACTCAGCGTCTCTCTTTATTAATCTTAATGATAAGCTGTTAACGAAACTTGAAAAGAGTAAACTTTTTGAAGATACCTTACTCGCTCGCTTTCATGGAAATACAAAAGCTTTAAGATGGCACAAAAGATTTTTACTTCAGAAAACTATTGTCAAAAATCTTAAGGATCAAATTACCAGTTTAGAAGCTGATGTCAACAGTAGAAATGAAACGATTTCCACTTTAAAGCATCAAGTTAAGGCGAATCCCTTAGTTGACTTCGATCACAAAATGTCTGAGCTTCTCCAATGGATAAGAGATTTAAAGATGAAATTGAAGGACAGTCAGGCTCAGTGCGAGTCGTTAGAATTTATTAAGGGGGATAATATCTCGAGCATTGATCTACCAGTCTCCCCTACTACTTCATCTAGTGCTAAAGTTACTAGGTCTACTTCCCTTGTAGCTCAGAAATTTCCTACTACAACAAATCCTCCTCTCGGCTTAGATGAGAGGGTTGTGGGCGAGTGGTGTAGGGAACTCAAGTTCAAAATGATGAAATACTTTGACGAACAGTAGAAAGCTAAATATTCGTAGCATATAAACGAATATGCTGCTAAAATTCAGAAACTTGAACGCGAGAATTATCTCTTTTTAAAATGCGTTGCTGAATTAGAAAGGGAAAACAAGACCCTTAGAGGCGCAAACGAAGCTTTCAATCACGCTTTGAAGACTAATATCGACGTGATTGATGATGCAAACAAGATAAGGAAGAATGAGAAGAAACTTAAAGAATTTCTTTGTATCGCCATCCGTCACACCATAGACCCTTTGATTGCTGAGAACATGAACAAGGCTGCTCAAGACTTATGAAGAATTCATACTATAAGAAATGTATATATTTGTTGTATACACTTGTAACTAATTTCACTAGTTGTGTAAATCATGTAAATTTTGTAAATATCACCTGATTTGTGATTCTCTCCTATAATGTTATCTCTAAAATATTTGTTCGATAGCTTATACCACAATGTCTGTATTTGCTGAATCCTTCATTTTTCTGTATTGTTCTAATTTCCCTGAAAAGTATTAAGCAAACAATATTTCCAATTGTTAGATTGAAATTGATATAAAAGTCAATCTATATCATTTACGTAGGTTACAAATCATTATGTCAATCATATGGTAATAAACTAAAAGTAATTATAGTTGGTTAAATGTCTGAAACCCATCTCCGATCATAATTAGAAATAATGAAGACTTCAACTTTAACCCATATTGTTGGAATATCCGAAACCTGTTGGTAGGAAATATTTTCCTCAATTAGGGGTATAAATGTCTTTGGAGATCCATCCTCTGGAAATAATCAATAGAGAGCTTAATATGATCGAGTAATAGAAATCTAGAAATCTTTATCTGGAAATTTATAGTAGAAATCCCATGACCCATACTCATGTACTAATGAATAAAATATGAAAGTTTAGAAACCCGAAACCCAAATTCGACTATTAGTGGTTGATATTAGAGATTAAGAAACTTGAAACTCAGATTCAATTATTTTGTAGATGATGACCGAAAACCCATAATAATAATCTTTTGATAGAAGCCTTCAGCCCAGATTCGGGCATTAATCGTAGATAATCAAGAATCCATAATAGAAATCTCAAACCCGTATTAGGGCATTAAAGTGAGGTTAAGTAATAGTCACGGAACCTAGATTTGGGTATGATAAAGACTTTAAGTGCTTGATAAAGAGTCGGAACCCTGATTCGGGTACTAATAGATAAAATTCAGAAACAAGAATCCCGAAACCCAGATTCGGGTATTAATAAGAGGAGTTCTTATACTCCTTAGATTCTGTCTTCTTTGTCATATATAAAACCTTTAGGCCTTGTATGTTGTTGCAGTTTGGTTGGCTGCTTCTCGAGCTAGGGCGTCTTTGTCCATCATTTGATACGCCACTTTTCGGGCATGGACATCTTAGTCTGCTATAGATATGCCGCTTTCTCAGGCTTGGACATCTTAGTCCATTGTAGATATGTCGCTTTCTCGAGCTTGCAATTCTTAGTCCCTTGTAGATATGTTGCTTTATCGGGCTTGGACATCTTAGTCCCTTGTAGATATGTCGCTTTCTCGGGCTTGGACATCTTAGTCCATTATTGTCTGGTGCTCTTGGTTAGCTCATTCTTAGAAGCTGGAACCAAGGACTTACCCAACCTCCCTCCAGGAGGTGCCTTGACCTGACCAGAGGCACGGCCAAGGGCTTGTCGGTGCTTTAACCTAGCCATAGCATGGTGCGGATAAAGGCTTACTCTGACCTCCCTCCAGGAGGCGCCTTGCCCTAGCCATAGCGTGGCGCGGACATGGGCTTGTTCGGTACTTTAACTTGGCCATAGCATGGCATGGATAAAGGCTTACTTCGTCCTCCCTCCAAGAGGCGCCTTGACCTGACCAGAGGCACGGCCAAGGGCTTGTCCAGTGCTTTAACCTGGCCATAGCATGGCATGGTTAAATACTTACTTCGACCTCCCTCCAGGAGGCGCTCTGCCCTGGCCAACTCGGCGCCGACATAGGCTTTGACCGTTAAAGGTAGTGTCCAAATGCAAGGATTATTTCACTCCCAACCATGTAGATCTTCTTTAGAGAAGTAGCACGTTATTGATCTCATTCAATTTTTCTTTACAAACTCGTTAATTTTTCCTTGACAAAAAAAGCTGATTATCATTCCTTCCAAGGCTCTACAGTGGTTAGTCTTATGTCCACTCATCATATGGAAATGACAGTAGAATTTCCCCAAATTTCTTTCATATTTTGGCTTCTTTTTCTTCGATGGCCAATAATTGAGCTCATCCTTTATTAGCAAGTAGACATTCTCTATGGATGTTTTTAGATTGCACTCTTTGGGAAGTCTTGACTTGAAGCTTGTTTCTCGAGGATGGCCTCTAAATCTCTTATTACTTGGCACTTGAGTTTCCCCTTCAACAACTGGTTTTCTCTTTAAAACTCTTTGGGGTTCCGATGCAGGTATTGTCCCACTTGTGACTTGACCCCATTTGTGTGCAAAGGCGTTGTAATATGTCATTATTACTTCTTCAAAGATTAAGCCTTTGGTATAGTGTTGAATTGTCTTTCTCATTTGGTCAAATAAATTGTCACTTTCCTTTTTCTTTTCCCCTAAAGCAAAGATTGGGGTAGGACCAACATGAAAAGGGTTTAAACTCCATTTGAGTGGAGTATAGGCTTCAACTTTCTTTTCCCTTATGATTCTTAAAGCCTTCATCCTTAACAGTTCTTCTTCTTGGAGATTTCTATCATTAGCTATCTCTTGGGAGAATCCAATTAAGTTTGGTTCCGAGGATCCTTGCTCGAATCTTTTGATTCTACTGGCCATGATGAAGTAAGACCTTGAGTGAGAGAGTTTGGAAATAATTGGGTTAAAGGAATGTGGTGTTGGGTGTTCAACAGAGGCGAAGGTTAAGGCCCTCCTTCTAGCGCCAAAATGTTAACAAGAAATCTTGTAAACACCCCAAAGTTGTCTTTAGGACGTGGTTAGTCCTTTTTGATCACTTTTGGTTAAGTAGAAGTAGGTAAGGTGTAGATAATCCTTTTAATTCCCCCTTTAGAATAGGTTGATGTAGTGGGAACTTTCTCGGATCAACCTTTCGACTCAGTCGAAATGATTAATTTCCTTTCTTATTAGCCTTTCGTGCTTTCTAAGCTAGTGTGGTTACCCTTCGAAAGCCGTCCTTTCGAATTGGTTGTGCAACACAGAAGGATAACTCTAAGAATCCGAGATTAAGGTTAGATTGGTAGGTTTTGTCCCTGTTGAAAGCTAGGTTGTTTAGTGGTTAAGGCTTGGTTCAGGGATCTAAGATAAGCTGGGTTTAAGGTTTCAACCTTATCGAAAGCTAGGATTAAGATATGCAATGGTTAGGAGTTAAGACTTAGATTATCTGGAAATGTAATGGTTTTGACCTAGTTGAAAGTAAAAGTCCAGTAGAAGGTAGCCTGGAGTCTATAACTGGAGTTAATTGAATACACAAGGGTTTCGATTAAGTCGGAAGAGACCTTTCGACGTGGTCGATACCAAGAAAAACACGATTATTTCTGATAATAAAGCTTTGAAATAATTAAGTAATAAAAAATACAGAGGTCTTCCCCTTTCTCAGCTCAAAGAGGTCTTTATTGCTCAATTTCCCCAATCAATTTACGAATTAGGGTTTACATCTTTTAGAATTAAGACAATACAAGTGTAGAATGACTGAGTCCGGATCCCAAACCCAGACCCATTGGGTCTTATTTATAAATACGGGTCAGCATCTTTCGACCCCAATTCTGTCGATCCAGTCGAAAGGTGGCTGTCGTGTTGTCTTTAGAATGCTTCCACCTTTGTTAAATGGGACGGTTGGGCCTTTCTTGCTTTGTAGGAGCTTTCGACTCCGTCGATAGGGTTTATCCAATGATTTCGAAGGTATTGCAATACTTATGGTTTCGACTGTGTTAGTCGCTTTTGAACTTCTGCTTGTGACTTGATGCGGTACCTTCTTGGATAATAATGGCTTCCACCGGTTCGAAAGGCTTGGTTTGGCTTTCGAAAGGGTTGCTCTGGCCAATGCATGTTTCTGAGTGGTTTGAGTGAAGGCGAAACCTTTGGTTTCGAAAGGTTTGGCATGTATATGAAGGGTGTCCTTCTTTATCTTCGAAAGGTGTTGCTTTAACTCATTTGAAAGGTCTTCATGCATGTGGAGTCATCTGCTTCGAAAGGTGGACACTGAAGCGGAAGGGTGCTTTCGACCCTTTCGACCCCTTCGAAAGGTTGTGAAACTTCTATACTTTGGCTATAGCATCTCTTCAACTCCTTCAAAAGGACTTACTAGAGCTTCTTCTTCTTGTTCTTCCTTCGTCTTCTGTTCAAAGTGGTTTCGACAAGGTCGAAAGGAATTTTGGTAGTAACACATACTACTAACTAAGGTGACATATGAACGTCATTATTTGAATTATTCAAATATTAGTCGCTGGCCGAATTCAAACATGTAAGTCGCACAACTAAATCTATTCAGTCTCTAAAGTACCAACTAGTTTAATTAGTTTATTATTGTTTTAAATTGATTAAATTAACTAATATTTAAAGAAATGTTAATTATGCATGTATTTAGTATTTGGGTGCTTATAGTAAGTGGGGTTGCTCTTAGAATTGTTCTAGGTGCTTTTAGTAATTACTCATGTGTGTGTATAATTGTTATGTGTACATACATTGATATATTATGTCTGTTTGTATTTAGTTAGTTAAATAACAAACAAATAATTGAAAAATAATGTGGATTGCAACAGCGTCATAGTCAGGCCGACCATAACTTCGTAGTGAGGTGGAATTTGAATTGGTATGAGTAGACGAAGGATGAGTTGGTAGATATTTGTTCAAATATCTCCTTATCTACCTCTATAATAATAATGCAATTCATGCACTTTGAAGGAAAATCTCATCTTCTACCTTGGTGGCCTATCCTTGAATACCATAGATGTGCTTCCCTTTTGTCCTTCCTAAATACAAATAACTAAAATCCAATGTGATTATATGTTGAAGGTTGCAACTTCAGGTAGAGATCTAGGAGATTTAGGAGACTGTTTAGATTGAGTTGTGTCAATCATGTTACATCTTGTTCAGGTATTATTTATTGTTTATAAATTATTGTGTTTCCCATATCACCATTTATATATATATATATATATATCAATAATTTCTTATTGGTATTTAATAATAATTAACAATTCTACATT
The DNA here is from genome assembly GCA_030737815.1 of Allium fistulosum. NCBI lineage: Eukaryota > Viridiplantae > Streptophyta > Magnoliopsida > Asparagales > Amaryllidaceae > Allium > Allium fistulosum. The sequence goes on along the minus strand of CM060902.1, from coordinate 137,654,533 downwards.
TAATTGCATGTTTTAACAATATAATGCAATGGAACAAATTATAAAATATGTTAAATACAAAAAATTGTTTTCGACCATGATAAATTTTATAATGTTAATAAATATTATATACTTTTAATAATTTTTTTAGATTATTGATTAATTTTTATCATTTATCTAAAGGCAAGGATCGGCTACACCTCAATTTGGCTACACCTCATTTTCCCCCTGATTTCCACCACAAGTTTTGATTTAAATAATAATACTTTCTCTCCCTTCCACTACACTATGGAAAGTATTATTATTTAAACTGGAACTTGTTGTGGAAATCAGAGGGGAAATGAGATGTTGCTAATCCTTGCCCTGTAAATAATATAGTATATTAATTTCAAGTTAAAAATTAAGATATATATATATATATTAAATAAAATAAAATTTATTCTCAGGCTTTTTTTCTATCAAAAAAATAGTCGAAAAGATTTAACACATATTTATAAAATAATAAAATATATTCGTTTAAATTTAAAATCAATATATATAATAATAATTTATTACTCACGGCCATATTTATTTATTAAAAAACATTTTAGCTGAAAGATATTTTGAATATATTTGTGTGTGCGTGTGTATTTAAATAATAATAGTATATATTAAATATGATTTGTTATAAAATATCAATTTTAAATTATATATATAGTTACAACAATATATGTATATAATTTTAGTGTATATATACACATGAAATTAAGAATTAGTCAGCCTAGAAGATTTTATAAATTTCGAATTTTCTTTTGACTTAGATTTGACATTTAAACTTGATTATACTTTTACCTAGTCAAAACCAAGATATTTTATTATTTTAATTTTGAATTTGAAATGTTTTTTATTTAGTCAAATTTCAAAAGATATTTAATAAAGTGAAATTTATTATTTCATTAAATATATAATGTTTGAAATATATGTATGTGTATATGTATATTAAATAATGCAGTTAATATATAAATGCTCAGTATATACATAATAGATATAAATCTCAATATCTACACACGAATATAATTAACTATGTTTATACCTTTTATGTTACATATTACATATATTTGTCATGACACCTATGTCTGAATATATTATATATATTCATAATTATACACCAATTATGTTAAGTTAATATTGATTAATTAAATGAAAAATAAAATAATCAAAATAAATATGATTTTATTAAATAATTAAATTGGATCTAATGTAAATTACATATGCCCATAAGATCCAATTAAGGAATTTTCTTTAACATTTATATATTTCATCCGCTTCAAACCAGACCAGTTCCTACAATAATAACTAAAGTCAAATAAGGAACCTAATTGTGACGATGTTACACAGCTCGTTCGACTTGAGAATACTGTGGAACATCGATGTAAACAATTCATTTTTATTATAGTTAAATCATAGCAATGCGACCGTTGAAGGATTATAGTTGGGTCTTAGTTGAAACGTAGGAAGTGTTATCCCGCCTTTTGGCAAGGCTGTGACACCAAAAAGTTGACTGGAAAACTAAAGACAGTTCGTCATAAAAGTTCGTTATACACTGTTTCACCATGGATATCGATGAATTTTGTCCGAGCCCGGATCAGGCTACAATTGATAGGATATGGCAAGAAAAGCCATGAAAGCCGGCATTTCAAATTTCAGGTTAATCAGAGTTCGTATGAATGAGATATGATCGATATGAGTTAGGGAAGGTGTGATGTTCGAATCCATCGGAGAACCACTGTTCGAACCCATCGGCTTTGTAACGATCCATGTGCACGGTTTGAATCCATCCGTTCGTATCCATCCGTTCGTATCCATCACCAAACCTTGGTTCGTATCCATTGGCTTCGTATCCATCGGAATGGCCAGGCCTTCGTATCCATTAACTTCGTATCGGTTGACCAATGATTAGTTCGAATCAATGAACGAGGCGTTCATTTGAATCCATCAGGCAGCTTCAGTTCGTATCCATCACAATCGTGTCCATTGAATGGAGACATCACCATCGATACGAGCTAAGCTGCCTATCTCGATTCGAACTAGACGTTGAAAGCTGATACGAGATGCACGAAGTTGATTGATTCAAACTGGATAATAGTACTCGATACAAACGAGGCGAAGTTTGTGGATACGAATCGGTCAATGCGCCACTAAAATCGGATCGATCCAGGCAACTCGCTCCACGTCACCACGCGCACGCGCTTCCGATCGATGCGAAAGCCATCGATACGAAACCATGGATTCGAACAGGGCAGCGCACACGGAACTTTAACCTCGTATCGATCATATCTCACAAATATCTGGTCCAAATGCTATGAAATTTTCACAGAAGCTTGCACACAAGGTAAAGAATGTTCCTGTCAAGTTTCAGCTCGATTGGACTAATACTTGATGGATATGAAATCAATTCGTATCGATCACAGATCAATTCGAAACTTGGTGGGACCGGTCGCGTGGGCCCACTCACGTGCCAGAAGAAGTCTCCCAAAGTTTGAGCTCGATCTCAGCCTCCTATGCCTATAAATAGCCCCCTGAAGCCTACAGAAAGGGGATCTTTTTCGACTTTGGCACGTCGAGATTCTGCCAAATTCAATTCTACACTTCAATACCATTGTTGTATTCAAACTTCAGAGCTATTATCAACTATAACCTGCTGTAACTGATTGAGATCATCAAGTGAATCAATAAAGTCATCAACTTCAGAGTGGACGTAGGCAAGATCGCCGAACCACTATAAATCCTGTGTTATTTACTATTTCTATTGAATTTCCTGAGTGATTTGCATACTTATTTCTCCACATATTTGATATCTGTGATCTGTAATTGCGAACTGGTGCTTTCAACGGCTATCGGGTGTTTGTGACCAATTTTGGTGCAAACATTTTGGTCCTTTCACTGAGAACGCTAATTCAGGAGTTCTATCATTTGAAAGTTGAATCAGAAGGCTAAGAGATTTAGATCCGAAGAATCATGATAAGACAAACAAGTAGAAGGCAGAGACCAGAGCAAAGTCAGCACGAAGGGAGTCAAGAGGCTTCCTCAGGGGCAAACCAAGCATCGATCTTCATCACCAGGGATGAGATGGAGACAATGATGAAGAGACATGAGGGAATGATCCAGAATTTGCTTCAACAGATTGGACAACTTGGAGCGAAAAATCAAGGAGCAACCAGAATCCAGAACGGAGCAGGACCATCTGGCGCAGCGCCGGAGCTGGGGGGCACACACTTAGAGCATGTTGATCCAATCCCGGGAAGGGATTCAGGGACATCCGAGCAACCTGGTGGCAATAGAGGGATGAACGCTCAGCCAGGGGGGCAGAACGAAGGTAACACTCAAAGATCACAGCCTGACGACAACGATAGATTGGCAGAGATGGTCAGACGGGCCATGAGAGGCGGACTAGTCAATAGAGATCTGGAGGATGTACATAGGAGTCCCTTTACTCCTACGATCAGACAGGCCAGGAATCCACCAAACTTCAAGCTACCATCGGTGGAAATGTATGATGGGCGGACGGATCCAGCGGTCCATCTAACGAAGTATATGAGGCACATGGAATTGCTGGGGGCATCACAGGAAGTCATGGCCCGGTGCTTTCCATTGTATTTGACGGACATTGTAGCGCTATGGTTTAGACAACTGGAAACTGGCTCCATTGGGACTTGGACAGATTTGACAGAAAGGTTTATGAGATAATTCAAGGTTCATATTTCGAGACCCAAGAACGTGATGAGTTTGGCGACTCTAAAACAAAAGGCCGGGGAATCTTTGAGGAGTTTTCTGACGCGATTTAATGCGGCAGCAGCATCAGTGGATTGACCAGATCCATCTATGGTCATGATGGCAGTTGTATCTGGAATATCTGATGGCACGAAGTTCAAGAATTCACTAACTAAGGATCCACCTACGGACCTGGGAGAGTTTTATCATGAAGCCGAAAAGTTTTTGCGATTAGAGGATGCTCGTACGGAGAGAGAAGAGGAAATCGATGTTTACACAGTTAGAGGCGGTAATTCACCTGGAAAAGGTGCAGAGACTGGTAAAGGGAAGCGAAAGGCTGAAGAAAATGATGACAGGTCAAAGCGGCAACGGAGGGAGCCACGATTTACCGCCTATTCAGAACTGAACGAGGGTTTGGAGCGAATCTACCAAGACACCCGAGAGCAAGTTGCCTATCGTAGACCAATGCGACGGGATCCGACTACCGACGAGAGAAAGTCAGACAAATATTGCTTATTCCACGAGCCGAACGGTCATAGCACAAATGACTATAGACACCTAAAGGATGAGGTAGAAGGGCATATCAGGAACGGTAGGCTACTTTAGTATCTGAGAAGGCGAGCTCCAATGGTGGAACCTGAGCGACCACCATCTATATCAGCTAGGGGTGACCCTGAACCGGGACACCGTATGATTATCAATTGATTGAAATAGCGATGAATAAGTCGTAAACTTCTCACTAACATGGTTAAATCATTTACACATGTGGGAGATCGCGAACGATCCACAGACATGCTCTGAATGACCATTGACCATATCGTAATGAGAGTTTACACTTTGACATCCTTGCTTTGCTATTGTTTTGTTTTGATTCGAACGTTTGGACTTAGTTTGTTTGGACATTTCTGTTATGGAATTCATGTAAACATTAATTTGATATTTGCAATTCTGTAGAAGAAGTTACTCGCGTATGCTTCGGATCGCGAACGATCCACAAGCACACCTTGTATGGCGACGAACCGCCACGATCGCTGATTCAGAAATTCACCCGAATGTGAACCTGGTATTGATAATACTAAGTCCTCCCCCCCCGGGCACACCATTAGCCTCGAACGGCACCCGACCTTGAACGGTCACCATTAGCCTCGAACGGTAACAGTTCATCTAGTATAACATTCGATCGCGAACGATCACACTCTGCCTCGTGCGGCACCCGACCACGAACGGTCACAATTCACCCAGTATGACATTCGATCGCGAACGATCACATTCTGCCTTGTGCGGCATCCGATCGCGAACGATCACATTTTATCTCGTGCACCATACGACCACGAACGGTCAAAATCCATCATAATTCATCTAGAACGACATCCGATCGCGAATGGTTACAACTCGTTTGGAACGACATCCGACCGCGAACGGTCCCATTTCTTTATTTGCCGCGAACGGCATCCGACCGCGAACGGTCCCATTTCTTTATTTGCCGGGAACGGTATCCGACCGCGAATGGTCCCCTTCCTTTATTTGCCGCGGACCGCATCCGACTGCGAACGGTCCCATTTCGTTATTTGCCGCGAACGGCATCGGACCTCGAACAGTCCCATATTACCTCAAATGACATATGGTCGCGAACGATCGTCATTCGTGGTCAGGAAAGACTATCAAGTTCTTTACAGGTCGATGATAGGATATGAACATCCAGCTTATGGAAATACAAAACACACCTTCCTGTCGCAAGGCACGTTTTGGGGGGCAAATGTTATCCCACCTTTTGGCAAGGCCGTGACACCAAAAAGTTGACTGGAAAACTAAAGACAGTTCGTCGTAAAAGTTTGTTATACACTGTTTCACCATGGATATCGATGAATTTTGTCCGAGCCCGGATCAGGCTATAATTGATAGGACACGGCAAGCAAAGCCATGAAAGCTGGCGTTTCAAATTTCAGGTTAATCGGAGTTCGTATGAATGAGATATGATCGATATGAGTTAGGGAAGGTGTGATGTTCGAATCCATCGGAGAACCACTGTTCGAACCCATCGGCTTCGTAACGATCCATGTGCACGGTTCGAATCCATCCGTTTGTATCCATCACCAAACCTTGGTTCGTATCCATTGGCTTCGTATCCATCGGAACGGCCAGGCCTTCGTATCCATGAACTTCGTATCGGTTGACCAATGATTAGTTCGAATCGATGAACGAGGCGTTCATTTGAATCCATCAGGCAGCTTCAGTTCGTATCCATCACAGTCGTGTCCATTGAATGGAGACATCACCATCGATACGAGCTAAGCTGCCTATCTCGATTCGAACTAGACGTTGAAAGCTGATACGAGATGCACGAAGTTGATTGATTCAAACTGGATAACAGTACTCGATACAAACGAGGTGAAGTTTGTGGATACGAATCGGTCAATGCGCCACTAAAATTGGATCGATCCAGGCAACTCGCTCCACGTCACCGCGTGCACGCGCTTCCGATCGATGCGAAAGACATCGATACGAAACCATGGATTCGAACAGGGCAGCGCACATGGAACTTTAACCTCGTATCGATCATATCTCACAAATATCTGGTCCAAATGCTACGAAATTTTCACAGAAGCTTGCACACAAGGTAAAGAATGTTCCTGCCAAGTTTAAGCTCGATTGGACTAATTCTTGATGGATACGAAATCAATTCGTATCGATCACAGATCGAGTCGAAACTTGGTGGGACCGGTCGCGTGGGCCCACTCACGTGCCAGAAGAAGTCTCCGGAAGTTTGAGCTCGATCTCAGCCTCCTACGCCTATAAATAGCCCCCTGAAGCCTACAGAAAGGGGATCTTTTTCGACTTTGGCACGTCCAGACTCTACCAAATTCAATTCTACACTTCAATAACATTGTTGTATTCAAACTTCAGAGCTATTATCAACTATAACCTGCTGTAACTGATTGAGATCATCAAGTGAATCAATAAAGTCATCAACTTTAGAGTGGACGAAGGCAAGATCGCCGAACCACTATAAATCCTGTGTTATTTACTATTTCTATTGAATTTCCTGAGTGATTTGCATACTTATTTCTCCACATATCTGATATCTGTGATCTGTAATTGCGAACTGGTGCTTTCAACGGCTATCGGGTGTTTGTGACCAATTTTGGTGCAAACAGGAAGTGAAATGTTATTCAATATAAAACCCATCTCATTTGTTATGAGAGGTTAGTATCAAGGTCAACTAGGGTCAACTCAAAGTTAAAAGTCTACGGCCGGGGCATATCTGTTAATAATAAATGTTATTGTTAAACCAAGGACTTTGAAGATGGGCTATATATTTGTATATTGGACATTTATGGAGTTTTGACCATGTCCTAACTCGAGATATCAAAAGTGATACAGTGGTGATGAAGAGAACAAGCATATAATATATCATTGCTTAAATATGCTGGTTAAATTAACCTAAGATCATGATCTTACCAAAAGGATCTATTAGCGATAAATTCGACCAAAATGTCACACCATTAGCTAAGGTGACATGTGGATGTTAATATTTGAATTTGTCAATATTAATCGCTGATAAATTCACACATGCGAGTCGCACAACCAAATTTGTGCAGTCTCGAAATATCACCAGATTTAATTAGTTTATAATATGTTATAAATTAAGATATATTAATTATGAGTGCTTTTAATAGTTGGATTGCTATTCGTAATTTTGGTAGCCTTGGAAATTTATAGGTGCCATTAGTAATTATTTGGGTGTATGTATAGGAGTTATATGTGCATGTAGTACGATATCAATACATGTTTAAATGAGTTTAAATATACAAACAAATAACAAATAAATAAGAGAAATGGGGGCGACCACATTATAGAGGTGAAGGGGTTTCATTTGTTTTGAATTTTATAAGTCATTGGTGATAACTAATGTAACGATCCAGAATTTCAGTCATTTGATTTTGAAATATTTAGATTTTAAATATTGAAAGGTTAATTTAATAAGTTAAATAACTTGAATTTCAAATATAGCAATTTATTTGATAATTAAATTGTAAAATTTAACATCTGGAATTGTTTAAATAATGGAGTCTTAGATTTAATTGGAACAAATGGATTTTAGAATGATTGTTTAAATTCAGTTTTTAAATAATAAACGATTAGTGTAAACTTTAATTTATAATTAAAGTGATTAGAACGGTTTTAATAATAATTCATTTTAATTAACGTGTAAAAATAGCCTTCTGGAAAAGGAACGCGAATGAGGGAGGGAAGGTGATTATAGGTTTAAAATTTTATTTAATTAAAGTTGATTATAATTTAATTTATTTCAAACGTTCATTAATTCATATCTAATTCATACGAGCTCCAAATTGAGCGCGACAAGTTTCATTGCAATCGTATCAACGAATACCACATTATGGAGTTGGATCGAATAGATTCATAGCTTATAGGAATTTGGGTTAAAATTGAATGCCTGTTCAATTTTAATTCAAATCGGAAGGCTTTGGTGATTACAGGAATTTTTGTGAGTAAACTCACCTCTCTGGCCTACTTATATCTTTATATAAGTGTGGATAATTTTAATTACGCTGTTTGTTGCTTGTTGGGATGATTACTATATTTATTAGTTGGTTTGGTTTTATTCCCACTCTTAGAGCGGATGAAACATTATACATCATGTATGAGCGGATGACCCTTTGTATACGATCCCGCCTCGAAGCGGTTGATTTATATTATTTGATTACATACTGTATGGATGCAGAGGGATAGGTTGGAGGGATCCAACATGATTCTTCGCACTACTAATTTTACTTTTCATATATTTTGATATATGATGTGTTGGATACCATATTTGATGACATTGATATGATTTCACTTATTTAGTGCTATAGTAGCACTGGGCTATAATTTTAGTATTTTGAAATACTATAAAATAGTGATTTTGAATTGAAAAGATTTTCAAAGTGATTTTTGGAAGTATATATGTTTTAATAATTTTTAAATTATTCAAAGGAATGAATTTATTTTTAAACAAATAAAAAGTATGATTTTTGATGTTATAAAAGTATAGTTTTGTGAAATATTTTTAAACAGAGACTTTTGAATAAGTTTATATAAAGGATTTATAAAAGTGATATTTTATACATAAAGAAATAGAATTAAAATGAAAATTTGTAATATTTGTAAAAGGATATGAAATTTATTTTATAAATGGATTTATAAATGAATTTTATAAATAAATTAGATTTGTAAAGAAATGGATTTATAAGTAGACTTTGATAGTCAAATGAATTTTTATAAAGAATGATTTATGAATAGAATTTTATAAATAAAGAGATTTTATGAAATAGAAGTTTTATAAAATAGAAAGGAGATTTATAAATATAGTTTTATAAATATGGAAACGATTTATGTTGATATTTAAAATGGATTTTTATATAAAGGAAATACATTCAAAATTTTAAGAGTTAAATAATCTTTAAAGGAATGTTTTGAAATTAATATTTTTGATGAAGTTAATGGTTTTTAAAGTGATAATCTTTAAAAGTAAAGTTTTGAAAGTAATAATTTCAAATGGAGTTTAAATGGTTTCGAAAGGTGATTTAAAATGTGTTAAGTATCGAAAATATGGATTTCAACGTTTATTGTTGTAATAGACGTTTTCGGGGAAGTACGGAAGGCATGGACTGTTACATTATTGTTATAGTAAATGATTTTTGAAAGAAAATGTTTTATATAGTATATGAGATTTTTCTATATATATATATATATAGTCGATTAAATCCCTATACTAGTGCTTTGGGGTTGTTGTAACGATATTTTACGCAACATTTGTTTTGATCGAATAAATTGTGTTTTGACCTTCTATTATGAAATACACGAATTGGTTCTTATGATCTTACTAATGGCTTGGTGGTATAGGAAGCATTGCTTCTTATACTTTGCAACTGTTCTAAGGCGCATGAAATCGAGAGTTGTACAATCATAGAAATCTATTTGGCGTGTCTCTAAAATGGTAGTGTTATCAAATATAATTACCGTTGTTATAAGTATATGAGAATGGTTTCCAATATCAAAAGATTGAAATGGTTTTGAGAATATATTGTTTTAAAGATAATTTGAAGTAAATACTTGGAAACTGATTTAATTAATAAAAGATTAATTAAATGGGCCTAGTGGCTACTTATGTGCTAGATATTATTTGTTGTTTTGATAGCTAAATAACCGACTATCAAATTTGGCCATTTTTATTTCCTTGACTTAATATGGGAACTGGTTAGTCATGCACTTAGCACGAAGCCAACTAAGTAGGCTTGATTATCGTTGGGTTAAGAATGTTGGTTTGAGTAGTACGAAGTGTCTATGGTACTTCAATGTACCGGGCTTCCTTCTTGGCCGAAGGATAGCAAGTTGAGAGGTTGAAATGTGATAAGTCTATGAGACTTAGTTTCTGTATGAGGTTGAGGGCCTCTTATCGTTGTTGGTCCGGAGAGACCGGGATCAGATTTGCTTGTGGTCTAGCATCATAGGAGGTTCTCGCTTCTTGTTAGGTAGTGAACGGAAGACTCTTATCCCTACATGTCCCATTTATGGGTTGGTTAGCCAGGTGGGCTTACAGTCGAGAGGTTGACCATAAATGCAAATTCGAGGTACCGGTTGAGCTATGGTTGTTGTATACATTGTCGATGGTTGAAAAGCCTATATCGTCACAACTGGTATTAGACCTTAGGTTGTGCGAACACCTAGGCTTTGGTTGGGTACTCATTATAGATAGGGTTAGTAATACCCTAGAATGAGTTTAAGTGTGTATGTGTATATGAGCACGTATTTGTTAGTGATTATAATAGAAAGTTTTATATTGTGTTAATTTATCTATTGAATGGCTTATGAATTCTAGTCGGTATGTGGGATGCTACGGTATCGATAGGGGTTTCTAAACGCTTGAACAAGGCAAACCGACACAGTATTGTTTTGAGAATTGGTAAATGAAATAATTTTACCTTGATTATATTTTATATGAAAAGGAATAATTTTTCAGAAATTATTATAGTTATATATGGTGTGTTTGGTTATTAGTGAATGATAATATTTGATTATTGACATTTGTTGTTTGTGTTCTAATAAAAGTTGTTATTATTATAATATAAACAAAGATAAACAATTAAGAAATGGTTTTATACAACCAAAGTGAAATTATATATAAGGAAATTTATAAATATGATTTGAAATAAAATGAAATTTTAAATAAATAAAAAGCATTAAACTCAATTCGGTTGTTGGAAACTAATTATGGTGATGACTGCAGCATCATCAGTATTCATTTCCGAGTTTCTAAGTGATGGATTTCTACCATTGGTGTTTTATTTTGATAAAACTAGTTTTGATTTCAAAATTTCAGAGTATGATTTGATATACAAAGGAATTATGTATAGTATAGTTTCAAAATGATTTGAAAATAAAAAATGGGTGTTTAAATTCTGAAAGTTGTTATTTAAGTGTTTTGTTGAAAACATAAGAAACTAAGTTTTATAACTTATAAATTTTGAGAACTAGTATGTTAAAAAAATTAGATTTGTGGAGTATGAATGTTAAGAAAAGTAAATTTGAAAATTGAATTATGAAATGAAATTTAACTTAAGTTAAGCTAAATAAAATGAATTTTGAAATGGAATTTGACTCAAGCAACGTTAAGTGAAATTCAATTTGATTTGTTAATGAAATGAACTAATGAAATAAATTAACGAAATGGATATGAACTTGAGTTATAAAATGAAATTCAAATTAAGTTGTAAAATGAATTGAATATATTTTCGAATGTTGTTTGCTAGAAATAGATATGAATTTAAGTTGTAAAGTAAAAATAAACATAAGTGTTGTATATAAAGTTTATAATGAACTTAAGTAATGGTTTATAAAAGATATTAGTATTGAAAGAAATATACTAAGTAATAAATGAATGTGAATAAAGCAATGTGAATAATGAAAATGAAATGAATGTAAATAAAAAGAATGGGATATAATAAGAAACCAATTAAAATAAATAAGTAAGTTGTACGTATATTATTTTATTCATATAACTATTTTATCCAGATTTGAATATACAATTTCAAGGTGATTTACCCCGATCCGAGTTAGGATATTTCATTTGATTCTCAATGGCGAACACTGGATATGGATTGCTGATTGATTCTAATATTCTCTATCATAGTATATGGCTATGTAAGGAGAATGGCGATTTCTAATCAAGGAACTGGATCTGAGTCCGCACTAGAGTAGTCGTGTGAACGATACTAGTTCGGAAGTGAAATTATGTGATCGAGCGAGCGATTGGGTATAGTTTGCATACGGATGATAAATGTACATCGTACGGGCTTTAATAAATTAAATGTTGACATTGGAAAATACAAACTGATATGATTATGAATTAATTGGATGAATATTAATTGTTTAATGGTTTCTCTTATTACCTTTGTTACATTTGCATATGGTAATTGTATTGGTATATGTTATATATTGATATTACTTTCCCTATATTTGTTCTCATTGGTTGTTGAGTGATTAGCGGGTGCAGATGGCATATGCTTCGCATTTGGAGCTCGCTTTCGCATATATTGATTGTATATGCTTGCTAATATAAGAAAATGTATACATTTCGAATTATATATCATATTTTTATATTTTTTCCCCTACGGAATGCCTCATCCTTGAGGATGAGATGTATATTTGTGATTACATATATATTGTAAATTTTTCCTATCGAACCGCCCAAAGGAGACGCTGGCGAAATTTTTTAAGAATTTGGAAAATAATGTTGATAACTAAAATTTGGATTTTGGTTTTATAACTTGGATTTCTATTAGTTGGGTTTGGAAATTTAAGTATGAATTTAAAGATTTATAAAATGTGATAACAAAGTTTCCACTAATTGATTTCGAAAAGATAAAAGATTTAAAAGAATTTGGTAATCCATTTTAACTATTTGTTTTTGAAAAGTTAATGGGTTTGTGGCATTTCTCTCATCTGCTAATTTCGAGGACGAAATTCTTTTAAGGGGGTGCGAATGTAAAGATCTAGAATTTCAGTCATTTGAATTTGAAATATTCAATTGATTTTAAATATTGAAAGGTTAATTTATTAAGTTAAATAACTTGAATTTCAAATATAGTGATTTATTTGATAATTAAATTGTTAAATTTAACATCTGGAATTTTTTAAATAATGGAATCTTAGATTTAATTTGAATAAATGGACTTCAGAATGATAGTTTAAATTCAATTTTTAAATAATAAATGATTAGTGTAAACTTTAATTTATAAGTAAAGTGATTAGAACAGTTTTAATAATAATTCCTTTTACTTAACATGTGAAAATAGCCTTTTGGGGCACTGTCTCGGATTTCAACGAAACTAGTTTCATGGGATCTGTAATAGTGAATTATTATACGATGTCGAATTTCATGGTGATCAGACATATCGTTTGGTCGTATGAGCTCGAAACGCCTAGAAATTAGTTAAATGAATTTAAACTAATATAATTTGATTTTGAAAGTTAACTTCTGTATATGATGGAATTGGCTCCCGATGCTAGCTCCATTGTGTTTGGAATAGAGGCATAACATATAGAACGCCATGTGGCATGCTTCGTTTGGAGTTCGAAAATTTAACGTGTGAATAGTGCTTCAAAATTTTCTATAAAATGACATCGACTATCTTCATTTGCAAACCCTAAAATATATAACCCTACCCGCCAGTAACTATAAAGTCAAATCCAACAGCCATCATTTCACAATGAGCTAGAGGGCGATCTGACTTTCGACCCCAAAAGAAGAAAGGTGCGCCTCGACCCCAGGAACCCATCGCCACCCTCTAATCATCCATCTGTGGTACCTATGTGGTGCAAAATGAGGATGAACGGAATCATTTGTTTGCGAAATCACAAGGCACTACATACGTTCAGAGCTATGGCATGGGAGAGCTCGGCATCGGGGCTTCACTTGGACGGGACGCAGTGGTGCCTGGGGCCAGGATGGTGGTGCAACGGCAAGTCAAAGTCGAGTTTTCAGGACCTAGAAAACGAACGTGAACGAGGGAGGGAAGGTGATTATAGGTTTAAAATTTTATTTAATTAAAGTTAATTATAATTTAATTTATTTCAAACGTTCATTAATTCATATCTAATTCATATGAGGTCCAAATTGAGCGCGACAAGTTGCGTTGCGATTGTATCAGCGAATACTATGTTATGGAGTTTGATTGATTGTATTTGAAGCTTATAGGAATTTGGGTTAAAGTTGAACGCCTATTCAATTTTAATTCAAACTGGAACGCTTTGGCGATTACTGGAATTTTTATGAGTAAACTCACCTCTCTGGCCCACTTATATCTTTACATAAGTGTGGATATTTTTAATTATGTTTTTGTTGCTTGTTGGGATGATCACTATATTTATTAGTTGGTTTGGTTTTATTCCGGCCCTTGGAGCGAATGAAACATTATACGTATCCGTGTATGAGGGGATGACCCTTTGTATACGATCCCGCCTCGAAGCGGTTGATTTATATTATTTGATTATATACTATATGGATGCAGTGCGATAGGTTTTAGGGATCCAATAGGATTCCTCACACTGTTGATTTTACTTTTCATATATTTGATATATGGTGTGTTGGATGACATATTTGATGACATTGATATGATTTCCCTTATTTAGTGCTATAGTAGCACTAGGCCGTATTTTTAGTATTTTGAAATACTATAAAATAGTGATTTTGAATTGAAAAGGTTTTCAAAGTGATTTTTGAAGTATATATGTTTTAATAATTTTTAAATTATTAAAAGGAATGATTTTATTTTTAAACAAATAAAAAGTATGATTTTTGATGTTATAAAAGTATAGTTCTGTGAAATATTTTTAAATAGAGATTTTTGAATAAGTTTATATAAAGGATTTATAAAAGTGATATTTTATAAATAAAGAAATAGAATTATAATGGGAATTTGTACTGTTAATAAGAAATCTTGTCAACATCCCAAAGCTAAGTTGTTAATAAGAAATTTTGCTATCACCTCAAAGCAAAGTTTTAGAAGTGAACAATCCTTTAGAAACCCCTTACGAATGAGTTAATGAGGATAGAATGTCTTCGAAGGTTGGCCTTGTTAAAGTGTTAATTGTTGATAAGAGGATCAATCAACACTTTGAGACAATATTTAGGAAGAGAATAATTCATTCATAAACGCTTTCGAGTGGGTCGAAAGGGTCATTCGCATCCCCTTTCGAGTGGGTCATAAGGATCATTCTTGTCTCCTTTCGAATGAGTCAAAAGGGTCATTCTGCCTTTAAAAAGGGGAACCCACTTTCAAATGTATAGTTTCTATTGTCATGATAGGAACTCCTTCAAGAGGGGTTATATGTTTAGGAAAAACCAAGCTCCTTTCGAAGATGTCCATACAGCAAATATAACTTAATATTCATACAATCGGCCCCTTTCGAAACCCCTTTCGATCAAGTTGAAAGAGTCCTTATTCTTTTGAGGGGACTCAATGTACAATATATAAGATTTAAATTCAATATGCAATGGAATTAAATCTTGAAAAAATGGAATAAGTTAAATGAACTTATTAATATCAAATTATCATCACCACGTCAATTTAACATTTGATATTACAAAATGTGATGATAATATGATTCGAAATCACAATGTCTAAGTTGATTCCATTGCATTGCATAAGCCAAATAGGGGTTAAGAAAATAAGTGAGCATCATGTGCAATTGTTTATTAGTCAAGCTAATGGTCAAAAATGATCTTCCTCATATTCAAAATCAATATTGGATCCATGCATCCATTCATTTGGATTCATCTAAATTGGATTACAAGTAAGAGAAATTTCCCTAAATTGATTTAGGGTTACAAAAGTTTGATCTTTCTATGAAGTAAGAAAGAGAATTCAAAATTCA
Source organism: Allium fistulosum (assembly GCA_030737815.1). NCBI lineage: Eukaryota > Viridiplantae > Streptophyta > Magnoliopsida > Asparagales > Amaryllidaceae > Allium > Allium fistulosum. Next base: position 137,638,867 of record CM060902.1, on the reverse strand, counting down.
AAATCCGTCCCCAAACTCGGACCCCTAGGGTCATATTCATAGATGTAGTTGACCCACTTCTATATCCATCCTTTCGAAATGGTCGAAAGGTCATTCTCCTAGCCATTCGCATTCATCCTTTCTCCTTCGTCCTTTCGCTTCTATAGTTTTGAAGGCGGCCGCTTTGGTCTCTTATCATGCTTGGGATAACCCTTTCGCCATCATCAATAGTTTACTAGCAAAGGATACTTTTCTCACATTATTAACTTTTGCTTTTGAATATTTCTGGAACCTTTCGACACCTTCGAAGGGTAAGTATCTTTCAGTAGCGAAAGGGCAAATGTTCCCTATCGCATTATTTGGATGTAAGCGGAAGCACCCCTAACTCTTTCTTCTCCTTCGAAACATCCCTTGGTTACTTTCGATTAGTTTCGAAAGGATTGGTAGGTGACGACTGGATCTTTGCGCAAAGTCACTTGGCTTCATGTAGAGTTTTCTTTACGCTTACGGAAGGTTCCAATCATTTCGAAAGGCTTATTCTTGCTTTCGAAAGGTGCACATTGGTAAAATATCTCTAAGTGGAAGATTGACAACGGTGAAACCAAATATTTCGAAGGGTTTGGTTCTTGTGTAAGTGCATGTTGTTCAATACCTTCGAAAGGTGTTTCAAACTCATACTAGGCTCTCTTATAGATGTGGATTCAATTGCGTGGAAAGATCTAGTTGAGGCAGAAGGGTAGCTTTGCTTTCTTTTCTACTCTTTAAGCTTTTGTTTCACTTGACACTTGTAGGTGCATCAAGCACTTGCGACTCCATCCTAATCTCTTCGAAAGCTATCTTATTTCCTTCGAAACACTTTCTTTGAATTATGACAAAACCCTTGTCTTCAATTCTTGTGGAGCTTAACACTTTTATAAGTCTTCTTTCATGCCTTTAATCTTAAGTTAATTTTATGGTTAACATTTTTCCCTACCCATGTATGAAAGAAACTTTTGTTCTTTAGGACAAAAATTTAACAGCTTTCCTTTTGCATTATTCCATCCTTAATAACCTCATTTCCTTGCAAATTTCAAAGTAAATAACATTCTCTATTGTTAGTTCAAATTTATATAAAAAATGCTTAGTAATATAATAGAAGATAACGCTAGTATCTTAAATAATAGAATTCCTGAATTCTAAATCTGGAAACAACGAAGATTAGTTGACCATCATCTGAAGTTAATAAATGATAAGAAATCCCCAGTTGATAATGATTGGAGATTAGAAGCTCTTGTCTGGCAACAATATATGTCCCACCATCCAACTTTGGTAATAACAAATGAAGTTTAGAAACTAAACCCCTATTATATTAATGGAAGACCAGGCATATAGTTTAAATCCAACTTTAATAATTGAAGCTCAAGAGTTTCTTCCGGTAATAACAAGTGTCTGGTAATAATAATCCATAAATTATCATCTGGAAATGTGTCATTGAAAACCATGAATCCTTATTTGGGGGTAAATAATGGGCATTTAGAAACCCCTATTTGAAGTAATAATAATCCTAAAACTAAGATTTAGATGTTGGTAAGTGTTTTTTGAAAGTTAGTAGTAGAAATCCGGTGACCCTGATTCAGGTATTAGTGAGATAGATCCAGAGTTTTAATTGAAGACCATAAGTCCATTGAGATCTCAATATCAACTGCCTTGGAACCCAGATTCGGGCATTAACAAATGAAATAGTAAAAGACTCAAAGCCTAGATTTGAGTATTAATAAAATGGTACCCGGAATTCCATGATAAAGCTCTCAATATTGGAGGTCCTAGATCCCATATTAGGGAATTAATAAGTGAAGTCCAGAAGTTAATAATAAGAGTCCTGAAACCTAGATTCGGGTATTATGAAGACTAGAAATCAATAGTAAAAGACCCGAGACCTAAATTCGAGTATTAATAAGTGAAGTTCCGAAACTAATATTAAGAGACCTGAAACCCAGATTCGGGTATTAATAGGTGAAGTCAAGAAGTCATCTTTTGGAAATCATTCAAAGGTTTGTAGACTCTTATTTGAACCTCCTGTTATGCACCGCTCTTTGGGTTTTCATTCTTTTGTCATGCAACACCCTTTAGGCCTCATATGTTGTCATTGTTTGGTATGCCGCTTATTGGGCTTAGATGTCTTAGTCCATTATTGCTATAGTTTGATATGCCACTTCTTGGACTTGGACATCTTAGTCCGTTATTGTTTGGTGGGCTTGGTTAGCATATCCACAAGCAGGACCTAAGGACTTACCCAACCTCCCTCCAGGAGGCACTTCAGCCAGGCCTTATAGGCAGGACTGAAGGCTTGTACGGTGCCTTGGCCAGGCCATAACATGGCGGGACTAGGGGCTTACTCCGTCCTCCCTCCAGGAGGTGCTCCAGCTAGGCTATAGCGTGGCGGGACTGAGGGCTTATTCGGTGCCTTGGCCAGGCCATAACATGGCGGGACTAAGGGCTTAATTCGTCCTCCCTCCAGGAGGGCTTGATCTGGCCATAGCGCGGCGTGATCAAGGTCTTATCGATGCTTTAACCTGGCCATAGCGTGGCACGGATAAAGGCTTACTCAAACCTCCCTCCAGGAGGCGTTTTGACCTGGCCGTCTTGGCGCGGACAAAGGCTTTTGACTGTTTAAGGTGGTTTCCAAATTAAAGGAGTATTTTACTCCTAACCAAGTAGACTTTTCCCAAAGAAGAGGTCCTTTATTCGTTCATTGTGAGAAAATATGGTCGCAAGTGTTCCGCATTCCACTTTCTAGGAACCGTATTGCCATCTAGTCGACATAACTTGTAAGCTCCAAAAGGAATTACTTTGCATACGATTAGGGGGCCATCCCAATTTGGTCCTAGTGGTCCATCCGCATGATTTCTAGTGTTTTCCATCACCATTCAGAGTATCAAGTCTTCCTCTTGAAATGATCTTGTTTTACTTTTGAGTTGTAGTATTTCAAGATTCTCTTCTGATATTCTACAGTTCGAATTGCTGCTTCATCTCTTAGCTTATGTATTAAATCTAACGATTCCTTCTTCAATTCTTGATTTGGATCAAATGCATATGCTATTCTTCGATGTGAGGGTAACTCAATTTCAATTGGCAACATTACTTCATACCCAATGTTAAAGAATAAGGGGTATGACCCGTTGCACTTCTACTGGATGTTCAATAGGCCCAGAGTACAAGTGGCAATTCTTCTACCCAATTTCCTTTAGCTTTATTCAATCTCTTTTTCAAGATAGTCTTAATAGTCTTATTTTCCGCCTCGATGGCTCCATTAGCCTTTTGATATGCCATGGAAGAAAAGCTTTTGATAATCCCATTCTTATGAAAAAATCGAGAAAACCCTTCACTTTCAAATTGTGTTCGATTATTAGATATAATCTTATAAGGGATCCTGAATCTGGTAATGATGTTTTTAATGACAAATCTAAGCACTTTCCTAGAAATGATTTTGGGGAGTGGTTCTGCTTCTACCCACTTAGTATAGTAGTCAATAGCCACTACAACATGTTTTGCTCCTCCTTTGGAAATTAGCAATGGCCCGATTAAGTCTATTCCACATATATCGAAGGGCCATGGACTAGAGATCGGAGTTGATTGACTTGGTGGTAAACGAGGAATCTTTGGGTATTTCTGGCATCTTTCACATTTCTTTACATATTCAATAGCTTGACCCACCATTCGAGGCCAATAGAAACCTTGTCTCATTATTTTCTTTGCCAACTTTACCCCGTTGGAATGGTCTCCGCAAAATCCTTCATGCGCTTCCACCAATAATTTCTTCCCATCCTCCAAACTTACACATCTTAAGTAAGGTAAGGCATATCCTTTCTTATAAAGAATTCCATGCATCATTGTGAAAGTCGGAGCCTATCGCTTGATTTTCCATGCTTCCATTGTCAGATGGTAATATCCACTTGGTAAGGTATTCGACAATAGGTGACATCCAAGTGTCACTATAACAGTTATTTTCCCTTGGATGATTAAACTCCTTATATGGGATTTCTTCATCAATTTCCCTTTCTTTCTTTCTTGTTCCATAGCTTTGGATCTAGTCAGAACCAGTAATTCCTTCCCTTATTCGGGTATTCCCTCTTCAATGTTAGGATTTGCTTGGTACCCTTCTGCTACAATACGGGTTTCTAGGGCTCCTCTTGAACTAGCCAACTTTGCTAACGAATCTGCCTGAGAGTTTTCTTCCCTTGGGACTAGATGTATAGAAAAATCTTCAAATAAGGTGAGCATTTTCAACACTTTCTTTACATACAATGATAGTTTGGCATCCTTAGTCCGATATATTTGCTTTATCTGATTTACCATTAGCTGAGAATCACTAAAGATTTGAATCCATGGGATTTTAAGTTGCAAGGCCAAAGTCAATCCTGCCACCATTGATTCATATTCTGCCACGTTATTTGTTGCGGAAAACCCTAGCTTCATTGCATAATGCAAGCGATGCCCATCGGGTATGATTATAACGTACCCTGCTCTAACTCCCTGCTCATTTGATGCTCCATCCACAAACAGTTGCCATAAAGGTTTTTGATCCTTCTCTTTCTCTGATTGTTCTTTAACAAAGCTTATACATTCATTGATAAATTCTGCTAAAGCTTGCCCTTCGTTGCTGCTCATGGATGAAATTCAATGTCATACTGACTAAGTTCAATCCCCCATTATACCAGCCTTCTTGAAGTCTCAGGTTTACTAAAAACTTGTTTGAGTGGAAAATTGGTCAATACTCTAATTGGATGCGCCTGAAAGTACGCTCTGAGTTTCTGTGCCATCAGTATCAAACAGTAAGCTAACTTTTCTATAACTGGATACCGAACCTCAGCATCTTTCAATCGTCTGCTTACATAATAAATAGGAAGTTGAGTTCCATTCTCCTCTCTAATCAGCACTGAACTAACCGCATGTTCTGAAACTGCCATATACAAATATAACCTTTCTCCATCCATAGGGCTAGATAATATTAGGGGACTTTCTAAATGATTTTTTAATTCATGGAAGGCTTTCTTACAATCCTCTCCCCATTCAAAATTCTTTCTTTTCTTAACTATATTGAAGAAGGGGATGAATTTATCGGTTGCCTTGGAGATAAATCTGCTTAGGGCAACAACTCTACCATTCAGCTTATTACAACTTTGCTGGTTTTAGGTTCTGCCATGTCTTCGATAGCCTGAATCTGGTCAGGACTGGCTTTGGTTCCTTGTGCGCTAACGATATAGCCTAAGAATTTCCTAGAATGAACTCCAAAAGAACATTTCTGAGGATCCGGTCTCATCTGATACCTTTATATCACTTTGAACATTTCTTCAAGATCTTTAAGGTTATTCTCTGCTTCAGGAGACTTTACCAGCATGTCATCCATATAGACTTCCATATTTCGTCCAATCTGCTCCTTGAACATTCTATTGACTAATCTCTGATAAGTAGCTGCTGCATTCTTCAGCCCGAAAGGCATTTCTTTATAACAGAAGATACCCCAATCGGTAATGAAACTTGTATATTCTTCGTCCGGTTTGAACATGGGTATTTGTTTATATCTTGAATATGCATCCATAAGGGACAATACCTTATGACCACTAGTTGCATCAACTAACTGATCTATTCTAGATAATGGATAACAGTCTTTTGGGTATGCTTTGCTCGGATCCGTATAATTGATACACGTTCTCTATTTGCCATTTTCCTTTTTCACCAACACTGGATTTGCTAGCCATTTTGACTCCATTCTCAAGTAGCCTTTTAACTTCCTCTTTTAGGGCATCAGGTCAAACCTTATCAAACTGCCTCTTCCTTTGTCGAACGGGGGTTACGTTTGGGTTAATATTTAATGCATGACACATAACTGATGGATCAATTTCGATCATATCCGAATGATTCCATATGAATACGTCCTTGTTAACTTTGAGGAATTGAATTAAATCTACTTCAAGTTGTCCTTTGATTCTTTTCCCACTTTAACAATCTTGATCGGATCAACTGGATCTACACATATCTCCTCGAGATCCTTTGTAGGTTTTATCCTTTCCGTTTCCACCCGACAATCTAATTCTGTAACGATCTCGCTTTCCTCTATTAAGTTAGCTTCAGTCTTCTTCCTTTTTCTCCCAAACGAGAAGTACCTTCCAAACACACGTTTATTTATTTTATTAGACTTCATTTTTGTTTCAAATTCTGGATGTAAAAATCTATCATCTAAAGGCTGAAAAATAGTAGAAGAATCTTAATAAGAAGAATACTCCCTCTTATATTGATCAGGCGTTGCAAAGTACATCTCGCAGGAGCTGAATTTTTCTCTACGGATAGCGCCCCAACCCCTCTTAGTTAAGAAATTTACCATTAGATATTTTGGCAAGACAAAAGCGTCCACCTCATCAAGTGTGGGTCGGCCAAAGAAAGTATTGTAGTATGATGGTTGATTGATGGTTACAAAGAGAGTTTCAAAAGTTCTGAAGCATGGCGGTACTCCTATCTGTACTAGCAAATTCACTTGCCTTATTGGAGTTGACCCCTTGTTATTGAACCCAAAGATAGGCTCAAGGCTAGGCTCTAGCTTGTCTTTAGAAATGCCCATTGGATTAAAGGCATGTTTAAAAATAACATTGACTACGCTCCCAATGTCTACAAGGATCTTGGACACTATTGAAAGTCCAATTTGGGCCGTGATCATGAGGGGGTCGTTATGGGGATGATGAATCCCTTTCTTTAGCTCCTAAGGAGTAACAACAAGATTCGACATTGGTGTATTAAGTCGTGGAGTTTTAAGCGGGGGCTCTTCTTGGATGGAGAAGACTCCCTCTCTAACTTCTTTAATGTATCTGCTTCTCGCTCCCTTGCTAGTTCCCACTGGGTGTGGCCCTCCATGGATTACATCAATCCTATTCACAGGCGGACTTAAGCTTAAAGGATCTTCTTCTTCTAAGATGTTGACAGCATTATTAGGAAATTTTTGCGGACCACCACCAGTCTGAGGTTCCTTTTTCTTGTCTTGGTTGAATTCCTTCAAATGCCCTTTACAGATTTGTTTTTGAATAATTCCAGCCATCACTCGACATTCATCGGTTTTATAGACATTCGCTTTATGATAAGCGTAGTACTTGTCCCCCTTTCTCTGCTGGGGATAATTTTTGGCCTCGAATGAAGTTGGGAAGTTAACTTTCTCTTTTGTTGTAGCATAAATATAAGACAATGACTTGTTCAAAGTGGTTGAATTAGTATTAGAATCCTCCCACCTCTACCGTTTCTATCCACGGTCGAGCCCAAATCTCCCACTATCCTTCTTGGAGTTAGCTTTCTTCCTAGCATAATACAATTCATCCATTCGAATGAATTTATCGACTTGAAAGTCGAAGTCTTGTAAATCTGTACATTCGTGAACAAAGAGCTCTTTCCAAAAGGGTGTGTTTTCTATCAGTCCAGAATGTACTGCAACCAATTTATCCCTATCATTCATATTCTTGGCCTTCAGTGCCTCTGTGTTGAACCTTCTTAGATAGTCACCCAGTGACTCCCCTTGCCTTTGTTTGATGTTTGCTAGAGTAGTATAATCGATCGTAGGATGCTTGCATATGCAGAATTGGGTGGAGAATTCATAAGAAAATTGTTTCCATGAATAAATGGTCTTTTCTCGATATTGACGGTACCATTTTGCGGCCGCTCCTTGGAGGGTTACTGGAAATAGTCAACATTGTACTACTTTAGAGGCATTATATAGATCCATTTGGCTATCAAAAGCCATCAAGTGATCATCAGGATTGATAGTGCCATGATATTTCATGGTCGGGATTTTGACATGAGATGCAATGATCGCTGACATGATTTCATCCGTGAACGGAGCTACTCTTTCATTATCATTTACTCACTCATCCAGGGTTCTTTTCCCTCTCACATTTAACATATCTTTGATTGCCTTTTCTGCCTCATCTTTCAAATAAGATTTAGCATCATGATAGCCTTTTCGGTTTGGGCTGTATTCTTGCTTGAGAGATTTATCCAGTATCCTTCCTTGATGATCAACTTTAATAAGAAGATGTTCTTTTTTCTTTCATGATGTCCGATCTATCTTGCTCTTGCCTTCATTAGTATAGGCCTTCAAGTTTCTTCTTGGGGAGATTACCTCATCTCTAGTTGTTGGTTTTGCAGTTTTGGAAGACTTCTGAGATAGAGCTGCTTTGAGAAGCTCTTGTATTATCATAATTTTTGCTCCAGATGCCTTATCTTGATCGCATTGTCGTCTGGTTGTGCTGGGGTTGGCGGCTGTCCTTGCACAATTCCCTCCAAGTTTGAAGTTGGGGTAACATTTTCCTCCAAAGTTGTGGTGTGTACTACTTCTTCGTCCATTCGACTAAGCCTTTTAGATTTCATTTTCCTACATCAAGTTAAACAGTCCAAAATTAGTCTATAATGGACCTACAAAGTCGGAGGTTCAAGCCTTCCTTCTAGCGCCAAAAATATTAACAAGAAATCTTGTTGATATCCCAAAGCTAAGTTGTTAACAATAAATCTTGCTAACACCTCAAAGCAAAGTTTTAGAAGTGAACAATCCCTTAGAAACCCCTTTCGAATGAGTTAATGGGGATAGAATGTCTTCGAAGGTTGGCCATGTGAAAGTGTTAATTGTTGATAAGAGGATCAATCAACACTTTGAGACCAGAATTAGGAAGAGAATAACTCATTCATAACCCCTTTCGAGTGGGTCGAAAGGGTCATTTGCATCCCCTTTTGAGTGGGTCGTAAGAATCATTCATGTCTCCTTTCGAATGAGTCAAAAGGGTCATTCTACCTTTAAAATGGGGAACCAACTTTCAAAAGTATAGTTTACTATCATGATAGGAACTCCTTAAGAGGGGTTATATGTTTAGGAATAACCAAGCTCCTTTCGAAGATGTCCATCCAGCAAACATAACTTAATATTCATACAATCGGCCCTTTTCGAAACCCCTTTCGATCAAGTCGAAAGAGTCCTTATTCTTTTAAGGGGACTCTATGTACAATATATAAGATTTAAATTCAATATGCAATGGAATTAAACCTTGGACAAATGGAATAAGTTCAATGAACTTATTAATATCAAATTATCATTACCACGTCAATTTAACATTTGATATTACGAAACGTGATGATAATATGATTCGAAATCATAATGTCTAAGTTGATTCCATTGCATTGCATAAGCCAAATAGCGGTTAAGAAAATAAGTGAGCATCATGTGCATTTTGTCATTAGTCAAGCTAATGGCCGAAAATGATCCTCCTCATATTCAAAATCAATATTGGATCCATGCGTCCATTCTTTTGCATTCATCTAATTGGATTACAAGTAAGATAAATTTCCCCAAATTGATTTAGGGTAACAAAAGTTTGATTTTGCTATGAAGTAAGAAAGAGAATTCAGAACTCAAAATCCGTCCCCAAACTCAGACTCCTAGGGTCGTATTCATAGATGCAGGTAGACACCCTTCCGTATCCATCCTTTCAAAATGGTCGAAAGGTCATTCTCCTAGCCATTCGCATTCATCCTTTCGCCTTCGTCCTTTCGCTTCTATAGTTTTGAAGGTGGCCGCTTTGGTCTCTTATCATGCTTGGGATAACCATTTCGCCATCATCAATAGTGTACTAGCAAAGGATACTTTTCTCACATTTTTAACTTTTGCTTTCGAATATTTCAAGAACCTTTCGACACCTTCGAAAGGTAAGTATCTTTCCATAGCGAAAGGGCCAATGTTCCCTATCTCATTATTTGGATGTAAGTGGAAGCACCCCTTAACTCCTTCTTCTCCTTCGAAACCTCCCTTACTTGCTTTCGATCAGTTTCAAAAGGATTAGTAGGTGACGACTGGATCATTACCAAAAGTCACTTGGCTTCATGTAGAGTTTTCTTTATGCTTACGAAAGGTTCCAACCGTTTCGAAAGGCTTATTCTTTCTTTTGAAAGGTGCACATTGGTAAAATATCTCTAGGTGGAAGATTGATAATGGCTAAACCAACTATTTTGAAGGGTTTGGTTCTTATGTATGTTCCTGTTTTCCAATACCTTTGAAAGGTGTTTCGAACTCATACTAGGCTCTCTCATAGATGTGGATTCAACTGCGTTGAAAGGTCTAGCTGAGGCGGAAGGGTAGCTTTGCCTTCTTTTCTACTCTTTCAAAAGGTTTTGTTTCACTTGACACTTATAGGTGCATCAGGAACTTGCGACTCCATCCTATTCTCTTCGAAAGCTATCGTAATGCCTTCGAAACACTGTCTTTGAATTATGACAAAACCCTTGTCTTCAATTCTTGTGGAGCTTAACACTTTTATAAGCCTTCTTTCATACCTTTATTCTTAAGTGAATTTTATGGTTAACATGTAATATTTTGTAAATGGATTTGAAATTTATTTGGTAAATGGATTTATAAATGGATTTTATAAATAAATTAGATTTATAAAGAAATTGATTTATAAGTGGAATTTGATAGTAAAACGAGTTTTTATAAAAGAATGATTTATGAATAGAATTTTATAAATAAAGAGATTTAATGAAATAGAAATTTTATAAAATAGAAAGAAGATATATAAACATAGTTTTATAAATATGGAAGTGATTTATGTTGAGATTTAAATATGGATTTTTATATGAAGGAAATACATTCAAGTTTTGAAGTGTTAAATAATCTTTAAAGAATGTTTTGAAAGTAATATTTTTGATGAAGTTAATGGTTTTTAAAGTGATAATCTTTAAAAGTAAAGTTTTGAAAGTAATAATTTCAAATGGAGTTTAAATGGCTTTAAAAGGTGATTTAAAATGTGTTAAGTATCAAAAACATGGACTTCAACATTTATTGTTGTAATAGACGTTTTCGGTGAAGTATGGAAGGCATGGACTATAACACTATTATTATAGTAAATGATTTTCGAAAGTAAATGTTTTATATTGTATACGAGATTTTTTTTATATATATAATTAATTAAATCCCTATACTAGTGTTTTCGGGTTGTCGCAACGATGTTTTACGCAACATTCGTTTTGACCCAATAAATTGTGTTTTGACCTTCCATTGTGAAATACACAAATTGGTTCTTATGATTTTACTAAAGGCTTGGTGGTATACGAAGCATTGCTTCTTTTACTTAACACCCATTCTGAGGCGTATGATATTAGAAGTTGTACAGTTATAGAATTCTATTTGGCATGTCACTAAAATGGTAGTGTTATTAAGTATACTTACAGTTGATATAAGTATATAAGAATGCTTTCCAATATCAAAAGATTGAAATAGTTTTGAGGATATATCTTTTTAAAGATAATTTGAAGTAAATATTTGAAAATTGATTTAATTAATAAAAGATTGTTTAACGATGGAATTTCTATCGAATTAGAAAACCGTCGAAAAATTTATAATAAAATTTATCCCGCAAGCGCACGGTGTACAAAAGTTAGTACATGGCGAGTACGGGTCAATCCGCAGGGAATTGTTAGATTTTAAAAATCAAATCAATCAGATTATACCAAATAGAGTGGAAATTGTTAACTACAAGCAAAATGAAGCTAAAACTAGAATTAAAATGAGATTAAAAACTATGAGATTAGAGAACAATTTAGAGGAAAATCCACTCTCATATTTTTGTAAATCAACAAACAAATAATTTATGATCTCTAGTTTTGATATTAAGTGAAATATTTGTTACATTTATCATAAGTATTGTTTATTTATGTTATTAATTAACATAACTTAAACCATTAAACTATAATACAACAAATAAACCACTTATAAATTCCTATGAAAATGAAGCCAAAGCAAAAGCTATTTTAAGTATGATCTATTTACTATTGTAATTAGTGATATAGATCATCAAAGTTTGTTTTTACTTTCATTTCAGAATCAAAAATTAATTTGCAAATGATGATGTAAATTGTATTTATGTTGAATAAGAATAGCTCATTTGCAAAAGCAACATAAGCTATCAAACCCACTTGTATAAACTTACATCAAAATCACTCTTATGAAGCACAAATAAAAGAGATCATAAAACTTAGAAATGTTGAAATTACATAAAGTTAGAGAGCTTCATTACCCCTAAATTGAAGGGGTTTAGCTACTCATTTGTGTTATCAAATCAACACTTGTAAATTTCAATATTAAAAAGCAAAGAAATGAAACTAAGCAAAGAAAGAAAAAGAGATTAGCTACTAACTACTTGCATAAAAATTAAAGCTACACTACTTGCATGAATCTAAATCTAAGCTATAAACATGAAATAAGTGAAAGCAAAGAAATAAACATCAACATAAAGTAAAGAAAAACAAGTAGAAAAGAGAAGAGAAAGAGGCTAGGAAGCCATTTTTATTTCATGAAACATAGAGCTTACAACTTTCATTTTGATTTCCTAACTAATTTGAAAGAGTAGAAGCCCCTTTACATGTACATAAGAGGGCTATTTATACATGCATAAAACCCTAATTCAATTTTTAGGGTGCTTCCCAAAATGCCCTTTAGGAAGTGTGGCATCCAAGTAACCATTAGCCACTAATTAATCCATCATTAAATGTGCATGAAGCTTTATCCTCCACTTAGTTGTCCATTAGCTTCTAATTGTAGATTTAGGTAAGTGGGTGGGGTCCTCCATGATCATGAGCTTGAATTATTTCCTCTTCATTCCTTTGTATTCCCTTGGCATGCATATATCTTCATGAAAGCCTCTTCCATATGCATCCAAATTCCTATAAAAATCATAAAAAAATGACCAAGTAAAAATTCGCAAATTGACACATGCACAAAAATGACCATTTTGCCCCTAAATGAAGATAAATATATGATAATTTGAAAATAATTGAATTTTGGTTTTAAACATGTCAAAATGCCCAAATATGACATTTATTTAAATAAAAATAGATAAAATATGGATGTAAATATATGCACATTTACGTGCACATCAAATACCCCCACACTTATCTTTTTATTCGTCCTCGAATAAAGGAAAACTAAGATAAATCCATTTCCATAGGGAGCATGATTGCATTGAGCATATGCAACAAGCCGTTAAACCTCTGGTTCTCCCCAGTAGGACGAGTGTTGTCTCGTGAGGGTTTTCAACGGATACTACCCACAAAATCCGAACGCAAAGTGAAAATATTTACAAAATGCAAGATTTATTTACAATGAGATAAATGCGAGTTTTTGAAAATATTTACAAATGAAGGATTTACTTTTAAATCGACACAAAAAGTTAAATATAAGTTTTGGTCATTATCTTGAAAATTTAAGTGATTTACTTGTCAAAATTTTCCAATAAAATCAAAGTTATCGAAACAAATGGGCTATAGTTTAACTCGTTGTTTCGGTCGATAATACAGTGTAACTATGAAATAAATCCTTAGTTGATTATCTAAGTTTATCGAAGTGGTATTTTCATTTCATTCCAACAACAAGTCAAATCAAACAAGTTAAAATGGTGCTTGGATTTCAATTGCTTACTCTCTCTTATTTGAAAATTTTATTGATATTAACAATATTTACATATGCCTAACTCAGGTAAACTGAGGCCAGATATATTACCCATGCACTTCTTTGCAGACTATTGTGAGGGGAATACATAGCGTGGCGAGTGAACACACAAGTGTGAACACTTATAGGCTGTAGGCATTATTAAAAAGAACCTTTATATACATACACCTACCTCGGATAAACCGAGGACAGATATACCGATTGTGCACTGCCTTTTGGGTTTACGTGAGAAGGGTACAGAGCATGGTGAGTGAACACACGAGTGTGAACACATGACTCTAGGTGTTAAAAATATATACATATAAACAATTTTTTTTCTTATATATATTTTTGTGTTGTTTTTTTATTTTTTTTATTTTTTGAAAAAGAGAGTTTTGCAAAATCATCTTAGCACCATTTAACTTAGAAGATAAAAATGTTATATCTTTTAATTTAAATTTACCACTTTTTAAACAAAGATTTTCAATTAGAACATACTTCATAATTTACACATATGAACCTTCCTATACAACCATTGTTATTTGTAATCAAACTTCATTTTTATTTTTGTTAAGACAAAAAATTTTCAAAATTTTCAATTTATTAACCAAACCTTATACTTATCCCATAGTGTTTCTTCAAAAATAAATCAAAATGCTAAAAAGAAAATGTTTTTGAGATTTAGAAATTTTGAGATTTTTTTTAAGTTAAAAGAAGATGAAAATTCAAAAATGCCATGAAACTTAAAAGAAAATGGAAATGAGACTCCCCCCTACACTTAATTTTGACTGTGTCCCCATAGTCAATGCATGATATAATGAGTGTAATGGAGAAAAATATGTACATATTTACAAAAAGGGTTAACATTCTTACTAGACGTAGCTTGGCTCATGAAGGATCTTGAGCTCCTCCTCTTGGTTATTTGGCAATTCCAAGAAAGGTTTCAAACGATGACCGTTGACTTTGAAAATCGATCCATCCCTGGGGTTTTCTATTTCTACGGCACCATGTGGAAAAACAGTTCGTACCACAAATGGTCTAGTCCATCTCGATTTAAGTTTCCAAGGGAATAAATGAAGTCTTGAGTCATATAAAAGAACTTAGGCGAAAACGTTTTCCTTAGGATTGACTTGTCATGAAAAACTTTTGTTCTTTCTTTGTAATTTTTTTTGTTTTCATATGCATCGTTCCTAAGTTCTTCTAGTTCGTTGAGTTGCAATTTTCTGTTTTCACCAGCTTTCTCGAGATCAAAGTTTAAGTTCTTTATTGCTCACAACGCTTTGTATTCAATTTCAACAGGTAAATGGAAAGCTTTCCCGTAAACTATGCAAAATGGGGACATCCCAAGGTTAGTTTTAAAAGCGGTACGGTAAGCCCAAAGCGCATCGGTCAATTTTTGAGACCAATCTTTTCGATTTTTATTGACAGTTTTCTCCAAGATTTTTTTATTTGACGATTTGAAACTTCAACGTGCCCTCAAGTTTGAGGATGATATGGAGTGGATAACTTGTGGTTTATCGAGTATTTCTTCATTAATGTTTCAAAAGTTCGATTGCAAAAATGGGTTCCATTATCACTGATTATTGTGCGAGGTGTGCCGAACCTCGAAAAGATATTTTCTTTGAGAAATTTCACAACAATTCTATGGTCGTTGGTTTTGCAAGGAACGGCTTCGACCCATTTTGAGACGTAATCGACAGCGAGAAGGATTACAAGTTTCCAAAAGAATTGGGAAAAGGTCCCATAAAGTCGATACCCCAAACATCAAAGATTTCGATCGTAAGAATAGGGTTTAGAGGCATCATATCTCGCCGAGAAATTCGCCCAAGCAATTGACATCGATCGCAAGTTTTGCAAAATTCAAATGAGTCTTTAAAAAGAGAAGGCCAATAGAAACCACACTGAAGCACCTTTTCCGCAGTTTTTCGAGGACTGAAATGTCCACCGCACACTTGAGTGGCAAAACGAAAGAACACTCCTGATCTCATTATCCGGAATGCAATGTCAGATGATTTGGTCGGGGCAATATTTGAACAAGTGTGGATCGTCCCAATATAAATATTTCACTTAGGACATGAATTTGTATTTGTCCTGTTTGGACCAAGATGAGGGAGTTTCTTTAGTGACTAAGTAGTTCACTATATCAGCGTACCATGGATCGATAGAAATTGAAAGAAGTTGTTCATCGGGGAAGTTTTCATTGATTGGCAAAGAAGATGGTGCGTTCAGAAGACGAGATAAGTGGTCGGCTATGACATTATCGGATCCTTTTTTGTCTTTGATTGTAATGTCGAATTCTTGAAGTAAAAGGATCCAACGAATCAAACGGGATTTAGCATCCTTTTTGGCAAAAAGGTATCGAAGAGTAGTATGGTCAGTGTAGACCATGATGTGTGAACCTATCAAGTAAGGTCGAAACTTTTCAAGCGCAAAAACAACATCTAGAAGCTCTTTTTCGGTTGTTGTGTAGTTGAGTTGAGCGTCGTTCAAAGTCATACTTGCGTAGTAAATGACATGAAGGATTTTGTTGATGCATTGTCCTAAGACAGCACCAACCGCAAAGTTAGAAGTGTCACAAATTATTTCAAATGGGAGATTCCAAATGGGTGCGCAAATGATTAGAGCGGAAATGAGTTCGTTTTTGAGACGTTCGAAAGAAAAGATACAATCAAAGTTAAAATCGAAAGGAACGTCTTTTCTAAGAAGAGTCGTCAAAGGACGAGCGATTTTGCTAAAGTCTTTCACAAAGCATCGGTAAAAGCCAGCGTGTCCTAGAAATGATCGAATGTCATTAATAGATTTGGGAATGGGTAGATTTGCAATTACGTCAACTTTTGCTTTATCTACCTCAATGCCTTTATTTGAGATGATATGTCCAAGGACTATGCCTTGTTTGACCATAAAGTGGAATTTTTCCCAATTCAAAGTCAAATGTTTTTCTTTACATCGATTTAGAACCAACTCGAGTGATGTCGGAAAAAATGCCAACCATGCATCGTTGGAAAGTCGCAGGAGCGTTACAAAGTCCGAATGGCATACGTCAATAAGCAAAGGTACCGAATGGACACATGAATGTTGTTTTCTCTTGATCTTCAGGAGCGATTGGAATTTGGTTATAGCCGGAATAACCATCAAGGAAGCAGTAGAATTCGTGGCCGGCTAAACGTTCAAGCATTTGGTCGATAAATGGAAGAAGGAAGTGATCCTTACGTGTTGCGGCATTTAGTTTTCGATAGTCAATGCAAACACGCCAACCCGTTTGAGTACGAGTTGGAATAAGTTCATTTGAATCGTTCTTGACAATGGTTAGCCCAGACTTTTTCAGTTCAACGTGAATTGGGCTAACCCATGAACTATCAGAGATTGGGTAAATGACTCCATTGTCGAGAAGTTTAAGAATTTCATTACACACTGCATCTTTCATTTTTGGATTAAGCCTTCATTGCACTTCACGAACAGGCTTGGCATCGTCGATTAAATGGATGCAATGTTCAACAAGAGCGGGACTAATTCCCTTTATATCGGAGATCGGCCATCCCACCGCTTCCTTGTTTTTGGATAGGATTGAAAGTAAAGAAGTTTCTTCATTGAGAGAGAGAGTTGCAGAAATTATGATGGGTAATGTTTCGTTATCACCTAAGTATGCATACTTAAGGTGATCGGGAAGTGGTTTGAGGTCCAACTTCGGGGAGTTGCTCAATTAAAGAATTGGGTTGAGATTCGGACTCAACTGGAATTCAATCTCATTGGGTATTTCATGAAACAATGTTTCGTACTCAGCCTCGCGTTCATCGTTAAGGTCAAGTGTCTCGTTTTTGAAGTTTTCATGAATGGCACTAACTTCCAACGTTTGGTCACGAGGTTCATTTGATTGGATTTCAAGATTGAAAATATTAAGATCCAAATTCATGTTTCCAAAAGAGATTTTCATCGAACCGTTACGACAATTGATTAAGGCATTTGAGGTGGCTAAGAATGGTCGACCTAAAATCAATGGAATTTGACTCGTGGGATTTGTCACAGGTTGTGTTTTGAGAACGATAAAATCAACGGGGAATATGAATTGCCCTACTCGAATGAGCAGGTCCTCGATTTATCCTACGGGCTTCTTAATGGAGCGATCGGCAAATTAAAAATCTACGATATGCAAGGACTTCTCGCTACTAACCTAGGGGCAATTCCTGATAGGATGTGGTAGGAGAATGCTTTCGGTTTGTCTTGTTCCTGGATAACTTGTATGGATGAATGTTTGATGTTGCATTTCTAATTATATTAATTGATCTCTATAAACGTATCATCTGTTTGGTGGAAAAGAAGGCAACTTCTCTCTTAGCTTAACACCCTTTCCCAAGATGTACGAGCTCAGGAGTTATACGTTTTTAGAAATCAGTTGTGTGATCATGGAATGGAAATGTGGCATTCAAAATGAAACATGCTACATGAAAGGTAATCGCTACCTCAGGCCTCATCATCCGGTAATGGCTTAAATAGGGTATGTCGTAAGGCTATATGGTTCGCAACCATTATGGTATGATCATCACCTTTCTAGATAACTCTCTATATTTCAGTATATGGTGTATGCTACGAGACGTCTCGGATAGGTTGGTAACGACCGGGGTGATGACATATTCGGTTTCTATCCAAGCCATGTCTGAGTGCCAAAGAGGGATAGACCGGTCTTGCCCGATGCGGAGGGTTGTTTGTGTATCCTCGGTACATTACTCTAGAGATGTACTATACAGAAGGTAGCCCCTTACCTCCCATTGTATGGAAATCCATTCTCTGATACGTGCATGCCATCTTGTTTGTAAACCTATTATGCCGTCAAATTTAACCAATGTAATAATTTCAGCTATTTTAATATTATTTGTATACTAGACACTGGTATAATATAACAGGATTTGATATGAAATGTTTTGGTCAGTGTAAGGTAAAAACCCGTTCCGTGTTTTTTTGCGGGTTGTTACAACAAACTCTCTTAATAACTCTTATATAAATAGCATCCCAAACTCCTTCATTTTCAAGCTTACTAGAAAAAAGGTTTTTAATCAAAACTTCACATCAATGGTGCCCCTATTATTCCGCCTTTGTCCACTCTAGAATTCTGAAAGCCTCCTCTCTTTCAATGGTGATAGTTTTTTATCCTTGCAAGATCAAGGTGGAATCAAATTCCTAGGGACATATACGAATCAAGGTACGATAAGCGGTATGATCATAAAGGTAACTTTGTAATTTCATAGATCCAAATATGTTATGCCCAAACCCAAGTATGTGATGATATTACCATACATATAATTTTTTTGTCAACTATAAAATTAATAAATAGTTAATTTGAATCCTATATGCAAATCAACATGTTTTATATTATAAATCGTTTGATTTACATAATATTGATTTTCAGTCTATGGTCTAACTAATAATGTGAAAAATAGTTTATATGAAATATTGAATAATCTTATTGTATATATATTTATCATGTAAATTATAAATATACGTTTGAACTAATTAAGCTAAATTTGAATTAATATATTTTAAAGTTTCAGAGTTTGAATTTAAATAAACTTCTTATTTGGTCAAGCTATCAAGATAATTTACAACAAATTTGAATTTAAATATATATATATATATATAATATTTTCAAATTTTATATATAACATACATATAATCTTATAAATTATCTAATTAAGGCAATCCATTACATATATATCTATGTGTGTGTGTGCGCGCGCGCGTGCGTGCGTGCGTGTATTGTACACCTGTCTTCTTGTTGTTGTATCATATCATGTTATCCCTTTCCACATTTGCAATATACACCTTTTACATGAGAAACATAAGCACATTAAATTGGACGAACAACTCATTATGACTAGTAATTGTTGATGTTTCACCTATGGAATGTAAAAGTTATGAATTTATGTGTATCCGTGCATTATTCACATGTCATGATATTGTTGTTTTATATTACCATTTTATACACATATCACCTTTTGTAATATACACCATATATTTTAGAAACACAGACACATTAAATTTGATGAGTAACTCATTATGAGTAGTAATAGTACAATTGTACAAATTTTTAAAAGTAAAGAGAAAGAATTCCGGAACAATGAAAGGTTCTAATTTATATGTGTGTATATTATTCACATGTCATGTTTGATGGATCCGGGCCGTTCTATAGTGAGTGAAATAAGTAGATTCCAATTTATTTACTATTTTGGATCATTTTGTGCATATGAAGTCTAATGAATTGTATTAGATCCAACCTAATTAATTTATATAAAATCTAATTTTATTTAATATTTTGAATTATTTAATTAATTAGTTATATTAATTGATTTTATATAATTATGAGTCTATTAATATATACTCATATATGTATAACGTGCACATACAACATATCATAGAGTGTACATGATTAACTTTATACATAACTAAATATTGGGATTTATATCTATTATGTGTATACTTCATACACTATATATATGTCATTTGTTGTAGTTAATATATTGTATAAAATATATATGTATACGGTATTATTTAAGATATGAAAATATAGTTTATAATATATAAGATATCATATAGAATTTTGACTAAGTCTATATTTCAAATCTTTAAATAAATATTTAATTTGAATTAGTAAACATAATTTAAATTTAAAACTAGATCTGAGATCTAAATTTAAGCTCATTAAATATCTTTTGACTTCGAATTACTTAATAAAATGAATATAAAATTATATATAAATATAATTCATGAAAATACTTATGTTAATAATATATAAATATATGAATTTTAAATATATAATTTAATTAAATATTATAAAATTTATATATATGCACATGATATATATATATATATATCAATTAAAAATTAAAAATATTATTTTTTGTTAAAAAATTACCAAGAGAAATTTTAACATATATATGTATACATATTTAAATCATGCAAACCAATTGATTATAACAAAATTATTTAAATATAATATGAATATGATTCGGT
Source organism: Allium fistulosum (assembly GCA_030737815.1). Lineage (NCBI taxonomy): Eukaryota > Viridiplantae > Streptophyta > Magnoliopsida > Asparagales > Amaryllidaceae > Allium > Allium fistulosum. Next base: position 137,618,403 of record CM060902.1, on the reverse strand, counting down.
TGAATATTTTTTTAAATTTTCGAAACATAATTTATATATAGAAATTAGTTTTTATTCATTCGAGTTTAATATATATGTATATATAATGAATGGATAAATATACATTATTTTAATTTAAAATTATATTTTGCAATAAAGAAATTTTTTCTTCATAAAATGTTATGACCAGAAACATTTTATATAAACACACACACACTAGTGTGTGTATACATACATATACATGTATGTATATACAATTGTGTTAAACTTAATGTATTAATTATTAAATAATAACTGGCACATGAACAAATTATGACATTAACACATATATAAGTGGTGATATATATATAGGCATATAATCATAATAGAACATCACATATATAAATTGTAAGCAAGGATATACATGATGATACTTTGCCTTAGGCTGACACATTGATCTAGTTTGCCTCCTTGATCTCACGGATCTACACCCACTGTCGACACTAGATCTAACTAATTTTGATTGATTAGAGGTGAAAGGGGTTTGAAATGAAGGAGGAGTGGAGAGGGAGCTTGTGGCCAAGTAGGGTGAATGGGGAAGCCAAAAAGTAAAAAATGAAAAGGAGGTCAAGGTTTGAATTTATAGTGAAGGCTAGAGAAAATATTTGCATATCTCTCTTACCATTTCAAATCCTAAGCTCTCAATTCCTCCCCATCTTAGGCTGGCAAAGACTAGATCCATAATGACCAAATCCCCTTCCAAACCCATTAGTTAATCATTTAATTTAACTCCAATTTAAATTCTTATCGATATCATATATCAATATGCACATATATAACTTATATATATGCACTCAATAAATTACTGATAGCACCCTGGATAATTTTAAAGGCAGCTCCACTTTACTAAACATACCCCGTATAATAAAAACAATCATAATTAATATTTCATAAATATCAATTATTTTAATAAATTTATAACTATTATAAATCCATTAAATCAAGTGACCTTTCGAAGACTAAATAAATCCGGTTGTGTGACTCACTAGTGTGAACTTAGCCAATGATTAATATTCAAACATTTCTAATACCAATATTGACACGTTACCTTAGCTAGTGGTGTGAAAGTTTAGCTTTCATCGCGTGCAAATCTCATAGGTACAATCCAATCTTATAAATTTAGGTGGCATCTTTTTGTAATGATTAATTACACAATTCTCTTTGTCGATGCTATATCACTTTAGGATTTATGGAATTTGGTTTTGGTCGAAATTCTAATATCATCCAGAATCAACTCATTTAGTCCATTAACAAAGTCCTTGGTTCAATAATAACATTTTTTATTAACCATACTACTTTGGTTAGAGATTATGACCTTGAGTTAACTACAGTTGACCATGATACTAATCTTATACAACTGAGGAGACTAATGCTCTATTGAATAGTGTTTCACTTCCAATGCTTCATCTCAGACCCAATTATAGTCGCTCGATGGTCGCTATGCAATGATTTAAGTATAATCAAAGTAGAGTATCTACATGAAGTCCAACAACGTTTTTCAAGTCGAGAGAACTGTGTAATATCATCACTCGAGATTTTTCTTTTTGACCTATTTGCTGTTAACCAATGGGTAACACTCGAACGAGTCAATCCATAGTCATCCAATAAAATCAATAAGTAACACTTGGTGTCCCCGTCGGCCATGAGTGGTACATTACCCAAATTTGGAGAGTATTACCTGTAACACCAAATTTTTTTTAATAATAAATTAAAATATGAATAAGGGCAAAAATGTAATTTTACATAAAAGAAAAAAATAATATATTTTTTACAAAAGTTGGAATTAGACCTCGGGACCTATTCTATTGCGTTTGGAATGTCGTTAATAATTGGAAACCATATATAACTTGTTAAATTTGATAAAACGAAGCGAAAATAGTAAAAATGTAGCTAGTGGCAATTTCGTTTTTATTAATTACGAAAATTAGACTAGAAACCCTAATTCTCAACTATAGATAAATGCATAAGGCTCCACTCTTCTCATTTAGAAACCCTAGCCTCTATCTCCTAAACATTTCTTCCTCCTCTTCTTCCTCAAAAACAAATTCTAATTCCAAACAAAATAAAAGCAAATCTAGTGAAATAGAAAAGAGAATTAGAGAAGAAGAACACAATAACCAAAGCCAGGGAGAATTCATAGAAGAGACAGGAGGGAAAGCTAAAAAGGAGAGTGGATTCTATCTACGAAATGAGTATGATGGAAATAAATAACCGATTTTCAATTATATACATTCTTTGTAATACAAACATGATTTCTTTTCTTAAATCTATCTTTTATTCTAAATTTTTTAATTGAAATAATTTGGGAAAAACCCTAGGAAATGATAGGTCTAATTATTGAATTAATAAATGAACAACAAACTATCTCTAATCTTATAGATCTACATTGTATAACATGTTTGGATTTATTTTGATAAATAAGTGATAATTTTTATTGAAACCATCCATAATCTTGTAGAACCGATTCACTTATAATTTTGATAAATTAGAGATCTTTTTATAGATCTGATCTATATGATAAATTTGAAATGATTTTTGGATCGATAGGAATGAACAAACATATTTGTTAGAATTTATTTAAACATGATTCAATCTACATTTAAATATATGTGATAATCGATTCGAGTCTACATATAAAATTCATTGAAGTATATAAATATAATTGATTGGAAAACAATGAACAAATGTTGGAATAACTCATTTGAAGTTGGGTATGAAATACACATAGAAATCTAGTTAAAAACAAGTCCTTAAACTTGTATGTGAAATCACAGAGATAAATAAAAATAACCAAAATAAACAGGTTATAAAAAGCTAAGAAAAACAGACTAGACGTCTAAAAATTCATTTAGACGTCTAAAAATTCATTTAGACGTCTAAAAATGATTTTTAGAGGTCTAAAAATTCATTTAGACATCTAAAAATTATATTTAGAGGTCTTGATTTCAGGAAATCATAACCCGGGAGTTTTAAGTAGAAAGTGACAATTTTCAGACGTCTAAATACAACTTTTAGATGTCTAAAAGTTAAGTTTGACCTCTAAAAATGTAGTTTGACGTTTAACTGCCTTGGGAATGTTTTTTTAAAATTGCATTAGGCAACCAGATGTTTGAACTTTATTTTCAGATGTTTGAATGGTTGTAGCAAGCCTAGATTGAACATGGACCTGGAACAGACAAAGTAGAATAGATTTGGGAAACTTGTTCCCACTTCTTAGTTACTCGGGAGTGCGCATAACTTAAAGGAGCCGGGCAGCAAGCTGGAAACGTACTGCCTTTGAGTAAAGTCCTAGGCTCACACTTCATGGTGTTGGAATGTGACACTCAATGTGGCGGGCAATTATATCAAAATTAGACATTCTTATCGTTCATAGTCGATCCTAGCCACAAATTGGTGGAAGCTAAAAAGATTGGAAGAAGACGTTTGTCAAAAAGGATATGTAAAATCCTAGATGAGGGGCAGATCAACCCTTAATGGCTACTTGTGTAACGATATAGAACTTAGGAAGTGGACTAGATGAGGAGATGTACCAATGCATAGATAGCAAGAACAGCCGAACGGTGACTCGACAACGGACCGGGCATAAATGGCATAACCTTCAAATAGTGATTCGATAACGGGTCCGACATTGGGTGGCTACCAAGATAAGCGTAACTCTAGAAACTACCATCAAGGTTGTTAATATGATACACAGTTAGGTGGTCAGCTAGTGCGACAATACACTAGAAGTATCTTGAGGAATTACTATATTTTAGTATGCTTCACATGTGAGTGGAAGTTTCATAAACTATAATTTGACACTATAATAGTCAACTTAAAAGGTAAAATTACTAGCTCCTTATATATATATATATAACGGATACTAAGGAACCCTAGGTGTAGGATATAACTGAACTTCAATCACTTGTTAACACTATACCACTAGTGATATAATTCATTCACCAGACTTTGTTTAATACCCTACATTTCTTTTTATTATTACCTATTACATGAGAATAGTGTAGCAAGTAAGGTGATTTGGTCAAGGAGCGTAGAGAAGATGACATGACGTTGGAGATTTATATATTTATAGTCTTTTTCTATGTACCTTATTGTATCTATTGGGAAGACTATTATTATGGTATTATTTGGAGAATTACCTTTATCAAACATATGTTGTATTGACATTTGGAGACTTTGTTTTGTCATTTATTGTATTGACCATGGTTATTCTGAGACCGTGTTAGTTGGATTATTTAGTGCTTATATTTTATTTCCTTTCGTTGTGAGATCTGAAAGTGTAGAATTGTGTAAAATTATAATTATCTTTGTACCATGTAATCCATTTTAAAACTTAATGATTCGTACTTCTTGGCATAACGACGGTTCAAACGACACTTTTGGGCTTTAATCTGTGTGTGTTCGGGGGTGTAGGTTGTTACATCACGTAATATGGTCTCGACAGATGTATCGATATCCTTTCTCAAAACATCTTGACCAAGAATATTTAAAATAATATATTATTTAATATTGTGATGATTTTCTCATGATTACAAGTCTTTGTAATTATTAGTACATAACATATCATTTAAGAATTTTTCTAATAAATATACTTAAATTAATTATACATAGTTAATATATCATAATATAACAAGTATATAGAAAGACAAACATTTTTATTTCAAACAAGATTTTATTACAAAGTTAATAATTTACAATAACTTATAGAATTTTCCTAAGGGCATACCCCTAAATCTCTTAATCTTGCACTTGCGCTTGGGGCCAAGTAGGGAATCTCAATCCCACCCTTTTAATGAGTTTGCTAAGAACCGATCAAGCCAATCCCTTTTAAATGGATATGATATGTTGTCTTTAATGTATACTCTTTCAGTCACAACTTTATTATTATTAACAAAGCCCTCTATCAGGTGGAACTGTCAAGGAATGTGCCTTGACTTCTTGAGAGTCTCGGTTCCTTTGCGATCCGCATCACAACGTTGTTACCACATAACAATGTTACGGGTTTCTCAACGTTTGAAAACACTCCTAGCTCAGCCATTAACTTGCTCATGCAGACTGGTTCTTTAGCTACTTCGATGAAGGCAATATGTTCGGCCTCCATCATTGAATTGCCACTGTCTCTTACTTGGAATTTTTCGTACATAACCAGATACCATTTATTGTCATCGATATCACTCTAAAAGATGGAATCTGTATACCCTTCATAAGGAGGTCTTCATTCTCGTATATAAGGAATAAATCTTTAGTATTTCTTAAATATATAAGAAAACATTTCACTTTTGTCCAATATTTTTCTCTAGAATTAGACCGATATCGGCTTACACATCCTAATGCATAAGCCGCATCTAGTTTACTATATAGCATAGCATACATAATGGAACCAATTGTGGATGCATATAGTATCCTCTTCATACACTCCTTCTCCTCATCAGTATGAGGAGCGTCCTTTTTAGAAAATACAATTCTAGATTGCATCGAAATATTTTCACATTTGGAATTCTCCATACTGAAACTTTCTAGTGGTATCAATGTACGAGGATTTGGACAATCCCAACAGCCTCTTGGATCTATCTCTATAGATCCTAATACCAATTATATATGTTGCTTCTCCCAAATCCTTTATGAAGAAGTCCTTAGACAATCGTGCTTTTACTGATTGTAACAATGCATTGTCACTTCCAATCAGGAGTAAATGTTCGATATACAAGACTAGGAATACTATAACACTTCCTTGTTCTTTTCGGTATACCATGCTTCCTCTATACTCTGATAAAAAACAAACTATATGATCACTTTATCAAAACACTTATTCTAGCTCCTTGAAGCTTATATAAGACCGTAAATAAATCTTAATAATCTGCATGCCTTTCCTTCACTCCCACTGACCTGGAAAGCCTTGGGTTATGACATGTAAACGGTCTCTTCTACATCGCCATTTAGAAATTCTAATTCACGTCCACTTATCGTATTTTGTATTCATAGAATGTGGCAATAGCAAGCATTATCTGAATGGACTTAAGCATAGCTATGAGCAAAAACATCTCGTCATAATCAATGCCTTGAATCTGGCAAAAGCCTTTCACAACTAGCCTGGCATTATAGGTCACCACCTTTCCGTATGAACTTAGCTTTTTCTTAAATATCCATTTGCAACTAATGGGTTTTATCCCTTCAACTATGTCATCTAAAGTTCAGACTTTGTTGTCATACATGGAATCCATTTCGGGTTCCATAGCTTCAAGCCAACGCGTAAAGTCTTTACTCTGTAGTGCTTGTTGGAACGAGAGGAGAGTGTCATCTTCTAAGACAAAGTCCTCTTTCTCACCATCTAGAAGAAAATCGTAGTATATATTTTGTGTGCAAGATTACCTATTAGACTTTCTAATATGTTGCTTGTTTCATATAATGGGGAATTTTATTCACCATCCGGTTCATCCTCTGTGTTAATTCTTTAGTCTCATCCAAGTCTACAACTTTGTTGTTAATTTCTTTTGACAAAAATTCCTATTTCAAAAAGACGGCATGTTGAGAAGCAATAACCTTACGTTCCTCAAGTTTACACAGAGATGATCTTGCTTCAAATTTATTAGGGCTAACGTTCTTAACGTAGGTTGGACAATGCCACAACTTCAAATACTTGAGGTGGGGTTTCCTCCCATGCCACGTCTTATATGGCATCTTAGGAATAGATTTAGTATACATCAAATTCAACATATGCGCTATGGTTTCCAACGCATATCCCCAAGAGGAAAGAGGTAACTCAGCCTTACTCATCATAGAACAAACCATATCTAATAGGTTTCGTTCCTTCTTTCTAAAACATCATTGTGTTGTGGAGTATAAGGTGGAGTAATCTGAGAGATAATCTCATTATCTTTTAAGTACCGTTAAAGCTCTTATCTCATATACTCATCTCCTCGATTTGATGGAAGTATTTTAACTCTATAGCTCATATGATTTTCGACCACATTCTCATACTCTTTAAATTTCTCACAGACATCGGACTTATTCTTCATAAGATATACATATCCTAGTCTTGAGATATCATCAGTAAAAGTTACAAAGTAAGTTGAATTATCCTTGGTCACTATAATCATCGGGCCACATACATCAGTATGTACGAGACTTAAGAGTTCATCAACTCTTTCATTGCCCCCACTTAAGGGGTGGTTAGTCGTTTTCCCATTGAGACATGACTCATAGGTTTCAAATGGTTCATAATCAAATGACGATGGAAACCTTCGGTTTTCAGTTTGTGCAGTCTTTTGTCACTAATATGACCGAGTCTACAGTGTCATAAGTAACAATTATTAATGTTAACAGAAGATTTATTAACAACACAGATATGAATAAAATTAAATACATAAAGTGATAGAGTTAGGGGTATGCCCTAGGGGCAATTATGTAATTTGTACATATATCTAACTCGTTGACCAATCTTGTTCAAAATAAAGGTGTTTTCTTTCTATTATATACTTGATATAATGTGGTATTATTAATTGACTTAATTAAAAGTATATTTAGTAGAAAATCCATAAATGGTACATTTTGTGATTGTTAGCACCAAAATTGGTCACTAACCTCGTTCAGAAAGATTGTGTAGAGATATAAGTGATGAAAGTAAATTAAACAGAGAAGACAATGCTAATTTAAATGCAGAAAGTAAGAACACCAAATTTATAGTGGTTCAGCGTAATTGCCTACATCCACTTTGAGGTTAAACTTTATTGATCTTCTTTATAGTTGATTACAAATACAATTCGTGAATCAAATGCTTGAATGAAGTTGTTTAAGTAGAGAGGATGAGTCTTGAAAATGGCAGAGTCTCTCCGTATTCTCTCTCCCAAAAAAGGATCCATTTCACTGTGACCCTGCCCCTCTATTTATAGACAAAGATGGGCTGGACTTCCCAAGTGGGTTGATGGCCGAACACTCCAGCCCGAGTACAGTGATCGCTGTATGCCGAACCAAGTGTGCCGAACGCTCTGATGCCGAACAGTCCCTTCTATGCCGAACGATGTGGTTGATGTTTGGGAAGTGCAGGATGTTAGTCAGTCGAAGCCGAACGCTCTTCTAGACGCCGAGTACTCTTGTATGCCGAACCACAGATGGTGCCGAGTTCTCCTTGATGTTGAGTTCTCTCATATGCCGAGCAGTCTCGTATGCCGAGCAGTCTTGATGCCGAGCAGTCTTGAAGCCGAGTACTCCTGTATGCCGAACCACAGATGCTGCCGAGTTCTCCTTGATGTCGAGCAGTCTCGTATGCCGAGCAGTCTTGGTGCCGAGCTTTAGTTGACGCCAAGCGCCAGTTGACGTCGAACACTGCTGGGTACTTCGCCGAACATTACTGGATGCCGGACACCATGGATGCTGTGTACTTCGCCAAACACTCCTAGATGCCGAGTACTCTTCTGACGCCGAGTTCCACTGGATGCCGAGTACTACGCCGGGTACTCCTGGATGCCGGTCATTCTCTGATGCCGAGCACTGGTTGCCGAGTACTAGTTGCCTGGTCAAATCCCCAGGAAACACTTGCCGCCCAAAGTGTATCGCGTGGCCGAACGTGATGCGCTTTGAATCTGGTACAATTTACCTCGGAGGTACCTTCTCGAGAATGTTAGTGAAGGAGGTGCAAGACGAACAAGGTTGGGATGCCGAACGATACGTTCGAAGCCGAACGTACCTCGCGTGCCGAACGTCTCTCCGCTACGATGCCGAACACTCCGTTATTGACCGGTTCTACCGGGTATAGCCTCTTCGACTTCTACCTCCCTCTATATAACCAGGCGCCCTTCCACCATTTTTCTTTTACGCCTTCTTTTTTATCATTCCTAGAGATTTGCAACTCTTTCCATCCTATCAGATATAAAGTCTAATTAATCCATCCTCAACTTCGATCGTCGAATTAGGTATCATTCCTTCCACAATTGCATTACTTCCACTTTAGGTTCATCACATAGAAACGGGGTATTTCCTTAGTTGTAAATGCGTGGCTATTGGAAGTGGTTCGCTCGTTTGGAGTCGCCGAACGGTGTATGGTAGTTAAGCCTGGCTCCTTTGTGCTGATCAAGATTGGAAGAAAAAAGGAAGATGGGGAGTCGAACGGCGTAACCTGCACCGGGCGATCTGTCTCTGTCGTTCGGCGTAAATGGAGAGGGAGCTGGGTGGAGTTATGATCGAAAGCGGAGCGCTACTCTAGCCGAACGAACTTAGGCCGAACACTACCCTAATGCCGAACAGACACATACGCCGAATATCATTTAGACCGAACGACATAATCGCCGAACAACTGTCGTGCCGAACAGTACTTAGACATGCCGAACAAACACATACGTGCCGAACAAAACTTAGACATGCCGAACAAACACATACATGCCGAACAGGACTTAGACATGCCGAACACACATATGTGCCGAACAGAACTTAGACATGCCGAACACACATATATGCCGAACAGGACTTAGACATGACGAACACACATATATGTCGAACAGAACTTAGACATGCCGAACACACATATATGCCGAACAGAACTTAGGTCGAACAATTTCAATGCCGAACAACATTCAAATGCCGGACAATTACTTAGGTCGAATAATTTCAATGCCGAATAGTATAAATGTCAGACTACACTTAGGCCGGTCACTTTATAAATCATATGCTTTCTGAATCTGGAACTGTAATCGCCTCAAGGCAAGCTTTTTGAGAAGGTCAACGATGACGGTCTTCGAAGGTGATGATTCGAAGCTAATTATTATATCTTTAAAAACCTTTAGATTCTTATCGCTTGTACACAATTGCTTGCACTAGTTCACACACCACGTGGGGGGAAAACTCGTGTTGCTAATTCTAACGTTCAACGTTTTTTAAGTATAGTTCTCTCAAGCACTTAGTTATTTATTTGGGATGTCGAGAAAATCTAGCTCCGCTACCATATCCGACAGGCCTGGGCCGTCATCAAGGCAAGGAGCCGCTGATACTTCCAATCCGTCGACTTCTCCTGCTCGTAACTTGGCACCTGATGCTCTGGAGGCAACAATCTTACTAGACAATCCGATCGATTCACAAGCCTCGAAGATCAACGAAGCTGCTCTGCGACGGATATGCTCCATTCACGGGATTCCTTCTGCCGACGTGTTAGTTCCTTCGAGACACGATCGCCCTCATTTGCCCCCAGTCGGGTACACTACCTGCAACAAGTTCATGTGTTGGATGGGCAGTGTACCTCCATTCAACTTATTTCTCCGGGATGTACTGCAGTACATAGACATAGCTCCGTCGCAGCTGCACCCGAACGGCCATGCATTTGTATATGGGTCTTATCTACTTTTCATGGCTGTCCTCTCCAGACCTCCAACTGCTGGTGATATCAGATATATTTACATGTTCAAGAGACGGAAAGACATTCCTTCTTTTATGTTCCTCGAGCCATACCACAAATGCCAGATCTTGACAGGGGCATGTAGCAAATTTTCCCTGTACAAACAGGAATGGTTCTATGTGCGCTGCCCTTCTGGTTTCGCTAGGAGATGGGTTGAAGGCAGTAAGTCTCTCTGTTAAGTCACTATTCGTATTTAATCGGAGTCATGCTTTTCCTAACTCTTCATTTCATCTTTTCAGGTATCAACCCGCGTCCGGAAGGCCGAGGATATTCTGAGGCTGTTGAAGCCATTAGAGCTCTCCCTGCTGAGGATCGAGACATCCGGACTATCATTTCAAATGAATCGCTGTCGGGGTTTGGCTTGCTAGCCCCTGGTCGTCGGATCAGCCTTCCAGAAGGTGTTACCATTCCCAAACCTTCGTCCGGTAAAGGGAAAAAACTTGTCGGATCGTCGTCGCGCCGCGCTCCCGACACGCACGAAGAAGGCGAGCGAAAAGAGGATGATGCCCCTGAAACTCAGGGTGAGAATGCGGGTCCCGCTCAGAATCCGGCAGTCGAAGTTCACGACATTGAGACGTCGTCCTCCCCTTCGAAGGGAAAGAGGAAGTTAAAATATAAAGTTCAGAAGGAGAAAGTTGGTGGCACTTCAAAAGTCACACTTATTCCGCCTGAGAAAGAGGCTTCCTCACAGCATCTGGAAAGTTCTCTGAGGGGTCTGTCCAACCTGTCCATCCCCGATGATTTACTTAATTACGGGTTCGATGATCCTGAAGCTCTCAAATTTTCTTCACCTGCTAGAGGCAATGTAGGAGTTCAACTCCCGGCTCAAGGAGACAACACTCCGATTAGCAAAGATAAACGAACGGGTCCGTCGGGGGGAACACTAGGACACACACGCACATGCGCATTCCATAATATACTTCAAGTCTTTTTAATTCGTGAATTCTCCTTAACTCGTTGTTATCTCCATTCTTTGCAGGTGATATGGGCCGCTCTCACGGACTTGATCGCCTTCAGGGGTCTTCTATATTCCATCCCTCTGGATGGGATTCCGGTTCAGGCAGACGCAGGGACCGAGGCGAGTATGAAGATAGGGATAATCGTCCCCGAGAGTCGTCTCACCGCAAGAAGTCACACTCTCAATCTTCCCAGTCCTGCGATCTTCCTCCTCCAACTGAAACAGATAGGGAGAAGTCTTTACAGAAGGGTTATCAATCTGATGCTCCTCGAGAACAACATTCCAGTTCATCGAGTACAAGGCAAGTTCGAGAGAAACGAAAAAGAACGGAATTCTCAAAGCCTCCTCCTCCTACTCCTGCGGTGGACCCAACTGTTGCGGAAAAAATGGTCGACCTTAAGGCCAAGTTTCCGATAATCTGTTTTGACGGCTTGAAATTCCTCCCAGCCATCCATCACATTCCTGGGCACGTGAAGCAAAGTGCCATTTCCTGCAACAACGACGTCTATGTTCAACATGATGCGTTCGTGCACTTAGTGGAAAAGATCTCAGAAGTGTCCGTCGAGCGTCAACACGAGATTGACCGTCTGAATCTAGAGGCTGACAGCGATAAGAAAATCATCAAACTCCAAGACGAAGAGCTCGCTTCGTATAAGTCAAAGCTAGAAGCCGCTGAACAAAGCGCAAAAAATACTGCCGAGGCAGTTACTCGTTTAGAGGCGGCTCACAAAAAAGAGCTTGACGAAGCAGTCCAGCGCAGCGGTGCCCTCGCCCTAGAAAAAGACTCTGTCCAAAAGGAAAGGGACGCACTTGCTACTCAAGTCAAGGAGCTGAAGGAATTACTTTCCAAGGAAAAGGAAGACAAAGTAGCTGCTCAAGAAGAATCGCAGCGATACTGTGATGAGATTGTTGCTACCCAACTCCTGAAGACAAAGCTCGATGACGAACTCGCCGGGGTCGAGAAAATGAAGGACGAGGCCCGTGAGGAGGGCAAAAGAATGGCTGTGGAAGAGCTTGATTCTCGCCTCGAGGCGGCCGCAGAAGCCGGCAGGGAAGAGGTCAAAAGTATGTTTGACCCGTTGATCGCCGAGTATGGAGCCCGCATCCTTATGCACCGTGACTTAACATTTCTGGGCGACGGCTACCTCGAATCCCTGGCTGAGGCGTGGGAAACTCTGATAAGGATCAAGAAGGTCGAGTCGGGCTCCAACGAGGTTGATGAGGATGTCTTGGTGAAGGAGTTCCTAAGGGGGAATGAGCCATCGGACTTATCCGCAGCATTAGCACTTTATAGCAAAGGCTCTTCCCCTCCGAAAGAGAAGAATGACGAAGCTAGCCCGTCTGGGGCCGATGCTACTACTCCTCATATTGCCGCTCCTTACGCTGCTCAATCGGCCGGTCGGCCAACACTTGATCCATTCGAGCAGCATGCTAGTTATGATCCCGAAGATCCCGGGCTTGGTGTTCATGTGCTGTCACCTATCCTGGAGGGTGAAACCCCTCGTGCCACCGATAGCCAACCGGACCCTGGTAGGAAATTCTTCTTTCTCTAGAAGTTGAAGAGTTCCCGTCATTTTTCAGCAGTAGCTATTCGTTCTAATGCTCATTCCTTATGTTTTCGTGCAGGTTGCTCTGACGCCGAGCCAACTCCGAGGAGCGATGAAGCCAAGGAGGAAGCAGAGAAAACAAGCGACGTTGCTCACGCAGGAGTAACTCCCGGTCCAGACGCTCAAGTGATCGGGGCGCTAAATGATGACAAACTTGATACTTCGTCTCCTGCCGAAGGAAGCGATGAAATTGAAATCACTGGCGCCTCTGAGCATACTTCAGAGATGAGCATGAAGGACCGTCTCGCCGACGAGGAGAAGAAAAAGGTCAAAGTCAAAGTTGAATCTGAAATACTGGAACTCACTGACCCGCGGAACAGACCTTTGAAAATCATTCTCCCGGGCAGGTCCAAACCACTAGATGTTCCGTCTCCTACTCCTGACTCCGTTTCTCTAGCAAGCAAAAAGTCCAAGAAAAAGCGTGAGGGAGAGGAGTCGTCGGAAACACCAAAGGAAGACAAGAAGAAGAAGTCGAAGAAATAATCGATGCACTTGTTCAACAAGTTTCTTGCTTAAGTTTTGTAATTGTTTTTATCTTCCACAACTTGTAGTTTGTATAGAGAGGTCTGAATTTTGTAGGAGTGATCATGTATCCCCATTTTGGACTTACTGAATAAAGTTTTTAGCTTCTTTTTCGTTTGAGTGATTCTCTTGTCTTTCCTTAGTTTGCTGACTAATTGTAGCCATATCTCAAGTTCTTATGAGTTGCATTATCTCCCGGTCCATTCTCGTGTTGTTCAAACATTTTCTAGACATGGCGTGCTTCTCGTACCACATCTCCGAGTACTTGGACCTTCCGCTGACTCTAGTCCGCGCTCTGGGGACTTAGAGTACTCCGCTCCGCACTCTGGGGATTCGGAGATTTGAAGTCGTTTATACTCTAGTCCGCACTCTGGGGACTTAGAGTACTACGCTCCGCACTCTGGGGATTCGGAGATTTGAAGTCGTTTATACTCTAGTCCGCGCTCTGGGGACTTAGAGTACTCCGCTCCGCACTCTGGGGATCCGGAGATTTGAAGTCGTTTATACTCTAGTCCGCGCTCTGGGGACTTAGAGTACTCCGCTCCGCGCTCTGGGGATTCGGAGATTTGGAATCGTTTATACTCTAGTCCACGCTCTGGGGACTTAGAGTACTCCGATCCGTGCTCTGGGGATTCGGAGATTTGGAATCGTTATACTCTAGTCCGCGCTCTGGGGACTTAGAGTATTCCGATCCGCGCTCTGGGGATTCGGAGATTTGGAATCGTTTATACTCTAGTCCGCGCTCTGGGGACTTAGAGTACTCTGATCCGCGCTCTGGGGATTCAGAGATTTGGAATCGTTTATACTCTAGTCCGCGCTCTGGGGACTTAGAGTACTCCGATCCGCGCTCTGGGGATTCAGAGATTTGGAATTGTTTATACTCTAGTCCGCGCTCTGGGGACTTAGAGTACTCTGATCCGCGCTCTGGGGACTTGGAGGTTTAAGTTGAGAGCAGTCGTATTTCCACTCTTTAATTTGTATTCATCTACTGTATCGAGGCTAATGTCGTCGAATGAACAATCGAACCACGTTTGCTCACGGAATGAGATTCTGCCCCCCAGGATGAGGGACGAAATTTGAAAAATGGACGATCGATTCTCGTCCGCATGGTGATTATAGCTCTTTTAATCAAGTCAAGGAAGGAGGTATATGACAGATGGTTGAATCACATCCATCTTGGGTTAGATAGCCAAATCTCTTACAATTTGCTCCTTATCTCCTTCTAGAAAATAAGGATAATAGATTGTTGAGTAGACAAAGTAAGTTGCATATGTTCCAAGGTGCAGTCGTGTCCATATATTGACAGTGATAGTTAGCGAGTACGCAGTCTACCATAGCTACTTCAAGTTGGGCTTTCGAACAACCTTTCGTGTTCAGGGTAGGATTTGATGTGTAGATGATCAAATCACGTCCACTTTTGACGGATCCCGACGTCACTAAGCTTCATGAGGGGTATCTGTATTTTGTCGAACTTTGTTCTATGACCCGATTGGAGTGGATGATCGGGCCATATTCATTCCAAGTAGTTTAGGTCTCCAAGTCAAATGTGGAGGTTGATGGATGGATGGTCGGTTGTTCGAATCGATCATAAGTTGATCATACGAACTCAGATCGTCTTGAAACTGGCTTCCCTGGCTTTGATTGTTATGTCTTGTTAATCGTGGCTCGATCCAGACTCGGACAAAATCCATCGACATCCATAGTGAGCCTTTGTGTAACCGATCTCCAAGACGAACTGTCACTGGTTTCTAATCAAGTTCTTGGTGTCACGGCCTTGCCAAAAGGCGTAATAACATTTGCCCCCCAAAGGACGTCTTGTGTAAACATGACGTGCTTTGAAAAACCGCTGTCTTTCATGCTGAATATTTCCGTTCAGTTGATTGCTTGACAGTCGTCTCTCAATCGTTTCGTTGCAATCTTCTTTTAGACAAATGTTCAACTAGCATGCTTTGCTTTGGTTCTGCCCCCAGTTCTGGGGATGAGTATGGAGTTGATGTATGTTTATACTCCGTCTCGCACTCTGGGAGTACGGAGTTGAGTATATGTTTATACTCCGTCTCGCACTCTGGGAATACGGAGTTGATTAATGTTTATACTCCGTCTCGCACTCTGGGAGTACGGAGTTAGTAAACGTTTATACTCCGTCTCGCACTCTGGGAGTACGGAGTTAAGTAGATGTTTATACTCCTTCTCGCACTCTGGGAGTACGGAGTTGATTAATGTTTATACTCCGTCTCGCACTCTGGGAGTACGGAGTTGAGTAATGTTTATACTCCGTCTCGCACTCTGGGAGTATGGAGTTGATTAATGTTTATACTCCGTCTCGCACTCTGGGAGTACGGAGTTAAGTAGATGTTTATACTCCGTCTCGCACTCTGGGAGTACGGAGTTGATTAATGTTTATACTCCGTCTCGCACTTTGGGAGTACGGAGTTGATTAATGTTTATACTCCGTCTCGCTCTTTGGGAGTACGGAGTTAATTAATGTTTATACTCCGTCTCGCACTCTGGGAGTACGGAGTTAAGTAGATGTTTATACTCCGTCTCGCACTCTGGGAGTACGGAGTTGATTAATATTTATACTCCGTCTCACACTCTGGGAGTACGGAGTTGATTAATGTTTATACTCCGTCTCGCACTCTGGGAGTACGGAGTTAAGTAGATGTTTATACTCCGTCTCGCACTCTAGGAGTACAGAGTTGATCAATGTTTATACTCCGTCTCGCACTCTGGGAGTACGGAGTTGATCAATGTTTATACTCCGTCTCGCACTCTGGGAGTACGGAGTTGATTAATGTTTATACTCCGTCTCGCACTCTGGGAGTACGGAGTTGATTAATGTTTATACTCCGTCTCGCACTCTGGGAGTGCGGAGTTAAGTAGATGTTTATACTCCGTCTCGCACTCTGGGAGTACGGAGTTGATTAATGTTTATACTCCGTCTCGCACTCTGGGAGTACGGAGTTGATTAATGTTTATACTCCGTCTCGCACTCTGGGAGTACGGAGTTAATTAATGTTTATACTCCGTCTTGCACTCTGGGAGTACGGAGTTAAGTAGATGTTTATACTCCATCTCGCACTTTGGGAGTACGGAGTTGATTAATGTTTATACTCCGTCTCGCACTCTGGGAGTACGGAGTTGATTAATGTTTATACTCCATCTCGCACTCTGGGAGTACGAAGTTAAGTAGATGTTTATACTCCGTCTCGCACTCTGGGAGTACGGAGTTGATTAATGTTTATACTCCGTCTCGCACTCTGGGAGTACGGAGTTGATTAATGTTTATACTCCATCTCGCACTTTGGGAGTACGGAGTTAAGTAGATGTTTATACTTCGAGTTGGACCTTTCCCGAGCTGTCTCCAGACTGCTTCACAGCAATGTTGCTTTTTATTGACTCCTGGACAGGCCCTGGCGCCTTATCTCGTCGTACCCACCTAGCTTCCTCTCTTCTTATGAACTGGTGTGCCTTAGAGTAGAAACGCTCTAGCGTAGCCGGAGGTTTTCCTGCTAGCCAGTCTCCAAACTCAGAGTCTGGATCCACACCTCTCATTACAGCCATCAGAATTGCATGGTCATTGGGATTACTGACTTCAGTTGCTGCTATTCCTCGGGATTTTGGGTTACACTTGACAGAGACATCACGTCCTTTGGGCGCGTAGTGTGTATCCTGAACTGCCCAGTAAACTTCTTTGCCAACTCCTCGAAATTTGATACGGATCGTGGAGGAAGTCGGGTGAACCACATAGTAGCGATCCCAGATAGAGTGATCGGAAAGCACCTACACTTGGTGGCATCATTCGCTCTAGCTGAATCCATCATCCATTCATACCTCATGACGTGCTGTCTGGGGTCAGTCTTCCCTTCATACGCAGGGATAGTAGGCATACTAAACTTCCTGGGGTACGCCGCTTGCAACACAACATCTGTGAACGGAGTATGATCTCTTGACACTCCCCAATCATCATTCGATAACCCCTGATTTTCTTTCATCAACTGCCTGATCATGGCTGTCAGATCTGGTGTCTGTATGGAAGGCGGAAGGTTAGTGTCTGTTCTACGTGCCTGACCATGCAGGTGCCTCCTCTCCTGGCGACCTGCCAATCGTTCGTCCTGAGGTCCGACATCGTTAGCGTTTTGATGATCTGGACCTCCATCCTCCATTTGTACTCCAGTCCTGAAGTTCCTAGCTCTTGCTTGGTTACGGTCTCCAGTCGTCTGAACATCAGCTTCTGCTCGTGCAGCTTCAGGCTTACGTCGTCTGCGCCTGGGAGGTTCATCAGAGGAAGTTAAGCTGTCAGATGAAGAGTAAGGAGCAGGATTGCCCCCAGCATTCTGTTGCTGCTGTTGAGTGAGTTGTGCCATCAGGTTGGCGTTAGCTTGCATCTGCTCTCCTAGTTGTCTCCTACTTTCCCTGAGTTCTCTCATCAAGTCATTGAACTCTATTCTGGTGACAACTGGAGTCTGTTCTTGAGCGGCAATTCCTGCACTCGGAATCGCTGGTTGATTGCTAGGTCCTGCTTGTTGCACACTAGCAGTTTCGTGGGCATCCGCATTATGAGAAGTTGACCTGGTACGTGGTCTTGCCATTGTAGAGCTATTGGTATGAACTCTGAATAGAATAAACGGATGTCCTATCAGTGAGTCGGATCTTCCTTGGGGGATTTGTTCAATCTAGTAGCTTCAAAGCAGATCCTTGAGGTCTGAGAATTCGATTCTCAGTGAAAGCACCAAAGTGTTAGCACCAAAATTGGTCACTAACCTCGTTCAGAAAGATTGTGTAGAGATATAAGTGATGAAAGTAAATTAAACAGAGAAGACAATGCTAATTTAAATGCAGAAAGTAAGAACACCAAATTTATAGTGGTTCAGCGTAATTGCCTACGTCCACTTTGAGGTTAAACTTTATTGATCTTCTTTATAGTTGATTACAAATACAATTCGTGAATCAAATGCTTGAATGAAGTTGTTTAAGTAGAGAGGATGAGTCTTGAAAATGGCAGAGTCTCCCCGTATTCTCTCTCCCAAAAAAGGATCCATTTCACTGTGACCCTGCCCCTCTATTTATAGACAAAGATGGGCTGGACTTCCCAAGTGGGCTGATGGCCGAACATTCCAGCCCGAGTACAGTGATCGCTGTATGCCAAACCAAGTGTGCCAAATGCTCTGATGCCGAACAGTCCCTTCTATGCCGAACGATGTGGTTGATGTTTGGGAAGTGCAGGATGTTAGTCAGTCAAAGCCGAACGCTCTTCTAGACGCCGAGTACTCTTGTATGCCGAACCACAGATGCTGCCGAGTTCTCCTTGATGTCGAGTGCTCTCATATGCCGAGCAGTCTCGTATGCCGAGCAGTCTTGATGCCGAGCAGTCTTGATGCCGAGTACTCCTGTATGCCGAACCACAGATGCTGCCGAGTTCTCCTTGATGTCGAGCAGTCTCGTATGCCGAGCAGTCTTGGTGCCGAGCATTGGTTGACGCCGAGCGCCAGTTGACGCCGAACACTGTTGGGTACTTCGTCGAACATTACTGGATGCCGGACACCATGGATGTTGTGTACTTCGCCGAACACTCCTAGATGCCGAGTACTCTTCTAACGCCGAGTTCCACTGGATGCCGAGTACTACGCCGGGTACTCCTGGATGCCGGTCATTCTCTGATGCCGAGCACTGGTTGCCGAGTACTAGTTGCCTGGTCAAATCCCCAGGAAATAGTGATAGTAGTTACAAAGTGTTGTAACTGTGAGTAATTTATCACAATGAAAACAAATATACCATTTTAAATGTTCCAAGTCAAGATGCATCGAGACTGGATATCGATGTATCCGTTGAGACTAGAGTACATAACGCTCTCTAAATGTTGGGCAGTGTATTACTTATGACTGCTGGGGGCACCTAGAGGTTACGTGCTAATAGTTATTAGATAACTATGGAATGACTCATTCGATAGTTCTCTATTGGTTAATATAACTAAGGTCAAATAGAAAATAACGATGTGAATAATTTACACAGTTCTTTCAACTTGAGAATACTATGAATCTTCAATATGAAAGCCACGCTTTGATTATACTCAAATCATGGAAAAGCATCCATTGGTTAACTGTAGTTGGGTCGAGTGGAGGTATTGCAAGTGAAGCACTATTCAAGAGAGGATTCGTCTCCTCGGTTATATGAGGTTAGTATCACGGTCAACTCAAGTCAACCCAAAGTCAAAATATCTGGCCAGAGTAGTTCGGTTAATAGTAGTTGTTATTATTGAAACAAGGACTTTGTGTTTGGACTATAAAGTTGATTGTGGATGATGTTAGAATTTTTACTATTACCAAATTCAATAAGTCCAAAGTGATATAATTTTGATGAAGAGAATTGGTGTAAATAATTGTCACAACTGAGTAACGGTTATTAAATTAAAATAAGATTATTTTTGAAAATGAGTAAGCAATAAATTTGGCTATATTATCACACCACCTGCTAAGTGAAGTGTGAATATTAACGTTCAAATAGTTCGACGTTAATAGCTGACCAAATTTACACCCAAGACTCACACAACCGAAACGATGAATTCTCTTTAGACCAAACGATTTAATTAGTTTATAATTGTTACAAATTAATTAAATAAATTAATATTTATGTAATATTAATTATGAAATTTTAAAGTGATTTGAGAAATAAAATTATTGCATATATTTATAAAAGTTATGAATATATTGATTGATATGAGATATCGATAACAAAATAGGTTAAACATGATTGTACGTATTTAATTTGCATTAAATAGGCTCACAACCCATGATATTTGGATAGGATAGGCATTGGTTTGAGAGAGGTTGGAGGCAGCTACAACACATGATTAGGATTTGCAGATGTTTGGCTAAGATCTAGTGAGAAACTTACATAGTTTGCTCTATTATCCTACGCATATAAATACTAATCTCAAAACCCTTATCTATGGCTAATTTAATTTTTAGGCCCCTACTTTCTTCTTCTTCCTCATTTTAACAGTAGCAACTGTCCTCTAAAACAATCCCAAAAATTCTCAAAGCCAATTCAAATTAAAAAAATACTAACTTATAGTAGAAGGTCTCCAATCCCAGGTTAACATTCTGACGGATTGAGAATCGTTCTAAGAAGAGAAATCATTATTCAACGTGGACTCAAAGGCTTTATTAAGAGGTGAACTTTCATTTATTATGATTATTTTGATATCAAATTTATCATATAAAAGTTGATTTACATCCAAATCATCTATTTGTACTCAGATCTGTTTATTGTTTACATTAGGTGAGATTTTTGTGGGTACATGTATTTGTTACAATTGGATTGGTTATGTGCTTGTTATAATATTCTATTTATTGATTTATTGTTGAATTAACATTCTAAAGAAAAAAAAGAATTTTTTAATTTTGATTTATATTAATATATGTGTGTGTGTAGAATTAGACTAAATGTATAGAGATCTACAAATTGTTGATATGTATAATTGTATATATGATTATATATCACATATATTTATTGTTAAAACAATCTTATGATGATTTATACTTATTATGAATCAAAAAATATAAAAATATTTTATTAAATATGTATATACATATTTATTATTATTTAATGATTTTTTGTGTTGTTTATTATGTATAAAATAATTAATGGTTCAAAATTTCAGTTTTATATTTTCTAAATTTTCTGCACCATACAAGAAGCTTATTGTAAAATTTTCAGATTTTAAAAACTTAATTTGATATTTTTAAAATTAATTTACTTTTGGCGTGCAATCAATTATTTAATTAAAATATAATTTCAATTGATAAAATTCTAGAAATTTTTCTTAACCCTAAAATGTGTCTCAGGTACCTTTCTACAAATTTTTAGATTTTATAACTTAATTTAATAATTTTTATAATTAATTTGTTTTCGATCTGCAGTTAGTTATTTAATTAAAAATATAATTTCACTTGAGAAAATTCCAGAAATTTTTCTAAACCTAAATATTTCTCAAGTGCCTTCAGAAAAAGTTTTATAATTTTTCAACTTGATTTCATATTTTTAATAGATAATTTGATTTTAGGTTGTTATCAATTATTTAACGATAAATATTTTTTTAATCGAGAAAATTTCATAAATTATTTTTAAGCCTAAAACGTGTTTCCAGATTTTCTAAAACTATAAAACTTGTAATTTTTCATATAATTATTTTACATTAATTTATTGTGGCAGAAACTATTTTATTCAATAATATATATATATATATATATATTATGTGTACATATATATGTATATTCATTTACATATATTAGTATCTTGTTTTTTCATATTGTACAAGCACATATTTGGACAAATTACAGTCCACTCAAAATGAGCTAATGTGTCTGTTGCAATGTAAATCCCAACATCTATATACGGGCACATTATACCCTTCACGGATTATCATGTTACACATGCACACACACAGATATATATATATATATATATATATATATATATATATGTATCTGATACATATTTATGTAAATTTTATCTAATCAATCAATTCAAATTGAAGGGAGAAATGAAAGGTTCATCTCTCCATTTAATGTAATTAATGCACCCAATTAATTACTTGTTTTAGGGAGAGAAATCAAAGGTTTCATTCCCTGTATATACATTAAATCTTATTAATGCTTTTAATTAATTACTTTTTTTAGGGAAAGAAATGAAATGCTTCCTTCCCTATATATATATTAACTCATATTAATAAATGTTAAGTGTATTTGATACACTATACATTTAAAATTAAATTTATTTAAACTTCTATTTAACTAATTAAATAAAATAAATGATTTTATTTAAAACAAATTTAGAAATGTTCTAATTAAATTAGGTTTCGTATGCTCAACTAAGATCCAGTAGGGTAAAAAAAATTGAAATTCACCCATTTCTTCCACTATAGGGTAGCCTAGTTCCAATAATGGTATCGGTAATGCCCCACCTCGAGACCCACACAACCCAAGAATATTACAAGTAATATTGTCGAGTAATATGGAGAATGAGGCTGTTTAGGTGCGACCATCCGTGTATATTACTTTGGGCTAACACTACTACGGCTTACCTTTAAACTTTTTTGAAGTAATATATTTCACAACTAGTCTTGGCATAAAGTAATGCACAGGTTGGCTAATAATTATCAGAACAATAAATATACACATCTCAGAACACAGAATCACAAATAAACATAAATAACATGTTACATCTCAAATACTACATAAGTGTCAAATGAATATATACATCAAATGAGTCAATATCTCTCATCCTACATGGAAAACATATCCTTATTTAGTATTAGACAACTCTAGCCTAACAACTTGCATGAATATAAACTTAAGCCCAAGGGGAGATAGCCACACATCTAGTCACTGATTCCTAAAGTACCTATCAAAACTCGGTCTAACCCGAGTATTATAAAATAATAGACGAGTCAGACTCTTTCTAAATATCATAAAGATGAGATCACATGATGAGCCTATATAACATCAAAACTATGGAAATATCTAATAGCATGCTACTCTACACATGGTTAGGCATTTTTATCCATTCATCATGTTATAAAGTTTTATGTACCCACAATCAACAATCATCATTGTAATGGTCATAACCATCTCAAAATTATATCAACTATCAAACATGAAGGAAAATTGTTGATAGTGCTTCGCATGTTAAATACTAAAAGTAAGCACGTCACTCGCAAAAACAATTAATCACTCTTCGCAAGTCTAATGAAAAGACTGCTCTTCGCAGGCCTATCACAAATGGCTGCTCTTTGCTAGTCTAACACAAATGACTGCACTTCGCAGATCTAAGACCATGGTCTATCACAAATGACCGCACTTCGCAGATCTAAGACCATGGTCTATCACAAATGACCGCACTTCGCATGTACCTAGATGACTACTCTTCGTAAGTCAACATAAATAACATGCACTTCACACGTCGTCACAAATAACATGCACTACGCACTTCGTCTCAAATAACATGCACCTTACACATCATCTCAAAGAGTGTCATATACCATCTAATAGTAACTGTTTAATTAATGCTCGTGCATCTCATACCATACGGGTTTACTTGAATAGTAAACTCCACTCACTCAAAATATTCTATAAAATAAGTCGTAAGATTAATCGATAAGGTGATCACAGGCGTCCTATACCACTCGGGATTACAAAACCGTTTAACCTTAGTTCTTATCATATGGAAGTATTTATCTCAAGCAAGCAATATCTTGAAGGTTGCATAGAAAGTTTGCTAATCCAACTAGTCTAGTGTGTGTGTGTGTGTGTATGCAATGAATTGCCATGGACGATTCTTTGCCCATAAACAATAGCTAGCCTTTCCAACTCATATACATAAGCTTTTCAAACTCTATAAATGTACTTGTACAAATTTATAAACTTTCTTCATAATTTACAAACCTCTTTCTAGTTCAATTATATGAATATATAAGTTTAACTATGTTGATAGCTACTATAAATAGATTGTAGAAAATCTAAGTTGATGTAAAAGTATTTGGAAATATATATACACATATATTTATATATACACCAATATAACCGGTCCATATCTCTAATGGTTTACAAGTATGTAATATACTCTTCCAAAATGCATAGATTAGTAAAACATTTTGTTAAATAAGATAGGAGTTGATATTGGAAATAGCAGTCATAAATCTGAATTGATAAAATAACATGAACTCCTATTTATATATATACATATTCGTGTTCAAATCTTTGAAACCATTAAGCTGGTAAATACAACTCTAAGAAAATATGTATATAGATTTCATTTAGTAAACCAAGAGTTGATAATGCTACCACGGTTCACTGTAATGAGTTACCCAAGGCACAAACGAAAGCTAGCAACGAATAGTACAAAGAATGGACGAGCAGAGCATCAACTGGAGCTGAAATGGCTCTAGGTTTCGCCCTCACCGGTCCACTGGTGGAGCACCATCGATCAATTGGTGGTGACATTTCCTCGAGTGATTTTGGCTCCAGGAAGCCCCGCCTTTTGATGCTTCGTCGGCGATGATGATGCTTCTTCAATTAATAGGCACGGTGATGTTTACACATGCATGAAAATGTCCATAGTAACTCAATAATGCAACACACATCAATAATATCATTACAGATTTCTAGATGGATATAGGTTTCAATGAGCTAGATTACTTCATACATCAATTTAATTCAATTCCTCTACTGAAAACATTGATATGGTTCAACTACATAAACACGCAAGTTATACAAAAAAGAGAGAGTGGTGAGGTAAACTAACCTTGAATCCTCAACTAAACTTGCTAAATGCTTATACTCAGCCTTGTATTTGATTTTTAGCAACATCTTGAATTTAACAGATTTTATATAATTTTCTTTATAATTTAGAGATGGAGATTTTTGATTGTATTTGCAAGAGGGAATGGAACCCTAGGTTTCTTCTTTCTGAAACTGTGAACGTATATGACTTGTAATATGAAAAAGATGTGAAGTCCTTTCTCTTACTTACTTGAGAATGAGTTTGGGTTTAGTTAAGCCCAAAAAAATAAAATGGCAAAGTCCTTTTTATTTATTTTCCTTTAAAGTCACTGTTTACCTTATTATATTGAATTTAACATTTCTCAAACCCAAAGTTTTACAACTATTCGCTAGTATTTTATCTCCTTGAAATCCATGTTATTCCATTTACAAGAATAGAATCCCCAATATATAAAAGATATGTTTATTTACAAAATAAACACTTCTTAATGCCATTTTATAATAATGAAAAGATTTATAAAACAAAAATAAAAATATCTATATTCTTTTCAAAATAGATTTATTTACAAATTCCACACATATTAATTTCAATCTCTTAAATTTTCCTATTAACTGTATTTAAAATCCTCCTTCTTAAAAAATTTATAAATATACACAAAAGAGTTTAAATTAGAATTTCTCCATATTTCAATTACTTGGAAAAATGTCATTATTTATTTTTCTGAAATACCAAAAACCCAGGGTTATTACAAACTTCCCCCCTTAAACAAAGTGTGTCCTCGCAATTTCACTAATAGAGAAAAGTCTGTAATAACTGTATATTACCATAGTGATACTATTACGTCTATACTTATAAAAACCATCTAATTATCCCTCAAAAGATTAAACATCTATTTGCACATCCTTCCAAAGCTTAATTTCCTAAACATTGGTACTTCACAAATAGTACGACTATTCTCTTATTTTAGGAAATTCTTTCAACACAAAATTTCATCATTCGGTTATTTATCAATCTTTATATATTCATTTCCAAAATTATTTATCCCAATCCTTCCTTTATCCTTAAATTTAAATGGACTTCATTAATATAAGACATTACTTTTATTTAACATGACAATTTACAAAAATTAGCTTATTATTCTTCCATATTCTATAATTTGAAATTAAGCTCACACAAATCTTTTACATCCTTCAAATAATATAACGCCTTTTATAGTTTATACCATTAAATATTTTAAGGTGTTTACGAAACATTCAACTTATTTAATCTCTTAAAGTAAGGATTTAAAACTTCTCTTATTTTATATGGTTTAATTATTTTATCGTAAAAATTCATTCCTCAAGAATTACCTTCTGTAAAATGAAGAATCGCAAATATTCCACCATTATTCAACTTCTTAATTCTTTTTCATCCAAATCTCTTACTAAAATATTTTTCTTATTAAACTCTAAACTTTCTTTTAGATGCAATTTGAAGACTTCCTTCCATAATTATAAAGATTTGGTTTAGACCTTATAAAGCTTCATAACATCAAGTTAAATAATACCCATCAACAGCAAACATCAAAATCATACTAACACCCACATCAAATCATATTAATTCACAAGCATGCAAAGTGAAGCACTTCACTTGACAACAAACAAGGATGAGCACTTCGCAAGTTAAAACTAAAGGCAACCACTTCGCTAGCCAACCCAATAGACAAACACATCGCAAGTCAAAATGATCGTTTCTAATCGGTAAGTGTAATGTACTCTCAATTAGTAATTAAATGAGTATGGCCTAATGTCCCATAACCACTTAGCGATACTCAAATATTTACTAAAAGATTGTAAATCCTACTTGACTAAAATATTCAATCGAATGAGTCCAACAATTAACCGATAAAGTAATACAAATGTTTCATACCACTTGTATTGCTAAACAATTTAATTAGATTTCTCATTCAAGTGAAAACAGAAATTGCAAGAAGTAATAGTCCAAAAGTCACAAAAGAAATAACAAAATGGCTTATGTATCCAAAGACTAAGTCCAATATAATGACAAGTAGAGTTTATAGTTCTAAAAGCAATTACTCAAATTTTAACCTCATATAAAATGATTTCTAAAATATTATATATATATATATTAACAAAAGATTAAATGAATTGGATTGGTTTGGAAACAAGTTTGAAATCGGTAAATTAACTTCCTTTTGTAAGTTGCTTTTATTCAAACCATATATATTTTTGTGTGTGTGTGTGTGTGTGTGCGTTAGGTAGATATGTAACTTCAAAATCTTTGAATCAAAGAAGCAGTAAAAAATTAAAACACTTAAAATTCGTTTATATAACTCACTTCATAATAAATTAATTTTTCTTCTTAATTTATTCACCAAAAATGTCTTTCCACATATTATTCTATTTTTTGAAATAATATTATTCAATCCCAAATCAATCACTTAATATTATTATCAAAACTTCATATAATATCTTCGTTCCAAAATAAAACATATAACCTTCATACACACATATATACATATACATATACATATACATACATATACATACATACATACATATATATATATATATATATAATCCCATCATCTCATGTCTAAGCAATAATTTTTTTAAACTTTCTTCAATACTTTGTTTCCTCATTTAAATATTATTTATAACTCTTTCAAACATTTTATAAGATTTCTAAAATATTAAAATTCAAAATACCATGTCTGATTGTCTCGTTGTAACGTTTAGGAATCCCTATCGAGAACTTGGCCAGACGCATCGACTAGAATTCTTAAAGCAGCCAACGACCAATTTAACACAAAATATATTTCTAAAAGCTTCTTTAAATATGATATATATATATATATACACTTCAAAAACTTATTTTTGCAAAATTATATTTGCTAAAGTTAAACAAAAACAAGCATCCAATTCATCCATACATACAATTAGCAATCATCCAAATTTAAATTTTCATCTTAGTTTTTAATTAATCCTTCATTTTTTTTAAAACAACCAAACAAGCATGTATGTGTATATATAGGGCATCTAATTAATATGCTCAACGGAAAGCAGTTAATCTTCCTCCTCTACACAACTCTGATTATTAAAGATCAAAACACACATTGGGTTTGAATTTTGAATCACTACAAGATACTAATTAGAGTGTATAGTTGAAATCCTACAAATACGTCCTATAACTTCCTTTTAATAACCATTTATATTTTCATCCAAACAAGGAAATGAACTCTAAATTTCTATTCTCTACACTCAAGGATGGCTCAAAGTCTTCATAGGCCAAAATTTGTGTTCCATGTATTCTGTAATGACCCGTATTTTTACGGATCGAAACATCGTAAAACAGTTGTCATTAAGTCGCATTGTTGATAAGTCGTCCTGAGTCTAAGTCTTAGGTCGTGTAGTAGTTAGGTCGGAGTTGACGACCTAAGAAGGTGGAGCGACCTAAGGATGTTGGGGATAAGTCGTGGGGTAGGTTAGGTCGTGTAAGCGACTTAAGGAAATAGGCGACTTAAGTTAGTTAGCGACTTAAGAGATTAGGCGAGTTAACAACCTAAGGGATAGGTCGGCAACGACCTAAGGAAGCTGGTGGTAGCAGTGGGCGACCTATAGAAAGTTAGCGAGTTAGTGAAGTTAGGTCGTGAGCGACCTAAGATGTTAGGTCGTATCCTAGCTAGGAGTTAAGTCGTAAGCTTCTGGGTGTGTTAGGTCGTAGGTCGCATAAATGCGCATCTGGGTTAGGTCGTAAGTCGCGTAAGTCGTAAGTCGTGAGGAAGCGCATATGCTAAGTCGTTAGGTCGTATGAGCGCGCATGTGTTAGGTCGCTGAGAGTTAGGTCGTGGTTTCTGCTAAGTCGTAAGTCGCAGAATAGATAAGTCGTGGGGTTTTTAGGTCGCAAGGTTTTATAAGTCGTAGGTCGTATCTCAGTTGACTCGTTAAGGCGGCATTGTTGCTGAGTCGAGTGTGTGTTAAGTCGCGAGCGACTTAGGAGTTAAGCTGCTAAGTCGTAAGTCGTAGACAGGTGGGTCTGGTAGGTCGTGAGTGCGCCTGGGCTTAGGTCGTTAGGTCGTAGGATGAGGAGTTTCGATAGGCCGTAGGTCGCAGGGCTCTATAGGTCGTGGACGACCTAAAGGTGGACGACCTAAGGGTTTTTCAGCCTATAAATAGGAGGGGTTTTCTCCATTTTTGGGATCCGGATTTCGAAGCGACGAAGTGCTGCCATTTTGAGAGCTCGACTTCTACACTTCTTCACTTCTTTTCTCCACTCTAATCTAGTGATTCCTTCCATCCAAATCGAAGATCAAATTGAAGATTCAAGAGCTTAGATTGAAGATCTTCATCCATCGAAGAGAGATTTCATCGTTTGAGGCGGATTTGTGATAGATCGAGTTGGATCCTTCACTGTCCAGATCTGAAGTGGGTTTCTTTTGAGGTGTTTAGGTGATTTGGTGAGTGGTGATTATCTCTCACACGGATCCAAAGGAGTATATCAGATAGTTGGCTTGATTTGGTGTTAAAGTAGAGATTTCCATGCATTTTCCTAATCATATGTGTAGATCCATATAGATCCATTGTCCATGATGATTTGATATCCATTTTACTACATGTTAACTTATGCAAGTTCATTCATCAAGATTATAGAGACATTGCTCATGTTTTCATGCTTGTTGGACTTTTGACTCTTTAATTATGAAATTGCCATTGTTGTTATAATTGTCTATTTAGATCATATTTGAATGCTTGTTTACTTGGATTAATGTTTGACTTGATTGATTGCTATGAATTAGATGATTGATGATTTGATTTAGACCGAAGATGATTCAAAAGCTAAGAGGAAGGCTCTTGGATTGGGAAAGCTGCTTGTGGCATATGTAGTGGATGTGGAAGCTCATATGGATAAATTGGATGATGATGTTGAGATGAGGCTTTGCGAGGATGTGATGAAGCGAAGCATGATATGAGATAGTCTTGGATTAATCCAGACGGGATCAATCCAAGCATGTTGATAACTCGGTGATATGGTTCGAGTTTGAGGATAATGGTTTGCTCGAGAGGCGCTTGAGCTAGTATGGAAATAGTCGTCGAGGAGGATGACTAGAAGGCTGAGATCTCATCGTTGTTGAAGGTTCTAGCCTGCTCAAAGCAAGAGTACGTTGGGCAGATTCGATAGTCCCTGAAGGCTACTGATTGGTAGTCAAGTACTCTGGGCAGATTCGATAGTCCTAGGCACGGGTCACGATGATGTGCGGAGTTATGTCTAGAACTGGGGTTTCCATTAGCCCTTGACGGACGGATGAAAGAATGAGCCGGTCATTCAATTAACGATGATATCGAAGCAATGATAACAGTGATAGCCAGAGTCATGGATGTTTGGTTGTATCGTCATTCGGTCTCAAGAGCAGTGTTTTCTGGGTGCTTATCTGATCTTGGTTTAGGCCTTGGGGGTTTGTGCTTAGAAAACATCGCCCTTGACTCGAGTGACAATTGCTTTACTTTAAATTGTATGCTCTGCTATGTTTGCTTCTGCTTAGTGTGTGTCTGGGGGCTATCACTGTAGAAAGAGGTGGAGTGGGAGGGTTGTATTCCTATTCCTTTTCCTTTATGCTCTTTTGGTATGTTGATTAGTTAATTTACCGCTCACTAAGGCTGTTGTCTGACTCAAGGCTTTATGTTTTAACTCTTATTGCCTTGGGTTGTTCGTCCATTTTGGGACGGGCAGACTAGGTAGCAGGTGACAGGTGCTGTTCTTGCTTTCCATGATGCTTATATCGAAGACGAGCTGGAGGCTTGTATACTATCTTCTTACTATATGTACTGGATGTTCCGCTGCTTTGTATATTCTCTGAGTGTTATGTAGTGAGGCTTGATGTATTGACTATTCAGATGTTTGTATTCAACTATTATGAAGTTTTATTGATGAGATTCTATTCTGTGAAGCTTCACTATATATATATATATATATATCTATTGTATTTTGTCCTTGCGCTGTGAGTAATGCGATAAATTCTGTTGTTTAAATTTACCCTGGCAATCGTCCATGGTCGCCTAGCACACTTTACAGCGCACTATCTCTAGGTTCGGTGCAGGGGTCATGGGCGGTCGTCACATATTCTATATTGTTCTGAACCTTGGCTTCGATACCAACTGTAATGCCCCACCTCGACACCTACACTACCTAAGAAAATTACAAGTAATATTGTCGAGTAATATGGAGAATGAGGCTATATATGGGTGACCATCCGTGTATATTACTTTGGGCTAACACTGTCACTACTTACCTTTAAAATTTTCTGAAGTAATATATTTCACGACCAGTCTCGGCACAAAGTAATGCACAGGTTGGCTAATAATAATCAGAACATTATATATACACATCTCAGAATATATAATCACAAATCAACATAAATAACACGTTACATCTCAAATATACATAAGTGTCAAATGAATATATATATATATATATATCAAATGAGTCAATATCTCCCATCCTACATGGAATACATATTCTTATTTAGTATTAGACAACTCTAGCCTAACAACCTGCATGAATATAAGCTAAAGCCCAAGGGGAGACATCCACACGTTTAGTCACTGGTTCCTGTAGTACCTGTCAAAACTCGGTCTGACCTAAGTATTATAAAATAATAAACGGGTCAGACTCCCTAAATATCACAAAGGTGAGATCACATGATGAGCCTATATAACATAAAATATATGGAAATATCTAAATAGCATGCTACTCTACACATGGTCAGGCATTTTTATCCATTCATCATGTTATAAAGTTTAATATACCCACAATCAACAATCATCTTTGTAATGGTAATAACCATCTCAAAATTATATCAACTATCAAACATGAAGGAAAATTATTGGAAGCGCTTTGCATGTCAAATACTAAAAGTAAGCACTTCTCTTGCAAACACAATTGACTGCTCTTCGCAAGTCTATCACAAATGACCGCACTTTGTAGGTCTAACCTAGATGATTGCTTTTCGTAAGTCAGCATAAATAACATGCACTTCACACGTCGTCACAAATAACATGCACTTCACACGTCCTCTCAAATAACTTGCACTTCACACGTCGTCTCAAAGAGTGTAATATACCTTCTAGTAGTAACCGTTTGAGTAACTTTCGTGCATCCCATACCACACGGGTTTACTTGAATATTTACTATATGTCAGTAAACTCCACTCACTCAAAATATTCTATAAAATAAGTCATAAGACTAATCGATAAGGTGATCATGGGTGTCTCATACCACTCGGGATTACCAAACCATTTAATCTTAGTTCTTATCATATATAAGTATTTATCTCAAGCAAGAAATATCTTAAAGGTTGCAAAGAAAGGTTGCTAAGCTAACCAGTCTAGTATATATATGTATTGAATTGCCATGGACGATTCTTTGCCCACAAACAATAGCTAGCCTTTCCAACTCATATACATAAAATTTTCAAACTCTATAAATGCTTGGACAAATTTATAAACCTTCTTAATAATTTACAAACCTCTTTAGTTCAGTTATATGAATATAAGTTTAACAATGCTGATAGCTACTATAAATAGATTGTAGAAAATCTAAGTTGACCAAAAAGTGTTTAGAAATGTGTGTACACACACACACACATTTTTATATATACACTAATATTACCGGTCCATATCTCTAATTGTTTACAAGTATGTAATATAATCTTCCAAAATACATATATTAGTAAAACATTTCGTTAAATAAGATAGAAGTAGATATTGAAAATATCGGTCATAAATCTGAGTTGATAAAAAAACATGAATGCTTATTTATATATACATACTGGTGTTCAAATCTCTAAAACCATTAAGCTTGTAAATACATCTCTAAGAAAGTATGTATATATATTTTATTTAGTAAACCAAGAGTTGAAAATGCTACCGTACTTTACTACAATGAATCACCCAAGGCACAAACGAAAGCTAGCAATGAACAATACAAAGAATGAATGAGCAGAGCATCAACTGGAGCTGAAATGGCTCCAGGTTTCGCCGCCATCGGTCCACTGTTGGAGCACCGCCGGTTGATTGATGGTGACATTTCCTGGAACAATTTCGGCTCCAAGAAGCCTCCCTTTTGATGCTTCGTTGGTCGATGATGATGCTTCTTCAATTACAATTAATGCTCACAGTGATGTTTATACATGCATGAAAATGTCCATAGTAACTTAATAATGCAACACACATCAATAATATCATTATAGGTTTCTAGATGGATATAGGTTTCAACGAACTAGATTACTTCATACAGCAATTTAATTCAATTCCTCTACTGAAACCATCAATATGACTCAACTACATAAGCATGCAATTTATATAGAGAGAGTGGTGAGGTTAACTCACCTTGAATCCTCAGCAAAACTTGCCAAGCGCTCATATTCAGCCTTGTATTTGATTTTCAGGAACCTCTTGAATTTAACAGGTTTTATATAATTTTCTTTCTAATTTAGAGATGGAGATTTTCGATTGTATTTGCAAGAAGGAAGGGAACCCTAGTTTTCTGCTTTCTGAAACAGTGAATGTATATATAAAAGATCCACATTATTCCATTTGCAATAATAGAATCCCCAATATATAAAAGATATGTTTATTTATAAAATAAACACTTCTTAACACCATTTTATAACAATGAAAAGGTTTACAAAATAAAAATAAAAATGTCTATATTCTTTTCAAAATAAATCAAATTACACATACATTAATTTCAATCTCCTAAATTTTCCAATATTAATTGTATTTAAAATCCTCCTTTTTAAAGAATTTATAAATTTACACAAAAGAGTTTAAATTATAA
Source organism: Allium fistulosum (assembly GCA_030737815.1). Taxonomy (NCBI): domain Eukaryota; kingdom Viridiplantae; phylum Streptophyta; class Magnoliopsida; order Asparagales; family Amaryllidaceae; genus Allium; species Allium fistulosum. The sequence goes on along the minus strand of CM060902.1, from coordinate 137,584,799 downwards.
TTCTCCATATTTTTCAATTACTTGAAAAATGTCATTATTTATTTTTCTTAAATACCCAAAAACCCAAGGTTGCTACAGTATCAGAGCCCATTGCCTATGCGGTCTAAATTAGTCATGTTAGGGCTAACTAATTAAGCTTGCCTGCTTAGTATGGTGTCTAGAAAGGTAATGTCTAGAATTTGAATTGGGTAATTAAGTACCATGCCCTACCTGGTTACTAGCCTGGCCTGAAAGGTGAAGTGAGCCCAAAGGTTGCCACTGGTAGAAAAGGCCTAATTTGAATTGGACCTTGGGCTAATTTTCATAGTTTTGAAAATTAAGACAAGATTTTAAATTTAAAATAAAAACATGTTTATTATAAAAGGTTACAGTGTAACATAAATTTTTAAAATGTTTGAAAATGAAAGAAAATTTTCAAAATGTTTGAAACGATTTAAATATTAATTTCAAATTTTAAAATTTATTAATAAGATTAATAAAATAAATTAACTAAATGAGCTAATTAATTAATACTTATATGCATGTATTATATATGTTGATATATGTTATGTTATTATAGAGTATTTAAGATAACATAAGTACACATGTATGTATGTAAGATAAATTTTGAAACTGGACTAATTCAATTAAAATTGTTTAATTAAATAAATTAACTAAAGGTTAATTAATTAAATAAATTAGCTAAAGGTTAATTAATTAAATAAAAAAATACATATATATATAAGATATATGTTTTATACTATAAAGGTTATAACATACACTATAAAGCTTATAGTAGATACGTCCAATATAAAAGTTGTATTTAAATACTAATATAAAATTAATTAAAGAGTAAATTAGTTAAATAAGATTTAATTAACATAATATCATACATAAGACTATTATATAAGTGAGATGAAATATAAAAGTTATATAATAATAAAACATATATGATATGAATGTATAAACTAAAGGTGGAATATTAAAGAAACCCAAATAGACTTAAGGAATAAATCCATACGTAAATACACACACACACACCATGATTTCTGATGTGTTTGACACTTGAATCACAAGGGTATTTCATAAGAAATTCATTATTTCATAAGTTGATATCACTTAATATAATATATTGAAGATTATGAACCTTCAATATAATGTTGTCCTCTACCATATATATATATATATATTAATTACTTGCATACTCCTTATTTGTTGAGCAAACTCAAGCTATGGATGTTATGTGTGGTATTATTAATATATTGAATAGACGAGGTAAGATAACTATATATATTTGTTGAGCAAACTCAAGGTACATATACTATACTTAGGCCATCACGATATGGTAGGGGCGAGTGAATAATCTCTTACGATTTGTTGAGCAAACTCAAGGTCGAAATGAGATTAGGACAAGGAAATATTAGTTGGGAGTTGTATGAGAAACAACCAATAAGGAGTTATCCATCGTCCGTGGAGCTATGACTTGTTGAGCAAACTAAAGGTAAGAATTCCAAGACGGACGAGTGCTTACACCCATTAGTGATGTAACAACACACCCCGGAACATGCCTAAATTTTGACACAGAAAAGGCCCATCGAAACTTAGATTCATTCTAAGGCAAGCTGTTGGTAGTAAAAAGAAATAACATTGCAAAGCCATGACTAAACTTTCAGAACTCACAGCGGATGGAACAAAATATAATAGTAAAGTGTACCCATTTATTTCAATACCATAAAAATGTCATAACACAAAATCCCATAAAAACCGTAACATAATATATGTTACAACAATTGTCTAAATCCATGGGTACACAAAAAAGCAAATAATATTAAATACTGCCACAAGCCAAGCTTCTCTATCTCTATGCATCGTCACCGCCATCACTCCATCCTTAACCTTTATTGTAATGAGGAGGGAGTCAGAACAACAAGTATCTAGTGAATAAAAATATCAAGTCTTACCTTTTCAGTACTTGGGCAGTATGTTCCAAAATAAGAATATGTCTACAAACATAAAACCATTAAAATCATTTAATACATCTTTATAAGGAAATGAGGCGGGTCCAACCACTTAATACATTCCATTCCAGAAGCAGGTTTCTAAAATCCCATATCCCAATCATACGTCATAAATAGCTAATAATGTAAGAGACGGTACTTAAGCCACTTAATACCTTTTATTAGAAAATAGGCAGACTCTGCTCATATAAGACTTTAATTAAGGCAGACCCTAACCTATTTCCAAGGCGTGCTCCTCAATAATACCATCTAGTTGATATCATATGGAATCTCATAGGTCAATTAATACTTCCAAGTGGAAAATAGGCAGACTCTAGTCATTTAATACCTTAATTAAGGCAGACCCCATCATTTAAGACCTATTTCCAGAAGTGGACCCCTGTAGAGATACCACCTAAGTGTCCCCTTGGCCATTTAATACTTCATTTAGGGAAGAGAGGCGGGTACAACCACTTAATACCTCAAACCCCGAAGCAGGCCCTTCGTCTTATGGCCCATACTCGTAATGACATCTTACATTAGTCCACTATTTGTAGGAACTGGTAGCCATATTTGCTACCCAGATTTCACCAATAGATTTGGGACCAATCTCGCATAACTACAAATGTTTATCATAATGATATCTCACATCAATAAAAGTGTACACAACTGCTGGTAGCCTCAAAGCGAAGGGCAGACTTCCATCATGTAACTCTATTGACCTCGCATCTGTATGACTTATCCACACATCAATTACTTCACACACACACACACTCTATCTCTCTCTCTCACGTCTCATCGTTTCATAAATAAGGCCTTATAAGGAATCTTCCTTATTATGCCTTAAAATAATAATTAGACTATATAAGAGTTTCCTCTTATTTTTCCTCACAATCAATTACCTTCTTGATAGGGGAAATAAATGTAAATAAATGCCTAATTAACTACGTCATATACGCAATAATTATACGTTAATTACGTAAAAAGTGATAAATAAATATTTGCGCCTAATAAATTCTAAACGCATGGATTTTACGCTCTAAATTAGCGTTAAATATCAATTCTCTAACCAATTATTATTACAAATCATTTTTCTTCATATTCCCAAGATTTCATAGGATTCTAATGTCCAAAACAGGGAATAAGTATTCATAACCAAAACTACAATAACAGACTTGTATATAAAATAGAAACTTTATTACACTAATTCAATGGAATATCTTAAACAATAAGAATTACAATCTAAATCCCGTATTCTATTCAACTCCTATTTTACAAAGAAATATACAAGAATAAGTGGTGTAAACTATGAACAGAATTCGTAATCTAAACCCCTTATTTTATTGAAGGACCACAATTTGACCCAAAGAAGAAAGAGAAGTGGAATAGACTATGAATTTATCAAAATATGCATAAACCAAACAAATTCCATCAAATTAATGTAAATAATTGGGAATATTAGCATACAATTGACATATCGAAATAAAAAGGGATTTTGGGGGATTTTATTTAGCATATTTTCGAAATCCCAAAATCCCTAAGGTGTATTCAAATCCAAAAGGAAATACACTAAACAATTGCTGAAAAGAAATACTAAGGTTTTCACTCACAGTATTAGTCTTAGCATCACTCAAATGGATTTGTAGTCTTTCGATCTCTTCCAGAATCTCTCTTTTTTGATATACACACACAAAATAGGGAAGAGGTATATATATTCATTAATTTAGAATAATTGGATAAGAATAGGATAAGAATAGATTGAAGGAAGAAGAAACAAACATGAAATAAGTTAGATTCTTATCCGAATTCAAGGCAGAGTTTTTGAATCTTATTAAAGAGAGATAGCAATGGCAGAATTTTATTGTATTCCCCAAAATAACATAAATAAAAGTGGAGAGGATAGGGTTCTATTTATTGGGGTTGAAATGCACCAGAACAGTAGGATGGAAGTAGGTAGGAAATTGGTAAATGTAGAGCACATAGTTGAATATAACATATCTTCAACCCTAGCCGCCACTGGCAACTTTTGTTGCCAACCGGTCGATCGCCTATGAGCGACCAGTCGACCAGTTGACCTACATAGGTCGACCTCTCCCCTATTTCGGGGAACATTTATTTTCTTTCGTTGCACAATTATTTTATTCCCTAATTAACTTTTTAACGTTAAATTTTAATTAAACGTTTACTTAACCCCCAAGCTAATTTTTAAATTTTAAACCCTAAATTTGATTTCTCATTTGAATTTGAATTCAAACTAAATTAATTTAAATTTGAAAACTTCAAATGCTTATAACTTCTTTGCTTGAGGTCCTATTTCAGCATGTTATATATAGAAACAGTTTAGAATTTCGCCAAGAACGCAATGGATTAACTTTCATGGTTAAATTCCAACTTTTATAAAATTTCCATATTCAATCCTTATCATATTTAATTCAATTTACTTCATTTATTTATGGTTCATTTTATGGGGTGTTATATTTTCCTCCCTTAAAACAGATTTCGTCTCGAAATCATCCAAGGGATGAACAACATAACGCGCAATAACATCCATGTTATACAACCGAGTTCTCTACACTACCATCTACTCAACCAATAGTGCAATGTGATTATGTACTACAGAAATGCTAAAACAAGCTCAATCCAAGCGTGAGTGTGTAACCGTGTCATGAAAGTATGTATGCAAATATCCTAAACATGCATAAAAAATTCTACATGAATGTAAAGTGATTGTGAAAAAGTGTAACATCCATCTCCTACCATCAAATCTACCAAATACGATGCAACCAAAATCCTAATTTTGGAGAAAAAAAATTACCAGTGAAAAGCTCTGGGTGAGTGCTCTTTATCTTCTCCTCGGTCTCCCATGTGCTTTCCACCGGATTGTCCCCACATTGTACTCAGACCAACCTAATTATTTTATTGTAGAGTCCCCTAGTACCGTGCTCCACAATGCGTGTGGTCGCATGAGGCACTGTCGCCTCCATTTCAAATCCCCAAACTGATCAGGCTTTATTCTTTTAGCGGTGTCATGAAGGCATTTCCTAAGGTGAGAAACGTGGAAAACATTGTGGACTCCTGCCAACTTGTCAAGAAGTTCCATACGGTACGCCAATTTTCCTATTCTTTCTAGAATTTTGAATAGCCTAAAAAATCTATGCGCCAATTTTCCAGACTTTCCAAACCTAACAACTTTTCTAAGAGGAGATATTTTAAGAAATACTATATCTCCAACCTCAAATTCAAGCTCTTTCCTTTTATCCGCATAAGATTTCTGACAGTCTTGCGCTACCTTCATCCTTTGCCTGATCAACTCTACTTTTTCCATGGTATCACATATCAAATCGGGTCCGAGCAATTCTTTGTTGGTGGTTTCTCACCAACAACTAGGCTATTTGCATGGTCACTCATACAATGCTTTAAAAGGGGCCATACCAATCGTCGTTTGATAGCTATTATTATAGGCAAACTCAACCAAAGGTAGATGCTGCTCCCAATGTCCTACGAAATCCAAGACACAAGCTATCAACAAGTCCTCTAAAATCATATTCACCCTCTTTGTTTGTTTATCAGTTTGTGGGTGATATGATGTGCTAAGGTTCAAAGAATTTCCCAAAGCTGTTTGTAAGCTCCTTTAAACTTGCTAGTGAACAAGGGGTACCTATCACAGACTATGCTTACAGAAATTCCATGTAGACGAACTACCTCGTTAATATAAATCTTGACGAGAGAGGCAGTTTTCCTATTTCTCCTAATCGGAACAAAATGAGCACTCTTGATCTATCCATAATAACTCAAATAGTCTCATTGCCCTTTTGACTTTTAGGCAATCCTTTCAAAATATCCATTGAAATATGTTTCCACTTCCAAGTTGGAATTTCCAAAGGTAATAATAATACACCAGGCTTCCCTTGCTCGGCTTTTATCTTCTTACATGTCAAACACCTAACGACAAACTCAGCTACGCTTCTCTTCGTTCCATTCCAAAAAAATTCTCTTCACGTCCTTCTACATCTTATCTCCTTCGAGATGAATGGTCATCATTGAGTGATGACACTCCATAAGCACATCTCTCATCAAATCATCAGTCATTGGGAAACAAATATGTCCATCTCTTCTCAAACATCCCTTCTCATCAACTAAATACCTCATATCATGGGGAAAATGCTCTCCTTTTCTCAAATTTTCTAAAATCTCTAATAACTTCTCATCTTCACCTGCTCATGCCATATACGATCCATCAAGGCTGGTCTAATCTCCATAACTGATAGAAAACCTAGGACGTGCTCTGTTGATGGTTGGAGGTTAAAATTCGAGAGAACTCCAATTGTGCCCATTTATATATAGCACCTAGGGTAGCATGTGTCCGACTAAGGGCGTCGGCGATTATGTTCCCTTTTGCAGGGGTATATTGAATACAAAACTCAAAGAATGCTATATACTCCATCCATCTCTACTGCCTAAGATTCAAGTCCTTTTGGGAAAATAAGTGTTTGAGTGATTATGATCAGTGAATAACTCAAACCTTCCCCCAAGAGATAATGCCTCCACATCTTTAAGGCAAAAACAATGGTTGCCAATTCTAAATCATGCACTGGATACCTCTTCTCATGGTCCTTTCTTTGTCTACTAGCATATGCCACTACCTTCCCTTCTTGCATAAGAAATGCACCTTATCTTGTGTTACATGTATCTATGAAAACCGTGAATGGCTTGATTCCATCTGGAATAGTGAGCACAGGTGCACTAGTCAATGACTCCTTAAGCTTCTCAAATGCCTTGGTGCATCTATCATCCCAAACAAAAATTAGATTCTTCTTAGTCAATCGGGTTAAAGTGGCTGCTATTTATGCAAGGCTCTTGATGAACTTCCTATAGTAACCTGCCAAACCTAGAAAACTTCTATCATTTGATGAATTACTGGGAGTCTTCCATCCTTGGACAACTTACACTTTAGCAGGGCCCACAGCCAATCCTTGTTTTGAAACAATAAGCCCAAGGAACCTAACTTCATTTTTCCAAAAGTGGCATTTAGAAAACTTTGCTTTGAGTTGGTTTCTTCTCAAGGTCTCTAATACCTCCCTAAGGTGGTCCTCGTGCTCCTTCTTGTCTTTGGAGAAAACCAAGATATCATCAACAAACACCACGGCAAATTTATTAAGTTGCCCTCTAAATATTCTACTCATCAAGTCCACAAAGTATGATGGGGCATTCGTCAGTCCAAAAGGAATTATTTCCCACTCATATAGAGCCCATATATAATACGGAATGCATTCTGCGGCTTGCTTTCCATTGCAATCCTTAACTGATGGAATCCCATTGCTAAGTCTAATTGGGAAAAGACTTTAGCCCATACAAGTTGGTTGGACAAGCCATCTATTCTTGTTAGAAGGTACCCTTTTTCCTTATCAACTTGTTCAACTCTCTATAATCGACGCAAAGTCTCAAAGTTGCCTTAGTACCAAAAACAACAGGGGCTCCCCACTCAGAAGTACTCTTATGGATGAATCCTTTCTTCAATAGCTTTGATATTTTTTTATCTAATTCCCTTCTTTCTTTAGGGGCTATATGTCTTAAAGGCAGAGCAACAGGTCTTGCATCCTTCTTTAAATCGATTTGGAACTCAATCTCCCTATGGGGTGGGAGACCCGAGACCTCCTCGAAGACATCAAGAAATTCACAAACTACGGGTATAGATAATGACTCTCCAACAACATATAGATATAGTGAGTATAAATGGCTTAACTCAACTAAATCTTTGGGTGTACAAAGAACTTCTAGGTGACGACCTCCATAACTCCTTAATTGTATTATCCTCTTATCACAGTCAAGAATGGCTCCATAATATGACAACCAATCCATAACAAAGATAAGCCCATACCCCTCAAAATTTAAAATGTACGCAGTACATATGAAATCAATGTCGCATATGTCTAACACTAGGTCTTTGCAAAGAAGAGAAAGATGGGTCAAACCCCCATAGGATTTGAAATCTCTATTAGGTTGTTGACCATCTGGGTTTGATGGTTTAAGGAATTTACTACATCCCTGGCTATAAAGGAATGTGATTCCCCCGAATCAAATAGGGTATGAATAGTAACTCCAAAAATAAGAGTTATACCTTTGAGGGCTTCTTTTTCTTGGTCTCTTGGTGGTTTACTGGCAATAGGGACGGCTTCAATAGTGTGGGCCTATCTGCTTGATCCTTCCTTAGCCATTTTAGGACATTGATTCTTGTGATGCTCTTCCTCGTGGCAGTTAAAGCACCTTCCTTTAAAGGCTTCCTTTATCATACTCACTTTACAATCTTTAGCTTCATGACCCTTCCTTTGGCATTTCTTACACACCTTTGCATCCTTCTTAAACTTCCCCTTTGACTTCTTATTGGCCCAAAAACTCCCCTTCTTGGACCCTCCTTGCTTTTAGGTCAGTGCAGACTTCTCCTTCTCTTTGCCCTTATCTTCCTCATTGACCACATAAAGCATTGCCGTTTCTACTAACATCTCATATGTGGCTCCATAATTACTTGGGTCAACAACATTTTTCTTAGCGGGGAATTTAAGCCCTTCACAAACTTCATGGCCTTTTTCATAGGTGTGTCTACCAGGCTCATCCCTAATTTAGCTAATTCAGTAAACTTAGCTATGTACTCCGTAAGGGTAGAATCTCCTTGTCTCAACTGAATGAACTTTTCCAATTGCAAGATAACCTCTGCTCTATACATGAATCTCATCTCCAATCGGTCCTTGAATTCATCCCAAGAGAATATCCTTCCTATGTGCTTATCAGTCACAAAGTTCCACCAATTTAAGGCTTCTTCCCTAAGGTGCCAAGCTGTTATTCTTCTTCTTATCTGATCATCCCAACCAAGCTCTCTAAATATCTTCTCGTAGTTACTAATCCAAGCTTTAGCTTTCGAATATCCTAAAGTTCCATAGTATGTCTTCCCTCCCATATTGAGAACGTCCTTACACGACTTAGGAAAGTCGACATGACGGGGTGCTGCATCAGTGGGCGGGGCAGTGGGTACTACTGGGGAAGATGGAGGAATAGGAATCTGCTTGAAAGTCCTAAGATATTTTTTAAACCATTCGAGCATACGACGAATGGGTGGTCTTTTTCGGGTAAGTCCCCTTGTTCAGAAGAAGATTGTTTATTAGCCATATCAATTATCTATAGGCTAAGCCTTTAGTGATGATTTCCTAAGATAATATTTACATGGTGAAAGAAAAAAAAGGTTGCCTAGTGGCGTATGTTCAAGAAGAGAGGGTGTGTGTGTGTATAGTAAGAATTCTTTGAAAATTCTTTTTAAGAAACCTTTTTCAAAATAACAAATACGCCTCTCATACGTCTATTTTCTTCCTCGTTGATTGGGTAACCTAGGATCTAATACCAAATATAATAACCCATCCTAGAACAGGCCTAGCGTTCGACCTAGAAAAAGCCCATCGAAACTCAGATCCATTCTAAGGCAAGTTGTTGGTAGTAAAAAGAAAGAATATTGCAGAGCCATAACTCAACTTTCAGAACTCGTAGAGGAAAAAACAAAATATAATAGTAAAGTGTACATTTATTTCGAAACCATAAAAATGTCATAATACAAAATCCCATAAAAACTGTAACATAATATCTGTTACAACAATTGTATAAATCCATGGGTACACATAAAAGTAAATAATAATAAATATAGTTATAAGCCAAGCTTTTTCATCTCTAAGCATCATCACCGCCATCACTCCGTCCTTAACCTGTGTTATAATGAGGTGGGAGTCAGAACAACAAGTGTCTAGTGAATAAAAACCTCGAGTGTTACCTTTTCAGTAGTTGGGCAGTATATTTCAAAATAAGAATATGTCTATGAACATAAAACCATTAAAATAATTTAATACTTCTTTATAAGGAAATGAGGCTGTTTTTAACCACTTAATACCTTCCATTCTAGAAGAAAGTTTCTAAAATCCCATATTCGAATCATACATCATAAATAGCTAATAATATGAGAGACGGTACCCAAGCCACTTAATACTTTTATTGGAAAATAGATAGACTCTGGTCATTTAAGATTTAATTAAGGCAGACCCATCATTCCAGGCCTATTTCCAAGGCATGCTCCTCAATGGTACTATCTAGCCGACATCATGTGGAATCTCATAGGCCACTTGATACTTCCGAGTGGAAAATAAGTTGACTCTGGTCATTTAATACCCTTAATTAAGGTAGACCCTATCATTTAAGACCTATTTCCAGAAGTGGACCCCTGAAGAGATACAACCTAACGTGTCCTATTGGCCATTTACTACTTCATCTATGGAAATGAGGCCGATCTAACCACTTAATACCTCAAAACCCCAAAGCAGACCCTTCGTCTTATGACCTATACTCATAATGACGTCTCACATTAGTTCGCTATTCATAGGAACTAGTAGCCAGATTAACTGGGCAGATTTCCCCAACATAATTTGGGATCAACCATGCGTTATTACAAATATTTATCATAAGGATATTTCACATCAATAAAAGTGTACATGACTGTTGGTAGCCTCAAAGTGAAAGGCAGACTTCCGTCATGTAACTCTATTGACCTTGCATCCCTATGACTTAGACAAAAATCAATTACTCTCCACATATATATATATATAGACACATATATATACATACCTATCTCATCGTTTCATAAATAAGTCCTTATAAGGAATCTTCCTCATTACGCCTTAAAATAATAATTAGGATATATAAGAATTTCCTCTTATTTTCGCCTTATAATCAATTACCATCCTAATGGGGAAAATAAATGTAAATAAATGCCTAATTAACTACACCATATATGCAATAATTATACGTTAATTACGTAAATAGAGATAAATAAATATTCGCGCCTAATAATAAGTTCTAAACGCAAAGATTTTACGATTTAAACTAACGTTAAATACCAATTCCCTAACCCATTATTAAGTCTTTTTTCTTCAAATTCCCAAGATTTCATGGGATTCTAATGTCCAAAACAGGAAATAAATATTCATAACCAAAACTGCAATAACATACTTGTATATAAAATAAAAACTCAATTTATTACACTGATTCAATGGAATATCTTAAACAATAAGAATTGCAATCTAATCCCCATATTCTATTCAACTTCTGTTTTACAAAGAAATAGATCAGAATAAGTGGTGTAAATTACAAATAGAATTCGTAATCTAAACCCCTTATTTTATTGAAGGATCACAATTTGATCCAAAGAAGAAGGAGGAATGTAATATACTATGAATTTATTAAAATTACATAAACGAAAAAAATTTCTATCAAATTAATGTAAATAATTGGGAAACTTAGCATAGAATTGACATATCGAAATAAAAAGGTATTTTGGGGGATTTTATCTATCATATTTTCGAAATCCCAAAATCCCTAAGGCATTCAAATCCAAAAAGAAATACACTAAACAATTGCTAAAAAGAAATAGTAAGGTTTCCACTCACAGATTAGCCTTAGCTTCACTCAAATGGATTTGTAGCCTTTCGATCTCTCTCAGAATCTCTCTCTTTTGATCTAAATACACACACAAAATAGGGAAGTGGTATATATATTTATTAGATTTAGAATAATTAGAGAAGAATAAGATAAGAATAGATTGGAGGAGGAAGAAACAAATAGGAAATAAGTTGAATTATTAACTAAATTCTCTATGAAGTTTCTGAATCTTATTAGAGAGAGATAGCAATGGTAGAATTTCGTTGTATTCCCCAAAACAATATGAATAAAAGTGGAGAGGATAGGGTTCTATTTATAGGGGTTGAAATGCACCAGAACCGTAGGATGGAAGTTGGTAGGAAAAGGGTAAATCTGGAGCGCACAACTGAATATAACATAGCTTCAAACCCTAGTGTAACGACCCATAATCTTACCACTTCGTAAATAAAATATTAAATGTATTTAAATATTCAAATATAGAATTTTCAAACTTAAGTAATCATGTTTTATATAATAAATAAGAATGGTGAACTTATTTTTAGAATTGAATAACGATTTTGGACTTTTACCGTAACATTAACAAAATTGATAAAAGCCGGTTTTCGATAAAATTGAATATACAGTCCAATGATTGTTCTAAAGGATAAGTAATTGCTTTTAAAATCATTATATAATTGGTTGATAAAAGTTTGATAACTGTATATATATTTATTTTATAGTGATTAACAAATTTCGTCGCGCATTGACAAAATTAATGTCGTATATTTGCAAATGAATTTTGATATTGTTTTATATTATTTTATAAGTCAAATACACTCATTTTATTTATTTAAATATGATAAGTAATTTATTTTTAAGTTTGGTTTACATGAATAAATAGTTTAACAAAAACGTCAAAATGTGATCGTAAAACATTTTGTCGAAAATCAACGTTTTGTCGAATAAAAGTTGTCGTAACGTTGTTGCACCTTTATGTACATATACACGTACACATTTTTAAATATGTTAAGTATTAACAATTAACTAATCAATTTTACTTTTGCTAATTAAGGTTAGAAATTTCTAGAAAATCATTAAGAAAAAGTAAACATAAAAGGACAAAATCATGTCAAATCAAATCAAATAAAATCTTTAATTTATTTTCCTTATTCATTAAGTGATTAAGACATAACGTAGTGATATGACAAAGTGATGGTAAATGTTGAAAAAGTAAGATAAAGTAAGGACATTTTGGTAATTTTGTAAAGGGTTAATTTTGTAATTCACCACCCCTTACTTTTTCTATAAATACCCATTCATTCTTCTCATTTTCTTCACACTTCTCATTCTTCTTCTTCTTCATTTTTGAGCTTCCTTTTGCTCATTAATGGCTTCTTTTCTTTAAGAGAGGTAGAAGGGCCAAAATAGTGGAGTGCTTAAGCACTAATCCACTAATTACTCTCTAACCTCTTCTTAATTCACTTCTTCTTCTTCTCTTCTTTAAATGGCCTTAGGCCATGAGTATTGGGATGGGGAGGCTATGGCCGTGAGCTATGGAGGTGGGAGGAAGGTTTGGGCCGAGAGCAAAGTGGAGGAGGAAGGATGGTCGTGAGCATGGGCAAGGTGGTGGAGTTGTTTATGGATGTATTAGTGAAGTATAGGTTAGTTTAGTGAAGTGTGGATGGATAAGAATGTTGGTAGAAAGTTAATCAATTTGGTTAAAGGTGAGTACTCATTTTTGAATTAACTAATAATTCCAAGTTTAATAATATGAAAGTTAAATATCTTAGATGATTAATATGTTTGATAACTTGGATGCAAAGTTGGTTGTTTACATGATTGTTAATATGGATGATTACTTGGTTTTATAAATGATAAGAGAAATGGTTAAAAATCAACCATAGTTATTTAAATGAGAATTTAAATCCATATAAATATGTGTATGGAAATTATTTATCCTCGTAATGATTTTAAAATATCAAATAAGGTTGGAAATGATATTATAATAATATAATATTATAGTATGAAATTAGATTGAAAATGGATTGGAAATATGAAAAATATTGTTTAAAATGAGTTTAAAATGATTTAGAAATGTTTTATAAACATTTAAAAGTGTTTCCATGAAGTTGGGAATTGAAAAATAAGTCAAAACTACGCGCGTCGCATAACGGTAGTTCATGATTTCGTGCCATAAAAGTCAAATGAGTGTATATAATGGAATTTAGCTTGTAATTCTTCGAGATAAGAATTTTCCGAACTATTATATCCATAGTATTCCAACGAGGGAAGAAAATCGAGATTTCGATAAGTAGAATTTGAGATATGAGTAAAACAAGTTTTTGAAAAATCGCGGTTCTGCAGTTCGGAATCTAAAACTGGATTTCTTTGGAAATGAAGTTTTAAATTGTTTAGAAATATGGAATAAATCTTATAAACCTTTTAAAATGTTTTAAAAGTGATTTGAGTTATAAAAATGAATTTTCAAATAATAAAATGTCGATTTGATCGATATAGCTAAAAAGCACTTTCTACGGCACTTTTCTATAACTTTTGAAATAAAGATTTAAACTTAACGATTCTTTCTAGAATCATTTATAAATGTTTTTAAATAAACAATTAAGTGTTTTAAAGATAAATTGGAAGTTTTATAATTCTTTTAGAAAGAATTTAAATAAATGGTTATTATAACACTTAAACAATATAATAGAAATCATTTCCTTGAATGTAATTACAAACTGAGTATGCGTAAACGACTAGTCAATTTGTCCCGCTTGTGAGATCTAAACCGTAAAACAAGGTGTGTAACAAAGGTTAGGAATGGAGCAACCAATGCCCTGAACTTACCTGGCCTTTGTTTTCTCTTTTAGACGAGGAGTGGAACAAATCGAAAGGAAAGCCCGAATGCTCTTAAAGGGTTTTCCCAAAGTAAAAAAGCGAAGTGTTTTCCAAGTGTTAAACAAAGATTTAAATAAAATAGTTTTGGGTTTGTTGTAACGATGTCTTACATAACATCATTTTTGACCCTTTTAAATGAGGATTTGGAAATAGAAAATCTTTATTAAAGGTTTAAAAGTGATTTTAAATAAGATGACTTGGTATTTCCCAAGATTAAAGAGGAGTTTTAAATGAAAGATTTAAAGAAATAATGTTGAAATTTTTTCCTAAGTAGAAGAGAAAATAATTTGGAGTTATTCCAAGATTTAACAAAAGGTTTAAATAAACCAAATGATTTGATAAATGAGGCTTAATGATTCTATATACTCTTGAAAAGAAAATGGAATAAATTGAAAAGAATATATCTAAGAAAGATATTTAATTTAAATAAAAGATGAAGTAATTGATTGATGATATCCATATATGAACTAAACATCTTTTAATCGATGATTGGTGCGATGGAACCGGGGTCGGATTTGGGTGATTCCTATCCGAAAACCACTTCGAGCCAATGTATACGTTCGAAAGTGAAGACCTATTGAAGATGATGATTATTGAAGACCGTAGATCTTCATTAGCGGAAGGACTACTTGTTGACATTCTCTGGGTAGCTCCCAATATAGAGACATTTATTATAGCACTGGTCCTATCGTATTTTGAAATCTTGGGATTACAAGGACTAATCGCTACTGATCCTAGGGGTGATTCTCAATAGGATGCGGTAGGAGGAGTGCCTTCGGTTTCGTTCAATCCTAGAACGAACTTGTATGGATGAGTGTTTGACATTGTATTGCGGAGTCACAAACGTTGAATTTTACAAACGTACATCTGTTTGGTGGCAGAGAAGGCAACTTCTCTTAGCTTAACACTCTTCTTTGAGACGTATGAGCTCAGAGGTTGTATGTTCGTGGAAGTCAAATAGTGATTAAGTGTAACAACCCTAGTTTTAAGATTACCTGTCAATATTGAATTATAATGATAATTATAATTTAATATTGTAAATTAAATTAAAATTGGAGAAATTAAATTAAAATTGGAGAAATTAAATTGTTTATTTGGAATAAATAATGAATTTTGGAATTTAAAATGAGAAAATGAAATTCCAAGCTTTATTCTATTTTGTTTGGAGTGATAATAAATGGAATATGGGCTTTAAATAATCAAAATGATTTCATTTTAGAGAAAAGGCAATAATTATATTAATTATTGTCCAATTGCTTCTTTCAATAATTTTTAAAAGAAGTAGGAAATTTTAAAGGTGGTTTATTGAAACAAAAGGTGGAATTTGGCTTAAAAATAAGTTTTGGCTATAAATAATGTTTTTAAATGGTTTGAAATATTTTTCTAAGTGAGAAAATAAATTTTGTGGAATTTTAGAAGTTAAAAACAATGTTTTATTCATTTATTTGAGTAAATGGTGTATTTTTGTTAAATAAAGGATTTTAATAATAAAATTGCTTTAAACATATAAATTAATCTTTTTATATGGTAAGAAATATTTTATTTTGAATGTATACAAATTTTCATATTTTTCTTTTGTGTAAATATGAAGAAAATGAATTTTTATTTCGTGTATATTTGATACATACACATATTTCTTTGTTAAGTGTTGATTTTTCTTAGCCTAAACCATTTTATTTCTTTTTATTTTCAAACCCATCTTAGTCCATTTAGCCTTGGCATGGTAAGAAGGAGAAAAAGGAGATGGCTGTATGTTCATTTTCCAGTCCTCCTTCTTCCTCCAGCTGAAATAGAAAATAAGAAACCTTTTCACCAATTTTTCAAAACCAAGCTAGTTTCTTCAACAAATTCAACCAAATTCAAATATTTTTGCAAGTTAGAGATAAATAAAAGGTATACAACTCCAAATCATACAATTTCTACACCAAATTCCTTTTACAGTAAGAAGTTTTCTAATTTTTTTACTGTATTTGTTTTGCATGTTTTGTAATTGCTTTCTACAGGTTCTCAAGGCTTATAATCTCAAGCAAAGCTTCCTCTTTTCATCAAATCTAAGCTTTTGTGACAAATCAGCAAGGTGAGTTGTATAAACTCACAATCTAGCAAAACAAAAGTGCCAAAGCTTGAAAATTTTGAAAATTTGCTTTTGTTCGTTGTTTTCCTGTAGTTGAATTTTCTCTGTTATGGTCAGTTTCTGTTGATACTTTGAGACCTTGTATCTTGTGATTCGGGCGTAGAAATGCTGTCAGATTTCTTGCATTTGGTAGCTTGCATGTTGAATTACATCTCTGTAAAAAAAATTTTGAAAATTAAGGTCATTTGCTTTGCTAACTCAAGCTAGAAAATCAGTTCACGAGCAGGAATCGCCTGAAACAAAATACGTAGACCAGGTCAACAGCCTACCTCCCTGGGTCGACCTGGAGGCTCCAAGTTCAACTGTACGGTCGACCTAGGGACCAAGGAGGTCGACCTCCCGGTCCACCTCAAGGTCGACCTGGTGGAAGGCAAAATCTTGCCTTGTTTCTTCATGTCTCCATCGTTTTCTTGCTTCTTTTGCTCCACTTCTGGTTTGATTTTGTGATGTTTTTGATCGTTTTTGAAGGCCATAATGTCTATCAATAGACTAGCCAAATTTTGAATTATTTTGAATTTAAATTAAATTTAAATTGAATTTAAATTCGAATATCGGTTTGAGTGATTTTCCTTGTTTTTATTCGTTTTCGAGCACGGTTTTCTCCGAATCTTTTTTGAAATGATTTTTAAAATTAATGGGCATTTCGAAATAATTATTATATAATATTTTGAAGTATTTTCAAGTGTAAAATCTATTTATTCTCTATAATAAAGGAATTTTTAAATATGGGTTTCAAATTGATTTCAGAAATTGGTTTTCAAAGCTTTTTTTCCAAAGTAAATTATTTTATATAAAAATTACATGTTTTTGCACTATTCGAGCGAATGAGAAGGAGAATTAAACAGTTTGGTAAAACACGTGGTATGGGACATGTGCATTTATCTTATCGGTTAATTCCCGACTTGTCCGTTTGATCGTTTTGATCTTCGAGTCGAGTTTACCGATGAGATGAGGTGAACTTTTTATTGCTTTTAGTGTGAAATTTACTAGCGGTTAGTAAACCGTTTAGTGCAAACATGTGGTATGGGACACACGTTAACACTGTTCGGGTTCCTATCCGAGAGTTTGTGACACATTTGCCATTGCAGCGTGCCAGTACTAGACCTTCGGGTCATTGACATTGCGGCGTTTTCCATTACGGTGTATTTGTCTTCGAGACGTTTGTCATTGCGGCGTTTGCCATTGTGGCGTATTTTCCATTGCAGCGTATTTGTCATTGTGACGTTTTGCCTTCGGGCAAGGTACCTATTTGAGATAACAGTACTTGGCAAGGCTTCGACCACATGCACATGCTAAACTTTTGAGATGATTTCTTTGGCTATTTTCCCTAGTGTATCGCCCATTTCCAGAATTGGTACTTTGAACCATTCGATATATATATTTGTGGCGATTACCTTTCGGGAATTCGAACTCTTGGGAGTTCTATTTTTGAGATTTGTATTGCCTACACGGGCGTTATTGAGATTTGCCTTTTGGCGTTTACTTAAGATTTTATTCTCCTCTTTGGAGATATATTTTCCTTATGGCGTGTTTGAGATGGGATCTCTTTGTGCATGTTTAGGGTTGCCGATTTGGTGGTTTTTGGTTTTCCCCCTAAACCATATCTGATGTTTTATGAATGCCAATGATATGAGGCTCGCTACTTTTAGTGTTTCATGGGTTGTTATATCTCTTTTGAGATTATATGTTATGTAGTTATACCCTTCATCACATGAAGTAACTATACACTTTAAATTATCCCTTCTCACTTGGGAATATTATCACTTTATCCATATGCTCTTACTATCGCTTATCCTTGTAAACTGGTTTGTTAGCTAGACTGACCCGTTTATTTATACTCGGGTCAGACCGAGGTGTTTCAGGTTATGTACATTTGGACTTAGCTTATTTTGCTTCCGCATGGACTATTCTGCTATCTCTTTTTGATATAACTTTTTATGTAGTCCTTTTTGTTTGCTACTCTGATATGTATATTCTTTTGACTCACTTGTATATTGTGGTCGCTATACCACTTGACATGTATCATTTTGTATACTCTGTGATGTATCTGTATATGTATATATGTGATGATATGCTATTAGGTGATGTGTTTTGCATTCAAGTTGTTGTATTTTGTTCTGATAGATCCTATAGCCACCTATGGCTTTGTATTAAGTATTTATTGGATATGTCGATCCACTTGAGATAGAAAAAAACTATAGCATTTGTCAACATATTCAATAGATATTTAAGACAAGGCTATAAATGGTCACTCCTAACCAGCCTTATTTTCCGCATTAGCAGACGGTATTACCTAGTAATACTCTTTGTTAATGTGGGTCTCGGGGTGGGGCGTCACATTAAGGAATGGCAATGTGGCATTCAAAGTGGAACCTGTTATGATCAAAGCGTGGTTTTGTATGAAAAGCGTGGATTTGTCTAAGTTGAGCGTATCCTTACTCCCAAGCGTCACATCTTGAAAATGATACGGGAACTATGTTACATATTTCAAGCTTAGAATGACGAGGGTGGCGTATGATCCCTCAAGGTAACTAGCGACGTATGATCTAGGTCACCAAGGTATCTAGACGGGACCCTTATTGTATGGTATAGTGGCGTGTGAGTCCATGCGTGAGAAGCAACCGGATATCAAGAAGGTGGCAATATGAGGAATAGTGGTGTGTGAGTCCTTGCATGAAATACTACCGGGTTTCGATTGCTATGTGTGGTTATCGAGGTTCCCTATCATGTTGAAAATCCAATTCCAATACGAGCTTTACAGTTTTGATTGTATTCCCAAAATAGTTGTAATGCTTTGCAAACATTTCAGCTATCCCTTTGGTATCATATATTTCGTCCAGGTATATTCCGTTGACCTAGTCCGGATATATTCCCTTAGACTTAGTCCGGGTATTGATACCTTATTTGAAAGATGTTTTCCAAAAGAATGTCATTAAAGATAATATCAAATTATTTTGGTAATAAAAGTGTTTTGGTTATCATAAGGTAAAAACCCGTCCGTATTTATGTGTGGGCGTGGTCTTATGAGATACCCTTCTTTTCATAGGTTTTGATAACATCGTTATTTAAATTTTCGAGTATCTCACGTTGGTTTATGAATCCTGATTCGGGTATTTTTAATTCTCGGGTCAGATCTAAGTAGTTTCAGGATTAGCTGAAGAAGCTTGGAGTTTCCAGAGGAGAGCTGGAGACCTTCATCATCGTATGGACGTATTCTATTATCTGATGCATCTATTGCATTTGTTTTGTCAGCATTTGTAAGGGCAGGTGTTATAACTGTCCAGGCTGAATCTAGGTTAGACTCTGATATATGTTTTAAAATTTTCCACTGTAAAGATTAGTGTTGAAATAATATATGTTATTTCATTCGTGTGAGATTCTGTTTTTCTATTATGTTCTATCTTTATTTTTCTTTCTACCCTTAATGATTCGCTTGTTCGTGCAATTTGAGTTGGACATGTGTGGTTTATTGTCGATTCAAAGGGTACGGAAAAACAGGTCATTACTTTTGTTATCAAAGCTTAGGTTGAGCGAACATCTAGGCTTTGTTGGGGTAAGACTCGTCAGAGATAGGGTTAGTAATACCCTAGGACGAGTAACTCATTATAGATAGGGTTAGTAACACCCTAGAATGAGTTTGAGAGTATTATATATGAGCGCGTATTTGTTAGTAACTAATAAAATATTTTGTGTTGATTTATCTTTTGAGTGATTTATGGATCCTGATCGATGTGCCTGATCACCGTTATCGATGAGGGTTCCAAAACATTTAAACAAGGCGAACCAATACACCGATTTTGAAATTTTTGGGTAAATGAAATAATTTTACCTAAGCTTATGTATTATTTATAAAGAAATAACTTTCTAAAATGGTATAGTTATTAATAGCGTGTTAGTTTGTAATTAAGGGAATAATAACCTTTAAGTATTATCATCTGTTGATTTAATAAACACCTTGTGAATTAAGTTTCATGATTTGACTATAATATGTTTGATAATAATACTGGGTTAAGATAAATGAATTAATATAAGATAACAAATGAGCATGTCTTATTAAAAAAGAGGTATTTTACGAAGATAAGATAATTTTATAAAAGGTAGATATGGAAGATATGAAAATTTAAAGGTGATTAAAAGAAAGTAAGTTAATATAAGATGAATTCATAAAATAGATTTTATAAACAAAGTAATATCTAAAGGATTTTGAAAATAATAATTGTATTATGTCAAATAAAAAGAAGTATTTTATGATAACTAGTTTGAGCGGCTCGAAAATAAACTAAAAATGGGAAAGAGATGTGTTCGGATGGTAAACACTTCTCCTAAGTATTACTCTTCTTGTTAAAGGGATATGTGATACTATTGGTAGTACCCAGTTCCTTGGTATGGTTTTGGAGTTACTCGATCTATATAATTTTCTTAAGTTAAAGAGATAATGTGGATCGTTAATTAATAAATTGATTAGTAATCTTTATAACAGTTTTTAAACCAAAGATAAATTGGGATCACCAATTGATAAGATAGAGCGGAATTTTCTATGATTTTGGACAGTCGAAAATTTCTGACTCATACCTAACTCAGAGTTAAGAAATTGGTGAAAAGTTTTGATAAAAGATTGTGAAATATGTTGAGTAAATGAAATTAGATAAGTATAATTTATAAATATGATTTATAGATAAAAAGGATTTAAAAGCTGAGAATTTGATGATTTAAATACGGATAGAATTAAAATTTGTTTCTCAAAGCTAGAAAAATAATAATAGTATTAAATAAGAAATAAGTTGTATAAATTATGAATTGAAGATAATAGTAAATTACAACAAAGTTTAAATTTGTTAAATAGAAGGATTTAAGTAAAATCAATTTGAAATTTGGGATTTGTATATACTCTTAGGATGTAAAGGTATATCATACAAATATAGATTTAAGTCACTAACTATTTATACACTTAAGTAAAATAATGACTCTTTAAAAAGATAATTATAACCTAGAAAATGTTTTCTAGCATAAATTAAGAATTTGGACTTAAAAGTGATTGATTTGCATAAATTGTAAGATATAATAAACTTAAGTAATAGTTTTACGAAATGATTCATAAATAATATTAGTATTAAAGGAAATATACTAAGTAATAGTGGTGTTTCGATGGTCCATCTCCTTAACTAAAGAAAAATGCGTCTGTCGCATCCTTTCCATGGACTGATTTGCCTCATCGGCTTTCTTAGTGGCCTCTATTTCCGACTTCCTGGAAGATTCAGCCTCATTGTTAAGCACTTGTATTATGCGGTCCTTTTGAGCGAGATCAGCTTCTAATTTTTCAATTACTTTTGCCCGCTCAAAGGCCACCGCTGATGCTTTATCTACAGTCTTCATCCACTCCCTATATTGGTTGTAAACATCATGAATATAATCATGCATAGTTTGTTCCGTCTCAACTGGGATTCTCTTTAAATGCGGAGGGAAGATGAAGCCATCAAAACAGATGTTTGGGAAGTCTTTTTTCAACTGGGCGATTCTGATCACTCCTTCTCTAGTGGGCTCGATGACCGCTTGTTCAGTGATAGTGGCAGCTTCAGCCTCAGTCCTATGGCGCTGCGAATCAGACCTTGGAACTTGAGAAGACAGTTTTTGGCATGGAGGCTCCAAGGGTTGTCTATCGTGTCCGGAGGGTTGTGTTGGAGCTTGAGGAGGCGGAGAGCGTGATCGGGAGCGATATCTATATTCTCTATCTCTATCTCTCTCCCTTTCATAACGCTCCTGCCTGGAATAATCGTGATCGCAGTCTCTATCGTTTTCCCTTCTGCGGGACTCATAGTATGAACTGGATGACTGGCGTGCCGAGCGAAGGCTCCTTAACATAGATTCTCGCCTAGTCATCGTACCTGTAAAATAGAAAGAAAGGCAGAATCAATAATCTCCAGAAATGAACAACTTATGATTGGAAATCGTGTAGTGCCGTGTAGTGTATGTATGCATCTGTTAAACCCCCTGACTAACCGGATATTTCGGCCACACTTGTAGGAAGTGACTCGCTTAAATCTAAGGCACTTTGAAGCCCTTCTAATCCGGTTTCGTGTTGGAGTGACACATAGTTCGAAATTGGGATGTCGGCGAGCCCTTCGAAAGGATTATCTATTTTTGAGGGAGGAGCCCTAAAATTCTAACACCGGAGGCTGGCAGGGACACGACTACGGATTTCCATCTCGAAGACTTATGACGCTTATGTGCTACTGCCTTGCCTTTCCTCCTTCTCTCTAAATCTCGAGAACTGTCAGGAGGCCCGACTATGGGTTCATCGTCAATGGGCGTATCTTCTTCATCGCCCTCCTCGGCTATTACAACCCCGGGCGCTCTAGGCTTAGCCCGTCTCGCCGGGGCGGCCCTAAGCGGTCCCTTAAGTCTTATGCTCTGATTTTGACTGATTAGCCCAACAATCCACAAGTTTCTATATGTAAGCACTGAGTCAATATCTCTCATCTCGCCCGGCACTTCTTGAAGAATCCATACTATTTCTATAAAGTGAGCACCCTTAGATAGCGGAATTGCGGCTGTAAAGGGAAGAAGATATCAGTTTCAATGTCAATTGTGACTATCTCATTAGCTACTGGAAAGATTGCAGCACTTACGTCTGACTAACCATCGACTGGCAAACCCTAGAGGGCATTAGACATAGAACCACTCCGTCTTAAAGTAGCTAAGCCTGGTCCAAGATCCCGTCACCACTTGGAAATTCCTAACTACCTCTAGAAACATGAATGAAGGATTATCTTCCGGACTCTTGACATTAAACAAGTATCTAAATTCTTCTGGAGTCGGGGGTTGAAGAGATGTTCCATGAAAACAATGAATAGACTGTTCAGCAATGCATATCCATTTGGGTGTAACTATGATGGAGCGATTCCAAAGAAATCTAGCACTTCTCGAATATGTTGGTTAAATGGAGGAAGTGTTCCGGCCGTGCACGAATGTCGATTAAAGGTTGTGAATCCTTATGGGGGAGCGTGTGGCCTGTCATTTGGTCCGGGTAGCAGAACGTCGTCTAATGGTAGACCTTGTCTTAAACATATTCGCCCCAACATATCTTCGGAGATATTGGATGGCACAGAATCTTGTGGGTTCGCGATAAAAGTTGCTCCTGGCAACTCGTCTGGAGCTGGACTTATGACTTCGGCTGCAATGGTCGGCATCTCTATTATTGGGGAAAGTAGACTTTAAGCCCCCTGTTGTTGCGAACTTCCGGGTTCCATAACTAATCAACTCAGTAAAAACCATCATTAGATGATAATAAGACTGTGTGTTCCCCAATGTGAAGTGCGTGAATGCATTGTGCAGTGTAGTGTTATGTAATACTTAAGAAATTCTACATAATTTGAGAAATGTTCGAATGATAATACTCCAAGGTTTGACCGGAGTGACTTTCATTGCTGACTGTCACAACCGTACCATTCAGACTTAGGAGATTGATCCAAGTTAAAGTTCGTACAAATTGGTTAAGTTACAGTTCCATCGACGAGCTTCGGAGGGTAGTCACATATGCGATGAAATGGTTGTCCAACTATGCAAGGCAGAAGCTCGTCGGAGTCAAGTGTTCAATTATGCATGAAATTTCGCATCCATCGAAGTCCAAACTTGGATTGTTCCTCGCAAAGGCCTTAACTTCGTATCGATCAAGGAATGTCCAATTCGTATCGGTCTGAAGCTTTCACTTCGTATCGATAAAAATCCGTTGGCTTCGTACCGATCAAGTCACATTGACTTCGCATTGATCGGGTTACAACGAAGTTCGTATTGGTCAGAAATTACCGGTTTCATATCGATCCCAAACCTTGAAATTCGCATCGATCACCTATTGCGGTTTCGTATCCGTTGGAGGCTATTCGATTTCGTATCGATCGTCTCTGATCGATACGAACTACTATCACTCCGGATCGACACGAAGTTCATTATTTCATCGGTCAGTTTCTCACCAACACAGATCTCATGCCCAGAGTCGATACGAAGCCAAGCCCTCTCTTCCCTTTCATCGATACGAAGTTAAAGCTATGCATCCCTTCTCACTTCTTCTTCTCTAAATGGCCTAAATGCCATTACCGCTCCATCAACCTCACTCAAACCTAATTCCAACATTGACGACGTCGGAATCGACCACGGCCTTGGATGGAATGGTATCAAGTTTCAAGTCTCATCATTTTTGGATGGGTTTAATTAGTTAATTACCTAGTTCGAGTGGATTGAGTTAAGGGTTAAGCACTGAATGTTTTGGAGGTGAAGACTTCTGCAGTTCCTTTTGTTTTCTCATGTTTTCAATCGATACGAAGGCAAATGTGAAAGTGATGGCAAGTAGAAAATTCGGCTAAGTCCAAAATGCGTTTATACGAACTCATGACCAGGCAGGAAACGATTCGCCTCCCTGTAACCAAAACAGATTGGAGTGGTCGTAAGTTCCATCGATACGAAGAAGCTTATTCGTATCCATCAATCCAGAATGTTCTAAAGCGTAGCTGTTTGTGTCCATCAGCTATCAATCTCATATGTCCCATCGATACCAAAAATCTTTTCAAAATTACACATCGATCATTTCTTCTCATCGATAAGAAATGCCAACTTCGTATCCATCACTTTGATGACTACAAGAACTAGTATCCGTCGATACGAATTGTCTCCAAAACCACCTGCTTCGTATCGATAGCCATCGGTACGAAAAATATACCACAACTTCTCAAGTCGATCCGGGAGAGGATCGATGCGAAGAAAAGGCTTAAAACAACCATCAAGCATTGTTACAACTCGAATTTCACATTGATTAAGGAGAGGATTGATATGAAATTCGATACGAAGGAAAAAACTGACAACGACTCGTGAACGTACGAACGTTAACGAGATCCAGGTTAACATACATGCATGTATGTCGGACTAATATTCAATTTTCAAAATTCACAGAAGTTGAATGCTCACCCGGTGACAATTACAACAACAGACAACGGTTTGCTATCATTCAATACTCAGTTACAACAGTGCACAGTACAACAATTAGCAGTCAATAATTCATTATTTATATTACTGAAGATCAATCAAATGTTACATCTTTCGACGAGAAGACAACAATCGTTCAAAAAAGTCAGATAAACCTGTTCAGAATGAAGATTGCAGCTTTTCAAGGCACGTCATGTTCTCACAAGACGTACTTTAGGGGGCAAATGTTATCCCGCCTTTTGGCAAGGCCGTGACACCAAGAAATTGACTG
Source organism: Allium fistulosum (assembly GCA_030737815.1). NCBI lineage: Eukaryota > Viridiplantae > Streptophyta > Magnoliopsida > Asparagales > Amaryllidaceae > Allium > Allium fistulosum. The sequence goes on along the minus strand of CM060902.1, from coordinate 137,559,100 downwards.
GAAATCAAAGACAGTTCATCCCGGAAAACGGTATACACAGGTTCGCTATGGATACTGGTAAATTTTTCCCGAGTCCGGATCGACCTACAATTAACATGACACGGCAATCAAAGCTATGAAAGCCAACATTACAAAGTTCAAGTCAATCCGAGTTCGTATGCTAGAGATATGATCGATGCAAGCCAAGAAAACCAACTCATTCGTATCCATCGATCCATCTCCTTCGCATCGGTTTCGTTCGAATCCATTCGGGGCAACGTTCTTCGTATCCATCCTCAATCGCATCCATCAACAGCAGACTCCTTCGTATCCATCGGAATTGGACTCATTCGCATCCATGGAACACAATTTCGTATCCCTCGCATCCATTCTGTTTCGTATCCATCGCTTGAAGAGATTTCTTATCGCATCCACTTACACATAAGTTCGTACTGATTATTGCCCAGTTCGTACCGATCGGTCAACGATCGATATGAAACATGCCACCAATATACGATACCAAACTACATTTAATGGGCATCGATACGAAACCGGTCTTTAATCGATACGAAGGATTTAAGTTTATATCGATACGAATTGGAATGGAGACTATCGATACGAAGTGGTCACTATACTATCGATACGAAGTGAGGTGCGGCCGAACGATACAAACAAGGCCAAGCCGGTCGATACGAACGAGGCAAATCCATAGGAAAGACTTAATCGCTCGACATGGAAAGTGGATCGATCCAAAAAGTTAGTGCCACGTCACCAGGCATCACGTGTCCAGAAGCGATGCGAATAGATCGATGCGAACCGAAGCGATGCGAACCCAGCAGCCTTTAACAAATCCAAAATTGCATCGATCATAACTCAAAATCTACAAGTCCAAATTTCATCAAATTTTCACAGGAGCTTGCGTGCAACTTCAGGAATGTCCATGATCGATCTTGACTCGATTGGACTAAATCTTGATCGATACGAATTTCATTCGTATCAATCACGGATCGAGTCCAAACAGCCAGGGATCGATCGCGTGGGCCCACCCACGTGGGAGAAGAGGTCTTCCGAGATCTAAGCGAGATATTTGCTGCCTACGCCTATAAATAGCAGCCCAGGACTACTGAAAAAGGAATTTTGGCCCTTCTACGTCCAGACTCTGCCGAAATCACCATTGTACCCAAATTTTACTGTTGTAATTCGTTGTAAACAGCAAGAAAAACCAATAAAAATCAGCCATTTTATAGTGGACGTAGGCTATACGCCGAACCACTCTAAATCTATGTGTTTCTATGCGTTTTTCTTGTTTATTATTGGTGTGTTTGTTAGATCTTCCTCTTTTTCCATTTATATTCTTCATTTTATCTCTTCAAACACATCCGAAGAGTGATGTGCCCAATTTTGGTACAAACGTGACCGTAAAACATTTTGTCGAAAATCAACGTTTTGTCGAACAAAAGTTGCCGCAACGTTGTTGCACCTTTTTGTACATATACATGTACACATTTTTAAATATGTTAAGTATTAACAATTAACTAATCAAGTTTACTTTTGCTAATTAAGGTTAGAAATTTATAGAAAATCATTAAGAAAACGTAAACATAAAAGGACAAAATCATGTCAAATCAAATAAAATCTTTACTTTATTTTCCTTATGCATTAAGTGATTAAGACATAAAATAGTGATATGACAAAGTGATGGTAAGTGTTGAAAAGGTAAGATAAAGTAAGGATATTTTGGTAATTTTGTAAAGGGTTAATATTGTAATTCACCACTCCTTACTTTTCCTATAAATACCCATCCATTCTTCTCAATTTCTTCACACTTCTCATTCTTCTTCTTCATTTTTGAGCTTCCTTTTGCTCATTAATGGCTTCTCTTCTTTAAGAGAGGTAGGACGGTTAAAAATAGTGGAGCGCTTAAGCACCAATCCACTAATTACTCTCTAACCTCTTCTTAATTCACTTCTTCTTCTTCTCTTCTTTAAATGGCTTTAGGCCATGAATATTGGGATGGGGAGGCTTTGGCCGTGAGCTATGGAGATGGGAGGATGGTTTGGGCTAGGAGCAAAGTGGAGGAGGAAGGATGGTCATGAGCATGGGCAAGGTGGTGGAGTTGTTTATGGATGTATTAGTGAAGTATACGTTAGTTTAGTGAAGGGTGGATGGATAAGAATGTTGGTAGAAAGTTAATCAATTTGGTTAAAGGTGAGTACTCATTTTTGAATTAACTAATAATTCCAAGTTTAATAATATGAAAGTTAAATATCGTAGATGATTAATATGTTTGATAACTTGGATGCAAAGTTGGTTGTTTACATGATTGTTAATATGGATGATTACTTGGTTTGATAAATGATAAGAGAAATGGTTAGAAATTAACCATAATTAATTAAATGAGGATTTTCATCCATAAAAATATGTGTATGGAAATTATTTAGCCTCTTAATGATTTTAAAATATCTAATAAGGTTGGAAATGATATTATAATAATATAATATTATATTATGAAATGAAATGGAAAATGGATTTGAAATATGGAAAAATATTTTTTAAAACGAGTTTAAAATAATTCAGAAATGTTTTATAAACATTTAAAAGTGTTTACATGAAGTTGGGAAAGAAATTGAAAAATAAGTCAAAACTAGGCGCGTCGCGTAACGGTAGTTCGCGATTTAACGCCATAAAAGTCAAATGAGTATAGAATGGAATTTAGCTCGGAAGTCTTCGAGATAAGAATTTTCCAAACTATTATATCCATAGTTTTCCAACAAAGGAAGAAAATCGGGATTTCAATAAGTAGAATTTAAAATATGAGAAACAAGTTTTTGGAAAATTCACGGTTTTGCAATTCGGAATCCAAAACTGGATTTCTTTGGAAATGATGTTTTAAATTGTTTAAAGGTATGAAATAAATCTTATAAATCTTTTAAAATGTTTTAAAAGTGATTTGAGTTATAAAAATAAATTTCCAAATAATAAAAGGTCGATTTGATCAATATAGCTAAAAAGCACTTCTCGCGACACTTTTCTATAACTTTTGAAATAAAGATTTAAACTTAATGATTCTTTCTAGAATCATTTATAAATGTATTTAAATAAATAATTAAGTGTTTTAGAGATAAATTGGAAGTTTTATAATTCTTTTAGAAAGAATTTAAATAAATGGTTATTATAACACTTAAACAATATAATAGAAATCATTTCCTTGAATGTAATAACAAACTGAGTATGCGGAAATGATTAGTACCTTTGTCCCGCTTGTGAGATCTAAACGGTAATACAAGGTGTGCAACTAAGATTAGGAATGGAGCAACCAGTGCCCTAAACTTACCTGGCCTTTGTTTTCTCTTTTAGACGAGGGGTGGAACAAATCGAAAGGAAACCCCGGATGCTCTAAAAAGGTTTTCACAAAGTAAAAAGTGAAGAGTTTTCAAAGAGTTAAACAAAGATTTGAATAAAATAGTTTTGGGTTTGTTGTAATGATGTTTTACATAACATCATTTTTAACCCAATTAAATGAGGATTTGGAAATAGAAAATCTTTATTAAAGGTTTAAACGGGATTTTAAATAAGATGACTTGGTATTTCCCATGATTAAAGAGGAGTTTTAAATGAAAGATTTAAAGAAATAATGTTGAAATGTTTTCCTAAGTAAAAGAGAAAATAATTTGGAGTTATTCCAAGATTTAACAAAAGGTTTAAATAAACCAAATGATTTGATAAATGAGGCTTAATGATTCCATATACTCTTGAAAAGAAAATGGAATAAATTGAAAAGAATATATCTAAGAAAGATATTTGATTTAAATAAAAGATGAAGTAATTGATTGATGATTGATATCCATATATGAACTAAACATATTTTAATTGGATGATTGGTGCGAAGAAACCGGGGTCGGATTTGGGTGATTCCTATCCGAAAACCACTTCGAACCAATGTATACGTTCGAAAGTGAAGACTTGTTGAAGATGATGATTATTGAAGACCGGAGACCTTCATTAGCTGAAGAACTGCTTGTTGACATTCTCTGGGTAGCTCCCAATATAGAGACATTTATTATAGCAGTGGTCCTATCGTATTTTGAAATCTTAGGATTACAAGGACTAATCACCACTGATCCTAGGGGTGATTCCTGATAGGATGCGGTAGGAGGAGTGCCTTCGGTTTCGTTCAATCCTAGAACGAACTTGTATGGATGAGTGTTTGACATTGTATTGCGTTGTCACAAACATTGACTTTTACAAACGTACATCTGTTTGGTGGCGGAGAAGGCAACTTCTCTTAGCTTAACACCCTTCTTTGAGACGTATGAGCTCAGAAGTTGTATGTTCATGGAAGTCAAATAGTGATTAAGAAATGGCAATGTGGTATTCAAAGTGGAAACTGTTATGATAAAAGCGTGGTTTTGTATGAAAAGCGTGGCTTTGTCTAAGTTGAGCGTAACCTTACTCCCAAGCCTTACATCTCAGAAATGATACAGGAACTATGTTACATATTTCAGGCTTAGTATGACGAGGGTGGCGTATAATCCCTCAAGGTGACTAGCGGCGTATGATCTAGGTCACCAAAGTGTCTAGACGGGATTCTTATTGTATGGTATAGTGGCATGTCAGTCATTGCGTGAGAAGCCACTGGATATCAAGAAGTGTGGCAATATGAGGAATAATGGTGTGTGAGTCCTTGCATGAAAAACCACCGGGTTCCGGTTGCTATGTGTGGTTATCGAGGTTCTCTGTCATGTTGGAAATCCAATTCCAATACGAGCTTTATGGTTTTGATTGTATTCCCAAAATAGCTGTAATGCTTTACAAACATTTCAACTACCCCTTTGGTATCATATATTCCGTCTAGGTATATTCTGTTGACCTAGTCCGGATATATTCCCTTAGACTTAGTCCGGGTATTGATACCTTATTTGAATAATTTTATTTGAATGATGTTTTCCAAAAGAATGTCATTAAAGATAATATCAAATTATTTTGGTAATAAAAGTGTTTTGGTTATCATAAGGTAAAACCCGTCCGTATTTATGTGTGGGTGTGGTCTTATGAGACACCCTTCTTTTCAAAGGTTTTGATAACATCGTCATTTAAAATTTCGCGTATCTAATGCTGGTTTATCAAGCCTGATCCGGGTATTTTTAATTCTCAGGTCAGATCCGAGTAGTTTCAGGATTAGCTGAAGAGGCTTGGAGTTTCCAAAGGAGAGATGGAGATATTCATTATCGTATGGACGTATTCTATTATCTGATGCATCTATTGCATTTGTTTTGTCAGCATATGTAAGGGCAGGTGTTATAACTGTCCAGGCTGAATCTAGGTTAGACTCTGATATAAAATTTTCTACTGTAAAGATTATTGTTGAAATAATATATGTTATTCCATTCGTGTGAAATTCTGTTTTTCTATTCTGTTTTATCTTTATTTTTCTTTCTACCCTTAATGATCCGCTTGTTCGTGCAATTTGAGTTGGACATGTGTGGTTTATTGTCGATTCAATGGGTATGGAAAAACGGGTCTTTACACCTAGCCGCCACTGGCAACTTTTACTGCCAAGCGATCTTAAGGGCATAACTTAATATAACATAGCTTCAAACCCTAGCCGTCATTTGCAACTTTTGTTGCCAAGCAGTCGACCGCTACGGTCAACCAGTTGACCAATATAGGTCGACCGCTCCTCTATTTTGAGAAACGTTTATTTTCTTCCGTTGCACAATTATTTTATTCCTAATTAACTTTTTAACGTTAATTAAATGTTTACTTAGCCCCCAAGCTAATTTTTCAAATTTAAACCCTAAATTTGATTTCTCATTTGAATTTGAATTCAAACTAAATTAATTTAAATTTGAAAACTTCAAATGCTCATAATTTCTTTGCTTGAGCTCCGTTTTCAGCATGTTATATATGGAAACTATAACATCCCATATTTTTGGTAACATTATTTAGGATATTTAATTAACTAAATAAAATAAAATAATGTGTTGATTATTGGGTTGATATTTGATTTAATTAAAGGGTAGCCTTGCCATTTAACCTATGAATTAAAATAAGAGTTAAATTGAAATAGAGGAAGGGTAAAATAGAAAAGAGGCCATTCCTATATCTCTTAAACTTGGTCGTGTATCCCGCATAAAATTTTATTTCATTTTATCAAAAAAAAATTGAGGCCGGCCACCATTAACAAGAGAAAGAGGAAGAAGATAGAGAAAAGCTAGGAAGAAGCTTAAGCAAATCAAATCCATTCACATCTCAATCTCTTTAATCTCTAAAGCTAAGGTGAATAATATTTATATCTCAAATTTTTATTATTTTCGGTTTTAAGATGAATTTTGAATATTTTGCATTGATTTGACACGTTTTTGAATGATGGAATGATTATATATACTTGTTGATGAATTATGGTTGTTCATATTGAATTTATGATATGTTTTAAGGTGAAAATCCTATAAAATGGCATCCAAATGCCTTGCAAATTTTTATGAAGATCATAAATGATGTTTTAGAGATTGGTTTCAATTTTCAATTTTTTTTGAATATTTGTGGAATTTATATGGATTTTCTAGTAAAGAAAATGTTAATTTAGGTTAATAATTATTTACGGTCAAATAATAAAAGATTTGGGTCTGAAATTCTTATATGTTGGAAAACATATTAAAAGAGATTTTCTGGAATTTTTTTAGATTTTTCCTAAGTTTTTTAATGGATATATAAAATTATTTAAGGTATGAGACTTAAATGTTTTATAAATTTATAAAAGGAGAAGGGGCTTTTTGCAAATAATTCAAAAAGATTAGTTCTGAAAATTGTAGTACTTTTTATTGGTAAAGAGAGAGGCAACCAATCAAAATTTGACACGTAAAGCGGGTTAGGTGAAAAGAACTAGTTGCTACATGTTTTTCACTGTTTCGATGCTTTCGGCACCAGGTTCCGCCTCCTTAGCTTCGCCTCCGACACAGTTGAAACCAATGCACATGGTATCAGGGAACTAGTACGTAGTGATTGGATGTAGGCGGAAGGTATGGAGTCGAAACCATGGGTTCCGAAGGGGTTGAGGCATCACTTTGCTTTTAAATCAAAAATGTGCCTGCTTGCTTTCGACTAAATGCCTTTCGACTAAGTAGCTTTCGATTTAATTAACTTTCTACTAGATCAAATGAATTTAAAGGAAATGGTTTCGATTAGGTTGCGCCTTTGTTTTAAATAACTCTTTCGACTAAGTCGAAACCTTTTACTGCCGCCTTTTTACCTTTCGACCTAGATGGTTTCGAAAGGGTTGCTTTGTTTTAAAATATAGCCACTTCTCCAATGCTTTCGAAAGGATGGTTTCGACACCATCACTTCTTTACTTAGGAAATGATTTCAAAACAGATGCTTTCGACTTTAATGGGTTTCTAATCCTTTTGCTCTACTTGAAAGCATAATCCAAATGGTTTCGACCGAAACGGTTTTTAAAAGTTTTGAAGGGGTAAGTTTTTGAATGGTTTCGAAAGGTTTCCACATGTTTTAAATTGAACCTAAAGTGCTTTCGAAAGGATTAAGTTTTGACTGTTTCGAAAGGTTTTAATGAATGGTTTTGAAAGGGGTGATTCCCCAGGGTTTCGAAAGGGTTGAAAGGAAGGGTTTTTCCTATGTTTTCGAAAGGCAATATTTAAAGGTTTTAAAAGAGGATGTCTAATGTTTTGAAGCTTTCGGAGAAAAGAAAGGAAAGGTTTGTCCAATGTTTTCGAAAGGCATGGTCTAATGGTTCAAAGCTTTCGAAGGAAAGGCTTTTATGGTTTCGAAAGGGTCATTTTCTATGGTTTCGAAGGGGTTACCTTCAAGGGTTTCGAAATGGTTGTTTAAAGGTTTTAAACAAAGGTTTCGAAGGTATTAAATAGGCAATATAGTCTAAGTATTTTCAAGTTAAAAAAAAGGTTTTAACTTGTTTTGGAAGGATAGCTAGTCCTCATTAAAATTCATCAACATTATTTTGAGTAAAGTATATACATTATGGTAAAATAGCTTAGAGTAAAGCTAAGAATATATTTTCCTAATATAAGTATGATTTAAAAGGTTAAATCATTTTGAAAAGGATTTCAAGGAAAGAGATGAAGGGTAGTTAACCCTAAGAAAATGATTCGGATAGTTAGTCCATTTTGATTCGGACAGTTAATCTAGTTTGTGAAGTGTTAGTCCAGTTTGCAGGCAGTCAGCCCAGATTTCGGACAGATAGTCCATTTTTGACTTGTGGACAGATAGTTCATTAGTTACCGGATTATAGCTTAACGGACTTAGCTATTATTATCATTATTATATCAGTTTGAATAACTAGTTTGGTTGCAGGAAAGGATTTGCAAAATATATGTTCTAAAGAGTACATTAGTGAGGGAAAACCCGTTCGGCTAAGTGGCGTGGTCTCACTTAATATCAGTAAACCAAGATGTAACAGTATTATTCACATAAGGCTTTATGTCTGACTCGAAGTTTCTGTTTCCCCTTAAACTCTCGGGTGCTCATAATTGATTTGAGTAGGCTGAGGGTTAAGGTTTTCAAGTTTAGAAATTTTGGCGAATAAAGCTTCCGGAGACGAGCAGGTGGCTGACGAATAGCTAATTAGGAATTACAGATCATTTTGTTTATTTCCGCTGTGTATTAAGTCAGATACGACTATATTGCTTTGATCAACCAAGAGGGCATCGTCATATGTCACTCTTGGCATAATTTTTTAATGATTATAATTAATCTTTACCTGGGAAATGATATGGGATTATGTAACTTGGATATGAAATTGTTTTGAAATATAATCAGTAAAATATTGTTTTTAGAAATCTATGATTTTGTTCATATTCAAGTGCTTCTGATATTATGGATACCATTAGCATTATCGTATTTTATCACTAGAAGTTAATACTATGGATGACTGCAGCATCGGTAGCGCTTAACTTTTGGCCTCTAGATATGGGATGTTACAAAAACAGATCAGAATTTCACCACGAACGCAACAGAATAACTTTCATGGTAAAATTGCAACTTTTATAAAATTTCCATATTCAACCCTTATTATGTCTAATTCAATTTACTTCGTTTATTTATGGTTCCTTTTACGTGGTGTTACAAGTGAAGTCAAAAGACTTCTATGTTTCGCTTAGGGTTTGGTGAAACATAAAAGACTAGTGGGAGCCTTATTAGAAAAATGAAATGATAACATTCAACCTTTCTAATATCGTTAGAACATATGCTATATAATACTATAATAATCTACATTGATAAATTTGTGCATTTAATAAGATTGATAAAATGTTTATCAATTAAGATATACAAATGAATTGAAGATTGAAAAATAGAAATATAACATATACCTACCAATAAAAGATTATGGCATGTTAACATTTCAACACGCATGCAAGTACCTGATATTACAACTACTAAATACGTTTGTATTTTGATCACATATGCAATTATTTAGTCGAGACCATGTATCACATTCTATGAGTTTCTAACTCTAAAAGCAATACATTACTATGTATATTTGATACATATACAATCATATATAAATGTTATATGGTGAATGGTCAAAGTTTGTAATGTACAATATTTCGATGAAATTAGTTCATTCGAAAAACCAAATAAACCTTAGTGCAAGATCAAGTATTCGATTTGATTGATTACAAAAGGATCATACTATGTTAACTGTAACACTAGACCAAAACTACGAGATAGATCTAAGAACTCGATCGTTGAATAGCCAGTTTGATTAGTTTATGCAAAGGGCAACATATTTGATGTCCTTATATTTCAAGGATGATCGAGTGCACTTTTGTAAGAGTTTGTTATGATATTCTAGTAAGGGTTTTCTTTTAAATGGTTTGACCATTTAGATAGAATAACGAATGTACAGGAGTAGATGTAACTTAAGGTACAGTTGGGATGAAGAGATTGAATAGTCATTTCTGCTTCATAAAGAAACAATGGAAACAAGAATTATAATAATAGTGATTGATACTTATCATTGGAATAAGAAATATGTTTTCTATTCTGAAATGTATTTTCATATAGAAAACTGTTTTCTATGATATTTATTTCTCTTGAGTTCAAGATATTTGATCGAAGAACTCTCCACGGTAAATTAGTTATAGTATGTGAAATAAATAAATCTACATTAAGTAAATGATGGACCTCTGAATTTAATACATATTATAGTAATGGCGGAAATAGTGGAAGCATACCATATAGCATTTATTGATTGCACCATATTAAAAAAAATTGTTTTCATAAACGTACCGAACATTATTTATAAAATAATGACTATTTTTCGGTATCGACTGAGAAATAGACATAGCTATATTTCAATATGAATATTCGTTATGAAATAAAACTATAATGTGGTATTTTTTTTCATAACAAAAGTGATGTATTGGAAAATATAGAAGTAACTAATATTATTTATAGTTATTTTGGAATTATAGACTAAGCCATGGTTTTGAGAAAATAATTTTATTATATGATTTTTGTAACGACCCAGAATTTCTGATATTTGAAATTCAAATATTTAATTAATTTTAAATATTAACAAGTGGAATTAATAAGTCGAATAAATTATTTTTCGAATATCTGGATTTAATTGGGTAATTAAATCAATAAATTAATAGTTGAAATTCCAGAAATAATTGCAATATAGATTAAATGTGATTGAAAATGATTTATAAAGTTATATTAAATCATGTTGAAGTTATAGTGATGTTATAGAACTTTTAAAATTGAATTTAAAGTTAATCAGTGAAAATTGAATATTTTAATATTTAAATCGACTAGTGAAATTAGTCATTTTTGGGACAGTCTCAGAATTGGACGAAACTAGTTCCATTGGATCCGTAATAGTTTGTTATTATCGGATTTCAATTTTCATAGCAATCGGAGTTGTCGTTTGACCGTGGCAGCTCGAAACGCATCGAAATTGTTTTAATATTAATTTGGCGAGTTAAAATAGTCATTTTTCAAAAAGTCTTGGATTTCGACGAAATCAATTTCATCGGATCCATAATATGATATTATTGTATGGTTTCAAATTTCTTGTTAATCGGATGTACGGTTCGTCCGAGGCAAGCCCAAACGCATCGAAATCGGTTTAAATCGATTTAATTTTAAATCGATCGTTTATTGCCGTAACTCGCACAGATGATCGAATTAGCTCCCGAAACACGTTCCATTGTGTTCGGAACGCGGGGTAAACCTTACGAACGCCAGGCGGCACGTGTGATTTGGAGATCGTTTGGAAAAGTCGTTTAAAACGAATTTAATATTATTTTTATACATATATATATATATATATATATATATATATGCCTGAAACGAGAAACCCTAGCTCTATATTTTCGTGGCCGCCACCCTTGTTATCAATGGCCAGAAACTTCCTAAATTCTTTCTCGATTATCTCTCGATCCAAACCCTTTTTGCTTTCGATTCCTAAGTGAAAGTTGAAGAGCTTCGCGAGCTTTATGATGTGAACGGTTATGATTGGAAAATTCGCAGAGGATCAACGGCAATTGCTCCTCAAAGTGCCAACGTTCAAGCACGTTTATCACCTGGAGATGGAGGCCGAGCTACGAGCTGTTGTGGCCATGGATGAGGTTGGGTTAGGCGAGTGGAATGGCACTTTCTGATCGAGTTCTAGTGGACGAGGTGAGGCGTTCAATCGGGCGAAGCACGTACGAGGATGGGTTTGTTTTTTTCACTAGAACGTGAACGTAATGAGCCTAGAGAGGGAGGAGAGGATTTTCACGGCCAGGATCTGGGTTTGAATTTTGAACGGTAGAGATTAAAGGTTGTAAATATTAAAAAGAATTTGTAATTATTAATTTTAACTTAAATCCGTTAATGTTTAAAAGAGTGTAACTCTTTCATACGAGGTCCGATTTGGACGAAACGAATTGCGTTGCAATCGTATGGACGAGCACTATGCAATGGAGCTGGATTGGAGTTGTTTGGATTCAGTGAAAATTTTGAGTGAAATTAAACGTCCGTTTAATTTTATTCGAAATAAAACGCTACAAATTGCTGTCGGAAATTCAAGGTGAGAACTCCTCACTCAATCGAATGTTTTGTTTCGATTTAAATTTTAAATAGTTAGATTTAAAATTGCTTGATTGTGTGAATTGGATGATGATTGCTATTTATTGTGATAAATAGACATTATACGCCGTATATTAAGCGGAGGTTATTTATTAAAAACATATACCGCGATAATTTCACATTGAAGTGGAATTGGTATTATATATGTATATAGAATATATATATATATATATATATTGGAATATGTATATATTGGAGTTGATTTCCCGTATTGTATAGCGGATGAGACCCTATTGCGCCGCATAATAGCGGATAATATTTATAAATCGCATATACCACGATAATTTCACTGTGAAGTGAAATTGGTATTGTGCTAACATCTGTGGATGCAGGGAAACAGGTTGGAGGGATCCGATTGGATTCCTCACCGTAGTGATTTAATTACAGATATTGTGATATATTTTGTTATCATATGATGATATATGATGTTTGGATGCTGTGATTGACTATTTGGTGCTGTTGCATCATCGGATCCATTTTTGCAGTTTAAGATAACGATTTTGATTTTAAAAGAATTTTTAAAGGGATTTTTGAAAGTATACTTTTTATAGAATTGGTTTATTTAAATTGAGATTTTGGAATAATTATAAACGGATTATATAAAAGATGTACAAAATTGATATTTTATAAATTAAGAATACTGGAATTATAAAACGAGTTTTTATAAGTGTTAAAAATCGAAATAATGGAATTCTAAAAGGAGTTCTGTTAATGTTGAAAATAAGGTTATAAATAAAATCTTATAAGTAATAAGATTTATAACTTGTGAAGTTTTAAAAGAATGATTTTTGCAAATAAATGAATTATAAGTATTTAACTTATAATATGGATTTTGGTATATAATTGAGTTATAAATTGATTTGTTTAATAAAGTGCTTTTATAAGTTAAAGTTGTTATAAAATACAAATGGAATTTATAAATAGATTTGTAAATCCGAGAAACGACTTATATTGATAAGTTAAGTTTTTATAGCTTATTAAAGGAAGTATATTCACGATTTTGGACAGTGGATAATCCTTTAAATAAAATGTGTAGAAAAGTTGAATTTGGATAACGAAGTATATTCACGATTTTGGATAGTGAATATATTATTAAATAAAATGGATATGTTTTGGAGAAGTGGTATTACGAAATGAAGTAATTGTTTTAAAAAGATATTTTAAAACGTGTTAAGTATCGAAAACATAGATTTCAACATTTATTGTTGAAATAGACGTTTCGAGGAATAAGGAAATGGTGGACTATAACACTGTTGTTATAGTAAATGGTTTCCGAAAGTAAATGTTTTATATAGTATTGGGATTTATATATCTATCTAAATTTTGAATCCCTATACTAGTAATTTTGGGTCGTCGTAACGATGTTTTACGCAACATTCGTTTTGACTCAAGTAAATGGTTTTAAGAGAATGTGTAAGGACCCGATTCTTCAACTTTCGAAAATCGACATCGATATGTCCACTGTATCAACTGTCGAGCAAACGAATGCCGGAAAACCGAATTCTTAGGGTTTAAAAGAAGAGGTAGAAGAAAAGATAGAAGAAAAAGAGAAGAAGAACAACAGAACCATATCAGAAACGAAAACAATATCAGAATCTCACATATCGCAGCGGAACAATATATAATAGATAATCACTAGTCTTTTAAAACAAAGAGCTATATCAGTTTACACATACATCAATCAGAGTCAATATACAACAATGGACAGTTATATAAACTTGTCTTCATACAGAATACACAGCGGAATAAATACTATCAGATACAAATACTACGTCTCGTCATCCAGCTTATCTCCAAAGCTCCAGAATATCCAGAATATCCTGATAACCTAACTCTAGACTGCCCGTGTGGAAAATTGGTGGGCACCCAGAGTTTAGAAGGGAAACAATAAACTCCAGGTCAGTCATGGTGACTGGTGTGAGATCGTAAAACAGTATTTTTTTTTAACAAAGAAAATAAACCAGATACGCAATGCTTTTGGAAATGAAACTACCATAAGACCTCCCACCACACACACAATGCAAACGCAGAATTGGAGGAGATTTCTTCTTATGATAGTCAAAGATGCTTACTACGCAAATCAATGGATTATTATTATTATTAATGTCTAGTGTAGAAAACATTTCAAAAGTATAATATTAATCTTAGCCAGCATAGGCATTCCGCACTTATGCCTACTATAGCTACTATGTTCAATAGCAGGTTTCCGCCACATTCCATAGCAGGTAATACAATTGCAATCGTAAAGGTTCGTATTGTTTCTTTGGATTTTCCAACAAATGGTCAGGCTAAGGAACTTCCTTTCCTCCTGCCGAATAGGATCGCCTCTGGCTGGACGTCCCGAGAGACAAACTGCTCTCTGCCAAACAAGGCCGGGTTACCCCTGTAACAGGTAACTCACGAATATGTCATCACCCGGTCCTTTGGGACCTTTATCCGAGCGCTCGGTAACCAACATCACACATCATAAAGAAAGTGTATCCACATGAGTAAGTATCTGGGCTCCATACCATGATACCACCCCTTTCCAGAAGGAAATGACATACCCTAAAGGGCGCGACCCTCATAACCTTGCCGCAACATTCCTGTTTCGACCATTTCCGGGTTGTTGAGGCCCTGACGAAGTCTCGTCCACAAAACTACGCTTTTTCAAAAAGCCACGCTTTGGGTCAACAGATGATCAACCTATGATCACAAAGATAAATGATCAAACAAATGATCATATCACAAATGATCAAACACCGATCATCACACAGCAACACTCAGCATGCCACATTACCAAATTGGGAATATATCGCTGATAACTTCAACTACATAACTTCTGAGCTCGTACGTCTCAGAGAAGGGTGTTAAGCTAAGAGAATAAATTCTCCGCCACCAACAGATATGTATTTGAAAGAAATCAGCTTTATATCTCAAAGTGTAATGTCAGACACACAATCCATACAAGTCTGTTCCGGGATCGAACAGAACCGAAGGCACTTCTCACGAAGCCCTTGCAAATTCGGATAATTTCCAATAACGTCCGGACTTCCCGTCACTAAGAGTGATAAAACCTCTAAATCGGAGATCAACCGATGTAGAGTAACTCGACGGTAATCCTTTCGTTTTCAAAAATATCCGGTCTTCAACACCGGTCATCAAATGCGATTCATAACGACGTATCACATATTCGGAATGGGTTATACGACCCCATGGTCCTTTCCCGGCTAACCCGAATAGTGAGCGCTTATTTAAAAATAAGTGTGGCATTCAAATTCATCCAATTCACAACAAATACCCATTCAAGGTAATTATTGATAGTCAGTTATTTAACCATCAATAAAGATGCGCAACATCATCAAATTCCAAATAATTTTCCAAATTATTTATTTTCCAAAATATCTTTACTAGATATACAATTTCCACACTTAACCGTTTGAAAACAAATTTCAAGTATTCACCTTTCAATTTATCTTCAAAAGATAAAATTTCAAACCCTTCGTTTCATATTGGAAAACCATTTCCATACTTATTTAATTATAAGTAATTCACAAACCTATTTATTTTCCACATTTGAAAATATTCGATATACTTAAATCAAGGTTAAGTATATATTTCATTCTTTAAGGAAATCATTCTTTTAACACATTTATTTGGGTCAAAACAAATGTTGCGTAAAACATCGTTACTACGACCCAAAATCACTAGTATAGGGATTCAGAATTAAGATAGATGTATAAATCCCAATACTATATAAAACATTCCCTTTCAGAAATCATTTACTATAACAACAGTGTTATAGTCCACCATTTCCTTATTTCTCGAAAACGTCTATTTCAACAATGAATGTTGAAATCTATGGTTTCGATATTGAACATATTTTAAAACATCGTTAAATCGTTTTCATTCTATTCCAATATCACTTTCCCAAAACATATTCATTTTACTTAATAATATATTCACTGTCCCAAAATCGTGAATATACTTCACTAACCACATTTCAATCTTTTCTACACATTTATATTTTCAAGAATTATCCACTATCCAAAATCGTGGATAAAATTCCCTTAATAATCTCTGTATTTAAAATCAATCAAATTTGATTTATTTTCGAATTTATAAAAACAACGTTTATAAATTCTATTTCCATTTTATAACAACTTCGATTTATAAATCTTCTTTAATGACCTATTCAATTTATAACTCAATGTATATACCAAAGGTCCATCTTATAAGTTAATATAACTTATAATTCATTTATTTTAAAAGAAATCGTTCTTTTAAACTTCACAAAATTTAAAACTTTCAGATTTCATTAACTTATGAAATCCCATTTATACTTCATTTTAACACTTATAGAAACTTGTCTTATAATCCCAATATTTCAAATTTATAAATATCCATTTTTGTACATCTTTTAAATAAACCGTTTATAATACTTTAGAAATCCCAATTTAAACCATTTCATAAATTTCTTAACTTTTATTTCAAAAATCACACTTTGATTTTATTTCACAAAAATCTTAACTTTTATAACTTTAAAATTTTAGACGTTTATTTATTTGAAATAAATCAATTCAAAAATTCAATAAAACGTCTACTTTCAAAAATCACTTTAAAATCCTTTTATAGTAAAAGTCGTTATTTTTAAACTTCAAAACTTGAATCCGATGATGCAACAGCACCAATTAGTCAATCACAACAACAACCATCATATATCAATATGAGAACAGAATATTCATCAATATCTGTAAATAAATAAATACTGGTGAGGAATCCAGTTGGATCCCTCCAACCTGTTTCCCTGCATCCACAGACGTTAGCACAATACCAATTCCACTTCGAGGTGGAATATCGCGGTATATGGGTTTTATAAAAAATCATCCGCTTCTAACGGCGCAATAGGGTCTCATCCGCTATACGAGGCGGGAAATCAATCAATCCAATATATACATATGCCAATATGTATATATTGCTATATATATAGATATATCCTACTATATCTAATATCACATCCAAACAACAAGCAATCAGTCAATAACTGCAAAATTAAATTTTCCTTCGAGTGAGAAAATCTCACCTTCGCTTTTATTTCCGTTTGCCATTCACTTTAATCCTGATTTGGTTTTCCCGGTTTGACCTTGTATAAATAATTTATACAATTCATTAATATTTGAACCAATTAAATAACCAATTTTTTTTCTTTAACAAATTTATCTAACTAATTATTAAATTTCTCTTTTTAAATAGATTTATTTAATTTAAACTAGTACCTTTAATTCTCTAAATCAATCACTTTTTTTTATAAATTTATTTAACTGAAAATTAAATTTTAAAACTAAATTTCTTTTAATAAATTCCATTTTGAAAATATATATATCAAAACAAAAATCTATGTAAATTCAAAATTCTTTGCTACTTTTAGATTCCAACAGAAATAATTTCTTTTTCGTCTTCTGTTTCGTATACTTATAAAATCTGAAAACTGCATTTTCTTACTGTGATTTTATAATTTAATTAACTTGTCTTTCTGGTATCAAAATAAATAGAAGTAAATTTAGCTCGAATACCTCGTTTACAAACCCAGATCGAGACCCAACCTGTCGAAGCTCAGTCGACATTCGCGTGCGCTCGAGCCACCATAACTCGACTTCGATTCATTGCCTCGCAGTTGACAATCCACTGCCGAACTTCACGGCATCGCCTCTGCCTTCTTTTCGACCCACCCAGCGTGCCATTATTGATCGCGAGCCCACATACGAGATGACAACGCCGAGCTTGATTATCGTGAGCCTCCATCATCGTGACGAGCTTCCAGATCCAAGCGAACTGCCTCCGGTCCTCGCAAAACCCCCAGCCTCCTACTGCCATCGCCATTGCCTTGAACTCGATTCGAGTGCGACTCGAACTCGTCGTCGCCCATCCCCTTCGTACGTGCCCACTCGCGAGCTTGGTGATTGACGAACGAGAAGGGTTTTGATTTTGATTTTTTTATTTCTAACTGAGGGATTTTAATGAAGAGGGGAGCGGCCATTGTTTTTGATTTCGTTTTATTTTACTTTCGTTTGAAATGTTTTGAACAGATAAAGGAAGAGGACTCGGTTGAAATAGAAAGGGAAGACAGTGTACGTGATTTAACAGGGATAAAGGATACGCGACCATGTTCTGAGATGAAGGGGTATGTCGCGTGTACGAGTGGGGGACAAGAAAACATGGTGGTGTTGACCAAATATATATTTAAATTCAAATTGAATTCGTTAAAGATTCAATGCGTTTACACGTCGTGTGCTCACATATAAACACCGAAAAATACGATATTTGAAATCCGACAATAATTCAATATTCCGGATCCAATGGGACTGGTTTCGTCGAATTCCGAGACTGCGCCTCGGACGGCTATTTTTAAATATCGATACGAACGATAAATTTCAAAACTGATCAAATCAATTTCAAATTCGATTCCGAAGCTTCTATTATCTGAAGTGTTATCAATATAAATTTTAAAAAGCTTTTGAAATATTTTTCTTCAGCTTAAAATTGAAGATTCAAATTTTTATTCAGCATTCAATAGATTAAATTTTAAAGTTTAATCGCAAATTTCAAAGTTATATCGGGGATTCAAATTAAATCACCGTTCAAATATTTAAAATTAATTAAATATTTCCAATTTAATTTGTTCAAAATTCTAGGTCGTTACAAACTTCCCCCCTTAAAAGAATTTCGTCCCGAAATTACAAGTTAGAAAAAAAAGGTCCTTAACTCGTCTACTATTTTTCACTATCCAATAGTTTTATCAATTTTCAAAACAAATCTTTTTATTAAAGATTCATTATTATTTCAACTAACTTTCTAATTCCAATTATAAGTTTCAAACAACATTGTTTACTTCAAAATTCAAATTTAAATTCAAATTCAAATTTCAACTTTCAATTTTTTCTCAAAATTTTCTTACACTCGAAATTTTCGAAAAATTTCGCCAGCATCTCCTTTGTGCGGCTAATACGATACGACTAGAAAACGTCCCTACGGACCCTCATATTTCAAAAAGAAAAGAAAAAGCCAAGCGGCTAGACAAGAAAAATCATCAAATCTCATATCGAAACTTAAATACTTACCTTTTGTCGAGCAATTCAAATTTATCTTTGAAATCAAATTTCCAATTCCTTCAATACACCTGTATATCCTACTAGCCATAATATCTAGTTACAACATTCAAATCATTTTGCAAATTCTATTACAAATTTTTCAATATATGCTTCTTATACATCTTTACTTCACTATTGAAGTTACATATCTATTTTTCATTCAATTTTACATTCCAAATTCATTTGAATTCAATTCCAACATTTAATTCAATTTGGATTCAGTTTATCTTATGAATATTGAATTTTATCGATTATCTTTAGTTCACTTCAAACTAATCTTGAAACTTCATTTTATTTCGCACAATTCACATTTGTTTTCAACATTCAGTTTCAATTTCCAGTTTTATCTTTATTCAATCATCACTTAGAATAATTTCAATATCACATTTACTTAAGAATTTCACACTTCTTTTCTTAGGTTCAATGTAAATATTCCATATACACATTATATTTATTTTCAATTTACCACTTCGGTTAAATCTACTGACATTTAAACTGGATTTCAAATTCCATATGAATTTTAATTTCTCTTTCAATTCACATTTATAATTATTCAATTCAATTCTATTGCTTACAACTTCAAAATGAATCTCAATTTTCAATTGCACTTTCATTTATTCAAATTTATTCACTTATACTTCTTTAATTTAACTCTATCTTTTAAGTTAAATTTATTCTATCAAAAATTCAAATTGTATAAGTTATCAACTTAATAATATTTCATAAATATTTTTATATGGTATTCCAGAGTCTTTTCAACTTTTTCAAAACCATATTGAAAACAATTCAAATTATCCTTTGAATTTTCTAAAACAATACCCAAATTTTCAAACAACTTCCATTTAAAACAAATTTGGCAGCAATTCCTCTTTTGGAAACCCGAAAATTAACACCGATAGTGTCGCGATCACCAATCGGAATTATTTTCCAGTGACCGAAAAGAGTTTAGAGCTTTTCATTCCTTCAAAACATTTTTCCAAAATTCTTTGAAATTCATTTTCAAATCAATTAGGATTTTAAACTTTCCAAACCTCCAAAATTTTCAAATTCTTTTCAAAACCTTTCCAAATACCTCTCTGGAATTCTATTTCCAATTATAAGTCACATTTATAATTTATATTCTCAAATTTCATTTGTACACGAATTCATTTCCTTATGCTTCAATTCACATTTATAAATTTCATTTGTTAATTGAATTTATCTCCAAATCTTTGGTTATTATTTTAATTTCTCATTCCATTTCACATAACAATGATAATAATTCAATGTTATTGTTTTATAACAGCCAAATATCCATATACTATGATAATTCATAGAAAAATCATTTCTTTTCTATACAAAAATAGTTTTGGGTAAAATTATTTCATTCACCCTATTTAAAACAATACTGTGTCGGTTTATCTTGTTTAAGAGTTTAGAAACCCCTATCGATTACAGTTAGCTAGACTGCACCGACCAGAATCTATAAACAATCAACCGATAAGTCAACACAATACAAACAATTTCATATTCACTAACAAATACGCACTCATATCTATTATTACACTCAACTCATTCTAGAGTACTGCTGACTCTATCTCTAATGAGTAACACCCAACAGAGCAGGGTTGTCGCTTAACCATATGCTCTGATACCACGTTGTAAGGACCCGATTCTTCGACTTTCGAAAA
Source organism: Allium fistulosum (assembly GCA_030737815.1). Taxonomy (NCBI): domain Eukaryota; kingdom Viridiplantae; phylum Streptophyta; class Magnoliopsida; order Asparagales; family Amaryllidaceae; genus Allium; species Allium fistulosum. The sequence goes on along the minus strand of CM060902.1, from coordinate 137,538,213 downwards.
TCGACATCGATACGTCCACTGTATCAAGTGCCGAGCAAACAAATGCCAGAAAACCGAATTCTTAGGGTTTAAAAGAAGAGGTAGAAGAAAAGATAGAAGAAAAAGAGAAGAAGAACAACAGAACCATATCAAAAACGAAAACAATATTAGAATCTCACATATCGCAGCGGAACAATATATAATAGATAATCACTAGTCTTTTAAAACAAAGAGCTATATCAGTTTATACATACATCAATCAGAGTCAATATACAACAATGGACAGTTATATAAACTTGTCTTCATACAGAATACACAGCGGAATAAATACTATCAGATACAAATACTACGTCTCGTCATCCAGCTTATCTCCAAAGCTCCAGAATATCCAGAATATCCTGATAACCTAACTCTAGACTGCCCGTGTGGAAAATTGGTGGGCACCCAGAGTTTAGAAGGGAAACGATAAACTCCAGGTCAGTCATGGTGACTGGTGTGAGATCGTAAAACAGTATTTTTTTAACAAAGAAAATAAACCAGATACGCAATGCTTTTGGAAAATGAAACTACCATAAGACCTCCCACCACACACACAATCCAAACGCAGAATTGGAGGAGATTTCTTCTTATGATAGTCAAAGATGCTTACTACGCAAATCATTGGATTATTATTATTATTAATGTCTAGTGTAGAAAACATTTCGAAAGTATAATATTAATCTTAGCCAGCATAGGCATTACGCACTTATGCCTACTATAGCTACTATGTTCAATAGCAGGTTACCGCCACATTCCATAGCAGGTAATACAATTGCAATCGTAAAGGTTCGTATTGTTTCTTTGGATTTTCCAACAAATGGTCAGGCTAAGGAACTTCCTTTCCTCCTGCCGAATAGGATCGCCTCTGGCTGGACGTCCCGAGAGACAAACTGCTCTCTGCCAAACAAGGCCGGGTTACCCCTGTAACAGGTAACTCACGAATATGTCATCACCCGGTCCTTTGGGACCTTTATCCGAGCGCTCGATAACCAACATCACACATCATAAAGAAAGTGTATCCACATGAGTAAGTATCTGGGCTCCATACCATGATACCACCCCTTTCCAGAAGGAAATGACATACCCTAAAGGACGCGACCCTCATAACCTTGCCGCAACATTCCTGTTTCGACCATTTCCGGGTTGTTGAGGCCCTGACAAAGTCTCGTCCACAAAGCTACGCTTTTTAAAAAAGCTACGCTTTGGGTCAACAAATGATCAACCTATGATCACAAAGATAAATGATCAAACAAATGATCATATCACAAATGATCAAACACCAATCATCACACAGCAACACTCAGCATGCCACATTACCAAATTGGGAATATATCGCTGATAACTTCAACTACATAACCTCTGAGCTCGTACGTCTCAGAGAAGGGTGTTAAGCTAAGAGAATAAATTCTCCGCCACCAACAGATATGTATTTGAAAGAAATCAGCTTTATATCTCAAAGTGTAATGTCAGACACACAATCCATACAAGTCTGTTCCGGGATCGAACATAACCGAAGGCACTTCTCACGAAGCCCTTGCAAATCCGGATAATTTCCAATCACGTCCGGACTTCCCGTCACTAAGGGTGATAAAACCTCTAAATCGGAGATCAACCGATGTAGAGTAACTCGACGGTAATCCTTTCGTTTTCAAAAATATCCGGTCTTCAACACCGGTCATCAAATGCGATTCATAACGACGTATCACATATTCGGAATGGGTTATACGACCCCATGGTCCTTTCCCGGCTAACCCGAATAGTGAGCGCTTATTTAAAAATAAGTGTGGCATTCAAATTCATCCAATTCACAACAAATACCCATTCAAGGTAATTATTGATAGTCAGTTATTTAACCATCAATAAAGATGCGCAACATCATCAGATTCCAAATAATTTTCCAAATTATTTATTTTCCAAAATATCTTTACTAGATATACAATTTCCACACTTAACCGTTTGAAAACAAATTTCAAGTATTCACCTTTCAATTTATCTTCAAAAGATAAAATTTCAAACCCTTCGTTTCATATTGGAAAACCATTTCCATACTTATTTAATTATAAGTAATTCACAAACCTATTTATTTTCCACATTTGAAAATATTCGATATACTTAAATCAAGGTTAAGTATATATTTCATTCTTTAAGGAAATCATTCTTTTAACACATTTATTTGGGTCAAAACGAATGTTGCGTAAAACATTGTTACTACGACCCAAAATCACTAGTATAGGGATTCAGAATTAAGATAGATGTATAAATACCAATACTATATAAAACATTCCCTTTCAGAAATCATTTACTATAACAACAGTGTTATAGTCCAACATTTCCTTATTTCTCGAAAACGTCTATTTCAACAATGAATGTTGAAATCTATGGTTTCGATATTTAACATATTTTAAAACATCGTTAAATCGTTTTCATTCTATTCCAATATCACTTTCCCAAAACATATTCATTTTACTTAATAATATATTCAATGTCCCAAAATCGTGAATATACTTCACTAACCACATTTCAATCTTTTCTACACATTTATATTTTCAAGAATTATCCACTATCCAAAATCGTGGATAAAATTCCCTTAATAATCTCTATATTTAAAATCAATCAAATTTGATTTATTTTTGAATTTATAAAAACAACGTTTATAAATTCTATTTCCATTTTATAACAACTTTGATTTATAAATCTTCTTTAATGACCTATTCAATTTATAACTCAATGTATATACCAAAGGTCCATCTTATAAGTTAATATAACGTATAATTCATTTATTTTAAAAGAAATCGTTCTTTTAAACTTCACAAAATTTAAAACTTTTAGATTTCATTAACTTATGAAATCCCATTTATACTTCATTTTAACACTTATAGAAACTTGTCTTATAATCCCAATATTTCAAATTTATAAATATCCATTTTTGTACATCTTTTAAATAAACCGTTTATAATACTTTAGAAATCCCAATTTAAACCATTTCATAAATTTCTTAACTTTTATTTCAAAAATCACACTTTGATTTTATTTCACAAAAATCTTAACTTTTATAACTTTAAAATTTTAGACGTTTATTTATTTGAAATAAATCAATTCAAAAATTCAATAAAACGTCTACTTTCAAAAATCACTTTAAAATCCTTTTATAGTAAAAGTCGTTATTTTTAAACTTCAAAACTTGAATCCGATGATGTAACAGCACCAATTAGTCAATCACAACAACAACCATCATATATCAATATGAGAACAGAATATTCATCAATATCTGTAAATAAATAAATACTGGTGATGAATCCAGTTGGATCCCTCCAACCTGTTTCCCTGCATCCACAGATGTTAGCACAATACCAATTCCACTTCGAGGTGGAATATCGTGGTATATGGGTTTTATAAAAATCATCCGCTTCTAACGGCGCAATAGGGTCTCATCCGCTATACGAGGCGGGAAATCAATCAATCCAATATATACATATGCCAATATGTATATATTGCTATATACATATAGATATATCCTACTATACCTAATATCACATCCAAACAACAAGCAATCAGTCAATAACTGCAAAATTAAATTTTCCTTCGAGTGAGAAAATCTCACCTTCGCTTTTATTTCCGTTTGCCATTCACTTTAATCCTGATTTGGTTTTCCCGGTTTGACCTTGTATAAATAATTTATACAATTTATTATTATTTGAACCAATTAAATAACCAATTTTTTTTCTTTAACAAATTTATCTAACTAATTATTAAATTTCTCTTTTTAAATAGATTTATTTAATTTAAACTAATACCTTTAATTCTCTAAATCAATCACTTTTTTTTATAAATTGATTTAACTGAAAATTAAATTTTAAAACTAAATTTCTTTTAATAAATTCCATTTTGAAAATATATATATCAAAACAAAAATCTATGTAAATTCAAAATTCTTTGCTACTTTTAAATTCCAACAGAAATAATTTCTTTTTCGTCTTCTGTTTCGTATACTTATAAAATCTGAAAACTGCATTTTCTTACTGTGATTTTATAATTTAATTAACTTGTCTTTCTGGTATCAAAATAAATAGAAGTAAATTTAGCTCGAATACCTCGTTTACAAACCCAGATCGAGACCCAACCTGTCGAAGCTCAGTCGACATTCGCGTGCGCTCGAGCCACCATAACTCGACTTCGATTCATTGCCTCGCAGTTGACAATCCACTGCCGAACTTCACGGCATCGCCTTTGCCTTCTTTTCGACCCACCCAGCGTGCCATTATTGATCGCGAGCCCACATACGAGATGACAACGCCGAGCTTGATTATCGTGAGCCTCCATCATCGCGACGAGCTTCCAGATCCAAGCGAACTGCCTCCGGTCCTCGCAAAACCCCCAGCCTCCTACTGCCATCGCCATTGCCTTGAACTCGATTCGAGTGCGACTCGAACTCGTCGCCGCCCATCCCCTTCGTACGTGCCCACTCGCGAGCTTGGTGATTGACGAACGAGAAGGGTTTTGATTTTTATTTTTTTATTTCTAAATGAGGGATTTTAATGAAGAGGGGAGCGGCCATTGTTTTTGATTTCGTTTTATTTTACTTTCGTTTGAAATGTTTTGAACAGATAAAGGAAGAGGACTCGGTTGAAATAGAAAGGGAAGACAGTGTACGTGATTTAACAGGGATAAAGGATACGCGACCATGTTCTGAGATGAAGGGGTATGTCGCGTGTACGAGTGGGGGACAAGAAAACGTGGTGGTGTTGACCAAATATATATTTAAATTCAAATTGAATTCGATAAAGATTCAATGCGTTTACACGTCGTGTGCTCACATATAAACACCGAAAAATACGATATTTGAAATCCGACAATAATTCAATATTCCGGATCCAATGGGACTGGTTTCGTCGAATTCTGAGACTGCGCCTCGGACGGCTATTTTTAAATATCGATACGAACGATAAATTTCAAAACTGATCAAATCAATTTCAAATTCGATTCCGAAGCTTCTATTATCTGAAGTGTTATCAATATAAATTTTAAAAAGCTTTTGAAATATTTTTCTTCAGCTTAAAATTGAAGATTCAAATTTTTATTCAGCATTCAATAGATTAAATTTTAAAGTTTAATCGCAAATTTCAAAGTTATATCGGGGATTCAAATTAAATCACCGTTCAAATATTTAAAATTAATTAAATATTTCCAATTTAATTTGTTCAAAATTCTAGGTCGTTACAGAATGATTTCCTTAAAGAATGAAATATATACTTCATTATGATTTAAGTATATCGAATATTTTACAAGTGTTGAAAATAAATGGATTTGTGAATTGCCAATTATTAAATAGGTATGAAAGTGTTTTCTAATATGAAGTGAAATGTTTTGAGATTTATCTTCAAAGATAAATTGAAATGTGGAAATTGATTTGAAATTGTTTTCAAATAGTTGAAGTGTGGAAATTATATATCTTGTAAAGATATTTTTGGAAGGTAAATAATTTGGAAAATATTTGGAATCTGATGATGCTGTGCAGACCTATTGATAGTTAAATAACTGACTATCAATAATTACCTTGAATGGGTATTTGTTGTGATTTGCTTGAATTTGAATGCCACACTTATTTTTGAATAAGCGCTCACTATTCGGGTTAGCCGGGAAAGGACCTTGGGGTCGTATAACCCATTCCGAATTTGTGATACGACGATATGGATCGTATTGAAGACCGGTGGTGAAGACCGGGTGTTTGTGAAAACGATAGGATGACCAATCGATTGTTTCTGCACCGTTAGCTACGGTATAGAGATTTCCTTTGTGATGGGAAGTTTTATCGGGATTGTGAATACCCGGATTGCGAGGGCTTCTTTGGAAGTGCCTTCGGTTCTGTTCGAACCTGGAACAGACTTGTATGGTTACGTGTCTGACATTACATTTTGAGATATAAAGCTGATTTCTTTCAAATACATTTTTGTTGGTGGCGGAGAATTTATTCTCTTAGCTTAACACCCTTCTCTGAGACGTACGAGCTCAGAGGTTATGTAGTTGAAATTTATCAGCGATATATTCCCAATTTGGTAATGTGACATGCTGAGTGTTGCTGTGAAATGATCATTGTTTGATCATTTGTGATATGATCATTTGTTTGATCATTTGTCTTTGTGATCATTACTTTGATCATTTCTTTGACCCAAAGCATATCTTTTGTATAAAGCGTAGCTTTGTGGACGAGACTTCGTCAGGGCCTCACAACTCGGAAATGGTCGAAACAGGAATGTTGCGGCAAGGTTATGAGGGTCGCGCCCTTTAGGGTATGTCATTTCCTTCTGGAAAGGGGTGGTATCATGGTATGGAGCCCAAATACTTACTCATATGGACACACTTTATTTATTATGTGTGATGATGTTACCGAGCGCTCGGATAAAGGTTCCAAAGGACCGGGGGATGGCATATTCATGAGTTACCTAGTTACAGGGGTAACCCGGCCTTGTTGGCAGAGAGCAGTTTGTCTCTCGGAGCGTCCAGCCAGAGGCGTTTCCTACGTGGCATAGGAAGTTCCTTAGCCTGACCATTTGTTGGAAAATCCATCTTCCAATACGAACCTTGTACGGTTTTAATTGTAGAACCTGCTATTTAACATAGCAGCTATAGTAGGCATAGTATAATGGTACCTATGCTGGCTAAGATTAATATTATATTTTCGAAATGTTTTCCACTATGCACTAATAATAATAATCCAATAATTTGCGTAGTAAGCATGTTTGACTATCATAAGAAGAAATCTCCTCCAATTCTGCGTTTGCATTGTGTGTGTGGCGAGAGGTCTTATGGTAGTTTCATTTTCCAAAAGCATTGCGGGTTTCAATGTTTAAATCTTCCTGTTGTTTGTTTCTAAAGATAAACTGTTTTATTTCTCACACCAGTCACCATGACTGACCTGGAGTTTATTGTTCCCTTCCTAAACTCTAGGTGCCCATCATTTTCCACACGGGCAGTCTAGAGTTAGGTTATCAGGTCATTCTGGATTCAGGAGATGCTGTGGAGCTCATTGGCGAGCTGGATGGCGAGACGTATCACTTGTATATGATATTATTTATTCCGCTGTGTATTCTGTATATGGACAAGTTTGTATAACTGTCCAGTTGTGTTGTATATTGTTGGTGTACACTCTGATGATGATGTAATGTATAAAATGATATAGTTCTTTGATTTAAAGATTATTTATCTATCTATTATATGTTGTTCCGCTGCGAATGTGAGATTCTGATATTGATTCTGTTTCTGTGTTCTTCGGTTGTTTCTTCTTTCTTTTTCTTCTATTTTCTTCTACCTCTTATTTTTCTCCATAACAATTCGATTTTCCGGCATTCGATTGCTCGGCAGTTGATACAGTGGACGTATTAATGTCGATTTTCGAGCGATGAAAAATCGCAATCGTTACAATTTTGAATCATATGATACTGGTTAATTATTTCTCAAACAATTAAGGGTTATGCACCCATTTAGTGGGAGCATCATAAGAGTTGATGAACTCTTTAGATTGATATGTATAGATGTATGTAATCGTAAGTCTATTAATACCAAAAAGGTTCCACGTACTTCGTAATATTCACCGACGAGTTATCACCGACATGGACATGTGTATTTGATACACATGTAATATGTCTATGGTAAACTCATAGAATATAAAATAGAAGTAAATAAAATAACATGCGATAGAAATGATTCGATTTGATCGAATGAATGAGTATATTATAAAGGGTTCCGAACGTACTTAAAAAATGAATAAATATCCAATCGCCAAAGTCACTCCTCCATGTGATACATAATGATGCATCAATAAGGAGTAATCGAACTTTGTTGGATAATGTACGGTTAATTATGAGTGAAGTTGAGTTAGTTTCTTTCTATAAGGCCGTGTACTTAAGAGTACTACACAAGGTTAATATTATTCTATCTAAATAATAGTTTACAAAATCACATAAGATAAAGGTTTCTAAGAACCCCAACATATCCTAGGCCAAAGAGTTTGTAGGTTGTACAGGTCGAAAGATTGCACATAATAATTATTCATGAGTGATCTTGTATGAATCTCCCCAATAGGATTTTGGGAAAGATTGTCATTGGATAACATACTTATGTTTTGAACACAAGTTTTGTAAACTAAAACCAAACCAGTTTTATAAATAAATAAATTCATAAAGCATTTATGAATACATATTCTATTGCACTGAGAAACAATTGTTATTTCAAGAAATACCAACTTCATTGTAAAGGAGTTACTTTAAGGAATTATTTGTAGGAAAATGGAATTGGATACAATCCATATTTAGAACCGACTAGATGAGATGATATGAAATTAACTACCCTAAATAAACACATCGCATTAGAGTGTCTAATAAGTATTCCTGCACATTGAAGAGAAACTATCAATTTCTTATCAATGTCGAGAATGGATATTCCTTGATCGTCAGTTAAGCCACTAAGAGTATTGACTCTATGATATGGTATAACGTGCAAATCCATAGGGATTCCAAGTACGTTATCAAAATATGATTTTGGTAGTCGTATCCAAAGTGACGTGATCCATTGGCCGTGATTATGTCTTTAAAAGACTAATTCAGCTGGAATTTTATGAGCAACGTTGATAGAATAACCTCGAAAATTTCAATTGTTGAAATTAGCATAATAGATTCGGTATTCAACATGCTCGAGTTAATTAGGATTTACTAACAAAATTACCACTTAGTATGACTTTGTGTTTGGTACAAATGTATTGAAATAGAAAATTTTCAATAATGATTTAGAGTAAACTGTTTACACATAATAACCAAAAATGTCTCGAAGTCAGTGGGAGCGATATTCAGTTTGTGAGTCTTTGGATATGATCCAAGAAATGCTAGAAAGTATCATTTTGTAAGCTTCAAATTGAAAAAATATTTTGATAGAAATATCAAATATTTTGATTATCAATCAAAATGCAGGGGAAGTGTGTCTTCATATGAAAAAACGTTAAAAGGTATATTGATATTTCTAAACTATAAGTAAACAACACATTGTTGATTTTAATGATGTTCTTGTGTTAAAATTAACCTTAGTTATTTTAATTCTCAACATTGGATTGTAAACGAAGTCTTTTATAGTGAGTATAAAAGATATTGGGAATGTCCCAAATCGATATGCAAAGACACCTTATTAAATTGTTTAATACATTAATGTGAGATTAGTTCCTTATGCATTGGCAATAGGAACTATCATACATGTTATGTTGTTGATGATATCTTGATTTGTTTATGTATTTGATACATGCAGAAAAAATCAAATCCAAATTGATATTACTAAATGATTGTTTGAAGTGTTCTCATGTATTTATGAAATACTAGAGAATTGTTTACAGAAATAAAAGCTCCTTATGAAGGAGTGTCCGGCCTCAAACTTCATAAGTGATATTGAGTATAATATGTCAATAATAAATTTAAGTTAAGAATCTTTAAGTTGGAAATGTTCCAAACGAATTACCGTGGTCGATTCAATGAAAAAGGATAAGTACATCACCTTGAATAGAGCCACAATAAAAGTAATGAATATAAAAATATAAGCGCACAAATTTATAACTGAGCCGGTTCCAAATATTGAGAATCTCGTAACATTGTTATATGATAAAAATGTCGCGATATAGTTTGTAATAGAACTTATAGCTCTCTAGAAGTCGAGAGACATATTCTGAATTGTTCTACATGATAAAACAGTTTATCACCGTCAGAGAGAGTTGATTGACAGAGTAGATAATTGAAACATAATAGCATATCCGTTTGCAGATGGACTGACTCAACTGATTTTGAGAAAATCGATTGGAGAAATTGGAATAAGATTTCATAATTGACCCCAAGTGCAAGTGGGAGATTGATAGAGTTAGGGGTATGCTCTAAGGTCAATTATGTAATTTGTTACATATATCTAACTTATTGACCAATCTTGTTCGAAGTAAAGGTGTTTTCTTTCTACTATATACTTGATATAATGTGGTTATAATAATTAATTAATTTAATTAAAAGTATATTTATTAGAAAATCCATAAATGATACATTTTGTGGTAGTAGTTACAAAGTGTTGTAACCATGAGTATTTTATCATAGTGAAAATAAATGTACCATTTTAAATGTTCATAGTCAAGATGCATCAAGACTAGATATCGATGTATCCGTTGAGACTAGAGTACGTAACGCTTTCCAATTGTTGGAAAGTGTATTACTCATGATTGTTGGGGGTACCTAGGGGTTACGTGCTAATAGTAAGTGGATAACCATGGAATGACTCGTTCGATAGTTTCCTGTTGGTCAATATAACAAAGGTCAAACAGAAAATATCGACGTGAATAATTTACACAGTTCTTTCGACTTGAGAATACTGTGAATCTTCAATATGAAGGCTCCGCTTTGCTTACAGTCAAATCATGGCAAAGCGTCCATCGAGCGACTATAGTTGGATCAAGTGGAAGTATTGGAAGTGAAGCACTATTCAAGAGAGGATTCATCTCCTCAATTATATAGGGTTAGTATCGTGGTCAACCCAAGTCAAAATATCTGGCCAGAGTAGTTCGATTAATAATAACTGTTATTATTGAGCCAAGGACTTTGTGTTTAGGTAATAGAGTTGAATGCGGACGATGCTGGAATTTTGACTGTTACCAAATTCAGTAAGTCCAAAATGATATAATTCAATAGAGTTGAATGTGGACGATGTTGGAATTTTGAACATTAACAAATTCAGTTGAGAAATTCTAGAAATTTTTTTAAGCCTAAAATGTGTCTCGGGTACCTTTAGAAAAATGTTCAGATTTTTATAACTTAATTTAATAATTTTTACAATTAATTTGTGTTAGGCCGTCAATCAATTATTTAATTAAAAATATAATTTCAATCGAGAAAATTCCAAAAAAAAATCCCTAAGCCTAAAATATGTCCCAGGTACCTTCAGAAAAAGTTTTAGAATTTTTCAACTTAATTTTATATTTTTAAGAATTAATTTGATTTCGGGCAGTTATCAATTTTTTAATGATGAATATTATTTTAATTCAGAAAATTCCATAAATTAAGCCCAAAATGTGTTTTTAGATTTTCTAAAATTATAAAACTTGTAATTTTTTATATAATTATTTTACTTTAATTTATTATGGCAGAAACTGTTTTATTCAATAATATGTGTGTGTGTGTTATGTATACACATTGTAACAACCCATACCTTAATGGGTCTAAATTTCGACAAAAATCGAAATCCAAGTCAATCAAAGCACAGATCGTTGGATTTGGTACCTGCAAATAAGCACAATGAAAACAATAATCGAATAAGAATACTGGTTATGACCACTACCATGGAATTAATGATATTCCTTGGATAGCAGATTCTCACATCAGCATCGAGCATGAGAGAAAAGAAGACTTCTCCAACAACAAAGCACATCTAGCTCGAGTGACATATTCCTCTAAATCTATCATGTGGGTAGTAATGAGGAGGGGGTCAAAACAACGTTCTGGTGACCGGAAAATCTATAAACTGTCCATAACATATATTTATACCGATTGGTTTTCATTTAATAGTTATGTCCCTTAAGGTTAGCAGTTCTAATCTAACCTTGCATTGCATACACGATTACTTACTTACCTTTTCCCAAGGTACAAAATACTGATGAAGCCTTATCAACCACCCAAAAAATTTCAAACCTATTTGCCACTTAATACTTCTAAATATGAAGTGGCCTTCTATAATACTTTTAAAAGAGAAATAGGCAGACTCTGCCATTTAAGACTTCAATCAAGGTAGACCCCGTCATTTAAGACCTATTCCTAAGGTGGTTTCCTAACAATGTTGTCAATGGTCGGTGGGTCCTAGCTACAAAGACGTCTAACCACTATTTAAGGCTTCCTACATTTAATATCCAACTATTACCGCATCTACCGCCAATAAAATCATAGCAATACAAGAGAAGGTACCCAAGTAACTTAATACCTAGAAAATAGGCAGACTCTAGTCATTTAATACCTTAACTAAGGCAGATCCCATCATTTAATACCTATTTCCAAGGCGTGCTCCAAAATGGTACTATCGTTATTACGGCCTTAGAAATGTGAGAGACTATACGCAAGCCACTTAATACCTCATTAATGAGGCCTAGGCAGACCGCTGACCATTTAACACTTATTTATATGTGGGCCTTTGTCATTTAATACCTAACCCCAAGAGGGACTCCTCATTGGTACTATCTAGCCGATCTCGCATCACTAACCTACTATGTCCAATTAACAATCCTAAGTCTTTACTTATATTATCTTAGGTAGACATTGGACTAAGCTTACAAATTCTCTTTTTATTTAAGGCAATAAGTTTTATCTTAAATATTTATTTACCCATAAGTCCCCGTTTAATGCTCATAAATGTCAAATTGTCAAAAAATCCAAACGAGCATTTCCTAAGACATTTATGCATGATTACTAATTTCAAATTAATAACATTTCATATCTATTCCATTTTTATAAGTCTCATTAATCTATTAACCCTATCAAATTATTGCAACTTTCGTATTTATTACCATTTATTCCCCATTTATTGGAGTTATAACCTTCTAAATTCCTTTCCCATTAGTTAATTATCCTAAACGCGAATATTACTGATGTGCACGTAAAAGTGCATATTTTTACTTCCATATTTAATCTACTGTTATTTAATTAAATAAGCATATTTGGTATTTTACATATTTAAACCAAAATTTAAACAGTTTTCAAATCATCATTTATTCATCTTCATTTGGGGGGTAAAATGGTAATTTTGTGTATGATTTAATTTGAGAAATTTTATTTGCACATTTTTATTTTGTTTGTAGGAAATGAAGTTTAAATATGAAGAGGGTTCATGGATGAATGCTGTAACGTCTGCGAATTTTTCGCGTTCGAAAATCGACATCCATACTTTACATCATACTCGAATGCCGTAGATTTGACCGTTCAAATCCAAGTCGCCGGAGCTTATAACACAATTAAGTAAATAACATAGCGGAAGAAATGAATAATACATTGATATATAATATCTGTTACAATAGAATGATACAATGAATATCAATATACATCAGAGATATGATAAAAGAAATAGCAGTGGAAAAGAAAACGATAACATCAGCAGCGGAATAAATAACTCTAAAATAGTCTTCAAGAGAGAACTCCAGTAGTAGCTCGTACTCCCAATAACGATGGACAAAGATAAGCAAGTGTAGTCCATATCCACAGACTAAACTAGCTCCAAAAAATCTACTAATCCTGACTATTTGGAAAAAAACCCAACTCTAGACTGCTCGTGTAGAAAATTTTTGAGCACCCAGAGTTTAGGAAAGAAACAATAAACTCCGGATCAGTCGTGGGACTGGTGTGAGCAACAAAAACAGTTTATCTTTTTAAAAACGAACATCAAGAGAATTTTTAAAGTCAATTCGCAATGCTTTTGAAAAATGAAACTACCATAAGACCTCCCGCCACACACACAATGCAAACGCAGACTTGGAGGAGATTTCTTCTTATGATAGTCAAAGATGCTTACTACGTAGAATCATTTGATTATTATTATTATTAGTGCATAGTGTGGAAAACATTTCGAAAGTAGAATATAAATCTTAGCCAGCATAGGTACCATTATATTATGCCTACTATAGCTACCATTTTAAATGGCAGGTTCTACAATTAATACCGTACAAGGCTCGTATTGTTTTTTTGGATTTCCAACAAATGGTTAGGCCAAGGAACTTCCCATTGCCACATTGAAACACCTCTGGAAAGACACCCCGAGAACCTAACCGGATCTCTGCCAACACAAGGCCGGGTTACCCCTAACTGGGTAACTACTGACACGAGTATGCCATCCCCCGATTGTAACCAACCTTTATCCGAGATCCCGTCAACCAACAACCACAAAGAAATAAATTTGCAGCAACCACATAAGTTAAGTACCTGGGCTCCATACCATGATACCACCTCTATCCAGAAGGAATGTACATACCCTAAGGGGTGCTACCCCCAATAACCTTGTTGCATCTTTCCTGTTTTGACCATTCCGGGGTGTGAGGTTCGACGAAGTCTCGTCCACAAAGCTACGCTTTTCACAAAGCCATGCTTTGGGTCAACAGATGATCAAAGTAATGATCACAAAGATAAATGATCAAACAAATGATCATATCAAAAATGATCAAACAATGATCATCACACAGCAACACTCAGCATGTCACATTACCAAATTGGGAGTATATCGCTGATAACCTTCAACTACATAACCTCTGAGCTCGTACGTCTCAAAGAAGGGTGTTAAGCTAAGAGAATAAATTCTTCGCCACCAAACAGAAATGTATTTGAAAGAAATCGGCTTTATATCTCAAAGTGTAATGTCAGACATGTAACCATACAAGTCTGTTCCGGGTTCGAACAGAACCGAAGGCACTTCTTACGAAGCCCTTGCAATTCCGGGTATTCACAATCTCGATCGGATTTCCCATCACTTAGGGGATCTCTATACCAGGAGCTACCCAGTGCAGAGACAATCGATAGGTTATCCTATCGTTTTCGCAAATACCCGGTCTTCAACACCGGTCTTCAAATGCCATCCATATACGACGTATCATTTATTCGGAATGGGTTATGTGACACCAAGGTCCTCTCCCGGCTGAACTGAATAGTGAGCGTAATATTCAAAAACAAATGGATAATGGGATTTCAATTAAGTCACAATTTATTGTCCAAACTTCTCTTTCAAATGGTTGAAACACATTACCATTTTAATCTTTTAAATAAAAGATTTAATTCACAAAATTCACCCAGTTTCACAAAGATTTATTCATAGATTTCCCAAATCAATTTCCATTTCAATTGGATTAACTCGTTAAATCTTTAAATCAAAGATTTAACTTATAGCTTTCAAAACAATTTCATTTCGAGTGGTTTAAACAAGTCACCATTTTAAATCCGTTAAAAATAAACAGATTCGATTCATATTTTCAAAAAGAATTCACTCATAACTTGGAAAAACTATTATTCAATTCAATCTTGAAATTCCTTTAATTAAACTGGAATTTCTTTTCTTATCTGAAAGCTTTTATTCCTTTAAAACAAACAGTTTTCATTTTGGAAATCTGATTCATTTATACGAGTTAAGGTTCTTGGGTTAAATCCAAATTCTCAAAATTTTTACTTTTAAAATGGTTTAAATTCATACAAACACATTTATATCATCTTTAACCAAAATTTCCAAGCATAGAATTTAATTCCAAATATTGCATTCAAATTCAAATTGAATTATTTAAATTAGAAAACTTACCAAGTTATTCAAAATTCCTTTCATCTTAAAAACCCCATTTCAAAAGCTTTAACATTTATCCCAAATCCATTTCCAAAATCAATTGAAATTAAAATTTCAATTTCAAAACAACATTAAATTTAATTTATCTGTAACTTAACTGATTTCCTCGTGAAATACATATTTGTGTGTGTAAAGGTGTGGTCCAGGGGTTTCACACAATAGTGCACATCACAAATCATCACATCATCACAGATTTAAGCATATCAATATCGATAAGCGGTATATTCCAATAACGCTTATCTTCCATACATAGATTTACAGATAAATAATATACATTCATCGCAGATAATAAATTACATCATAGATAATTAATTACATTACAGATAATTAACATAGTACATAACTCAAATAATTCATATCACCAAGCATCACATATCAGGAATATCAACAATTCAAAGCATCCAATCGAATTCAAACATTCATAAGTAAAATCAGTTATCGTCTGATTAATTTAAATCAGATTAATTACTTATGAAAAATTTACTAATCCTGGTTAATTAATATCAATTAATTACAAACTATCTTAATTAATTAACCCTTAATCATTTATTAATTAACCATTAATAAATAAATTAATTAATCTTTAATTATGTAATTATCCTTAATAAATTTTTATCCCTTAATCCTCTTCATGAGATAATTACATAATTAAATTGTCCCTTGGTGACATTAAGTAATTACAAATTAATTAAATTTTAATCATTAATTAATCAACCTTTAATTATTAAGTAATTATCCTTTAATCATTTAATTTACTTTTAATTAATCATATTAATAAATGAATCACATAAATTAAATCCTTTTAAGCAATTAAGTATTTATTCTTTAATCATCAATTAAATCTTATTTAATGCTTGAAAACAATTATATAAATCATTTGAGAACATTGATTAATTAAGTTTAAAACAAAATCCTTAATCACTTCTTTATTCAACGACATCTTATTATATATTTTGGGAAAACACTTATGATTTTAATTACATAGTTAATCTAATATTTACAAAAGAATTAGTTTTAACAAAATTTGTTTCTATAAAACTTGATTTGTTTTTAAAGTTTAAAAACTGAGTTTAAAAACTTGTTTTTTTATTTAATTTTAAAACTGTTACTAACACGTGTACCAACCCTGACTTCCACCCGAGGCTTTCTTCGAGCCATCACCACAATTTCTCGAACATGACTTCGAGCTATCCTTCTTCTTCCTCAAATCCTTCCTTCTGATACAACTAGATATATGTGCACATGCACATGAGTTCATCGGCGCTCTGATCATCATTGATGCCTCCTACAGGTCATCGATAACCTGCCCAAATCACTTAACCACCCAGATTC
The DNA here is from genome assembly GCA_030737815.1 of Allium fistulosum. Lineage (NCBI taxonomy): Eukaryota > Viridiplantae > Streptophyta > Magnoliopsida > Asparagales > Amaryllidaceae > Allium > Allium fistulosum. The sequence continues at coordinate 137,521,497 of CM060902.1, read as the reverse complement.
GTCGAATTGCCTGAGATTCGAAATCGAGTACTTCGATTCTTCCTGGAACCCAACCTATTGACCTAAAATCGATTCGCTCCGACAAACTAGTCCACCAGAGATCGTGCGCCTTCGCCCAAAACTGCACCGACGATCCACCTAGCTTTTGCCCCTGATGCGAATTATTCCGATCCATTATCGTTGACGAAATCGTCACGTCTTCTTCGATGAACAAAGCTATGTTCAAAACCCTAATTTGTTGTCGCAAGGTCGCTCTGATGATCAAGAAATACTACGATCATTTTTCCCGGCCTCATTATCCTCTCCACTACCTTCAGCATCAGCTTCGATCCATGAATCGACGCCGACCATCGGATATTGAAAAAAATAGATTTTCTGTTCAACTCATAATTTCCAACAATCTACCAGATTAAAAATCCTGATTTGGTTGTTAAAATTCATCATATTCCAATGTGATTCCAATCATCAATTCAAAATATGCATTTAATAATATTGATTTTCTTAGTTTTAAAAAAAAATCCTCTGTAAATTTTCCTTTTCCAGTAAATTATCTTGCTTAATTTTACTTCTAATTATTTTTAAAAATAGCATTAGATTAACATGAACAACTTTCTTTAAAAATCATGGCATAACGTTAATTATATGAAGAGATATTGGATTTTCTTTTTATTTCTTTCCCTGATTAGAATCCTGTTACTAAGAACAGAACAGATATGCACACCATCAATGCATATATACAACCTATAAATATTTTATACTTCCCACACAAAACTTTAACATACATCCAGATTATAACAAATTCAAGGTAAAGTTCATTCTCAAGCAACAACAAATAAAAGAGGGATTTAGTTTAGGGGTTTGCTCACCTATTTATCTGGAAAATAGAGACTTATATACACACAGACATGCATAGTTGTATACAGTGTAATTAAATCTAAATTCTAGTTGAAATCATCCATGCAAACCAATATTCACAACAATACTTGACAGATTTATCACAGGCATCAAGAAAAACAGTTTTAGGCTTTTAAAAATAAAAGTTTACTCATAGCAAATGAAGAACAGAGCAGGTTTATGTTGAAAGCAGTTTTGAATTTGCAGGCTGCAAACTTGAAACTGAAATGCTCTTGATAACTTGCATGCAAAAGATTTGAGTTGAAGTTGAATTTGTTTATGGTTTTTAAGATGGACGAAAAACTAAAGGAAGAGTTTGATATCTAGAAAGGAAGAGTACTGGTGATAAAATTTATACAGGGTAACATTATCTTTTCTTTGTTTGTACAGCAGGTCATGGCTGAGATGATCTTGCATTTAATGCTTTGATATGCTAGATGTATGTTGCATTAATTACTCAAGTCCTTTATTTTCTTTTGCTTTATTTTACTCGGCTGATAATGATATTGTATGTGTTGGAGGTGATATTATGTACATAACAACTTTGTTTATTTATTTTCTTGCTTTTCCAGGTTGATGAATTCTTCTTGTATACATTTGTTTTCTTCTTTTGCAAGCTTCACTCATATGTATATATTTTTGTTTTACTTTGCAAGTTAATACATACTTAACTATACATTTTTGTTCTATTTCTTTGTATTTCTTCTTTCTTTTTTGTCTTTACAATATTACTTTATGGTGATATAAATCAATTTTATATTTCTAACTCTTATATTTGTTATTAGTTTTACTTTACACAATTCATCTTATTTTATTTTTAAAACTTAAATTGACATCAATTCTAAATTTTAAATCTTTTATTTATCTGGTATCCAAAGTATATATATATATATATATCTATATTTATTTTTAAAACCATTTATTTTAAGATTTAATTTCAAATCCAATATATACATACATATATATATAAATAAATTCAAATTTACTCATATATATCCATATACATATATATATATATTCACATATATACAAATTTTCAAATCCATATGACTTAATATATATTATATTTGAATTGGGGAAACTCGCTGCAATTTATAATCAATTTTACAATTTTAATTCAAAAATTCATTTAAATTATCAATTTAAATCTAAATTAAAATCCGGGGTCGTTACAAATGCATGCACATATGTTGAAGGCAAATGAAGAATGGAAATTAATGAATTCATGCAACATGGAGGAGCCCACAAATCGACTACCATATGGTCCATAATTAAAAGTACATGCACATGTTAATGGAGGCTTAAAGGCATGTTAGTGGGGATTAATTAATTCCCTAATGATTACTTGGAAGTTACACTTTCTCAAGGGTATTTTAGGTAGTCCTCTAAAATATGAATTAGGGTTTTAAGCATGTATAAATACCCCTTAGGTCTCATGTAATTATCTTCTTCCTTTCATGCAATATTGTAACCACAAAATCAAAAATAAATAAAGTTTTCTTTCATGGCTTCTTAGCCTTGTTTTTACTTTCATGCAATTTTTATTTATGCTTACTTTTCATGCTCTTTTTATTACGTGCTCTCTCTTTCTTAGTTTATGCTCCTTTTATTTCATGTTAGTAGCATAGATTTAATTCTTGTAGTTTTATTTCATGGAAGTAGTTAGCTCTCTTTTATTTTATTAAGCTCTCATTTTCCTTGTTTTTTTAATGTTGAAATCATTTCATGTTAACATATTTTCAAATATGAGTAGCTAAACCCCTTCAATTTTGGGGTAATGAAACTCTCATGAAACATATTAAATTAACATAATGATTTCATTTATGATCTCTCTTATGTGCTTAATGAAATTATGAATGATTCGTGGTTATGTTTCTTTCTTTTGTGAATTTTGATAGCCTATGTTGACATCTCAAATAGGCTATGCTTAACTGCTTTTTAAACATAAACTATTTGATTATTTGCTTTAGTGATTTTGATACTAAAAGTCAAACTAGAATCAAAATTTGATAGTCTATGTTACTAATTAATAGTAAATAGATCATGCTTAATATAGATTTTATTTTTTAATTTCATGTCATTTTAGTGAGTGCTGATAAGTAGGTTTAAATGGTGGGTTAGAGTTTGATTATTTAAGTTGAGATAATTAATAGCATAAATAAATCATACTTATAATAAGCACGTCTATCATTTCTACTTGATATTTTAACAAGACATTACAAGTGAATATTGTTGTTGATTTATATGAATGATTGGAAGTGGATTTGCCTCTAAATTGCTCTTTAATATCATAGTTTTGTTCACCTTTGCTCTAGTTTAATTTTTGCAATTTTTCTTTGTTTAAAACCACTTCTAAACTTTTGACTAATTTGATTGAGTATTATTAGAATTTAATTCATTTCCTACGGATCGACCTGTACTCGCATACGTACTACAATGTTACGCTGTGTGCTTGTGGTTTTTAACGGTTTTTAACATTGTGCTTACGCCATGTACAATGTTACACCGTTTCCAGGGAGTTGCAATTTTATTTTAATTTTACTCTTCGAATTATTTGTATTTGATTCTTTTGTGTGTTCATTTAGTTTGTTGATTTGCATAAAAAAAAGTTTATTGTTGTGTGTTTGTGTACATCTCTTGTTTTCTTCACGTTTATTTTGTTCACTTGTTGTGGCTTGTGCATTTGCGAATTGTTGGTTTGTGTTTTCATTCTCTTTAAAAAAAAGAAAAAAAGTTTTCACTATTTTCATTTGGTATAGCTTCACAGTTTTCATTGTGCACTGCATTTCATAAAAATAGATGTTCTATTGCATATTTAAGAATTTTCATCCATCTTTGCTACACTTGTACGGATATATATTGCATCTTTGCTGTTGTAACTGTTTACAGTTCAAAAAAAATAAAAAATAAAAGAGTTTCAGTTCTTTGTTCTCAACCCTTGCACACATCCGCTATCTCATATACCAAATACAACTCCATCCAATGCCTGCAAACGCCACTGCCTTGCACTTCAACCAGTCATCACCTCTTCACCTCCCTTAAAATACCTCCACTGCTGCTATCAACCCAAAACTATCAACTATCAACACTGCCGATATCATCCATCTACCGTTCTTCAACTCAACCACTACCATCGTTAACCTCCTCTTTAACCAATACTGCCAATCACCACCTGCGACCTCTGAACTGTGCTCCTTCACTGATTGCCATAACATCATCACACTTCACCCACATCAAAACACAACCACCTTCTTAGAACAAACACAAACTTCCTCAACAAATTTCAATCTCCATTGCAATTCAACCATCAAACTACATCCATCATTTCACAACCCAGACATTGCCAAAACACCTCACTATCAACCAACTTCATTCTCTCCTCCAACCATCACCCCCTCTGCAGACCTCTCTCAGTCATCAAACTGCACCATACTTCAACTTTGAAACTTACCTCTGCAAACACAACTCTATCAACAAACCAACCTCAGCCAAACTTCAACATTTGCATTACCCCAACCAAACTTGACTACCTTCAACATTTACCTTCAATCACCTTCATCATACTTACTGCCCTGAACCATCCTTTACATCATACAACTTCATCTTCACACTGTCATACATACTATCTCCTTCCACATTCATCTACATTATTCCCTCTACTATCACCATCCTCCTATAACCAATAACCAGTTGCACAATAACCTCCACTTCCAACCTACCTTCCTTACTGCCTTCTTCCATCATTCCTCAACACTACTGTCATCATTCCCCTGCCATCCTCCTACTTCAACAAACACCACTATCAATAACCAACTTGCACATCACAGTTCCCATCATTGCTAACTCCCCACTGAACCTCATTGGCAACACAACACATCAAATACATCAACAAGAAACTACCACTTCAACACCACATTACCAAACCTGTTGCCATCAATACAGCACCTCCACCATCTCTACAGTTCACCCTCTATCACTTACAAGCTACACAACTTCTGCCAGCAACTCGTCGTCACTATCGAAATTGCAATCAACACCACTTCAGCTATTATTGAACAAGCACGGCAACACCTCATCAGCATTCCAACATACCACAACCATTCTGCTTCATCCATACTAGCACTTCATCCTTCCTACAACACTTCATCAACTGCCCAAACAACTTCTGCAACCAACATCCACCCTTCGACCATCAAAACCCACCATCATCATCACCAGAAACTTCCTCCACACCTGCTGCATAAATCAACCAAACACACTTTAATCTCCAACACCTACACTCCTTTCATCACGCAACAAAAAACCACGACATCCTCTCTGCCTTTAATCGCGAGCTGAATCAATCACTACTACCTCTTCCTCAAATCGAACTCACTTCCACCTTCATCGCCTGAGGGAAACCCTATCGACTGAAGTTTCGATTTCAATTTCGAATTTTGAATTTGGAATTTAGTTTTGGAATCTCGAATTAGGAATTCTACGAGATAATTTGTCTGTTGATTTGCGGTCATAAATTGTTTTGTTTGGTAATTTGCATTTTAGCGTTTTTATTGATAAACTTTATAAAAAAATTTGAGAAATTTTGCTTGGAAATTTGCGTTTGGGACTGTAGTGGGTTTGCCTAAGAAATTGTTTTTTTAACCTAATTTGTTTCAAAATTTTCTTTTGTATCACTTTCTATTAAAAACAAAAACATAAAAAAAAATTGCTATTGCTTTCTTTCTATCCTTATATATAAAAGAAAAATTGTTCTCAAAACTTTTTCAAGTTGCAAAAGCAGAAGAAAAGAGAATTGCTTGCTAAAAAATAGCGCTGCTCTACTTGCTTGCTTTAAAAAAAATTGCTGCTTAAAATAAATTGCTAATAATTTTGTACGCTCTGATATTGTGCTCTTATCGCTTGATTTATTTTCTTTGCATTGTTGGTTGCTTGCATTTTAAAAATATATATATATATATAAATTCAAAAAAAATCAAAATCAAATTTCATTCGTGGTTTTATTGTTAATACACGTTTAATTTCAGTTTTGCATTCATTTCATCTTGTTTTTATTTTCTAAGGGCAACACCTAAATCCATATAAGGTGAGGGATTTCATCACCCCTTCCTTGGCCCACAAATTGAATTTCATCTTAGAACTTGACTGATAATAACGGTTAGACTTTGGACTTAAGGGTATCACGACTAGGGCTTAATTGTATCTTGACAAATTATCTTCTTTCGACAATCTAATTTTTTGGTGTCTAGGCTACGACGGAGCAATAATTATATATAAATATTATGGTGATTCGTAAATATTATAGTGATTGTTTCTCTGAAGGTACTTAAACATTCAACTGCATTGCAACGGTGATTCGTTATGCATCGATAACTCATGTCTATTACCTGGCTAAGAACTATTTTGTTGGATTAAGACAAAGTGTGAATATATAATTTTGGGTTAGGAGCTACTAAGGATAGAAAATTTGTAATTAAGTCCTTGTATTCATTTAGTTGCATTAGTTCATGCATATATAAAAAAACAAAAAAACAACAAAATCCAAAACGAAAAAAAGTTGTACATTTTTTACTTAACTTAATTTTTTTTAATCTAATTTTTTTTAAATCTTTTCGTTTGAAAAGAAAAGAGAGAAAAAAATTCAAACAAAATCAAAAAATCCAAAATCAAGTATTTTTCTTAAGTTAGTTTTTAGAAAAAACAAAATCTAAAAAAAAATCTTTTCAAAAACTTAAAAAAAGCAAAAACATATAAAAAAATTTGAAAATCCAAAATCCAAAATACAAATAAAAACCAAATCTCCCTTTAAAAAAATAAATTATTTTTTGTAAATATTTTTACTTCTAAAAATATAAATAAATATATATAAAAAAAAAATTCATTTCACCTTCTAAACCTTGTTTCATTCTCTTAAACTCGATTCTCATTTCTTACTCTCCTTAACTTTTTCTTGTGCATGAGTACTTGGACTCGTGACACAACAACTAATCGTTTAACTCGAACAAACAATCCTCCAACGATGGCGAATGAAAATGCCCCACGAACCCTCATAGATAGAATCTTTCTCGATAGAGTTTCTATTCCTTCTTGTATAACATTACCCACCCCAACGGGTAACCATCTTGAAATTCATTCCAATCATATTACCACGCTCCTAAAATTTGGCAATTTTGAACACGATGACCCATGCATTTTCTTAACGAAATTCGAACAAGTATGTGCGACCATTAAACTCCAACAATTATGTGATGATGGAATCAAACTTCGGTTAATTCCATTTGCCCTTACTGATTACGCTGAAAAATGGTTATATAGCCTACCGTCAAACTCGATAAAAATTTGGGAAAATTTGTTAAAATTTTCTTAAAAATGTTCAACCCCTTGGAAAAACAACTAAAATCCAAAACGAAATTGTCTATTTTCATCAATTCTGGGGTGAACCTTTCGGAAAATACTTTGAAAGATTTAAAGAGCTTTTGATAAAATGTCCACACCATAATTTCGAAAAATGGACTCTTTGCCAAATCTTATACAATAGACTTGAAAATAGGTCATGAACCATGCTTGAATCGATGTGCCAAGGCAATTTTCTCGCTCAACATCACAACGATGCTTGGCAATTTCTTGAAAACTTGGCCGAAAAATCTATTTACTCACGATCGAGTGCACACTCAATAGGATAACCTTTGACTTTGGAAGTTAAAATCGATGCAATGATCAATAAATTCGACAACGTTTTCTCATCCAACCGAATGAACCAAGCTTCCAACCAATGTGTTATAAATGCAACGATCCGAATCACATAGCCGATCAGTGCCTTAATTCGAAAGAACAACTCAATGCTTTCAATAAGGTTTAAAATGACCCATTTTCTCCAACGTACAATCCTAGTTGGAGAAATCATCCTAACTTTACATGGAACCAAAATAATTCTAACACAAATTTGGTTCGTCCCAACTTTCAAGCATTTTCGAATAATGCTTCGAATCCTTCCTTTCAACCTAATCATTCTCAACAAAATTTTGCGGGTCCGTCTCAAAATCAACAGCAACAATCTTTTGCTCCCTAAGACAATAAACGATTGACTTCACTTGAAAAAAGCCTTGAAAATTTGGCTAAAGCAACCACTCTAAACCTTCAATCAAATGGCAGTTTGCAAAATTTATTAACCTAGTACATGCAGAATACGAGTCAATCAATTGCTAAACTTGAAATGCAAATGAGTCAATTAGCCGCGTCTATGAGTGAACGTGAACGAGGCACATTCCCAAGCCAGCCAGTTCCGAATCCTAGAAATCAAAACACGAATTCGAATCAAGCCCATGTCATTCAGGATAACAATGTGAACCAAACGAATGCTATCACACCTTTGCATTCCGGTAAACAAATCGATAACCAAGTTGTTAATCTAAACGATTTACCCTGAGCTACTTTTGACACTACAAAAACAAACGAATCTAAACAAAACATTGAACCAAACATCGAATCAAATTTCAATCCCAATTCTTCTTCTACTCAAGTAGACCGACCTATTGAGTATCGTGTTCCATTTCCACATCGCCTTCGACCTAAGAAACATTTTGATCAAATGGAAAAGATGTTGGAAATTTTTAAACAAGTAAAAGTGAACATTTCGCTTCTTGATATCATTCAACAAGTCCCACCTTACGCTAAGTTTCTCAAGGACTTGTGTACTCAAAAATGACACACTTCTGTACCCAAGAAAGTATTCTTAGCTGCCGGATTTAGTGAAGTTTTGTCTCAATCAATCCCCATTAAATACAAAGATGTCTGACGATCTCGTGCATGGTAAGAGACAAAACGATTAGCAAGTGCTTACTAGATTTGGGTGCGAGTGTCAATTTAATTCCTAATTCAGTTTATCAGCAACTTGGCTTGGGATAACTTAAACCGACAAAAGCAACTCTTCAATTTGCCGATCGTTCAATAAAGAAACCGGTGGGAGAAATTGAGGACATACTCATTAAAATCAGTCAATTCATATTCCTTATTGACTTCATCATCCTTGAAACACAACCCGTGAAAAATCCGATGAGTCAAATTCCATTGATTTTAGGCCGACCTTTCTTGCCTACTTCAAATGCTCTAATCAATTGTCGAAACGGTTTGATGAAAATTTCTTTTGGAAACATGAATTTGGATCTTAAAATTTTTAATCTCGAAAATCAATCGAACGAACCATGTGACCAAACACAGGAAGTTAGCTCCATTCAAGAAAATTTTGATAACGAAACAGTTGACCTTAATAATGAACGCGAGACTGAATACGAAAAACTGTTTCACGATGAGCCTAACGAAATTGAAATCGCGCTTTCGTTTGACCCACTTATGGGTGAATCAGAACTTCAACCTAATTCTTTGATTGAGCAACCCCCTAAGTTGGAACTCAAACCTCTTCCCGATTACCTTAAGTACGCATACTTAGGTGACAACGAAACGTTTCCAATGATAATTTCTTCAACTCTCTCTCTTGATCAAGAAGCTTCCCCTCTTTCAATTTTGTCAAAAAAACAAAGAAGCAATTGGATGGTCGATTATCGATATAAAGGGAATTAGTCCCACTCTTGTTTAACATCGTAAACATTTAGTTGACGATGCCAAGCTGTTCGTGACGCGCAACGAAGGCTTAACCCAAAAATAAAGGATGCGGTTCAAGACGAAATTCTTAAGCTCCTCGATAACGAAACCATATATCTCATTTCTGATAGTTCATGGGTTAGCCCAATTCATGTCGTGCCTAAAAAGTTTGGACTTACCGTTATCAAAAACGACGCTCACGAACTCATTCCTACTCGTACTCAAACGGGTTGGCGCGTTTGCATTGATTATCGAAAATTAAATGCGGCAACACGTAAAGATCACTTCCCTCTTCCTTTCATCGACCAAATGCTTGAACGTTTAGCCAGCCATGAATTATATTGCTTTCTTGATGGTTATTTCGGTTATAACCAAATTCCAATCGCTCCCGAAGATCAAGAGAAAACGACTTTCACATGTCCCTTTGGCACCTTTGCATATCGACGTATACCATTTGGCCTTTGCAACGCTCTCACTACTTTCCAAAGATTCATGGTCAGCATCTTTTCTCACATGATTGAACGATTTTTGGAAGTGTTTATGGATGATTTTTCCATGTTATGAAACTCTTTTTTCGAGTGCTTACACCATCACGAGTTGGTTCTGAATCGATGTAAGGACAAACACTTAACGTTAAATTGGGAAAATGCCATTTTATGGTCAAACACGGCATTGTCCTTGGGCATGTCATTTCAAACCAAGGCATTGAGGTAGATAAAGCAAAAGTTGACGTAATTGCAAATCTACCCATTCCAACTGTCAAGGACATTCGTTCATATCTTGGACACGCTGGTTTTTATCGATGCTTTATGAAGGACTTTAGTAAAATTGCTCGACCTCTTACGACTCTTCTTGGAAAAGACATTTCCATTCGGCTTTAATTCTGACTATGTTTCTGCTTTCGAATGTCTCAAAAACGAACTCATTTCCGCTCCCATCATTTGCTCACCCAATTGGAATCTTCCTTTCGAAATAATGTGTGATGCTTTTAACTTTGTAGTTGGTGCTGTCTTAGGACAACGAATCAACAAAATTCTTCATGTCATTTACTACGCTCGAAAAATTCTGACCTTATTTGATTGGCACATAGATTATTGTTTACACTAATCATTCTGTTCTTAGATATATTTTCGCTAAAAATGATGCTAAGTCTCGTTTGATCCGCTGGATCCTTTTACTTCAAGAATTTGACCTTACGATCAAAGACAAAAAAGGATCTGACAATGTCATCACCGACGTCTGTCACGCCTTCCAAATGCACCATCTTCTTTACCGACCAACGAGAACTTTCCTGATGAACAACCGCTTTCTGTTTCTACCGATCCATGGTATGCTGACATAGTGAACTATCTAGTCACTAAGAAAACTCCTTCATTTTGGTCGAAACAAGATAAATATAAATTTATTTCACAAGTCAAGTACTTCTATTTGGATGATCCATACTTGTTTAAGTATTGTTCCGACCAAATCATTCGACGTTGCATCCCAGATTGCGAAATCAAAAGTGTGCTTTCGTTTTGTCATGACCAAGCTTGTGGTGGTCACTTCGGTCCGAAGAAAATAGCAGAAAAGGTGCTTCAATGTAGTTTTTACTGGCCTACGCTTTTTAAAGATGCATTTGAGTTTTGTAAAACTTACGATCGCTGCCAAATGTTAGGAAGAATCTCTTGATGAAACATGATGCCTTTGAACCCCATTCTTACGATCGAAATCTTTGACGTTTGGGGTATTGACTTTATGGGACCATTTTCCAATTCTTTTGGAAATCTGTACATTCTTCTTACTATTGATTACGTCTCTAAATGGGTTGAAGTCATTGTGTGTAAAACAAATGACCAGAGAGTTGTTGTGAAAGTCACAAAAGGAAACATCTTTTCGAGGTTTGGAACACCTCACACAATAATAAGCGACAATGGAACCCATTTCTTTAATCGTTCATTAGAAACATTAATGAAGAAATACTCGATAACCCACAAGTTATCCACTCCGTATCATCCTCAAACTTATGATCAGGTTGAAGTTTCAAATCGCCAAATCAAACAAATTTTGGAGAAAACTATGAAAAAAATCGAAAAGATTGGTCCCAAAAATTGACAGATGCGCTTTGGGCTTACAGAACTGCATACAAAAACCAATCTTGGGATGTCTCATTTTAGGCTTGCATATGGTAAAACGTGCCATTTGCCCACTGAACTTGAACATAAAGCATTGTGGGCAATTAAGAACATAAATTTTGATCTTGAAAAAGCTGGCGAAAAAAGAAAATTGCAACTCAATGAATTAGAGGAGATTAGGAATGATGCGTATGAAAATGAAAAAATTTACAAAGAAAGAACAAAAGTTTTTCATGACAAATCAATCCTAAGGAAAACATTTTTGCTAAACCAAAAGGTTTTGTTGTATAACTCTCGATTCATTTGTTCTCTGGAATGTTAAAATCAAGGTGGACAGGACCGTACATCGTACGTACTGTTTTTCCACATGGTGCCATCGAAATAGAAAATCCTAGGGATGGTTTAATTTTTAAAGTCAATGGTCATCGTTTAAAGCCTTACTTGGAGTTGGCAAGTGATCGAGAAGAGGAGCTCATGACCCTTCATGAGCCATACTACGTCTAGTAAGAAATGTTAAGCCTTTCTTGTAAATATGTACATATTTTTTTCCCCGTTACACTCGTTATATCATGCATTAACTGTGAGGACACAGTCAAAATTAAGTGTGGGAGGAGTCTCATGTTCAATTTTGATTTTCATGGTTTATTTTTTGCATTTTCTTTCCAAAAAAAAAAGAAAAAATTCCAAAACAAATTTCCTTTTTAGCACATCGATTTACTTTGCAAGAAATACTATAGGATAAGTATATGTTTTTGGTAATTAAATTGAAATTTTTGAAAATTTATTTGTCTTAACAAAAATAAAAATAAAGTTTGATTACAAGTAACTATGGTTTAACTAGTATATAGGAAGGTTCATAGGTGATAATTATAAAGTACGTCCTAATTGAAATCTTTGTTTAAAAGAGTAGTTGGTTTAAATTAAATGCAAGAACGCTTTTGATCTTCTAAGTTAAGTGGTGCTAAAGTGATTTTGCATAACTCCCTCTTCATAAAAAAACAAAAAGAAAAAAGAAAAAATCTGTTATAAAAATAAGAAAGACCTAGAGTCAGGTGTTTACACGTAAGTGTGTACACTCGCCATGCTCTGTACTCTTCTCACATAAGCCTAAAAGGCAGTGCATGATCGGTATATCTGGCCTCAGTTTATCTGAGTTAGGTGTATATAAATAGATTTAATAAAAATAATCACTTAGAGTCATGTGTTCATACGCAAGTGTGTACACTCGCCATGCTTTGTACCCTTCTCACGTAAGCTCGAAAGGCAGTGCATGATCGGTATATTTGGCCTTAGTTTATCTGAGTTTGGTGTGTAAATAATAACAATGTTAATACTTTTCAAAAATAGAGAGAACAAGCAATTGAAATCCAAGCACTATTTTCACTTTTTTGATTCGACTTGTTATTCAAAAGAAATAAAAATACCACTTTGAAAAACCATGATAATCAACTAAGGTTCCATTTCATAGTTGCACTATGTTATCAACCGAAACAATTAGCCAAACTAGAGTCTAATTGTGATGATAACTTAATTTTTGTTGGAAGTTTTGACGAGTAGAAGGACTAAAATTTCTTGATAATGACCAAAACTTATATTTGACTTACTCATGTCGGTATAAAAGTAAATTCTTCATTTGTAAATATTTTTGAAAATTTTCATCATGTAGTCGCATTAGAATCTGCATATCGCATTTGAATTTTGTGGGTAGTATCCGCTGAAAACACTCACGAGACAACTCTCGTCCTACTAGGGACACCTAGAGGTTTAACGGCTTGTTGCATACGCTCAATGCAATGGTGTTTCCTATAAAAACAGATTTATCTTAGTTTAAGGTTTATTCGAGGATGAATAAAAAGATAAGTGTGGGGGCATTTGATGTGCACGTAAAAGTGCATATTTTTACTTCCATATTTAATATACTTTTATTTAAATAAATGAGCATATTAGGTATATTACATGTTTAAAAAAATTAAAATTGTTTTCAAATCATCATTTATTCATCTTCATTTGGGGGGTAAAATGGTAATTTTGTGTATGATTTAATTTGAGAAATTTATTTGCACATTTTATTTATATTTGTAGGAAATGAAGTGCAAATATGAAGAGGGTTCATGGATGAATGCATGCACATATGTTGAAGGCAAATGAAGAATTGAAATAAATGAATTCATGCAACATGGAGGAGCCCACAAACCCACTACCATATGGTCCATAATTAAAAGCACATGCATATGTTAATGGAGGCTTAAGGTATGTTAGTGGGGATTAATTGATTCCCTAACGATTACTTGGAGGTTACACTTTCTTAAGGGTATTTTAGGTAGTTCCCTAAAATATGAATTAAGGTTTTAAGCATGTATAAATACCCCTAATGTCTTATGTAATTACCTTCTTCCTTTCATGCAATATTGTAGCTACAAAATCAAAGATAAATAATATTTTCTTTCATGGCTTCTTAGCCTTGTTTTTACTTTCATGCAATTTTTATTTATGCTTACTTTTCATGCTTTTTATTTTTCATGCTCTCTCTTTCTTAGTTTATGCTCCTTTTATTTTATGTTAGTAGCATAGATTTAATTCTTGTAATTAGTATAGTTTTATTTCATGCAAGTAGTTAGCTCTCTTTTATTTTAATAAGCTCTTTTCTTATTTTTTTTAATGTTGAAATCATTTTATGTTAGCATGTTTTCAAATATGAGTAGCTAAACCCCTTCAATTTAGGGGTAATGAAGCTCTCATGAAACATATTAAATTAATATAATGATTTCATTTATGATCTCTCTTATGTGCTTAATGAAACTATGAATGATTGGTGGTTTTTGTTTCTTTCTTTTGTGAATTTTGATAGCCTATATTGACATCTCAAATAGGCTATGCTTAACTCCTTTTTAAACATAAACTATTTGATCATTTTCCTAAGTGATTTTGATAATGAAAGTCAAACTAGAATCAAAATTTGATGGTCTATGTTACTGATTAATAGTAAATAGATCATGCTTAAAATAAATTTTATTTTTAATTTTCATGTCATTTTCATGAGTGTTGATAAGTGGGTTTGAATGGTGTGTTAGAGTTTGATGATTTAAGTTGTGCTAGTTAATAGCATAACTAAATCATACTTATAATAAGCACATCTATCATTTCTACTTAATATTTTAATGAGAGATTACAAGTGAACATTGTTGTTGATTTATATGAATGATTGGAAGTAGATTTGCCTCTAAATTGCTCTTTAATATCATAGTTTTATTCACCTTTGCTCTAGTTTAAATTTTTCAATTTTTCTTAGTTTAAAACTACTTCTAAACTTTGGGCTAATTTGGTTGAGTATTATTAGAATTTAATTCATTCCCTACGGATCGACCCGTGCTTGCATATGTACTACAATTATACGTCGTGCGCTTGCGGTTTTTAACCATATAATTTTTCGGCGATTTTCTAATCGATAGAAAATTCGTTGTCTAACAATTACGTGCAAGCGTCGTTATTATCTTTTTATTTAATTATGATAAGCATAGTAAGTTACATACAAATATTTATTTTTATCAAATATATTCTTGTTATATATCTTCACTAGAATATTCTTTTCCATGTTCAATTGTTAGAATCATATCTAAAAAGATTATCTGGTATAATTTTCATATATTAGTCCTAAACAAAAGATTTAACTTTAAAAGATAAATGATTACATTGTTTGAAATTACAAGGAATAAACATTTCTTTTTATTACTGAAATAGATGGTGTAAACTACAATGAATTCATACTTTACACATCTCTTTCTCTTTTTATTTGCATCTATCCCTTGCTAGATCAAACGTTGTATTCTTCCAGAAAGAGGAAAGAAACCAAACTAATTTTCAGGTATTGAACGGACCTAAATTCCAATAATTCCAAACATAGAAAGTTTACATTCCTACAAGTTTAGGGTAATAATCTAAATTTATAACATTATTATACGACCTATTTTCAGATCTGGAATAAATTTCAATCAAATTATTATTCTAAATTCATACTTTTGTGATTGATTTCCAGATCAGGTTGTAAACAATTCTAAATCAATTCATAAACAAGAATATGTAGGCGATATTTATTATATTCAAATTATATTCAATTTGTTGCCTACAACTCATATACAATTATCCAGTTAGGCATAAGAATCAAATAAAGATCAACGGGATAATTCTAATATTATAACAATCTATAAAATTTCCAACTTACCTTTTAAAAGAGATCCAAATTTCCAGGTCTGAAGTAGAACCTTTGATTCATCTCCAAAATCCTTTTTAATCCAAGAGATATGTATAAAAGAGTGTATATATATTAGAATCACGGATCTGAGAAGAGATTTGGGACAGGAAGAGAAAATAGATAAAAAAATATATAGATTACCTCAAATACGCGTATGATTGATTCACTTCTCCTTTTTATTAGATTTATATTCTTCTCCAATTTGTATGAATAAAGATACAAATATCTTATCTTTATAATTTAGAAAGAAAGTGAGAAGACGAAATGGTAGACCTTTGTTATTGCCTCTAGAAAAATATGAGAAGAGAAGGGAGGGCTAGGCTTGAATTTATAGGCGCTACATTCAACTAGAACCGTTAGATCGAAATATATTAAATCCGAGCTCTACATGGCCTAGGGTTACTGTAGTCGCCACATATGAAGGGGCCAATCGCCCCTGGTCGACCGCTCTAATATGCGGGTCGACTTGTGGGCCCCAGCTAATAGATTAAAAATGTTAACTTCTCTTATTTATTTATTTTCATTTCGAATTTGTTTTTTGTCTATAACTTCTTCGTTTGGACTCTGATCACAAAACTCCAAATATGAAAGTTGCTAAGAATTTTGACACGTACGCAATAATGCAAGTTTCGTGGTCAAATTCCATCTTTTGCACAAATTCCATTTTCGAAGACTAATTAATTAACTAACTAACTAATTAAATAACTAATGCCAACACTAGTACAAAACAGATCAGCTGCTTCGCCTCATTTGTGTCGGTTGTCCATAAAACCGACACAAATAGTGTAATTTATGTCGGTTGTTCATTAACAACCGAAACTATTGACTTATGGGGTAAGAAGAAAATGTTAAAAATGTAATTTGCATCTGTTGTTCTTAAGAAACCGACACAATTGAAGGGAAGCAATTGATATATTCGTGTCGGTTGTTTGAACAACCGACACAATTAAATACAATAGCATCGGTTTTCCAAAAACTGTCACAATAGGCACACAACTTTTCCCTTCAAATCCATTTCAACTGCCCCATCTTTTCCCACGAACGCTAAATTTTAAAGGAACGTACCCGACCCGTCTTCTTCTTTTCTTCTTCGTTGTTTTATTCCTTCTTCTCTCTACCCGCGTACGCTAAAATTAAATTTTATTCCTTCTTCTCTCTACCCGCGTACGCTACCGTTCTCTCTACCCATTGTATTAGGGTCGAGTGATTGAATAGTTTGCGCTGCGATTTCGTCTGCTTCTAGATCAAGATTTTCGATCTTTTAGGTATGCCTTATTGAATTATTGAAGACTTTGGTTTTTTCGATTTGCGATTTTGGGTTTTTTCGATTTGCGATTTTGGGTTTTTTCGGTTGAATTTATAAGATTAAACATTGTAAAGCAATCAGTAAGTAATTGTAGTAATCAAACAAATGTTATTGTAATGTACTTTTCATACGAAAACGATGCTTTAATTGCAATGAATTTAATTGTCAGTAACATTGATTTCGTTCTCTACTTATTATAACTTTATTCCCAATTCGCAAATTTGTCATTTCTATAATTTGCTTTGTAAAATCCAAAATTAGCAACTTCTAATCAATGAAACGCGAGTCAAGCCGGAGGTGATTTCTGTTGGTTCGATTTGGTTGGCTGTGTGTAGAGGAGTCACTGGTCAGGCGGAGGAGTTGTGAAGGGCGGTTTTGGGAAGTTTAATGTCGTGAATTGATTGGTCAAATGGGAATTGATGAAGATGTGGGTGATGTTAGAGGTTGCTGTTGATTGTAGTGTGATGATGGTCGAGGCGATTTCGTTGTTTGGGGCTAGTCGAGTGCGAAGGTGAGGTTATGGTGACAGTTGCGATGGTGTTTTCGGTGTCGTGGTGATTTTAGGTTGCAGGCAAGCAGAGCCGGTTGAGATTGGTATGGCAATGGTTTATGTTGTATTGATGATGCACAGAGGCGAAGTATTGTGTTGGAGATCAGTGGTTGTAAGCAGTGTGACAGAAGAAGTATGTGAATAGAGAAACAAGGCAATGTTTTTTTTTGAGAAGGAAGTTTTGCAAGAAGTGGTTGTTGTGATCTGAGACGATCAGTGAAGTATACGTTAGGAAGTTGGTCAATGTGAAGTTGAAGTGAAGTTGCGAAGTTAGGGTGGTTATGTATTGGGAAGTGGAGATATGTATGAAGATGTTTGAAGGGAATAGTGATGAAGGTGATATGTAGACAGTGAAAGTTGATATTGGGGAGTGAAGTTCAGGGTAATGGTGAAGTTGTTGAGAAGGGGAGCATTTTTTATTTTTACTGTTGGAAGATGACGGTGTAGTAAGGGCTAGATGTGGTGATGTTTGATATGCAGATGTATGTTTGTATGTAGATGGCACAAGTATTCCCGCGACATTCCAAATAATGATAGCCATTTACCCTGTTTTCGATCCCTTAACATTCTTTTAGGAGGCTTAGGTTGGTTGAGGTTGAGAATAAACAATTTTTTTTCACTTTTCACGGTAACCCTACATTACTATACATGCTATATCCATTTCCGAACCATCTATGGTTGATTATTTTAAACACTCTCTTTCTCTCTCTCTCTTGGTCTCTAAAATGGCTTCTATAAAAAATCTAGCTATTGATCATTATTTACTCATTCATACACTTTAATTTATAATCAATTATCCATCAAGCAATGCACTTACAAGAACAGAAATTCTAACTTCTTCATTTTCAATATCTAAGTTTATATGATCTGATGTTGAGGAATAATTGAAATACCCAAACAAACATAAGAAACACTTATGATTTTTTTTGCTTATGTAGTGCGTCTCTAGCAATTTCACATGGATCGTAATTGGATGTATAACGTGAAACGTAGTGATGATGAGTTCTTGAACAAAATGGAAGGATTCATCAAGTGTGCGTTGAATAATCAATTAACAAGAAGAGAAGAAACAATTTTTTGTCCTTGTAGACGTTGCCAGAATAGGAGGAGATTTCGTAACATAGATCAGATCAGGGATCACATAATTCGGTATGGGTTCAAGCAAAATTATACACAGTGGATATGGCATGGTGAAAGCACACTTAGTACACCTAGTTCTAGTAATCATTACACTGGTGAGGATGACCAGGAAGGTACCGTGAATAACGAGGTAAATGATGAGACTTATGAGATCGACAATGTTAATGAGATGTTTGATGATGTTCAAGAACATTTGATGGAAGAGCCAAAATTGTACGAAAAAATATTAGTTGATGCTGAGAAGCCTTTGTATTCTGGTTGTGCTAAGTTTACTATATTGTCTGCTGTGCTCAAGCTTTTCAATTTAAAAGCAAAACACGGGTGGAGTAATATAAGTTTTACATCATTATTGGAACTTTTGAAAGACATGCTACCGGAAGGTAACGAGCTTCCTACTTCTAATTACGAGGCAAAGAAAATTATGTGTCCAATTGGCATAGGATACAAAAAGATACATGCATGTCCAAATGATTGTATATTGTATCGAAATGAATATGAGAGCTTGCATGAGTGTCCTAAGTGTGGATTATCCCGTTACAAGTCGTGAGAAAATGTTCATAACGACCCAGATAAGAAATGGCCTCCAGCAAAGGTTTTATGGTATTTGCCCATTATACCAAGGTTTAAACGTTTATTTGCAAATAAAGAAAGTGCAAAAAACTTAAGAGGGCATGCAGATGTGAGGAAGAATGATGGATTACTAAGGCATCCAGCCAATTCTCCACAGTGGAGAAATATCGAAACCATGTATTCTAGTTTCGGCAAAGAAATAAGAAATCTCAGACTTGGTCTTTGCACAGATAGCATAAATCCATTTGGCAATCTTAGTAGTCAACATAGTACTTGGCCGGTTCTTTTGGTGATTTACAATCTTCCACCTTACTTGAGTATGAAGCGCAAGTACATTATGTTGTCTCTTATGATTTCGGGACCACGACAACCAGGAAATGACATCGATGTTTATCTAGCTCCTCTTATTGATGATCTAAAACTTTTGTGGGATAAAGGTGTGCGCGTATTTGATGCATATAGTAGAAGTGAATTTACATTACGCACCATGCTTTTTTGTACCATAAATGATTTTCCCGCATATGGTAACTTGTCTGGATATAGTACAAAAGGTGCTAGAGCATGCCCAATTTGTCAAGACGACATGGCTGTTGAGCGCTTGCATTTTTGCAAGAAAAATGTGTATATGCATCATCGTAGATTTCTCCCTCTCAATCATCCTTATCGTAAAAAGAAGAAACCTTTCAGTGGGGAGATAGAAAGCGGAGTTGCTTGTTTGCCATTAACAGGAAATGATGTATATGTACGGATCAAGGATATTGAAAATGTATTTGGCAAAGCCTTTCCTCTTCAAGAAGGCATGTGGAAGAAAAAATCTATATTTTGGGAACTTCCATATTGGAAACATTTACAAGTTAGGCATTGTCTAGATGTAATGCATATAGAAAAAAATGTTTGTGACAGTATCATTGGAACACTCTTGAATATACCTGGTAAGACAAAAGATGGTGAGAAAGCTAGACAAATATGTTGAAAATGGGTATTCGAAAGGAGTTAGCACCAGTGGAGAAACGTAAACGTATCTATTTGCCTCCTGCATGTTATACATTGTCCAAAAAGGAGAAAACTTGTTTATGCGAGTGTCTTCGTGGTGTCAAGGTTCCATCAGGTTATTCTTCGAACATTAGCAGTCGTGTAGCAATGAAGGATTTGAAATTGACGAGCATGAAATCTCATGACTATCATGTGTTAATGCAACATTTGTTGCCTGTTGCTATTCGAGGTATATTGCCTAAACATGTTAGACATGTTATTACAAAGCTTTGTATTTTTTTTAAAGCAATTTGTAGTAAGGTGATTGATCCTGATATGTTGGATGATCAACAAGCCGATGTTATTGTTACCTTGTGTCAATTTGAAATGTATTTTCCCCCTTCATTTTTTGATGTTATGGTGCATTTGGTTGTACATTTGGTAAGAGAAATTAAGATTTGCGGTCCTGTTTTTATGAGGTATATGTATCCGTTCGAAATGCACATGGGAACTTTAAAAAGAAAAACAAAGAATAGATATAGACCTGAAGCTAGTATCGTAGAAGGTACTGTAGCCGAGAAAGTTATTGAATTTGTCACTCAATACCTGACTGACGTTGAACCTATTGGACTTTGCAAGTCTCGACATGAAGGGCGACTTGACGGTCAAGGCATAATTGGGTTTAAATTGATGTCAATTGGTGATGATATGTTTCACAAAGCTCACCTACTTGTTTTACGGCACCTTAGTGAGGTTCATCCTTACTTGGAAGAGCACATGACAATTATAAAGTCTCAAAATCCTTCAAAGAACGAAAGATGGTTGACAAATGAACATAACCGCTCATTCGTCATATGGTTTAAAGATAGGGTAATGTCTCAATTGTCTCAAACAAATCATAATGTTTCCGATACAATAAAATGGTTGGCGTATGGGCCTAAATTTCAAGTTAGCTCTTATGAAGTATACACTATTAATGGGTATGTCTTTCATACGAAGCGTCAGGATGAAAAGAGCAAAATGCAAAATAGTGGAGTAAGTGTCGTAGCATCTTCAAGAGAATTTGCTAGTGCTAAAGATAACAAACCAATAAATGCGACAATGTCATATTACTGAGTAATTGAGAATATTTGGGAACTTGAATATAGGGACTTCACGATTCCTCTATTTCAATGTAAATGGGCCGATAACCATCGTGTTGTACAAGTGGATGAACATGGATTCACACTTGTTGACTTTGATCGAGTGAGTCATGATAACGATCCACTCATCTTGGCATCTCAAGTGAAACAAGTTTTTTATGTCACCGACCCAGCTGATCATAAGTGGTCTGTTGTCCTTCCTGGAAAAATACGCATTGTTGGGATCGACGACGTGGTAGATGAAGAAGAGTATAATCAATTTGACGAGAATCCGCCTTTTTCCATTGGCGTAAGTATATCAGAAGAAGAAGTTGATTTAAATGCAAATTATGCACGTACTGATCACGATGAAGGGGTTTGGATAGCGGGGTAATTTTTTAACCTTCTAATACTGTCACCATTTAATTTGTTCATATGTGTACATTTATTTGGAATGTGTATATCAGAAGCTAAATCTTCAAACGAATGAGAAAAACATGTGTGAGTATAGTTTTGTGTGAAAGCATGGTTAAATGAATAGTTGATATTTTGAAAATATTGGGTCGTTACACATACTTCGATCTCTGCAAAGGAATTCAAAAGGCATTTCGTTTATAGATGTTGTAAATATAGCATTCATTCATGAAATGTATTGTTTATAGATATAAAAAACACTTCCTTCATTCATGTCATAGTTCCTATAAATTTTTAAGTGAGATTTAATGGATGTTGTTTTGTTACTAAGAAATGATACGGTGCCTGTAAATTTTCAAATATTCCCCCAGATATGTGTCATATTTTAATATATTTGTTGATTACTGAATTATTAAGTTGTTATTATATCAGTTACAAAGCAATCTAGTCAAGATTACTATATTAGTTAGCAGACTTTCAATTTTATAGTATACACTCCAGATTACAACATGTAACTAGCATATGATTCACATTAAAAGTATTTACTTCCTGAATCTACCAAAAAAATATAGTTCTGCATACAACAAAAGAAATTTACATCCTAAATCTACCACAGAAAATATAGTTCTGCATACAACAAAAGAAATTTACATCTTGAATCTACCCCAGAAAATATAGCTATTTATATAGATGTTGAGTTGTTATTGTACATCAAATATGGCCCGTTTATATACAAATATGGCATGTTTATATAGATGTTGAGTTGTTATTGTACGTCAATACTATATTATTAAGTAGTTCAAGGGCCAACACAGGTTCAGGAGAAAATATTAATTAATTTTGTATAGTTGGAAAAAATAAATTTTAACAAAATATCAAGAAAATATCTCTTCAAATAAGTTCTGCCTGTGTGCATTTTGCAATCAAGCAAATATGTCTTCAAATCAGTTCAGACTGTGTGATATTTAAGTTATTATTTGTTTTTTGAAATATTTTATAACTTTCGGGTGCACATCTGTGATACAGGAATAATGTAAATGCAACTATATGAACATACTGAAGAGCAAACACTTCCGCTACCGCTTCAGAACCGTCATCTAAGAGGAGGCAAAGAGGTCCAACAACCGGAAAGAAATACAGAACATCCGAGCCAAAGTTCATTGAGTGGAGTGATAATGGCAAACCTACTAGAAAATGGGTGAAGTCTTTTAAGGCGTACGTAGGCGATACAGCTAGATCTAGAATTGATATCAATATCAAGAATTGGGCTAGCGTTAGTCAAGGGCTTAAGGATACGATCTGGGAAGATATTAAGGTATTATAAATTCATTTGTTCGCTTATTAAATTGTCAGTTGGATCCTTTGTGTTTGGAGTCATGAACTGCTTTCATTGTTTATCAAATTCATTTTTACTGCTTTGACGTTGTTTATTTTTTATTTTTTATTACCTCAGACCGAGTATCACATCGACGAAAAAATGAAAAATAATGTGTTAAAAAATGTTTGTGGAGCATGGAAGGGTTTCAAAACAAAATTGGTTAGTGGTTGGATTACGAAGACTAGAGAGCTTCCAGCAAACCATAAAGAGCCATACGAATATTATGATGGGGTTACAAAAACACAATGGGAAACATTTAAGAAGTATTGTGAAACCGAGGAGTTTAAGGTATGTTTTTTTATGCCATATCCACAAGTCACACGCTATTTCTTTCATTTTACAACTCACCAGCTTCGTCAGAGCAATTGCATATTTCACAAAATGAAACGTGCAGTTTCTTATAACAAAAATGAAAACTGCTCTTTAGCTGTATGATATTTAGCTCTCTACTTCTTTACACTCTCTATAATTAACATTTCATAGTTTACGATCAGCTAGTTATTTTCCAAATTATGTATGTAACATTTCATAGTTTACGATCAGAAAGTGGATATCATGTCCTCATGTGGAATAGAGATTGATTAGTTTAACAATCTGTAATTAATGGGCGTGCACGTATAAAATTGACTATAACCAGTTTTGCTACTCATATATACACGGATAACATAAAATTTAAACCTATGAAGAACTGGTTAAACAAAATCCATATAGATGTTTTGTAACTAAATACCCATCGACAGTTAATCAAGATTCATATTCAAAACATTAAAAATTGTACGACTGTGGTAACTCTACGAATTAAATAAAGTGGGGTAATGAAGGAGTTGCCATATTTTCTTCGAGCAATTATGGTTACACTTAAAAGTAAGATTACTTAGCATGTAATTTTGTGCCTAAAAGAGGATAAAGTTAATCGAGTAAAGTTTTTCATAACATGTAACTTAGGCTTATGAGAAGATCAAATGCAGTACATTCTGTTGTATTCGTGACAAATCAGGTTGGAATATTCTTTGTTATCTATTACAAAGCGTATATTTGCTTATTATTATGGGCACAGTTCTTTTCAAAAGGAAGGATAAAAGAAATATTTGAGCATAGAAGAGAGCATTGAGTTACACTGCAATAGCAGATTCTTGTGTTTCCTGCACCACTTTCAGTATTCACATTGATTTTTATTACAGTCAGTTTTCTTCAACTTAAGCATCATTATTTTCAGAATTAACTTTGGTTTGTACAATATATCATTTTCTAAAGCTTGTTCTTTGTCCACGTTGCAGGCATCGGTTGTTGGATCAATATATTTGAGACCCTTCACTAAGTTACGCATTCAGGGTTCCTATATCTTTTTGGTGAGTTCGTAACCAACTTGCATGCTTATTCTTTCTCTGCAAATAAAAGAAATAACAGCCAAAGTTTAAAGTATTAAAACAGCATCAGATTAAGCAGAAATATAAAACAACAGTGGATTATGCTAAGGAATATGAATAAAAGCAACAACAG
Source organism: Allium fistulosum (assembly GCA_030737815.1). NCBI lineage: Eukaryota > Viridiplantae > Streptophyta > Magnoliopsida > Asparagales > Amaryllidaceae > Allium > Allium fistulosum. The sequence goes on along the minus strand of CM060902.1, from coordinate 137,496,694 downwards.
ACTAACCAAAATAGCAGCAGATGTTAGACCCTATAATAACATCATATCATAGTTATCAAGAGAAATTGATCTGTAAAAAACATGATTCATTAGATCATCAGTAGAGTTTTTTGCTTGGACAAAAATAAGTAGGAACAAAATTACATGCCAAGTAATCTTGAGTGCTATTTTAACTGCTATTTTAATTGCCTAGTTTAATAAAGGGAGGAAGTGTTAGTTCAGTGGTTGTTAATAAAGTTGTTTAACTGCTATTTTAATTGCCTAGTTTAATCAATATTATTAATAAAGTTGTTTTACTGCTATTTTGAGTGCAAGAGTGCTCAATTTATCGTTACAAAATAGCACCACACAGTCAGTAAAAAGATAACATTTGGAATGTCTGAACCTTTTTTTCTTGTCTGACAGGATTATTAACTGAGATTTTACTTCCAAAGTTGACTGTAGTCATCTACTTAAATTTATTGGGTTGAGGTATGATTTTAATCAAATAAACTCAATTGTTTTGAGTAACTGTTTATATATATAGCATTGTATATATATGTAATAGTAATACACCATATTTTTCTTTCTTCTTCTATCATTGCATACTAAATGCATACTGCTCATGCATAGAGAAATAGTACAAACATTTGTGCAAATTGCAACTGTTCTGTGGCTTGTGCTATTCTGTTTTGCTGAATTTTGCAATGTCATAAAACAGCAAATAAGTGAGAAGGCTAGGAAGAGTCAGGCATGCAACGAGCATCCTCACTATTTAGGACAGGCTGGATATGCAGGGAAGAAGGCTAAATGGATAATTGAAGGCCATAGTTCCTCGACCATATTGCCAGGTGGACCTGTTTTGGATCGGAGTATTGATTGGATTTTGGCACGATCAAAAAAAGGATCTGATGGAAATTATGTCATCCCTAATGAGAAAACTAAGATGGTTGAAGATAAAATGGTACGACTAGTTTCGATGTGTTTTATCGCTTTACATGTTTTAAACTGAAAACACACACGACCCAGCATTCTTTATTATTAGATAAAATATGACACGTAATATGATATCATTTCAGCAAACGTGTGGTGCTAACATTTCAGTAAAAAGCATGATACTATAGCAATATATTAATTTTTTAATCTTCGTATGATAGTGAAAAGCATGCCACCTTATGTTTTAGCTTTTTTTTGTTGACAGAATGATTGGAGAGGAAAAGCCGTTGAAGGGTCATGGGTTCCAGATAGGTATGATGATGTCTTGAGTCGTGGTCTTGAAAAAAAAGAACATCCAGGTCGAGTTAGAGGGATTGGTGGGACGGTTGGTATAAAAAACGTATTTGGGGATGTAGAGAAAAGGAAAGGTCGAAGTGGTGTAATATCAGCTGATGAGCTGCATGTTATCACTCAAGAAATATAGGCTAAAGTGAGCTAAAAATTGAGACAAGAGATGAGTACAATGGTTCAAGAGCAGATTGCAAACATTTTGAACACGATGAATTTGCCCAAGGAGGTGGAGATCAACACACCATTAACTGATCATCGTAGTAGTTGTCAATCAACGCACCCGAGCAAATTACAATATGCAAACAAAACTCAAGAGACGGATCCCTTTGCAGACTTGAAGGTAAACAATTCATAGTTGAATTTATAAACGTATACGATTTTATGTATTTGACAAGTGCTAAGTGAAAAATGTTGGTTTTGTACTTTGCCATTCTAGAAACCGATTAAATGTCGTTTGGCCGCGAATATGGACTCCAAAATTGTTGTAGTGGGTCATGGCATGGTACATCCCGCTTCAAGGTCCGGAGATCAATGTCATAATCAATAAATCTTGGTCGATCATGTAAAAGTTGGAATTGATGCAGTGGAGTCTAGTCATGAAGGAACCTCACTTTCTGTTCCAACTAAACATCACAACACGATAAGAGAAGCGGTCGGGAGTTTTGTTCAATGGCCTAAAAGCCTTGTGCTTTTAAGAGATAATGATACGGTAATGAATGCATTTTTCTTCCTTAATTTAGCTTGCTAAACTCCTCTATTTCATATTAGAACATATTAAAGAAGTAAAATTTCTTCATACTAGAACTTATTATAGATAATTTAGCTATTTATAAACTTATCGGAAAGTAGTTAACATATGAAGTTGAATTCTTAGCATTCGTCTATTCTTTTAACAACATCATTTCAAACATCTACTTAAAATTTTGAATTAGGTGCCTACATCTCAACCAAACAAGGATTTGTTTGAAAATAGTAATGACAAGGTCGTGAATACAATGTCAGATGAGTCTGCAAAACGCAAATCAATCGTGGATGAAGAGATTCTCAAAACTTTAACGAGCGAGTGCAGATATTTCCATGACCCAATACTTCAAATGTTATCCAATGATAGTGCCATCAATGCAATTCAAGTGAATAAGGATTTATTCACATACGATGAGGACTTTGAAATTCATATCACGATGGACGACATTATCCAATTCCTTAGTATGACATGGTTGAATGCATCATGGTTGCAACTTTACATCATGTGAGTATTTTTTCCTTACCAATTTTTTTATATATAACCATCTTAGTTTTTTGATGAATAGTCAATTTTTAAAAAACTAATAATATATGTTTAAATTTGTTTAGGTGGTTAAATCATATATGCAATGATCTCAAAGTGGAGACCATTGGGTTTATGTGTCCCAAAAAGCTTTCCCAAGTGCGAAAACATCCAGATGCGACAAATACATATTTGTCGAACACATGGAAAGCATTGCAATCTAAAAGCTTACTTTTAGCCCCATAGTACGAAGGGTATGAACATTAAACTTTTAGTAACTAGTTTACAAATTTGATGCTAATTTTAACTTACTATAAATCTTGTAACGCAGGAAACATTGTATACTGCTTGTTTTCCGTGTAGAAATGAATGAGATTTATGTTTTTGATCCTCAGGCCGAACGCAAACATAAACTTGAAATTAAACCGCAAGTGAGCACGTAAGTTGTATATATTTGCTCTCTTATATGAAGTTAGTATATGTGGTAAAATTAAAAATTTATACATGAAATTAGTGTATGTAAATGCGGGTGCCGGAGTAGTTATTATTTAACATTTTATTGCATATGTAGGGCCTTCAAAATTTACAAGGCATTCGATGGCAAGTCTCGAGGAAGTACCTTGAAATGGAAGCATGTTAAGGTGATTTGATTTTCAAACAAAAAATAAAATAAAATAAATACTATATATTGTTTGGCATATGAATTCATTTTAAACTAACTATTAAGTTATCTTGTAATATTGCTGTAGTGTCCTCAACAATTAGGAGCAACTGACTGTGTATATTATGTGATGAGGTATATGCATGACATAGTGAAAAACCACAATCAAATCATCGATTTACAAAAGGTACTACTTTAGTTTTTTTCCTACATATTATACATTAGCTACATTATAGGTATATTTCAAACAAATCATTGCTGTAATGCTAGTTAGAAGAAATCAAATGCCAAGTCTTTATTTACTGTTCAGTTCATGTATTTGAAGAAAAAAATAAATCGAGAAAATGTGTAGTGATGCACCAAGCAGATTGGAAATTGGTTTATACACTTCCAAACCCTAATTCATGGTTGATTGCAGTTGTTTGGGTCAATTAATTAGTGCGCAGTTCGGTGGTGAAGGCGGTTGAGGTGATGTTGTTCGTGAGTTGTAGAGGAAGTGTAGGAGGTTGATTTGGGTTTAAGGCGTTCGAAGTTGTGACTGTGGTTGGTGACTGTTTGCTGTCGCGAAGCGATAAGGCAGGGTTGATATGTTGAGGCAGTTGTGGGTTTAGGGTGTTCGGATGGTGATTTTCGTGAGTCAATGGTTGGTTGCAATGGGCGATTTCAGGTGGCGGTGAAAAGGCAATTCAAGCTGCAGAGGAGGTAGGCGGTCTGATTGTTATGGTGCTGTATGGGCTGTGAGTTCTGTTGAACAGCAAGGCAGTGGCAGTAGATGAGTGAAGTGGTGGATGGAATGACAGGCAAAGGCTAATGTCAGTATAATGAAGTGTAGCTTGTAGTTGGTGGTGACTGAAGTAACAGAGATTGTGATGGCAGTTTAAAAGCAGTGTAGGCAATGTAAAATTTTGTATGGTTGTGGATTTGTAGATGAGAAGAGAAGAGTGGAGTGGTTTGCAGAGCTCAGGTGGGTGGTGCAGCAGTTTGTTGTTTAGCTTGAATTTGATGTGCAGTGAAGGGGGTGAGGCAGTTGAACCGTTTGTATTGGTGGTGATGTATGCTCGTGGGTGCGATTGGTGATGATGGTGAAATAGAGGTGTTGTGAGGTGATAGCAGTGTGAAGGGTGGTTGAGTAGAGACACTGTAGTAAGTTGATTGACAGAGGAGCTACAACAGTGGCGGCAGATGGCCAGGGTTGATGTCAGAGGTACGACAGTGGGGAAGTGAAGTGTAGTTGAGATGGTTGCACTTGTATATTGAATGGGGTTGTAAGTTGCAGCAGTGTGGTGTGTAGTTGGTTATGGAATGTAGTGGTTTGTAGTATAAATGATGATGTGTGAGCTGCAGCGGTAAATGGCAGTGAGTGGTGATTGTGTGAAATGGAATGTTTTGATAGTTTCTTTGAAAGTAATGTTTGCTAGAATAGGGGAATATGGGTAGGCAGTTCGTTATGTGCTTGGGTAGGAGTGTGCAAGAGAGGAGATGAACTATGATGGTATGTATTACTGTGCAGTGTGGTTTGAAGTGAGTTTTGATGTGTGGAAATGATGGTGCTGAGGTAGAGAGTAGGGATAGCATAGATATATGTATATGCAAGGGGGTTACTGTGATGAAGCTATTTGATGTGGTGACATGAACTAGTGGTAGAGCATAGAAGATGATGGCAGCAGGATCTTTGTGTAGTACTAAGGTAGTGGATCACATGTGATGCGGTATGGTTTTATGGTATTATGGTGATGTGCAGGCAATTTGTAGGGATGTATGTTGTATATGAGGAGGAAGAGCAGCGAGAATGTGTGATGGCAGATTGTTCAGGCAATGAAGAGCACAGATATATGATTGTATGATTGTACGATTGTGTGATTGGCATATTAGTCAATAACTTGATTGTGTGTATGTCGAACGGGTGTTATGAAATGGGTGCTTATGACAGTGTTGTGTTGGTTGCTGGGTGAATTGCGGTTGCTTAGGAGGTGATGATGAATGTCTGTAATAATTTTGTGCAGTGCGCAGTTGCACTGGGAAGAGCAGTAGTGGTTTGGGGAAGTGGAAGTTGAAGTGCATGGGGCAATTCAAGAGTGAAGTTTGGGAGTATAGGCGAGGCAGTGGAGCAATTGAGGCAGAGGGTTGGTAGTTGATCCATGGCACTGGGTGGTTTGTATAGTATGGTAGGTTGGAGTTGAATTGTAGAAGAGCGACAGTAAGACAAGTTTGTACTGGGATGTGACAGGTTGTGTTGTTGTATCTGGTTGGATTGGTTTGTAATGTTAGTTTGATGGTTATGAGGAGATATCAGTTGGTGATGAAGTAGGGCATGTCTGTAAAACAGGGATCTCGAAATAAATTTCCTTGTAGCTATCATTTAATTTGTTTCCAATATTCAGCTTATGGTTCAACCTGTGTTTGAATTACATTCCTCTCAGATTGATCTTTTATATATGCAGAGTATTCCTGACTTAATTATTGTCTTTTGTATAACAATTCTCTTAATTGCAGGACTTTGTACGAGACGGTTCTTATGACCAACAAGAGATAGATGAGGTTCGAGAGAATTTAGCTAGTTATATCATGTATAATTGGTTGTAGTTGGTTGTGTACGCTGATCTTTTGTAACGTACGTTGGTATTTTGTTATGTACGTTATGTTTGTGATAGATTATATTCTATTTTGGTATGTAAACATGAATTATGTTGATGGATAATATAATTATATTTTTTGTTCAATCAGTTCATAGTAACGTTGGTTTATAAAAAATTAAAATTCAATTTCATACTGTTTTTATAATCTTAAACGGTAATAATATTTTTTTTTGCTTCAGATATTACTTGTGTCGGTTGTTACTTCAAAGGGAACCGATACAACTGTATATCAATTGTGTCGGTTGAAAAAACAAACATAACCGACACAATATCAATCATTTGTGTCGGTTGTTAATAAAAAACCGACACAAAACTATGAACAGTTGTGTCGGTTTTTCTAAAAGGACCGACACAATAAACGGCGGTGTGCTTCACTATACAAGCTGATTTGTGTCGCTCCTTTTAGAAAGATCGACACAATGGTTCATAGTTTTGTGTCAGTTCTTTAATAACAACCAACACAAATGATTGATATTTGTGTCGGTCATACAACCGACACAACAGAAAAATGTCTTTTGTGTCGCCTTCATATGAGTCGGTTGTAAAACCGACACAATAGGGGATACACAACCGACACAGATGACCAGTTTTGTATTAGTGCAAATTATGGGGTGTTACACACACACACATATATATATATGTATATTCATTTACATATATTAATATCTTGTTTTTCCATATTGTACAAGCACATATTTGGACAAATTAGAGTACACATAAAATGAGCTAATGTGTTCATTGCAATGTAAATCCAAGCATCTATATACGGGCACAATATACTCTTCACGGATTATCATGTTACACATGCACGCACACACGCTATATACATATATGTGTGTCTCTATGTGTGTGTATTTGGTATATATGTGTGTAAATTTATTCTAATCAATTAATTCAAATTAAAGAGAGAAATGAAAGGTCCATCTCTCCATTTAATGATATTAATGCTCTCAATTAATTACTTGTTTTATGGAAAAAATGAAAGGTTTCCTTCCCTATATATACATTAATATTAATGCTTTCAATTAATTACTTGTTTTATGAAAATAAATGAAAGATTCCTTCCCTATATATATATATATATAAACTCTTATTAATAAACATTAGGTGTATTTGATACACTATACATTTAAAATTAAATTTATTTAAACTTCTCTTTAACTAATTTAAATAAAAATAAATGATTTTGTTTAAAACAAATTTATAAATGTTCTAATTAAATTATGCTTCATAGGCTCATCTAAGATCCGATAGGGTAAAAAAATTGAAATTCGCCAATTTCTTCCGCCGCTGGCTGGCTTAGTTCCAACATAAAGGGCATTATGTAAAACATCATTGCAAATATTATTTCAATCAAGCACAACATTCATAATATTATCTTTACAATTAAATCCAAGACATGTCACGAACGATCTAGAAACGGGTATAATACTGCAAATAAAGCTTTAACATAATAACAAATACTCGATTCTAAATTAAATCCATTTGGAAAAGTCAAGTTATAGTCTCCGACAACAATTGCATTTACTAAAGATCTATCAGCAATGTGAAGCCCCATTTCACCCTTCACGATTATGTCGTCCGCCCCCTAAGTCATTATAACAAGTTACAGATATGAGTCCCAAATCCAGTATCTAAAAAGTTCATTTATTGATTACAAAACAGTTTTGTATCGTAGACGTATCTTTAGGAGTGGAGGAATTCGATTCTTTTTCTTCTCTCTGGCCATCTTCAAATAGTCCGAAAAATTGTGTTTCTAGTACCCCTTCTCATAATAATGGTAAAATTCATCTTTTTTGGTAGGGGCATCTTTCTTACCTTTCTTAGATTCCCGCTTGCATTTCTTTGAACCTTTTGAAGACGATGCCTTACCCTTCATAGCTAAAACCATGTTTTGATCCTTAAACAATCCCTCGACAAACCTTAACATATTGAGTAGCTCAACGAGGCTTACACTCAATTGGTTCATATTGTAATTTGAAATGAATGGATCAAACTGCGGTGTCAGCGAGCCTAGGATCAAATCCGCTCACAGTTCGTTATTTATATTAACATCTAGCTCAGAAAGTCTATCAATATAGTCTTTCACGGTTAAGACGAAATCCTCATCCTTACTCATCTTCGTATTGAACGACTTCTTAGTAATCCCGTACCTTGTAGAACGATATTGCTTCCTAACAAAGCTTTGAGGCTTTCGAAGATTTTGTGGATAGACATATTTTGTGTTGCTTTGAAAAGGCTTATCCAATGAGGACAACATGAAAACTGGAGCAATTACGCAATCAACTACCCAAGTGTTATAAGCTTTCACTATCTTGGGGTCAGCATTTTCAATGGGTTTTTCTCTAAAAGGTTCAGTAATAGACAACCATAATGCTCATACATGAGTGCTATCTTAATTTCTCTTATCCAATTAGTATATTTAGGTCCAGTGAGCTTATCATTTTCTGAAAATAGTCTTAGGTTCATCATCATGTTGCAAATTAAATTTAAGTAGATTATAACAAAAATTCTTATATTATCATACAGGTTAAATATTTTCATATCATTTATCTAATAAGCTCCTACTATATTTTTATGTTTCTCAAAACCCTCCGAAAAACATAGAAACCTTTCAATTTGTCAAGTGGATGGTACGACTTACTTGCCTGGGATTCTGACCTAGAGTTTGCTCAACAAATCATAGGCCCACAAGCGATGGATAACACCTTATCAGTTGTATCATATACAACTCCTAACCTATGGACTTTGTCTTAATCTCATCTCCCTTTAGTTTGCTCAACAAATCGAAAAGGATTATTCACTTGTACCTACCATTTTGCAACGACCTAAGGACAAAGCAAATACCTTGAGTTTGCTCAATAAATATTTGCATGTATCCTACGTCATCTAGTCAATATTTTAATAGTACTGCACATAATATTCCTAGCTTGAGTTTGCTCAACTACTAAAGCGTATGTAAGTAATCATTAATATATAAATGATAGAGCACAATTTTATATATTAGAGATTCATAATTTTTGGTATATATATTTATTTAAGTGATATCGATTTATGAAATAATGTATTTCTTTTGAAATACCCTCATGATTCCAATGTCGAACGCATCTGAAATTACGGTATACATACAATACGTATGTACTTACTCCTTATTCAATATGTATGTACTTACTCCTTAAATTTAATTGGGTTTCCTACAATTCCACTTATATTATACAAGTTTAATTTATTTATAACTGTTTATAATTTAATTAACTTATATAATATTCTTATGTATATTATTAATTAAATTGTATTTAATTACTTTTAATTTATTAATTTAATCAACAAATTAATTAAACTATTTTTAAAAACTCTAAATTTTATTTTATTCACTTTAAACAATTTAGGATGAATATTAACTATAACATTTATAATTTTATATACATATATCATTATATATATGTTTTACTAATTAACATTTAATTAATTTATTTGTTTATTTATTTAATTTTTTACTTAAACATCTTTAATAAATTCAAAAAAATATTTATAATTTATCTCAAACAATTTAAGAAATATATATATTGTTTGCGCCAAATTTGGTCACAAACATCATATTGTATGTGAAAGCACCAATATCCAATATTTAGATCCAAATAGATAAATGTAGATTCATAGATTATAGAATAGATGGTAGAAAAGTAAATAAACACGCAAGTTTTATAGTGGTTCGGCAAACTCCGGCCTACGTCCACTCTAATAATCTTTTATTTATACTATAAGATTACAAGTACACTTATTTTTGCCTTAGAAAAATAATGGAGGAAGAGATAAGAAGTGATGAAGGAGAGCCAGCAGAAAAAATCCCCCTGCAATGAGCCAAGTCTGCTATATTTATAGGTGAAGACATGCATGGATCGGGTTGAATTTTCGCCAGAGGAACCTCTAAGCCCATATGACCCGACCCACAAATTTGGGATCGATTGCACACTAAAAAATCATTTATGCCGATCATTACATACTAGCTCCAATGTGGGTGTGATCGTTTTTGTGGGTCCTCCATGATGTTATCTACTTGCTCTTCAAATTTCGTGCAATTTCGACTTACCGTTTATGAGATATCGCGTTTTCTGTGGAGTCGAGTTGAGAAATTGAAATATGGAAGATCGTTCCATATTTGCTCCTTTTGGGGTGCGAATGTTATAGTGAGTTTCCCATGATGTTAGCTACTTGCTTTCTAACTTTCGTGCAATTTTGACTTGCCGTTTGTGAGATATCTCGCTTTTCGTGAAGTTGGGAACGTTCTGGCTGAAATGATATGATCGTTCAAGAATGATATAGGCCGATCATTCAAGTTTTTCCAAATGATGTGCGTTCGATATGGTAGGTTCCTCTATATAATATTTTACTATTCCCGAAGTTTCGTGTCATTCCGACTTTGCGTTTGTGAGATATTGATCGATCATCATTGATTTGAATCGTTTTATGGATCAATCCATATGGATCATGACCCATCGATCCAACTTCATCGTCAGGCCCAGCGATTGATGGTGTTGGTCCCTCATGGTATATGTAGTTGTCCTCCAAATTTAATGTCGATTGCCTTTGTAAATTTTGAGTTATAGATCGATCATCGTCGAAAATCGTCAAAACGGTCGTTGAAAAACCCACTTCAGGGTTGACTCGAAGAGAGACCCAAGTAATCACCCTTTTGACTCGAAGCACGAAAAACGATGGCGCCAATCGTTTTCTCCAAGAAGTGATCGATCTGACACCAAGTTGACTCCAAGCACGAAGAATGATTGGTGCCGATCGTTCTTCTCCAAGCAACGATCATTATGACTCTAAGCTAACTCTAAGCAATCATGTGTCCGACACCAAGCATGATCCAGCACTTCAAATTTCTACGACTCCAAGTGAACCATGTGCCGACTCCAAGCAAGTAACAAATTTTTCCGGGTCCAACTCCAAGCAAATTACGACTGATCTGTCGATACCGATCCATTTTCTTTTGTCTATAACTCAAGCATACAAACTCCAATCGACTTGAAATTTGAAATGTAGCCTCATGGGGCCTTCCTTGTCACTTATCCCCATTGCACCTTGATTGGGACAAAAATTAGGGACCCGATCCGAATCTACTTGACCATCGTCCATAGTCTTGTTTATAGCCGATCTCCGAGCCTGATAACCGTCTCTTCGGGCTTTCTGCCTTGATGACCACGAAAGCCATTTAGCCACCTTTTATGATATACTGCCTGGTCAAAAGGCGGTATAACATACACACACACATACATATATATATTCAACTATAATAAATATAGTTATATATATACATATAATAATATATAATATATATGTTTGTTTTTAATTAATCAACTTTTAATTAATTAATTATTTAATTAATCCATATAATTAAATATTAAATAATTTTCCAAAAATATTAATTTATTCTCAAAACAATTTTTAAAAATTATTTTATAACTTTTATAAAATTTATTATATATTTTAAATTTAACTTTTAAATTCAAAATATATTTTAGTGTTCAAACTAAATTTTGAAAATTTACACAATGCCCAAATCAATTTGGGCCTTTACAAATGGGCAAGCTTTTGGACTTGCTCCACCTTTTGGAATAGGCTGGTAGCCAAGGGGAGAGAATAATTACTTATCCAACCCCAAGCCTGCACACTACTATTTTAGATACCCATCAGATAAGTAAGCTTTATTAGTTGGCCCTAAACTTGCTAATTTAGACTGCATAAACCATTTCGGCTTTAATACTATTGGTGGATCCAGGTTAGTCTGCATTGGTTGAAATAGATAGATTTCATTTTTCATATTTTTAATCATTTTGGGGCTAAAGTATGACGGAATGTATTAGATATAATCTAATAATTTAATAAAATCCAATTTTATTTAATTTTTTGAATTACTTAATTAACTAGTTCGATTAAAAATGATTTTATATAGTTATGAGTATATCATTATATACTCATATGTGTATAATGTGCACGTGCAACATAGCATAGGGTGCACGTAGTCAAGTTTATACATAAATGGGTATTAGGATTTATATTTACTATGCATATACTTTTCACACACTCTCTCTCTTTATGTGTGTGTGTGTATGACATGCACACATATATAATTTGCTATAGTTAATATATATGTTTGTTGGCAAAACAAAGTATCATTATTTGCATGAGCAAGCCGGATTTATAGTGGTCATACAACTTTATAAAATATTACATGTGTGAGGCAAAGCTGCCTAGCAACTAAAGATAGAACAACAAACTAGCTACAGCATAGGAGTTGAGCAACAAACCAAAACTACTACAAGATCTATACTAGCCATCTTCATAAGAGGTGGACCTACTACCATCATCTGACGAATCAGGTCCATGGACATGAATAAACCCATAATAAAGCAAATGATGTTAGGAACAAAATCCATAGAGTCATTAATGTAGATCAATTTCCTATCACTGGTCGTCCATGAAAGTTAGCCTATCCAAGTCCCCAAGGTCTCCATCGATATCAGGAAAGGACTTCCCCTACAACATGATAATATAAATGCCTAGACTCACCTTCATCTACAAACATGTGATAGGAGTCATTACATAGGAGAGTATCTCATTTCTGAAGCTTTATGGATCCAAGATTGCTCTTTGGAGTCTTAGGTAATCGTATCACTGACTGAAGCCAAGGATGTAACAAGTAAAATAGGTGGAATGACTAAGGCAATGGTGGCTTGAACATCAAAAGATGGAGGTGAGATGTAACAACCCGCCCCTTCGACCCCAGATTCAATGCCCGAACCGACATCAATAACCCGAGTACCAAAAGGATGAATCATTGGGTTAAGATAAAATAGGTATTTACAAACACAGATAGATATCAGATGCAGTTTTAACTAATACTAACTAATAACTACTTTTAGAGTCTCATAGCGGAAGAAAATAAAATATAATACATAAACAAATACCATAGTCACATCACCACAACAAGGCTAAAATGTCGAATACATATGTCTGAATGATACATGTAGAACCCAATCAATACACGGAGTTAAATCCATGTACAACACCTATATACACCATAAATATAATATATAAATGACTCTTCATCTCTAATACCATGTCATCACTAAACTCCATCAGCCTTGATATATATAAAGGAAAATACAAGTGGGTCAATCTTAAGTTTATTGACTGAGTCGTACTCTACTATACATATACTACAAAAATAATACTATTACATGATATGAGTCTGTCGCTTGGCCACCACATATTCCATTGCCACGTCATACCTAACTGTCATGTACATCTAATCATATCGCTTCATATCTGTGCGAACCCACTTCCCTAGTCCGGCCTCTTGCCCTACAAAGTCGCCTATTGTCCGCTGTCATGAAATCATGCATAGGACTCGCTTCCTGGGACTGCCCGCAGCTTATAGGAAAGCCTATTGATCTCGTGCTATCTAATTGGACTCACGTCCTAGTACAAATGTAGCCTATAGGGTCACTTAACATCCACCTCCTCCACTTGGCCCGCTGAAGGAATACAGGGAGCAACGTCATGCCTGAACCATATACACACAGAACCACATTCGTATCCGCATACACATTCTGTGTTGTTAACTTGCGCCCTAGACTCGTTCATGTCCACGTCCACCATCGTATCACATTCCCGTATCACAACTACACCTATATTCACTTCAAATAACAGCCAATCATCACACACATTCGCTTACTTCGTAGCATCATAATTCGCCTCGTCACTAGCCTCAGATCACCTTCCAAAACATAAGAGAAACAAGACTCGAACTAATTGTTTATTATTTATATAGGTGCTTCTGGGTCTAGGTTCAACCTGTGCCCAAATATGGTCACTGGTGCTCCAGTCCAGCTCACCAGTGGACCGGTTTACATGACTCCTGGGTGTTTAAAGTTTTGGAAAATGGTAGTTTTCATCATCGTTTCAGTCTTTGACCATCTATGTTCTGGCTCTAATCGTCTAAGAACGTACCTAGATCCTAGCCCTTCGTTTCTAACTCCAATTTGATAGTTTATTGCATCAATTTGTTCATATATTCGTTGATTTACATGAAACAGTGTAAACCTTGCTTTAATTCATTGTTTATACTCATATCCCTCCCAATCCCTAGTTGAATTCGAATTTTAAGTGTTTGTTTATGTCATACTACTCTAATATAGCCAACATATCATTATTAGAGGATCATGATTGCATTATATGAAGAAGAGAGCATGAATCACTCGCTGACAAGCCTATTTCTACCTAGATCATCACTGTCTGATCTGCTGCGTCTCCACAATTCAGATTTCTACCTCCAAATCGTTGTTGGTACGTAGCGTCATCTAATAGCTTCGTAACGCTTTTGGTCATGTTCGATTCGGTGAAGTTTTGAGAGTGTTATTAGGTTTTGATCCTAGGTGATTTGAAAGAAACAAGGAGGAGGAAGAAAGAGTCAGTGGTTTCCTAACGAAAGGAGAGAAACTGTCTATCCGCCAAAAATTTAAATTCAAATTCCAAGGTTTTGGCGCTGGTTTGACTCGATCCTCTTTCTGCCGTAACTCCTTCATATGAATTTCAAATGAGGAAAAAAATACCGCATGACTCGGAAAAATGAGATGGTCCCAATGGAGCCGGTTTCATCATCAAATTCCAACGTCTTAAAAATGACCATTTTGCCCCTCCCTCGTTTTTATTTCTTTAATTAATTCATTAATTTCGATAATTTCACATTATTCTATTATTGATATTTTACTTAAATTATTTATCGAATTTCTGGCATATTACATTCTCCCCTTAAAGAAATTTTGTCCCCGAAATTCCTAAGGAACAAAAAATATAATACTCATTCGAGTCAAACTTATGTCAACCAAGTTATAAACACATCACCCAACTTATGCAAACAACAGCACATATAAAATGATATGACAGTATATAGGTATGAATGTCATGAACTTGCAATTTCTACCACTAAAATGCAAAAATGCAGCTAATGCATCCAATATGAATGCGATGAGAAGACATATTAGGCATGATGCACAACATCCTAATATAAGCATGCATATATATATATATATATATGCGCAAATCAATCATATATAAAATTAAAAAATCAATCCAACAAAAGTATCCAAATCCAAATCCTAAAATAATCTAGGGAAACCAAATCAAATGAAATCAGGAAATATACTAGAAAAGAGTTGTGGATGAGTAGCTATCATTTTCTCTTCTGGCTCCCACAAACTCTCTACCGGACCATTTCCCTATTGCACTCTAACTAACTTCACTGTTCTTATTCCTAAGTCATTTCACTCCCAGTCCACAATACGGGTTGGACCATAGGATGAACTCGGCTCAAATTCCAACTCCATTTCTTCCAATCGACCGGGTGCTATCATAGTCGTCCGATCGTGTACACATTATCGTAAATGTGACACATGAAACACATTATGGACTCCTGCCATCTACTTCGGAAGCTCCACTCTATATGCCAAACTCCATATGCTCTCCAATACTGAAAATGGGCTAATAAATCTGGGTGCTAACTTCCCCGAACTTTTGAAAATTATCACTCCCTTCAATGAAGATACTTTGACAAAGATCAAGTCTCTTACTTCGAATTCCAAATCTTTTCTCCTCCTATCCGCATATGAATATTGTTGGTCCTATGCAGCTTTCATCCTTTTCATTATAGGTTCCACCTTCTCTGCAGTATTCCAAACCATCTCTGGACCCAAAAAAATTTATCCGAAGACTCCCACCAACATGAAAGTGACTTACACGGTCTTTTATACAATGCTTCAAACGATGCCATGCCTATACTAATCTGGTAGCTATTATTATACGAGAACTCCACTAATGGTAAATGGTCCTTCCAAGAACTCCAAAATATAATATATAAGCCTTCAACAAATCTTACAAAGCCCTGTTTACTCTCTCCTTTCGTCCATCGGTTTGTGGGTGATATGTCGTGCTCAAATTCAATTCTGTCCCCAACGCCTCCTGTAAACTCCTCCAGAATTCACCAGTGAAAAGTGGATCCCGATCTCTCGTTATATTAACTGGAACTCCATACAGTCGGACCACTTCTTTAACATATCATGCCGCTAAAGTCTCTGTGGTTCTCATACTCTTAATTAGGATAAAATGTGTGCTTTTTGTAAGACAAACCACTATAACCCATATGCTTTCATTTCCTCTTCTACTCCAGGTTAGTCCATCTATAAATTTCATAGATACGCATGCCACTTCCACCATGGCACATCTAATAGAAGTAATAACCCACTCGGTTTCTTTCGCTTTAGTTTCACTCTTTGGCATGTCATACACTTCACCACATACTCTACTACCTGCCTCTTCATCCTTGGCCAATGGAATACCCTCTTCATGTCCTAATACATCTTATCTCCTTCGGGATGAATAGTCATTCTAGAGTGATGACACTCTCCCAAAACCTCTTCTATCAAGTCCTTAACATGTGGTATAGATAGCCATCCATCTCTCCTCAAATAACCCTTCTGATCTTTGGAGTAATGGTCCAAAAGACTTGATCATTCATCCCATCCCATCCTAACTGCTTCATAGTGCTTACTAACAATGCATCTTGCCCTTGACTCGGCCCAATACAATCCATTACCATGGGTCTAACTTCCATTTTTGCTAGCAATCCAGGTGCACACTCTAATCAAGGTCTGAAATTAAACTCTGATATGAACTCCAAATTTCTCCATTCTAACAACATAGCATTCACCTCTGCATGCGTCCTACTCAAAGCGTCTGTAGCCACATTTCCTTTACCTGGAATATAAGAAATTCCAAAATCATACGAGGATAGAAACTCCATCCACTGTTTTTGTCTTGGATTTAGGTACTTCTTGGAAAACAAGTACTTGAGAAATTTATGGTCCGTAAAACTTTCAAATCTCTCATCCAACAGATAATGTCTCCACGACTTCAATGCAAATACAAAAGCAGCCAATTCCAAATCATGAGTTAGATAATTCCTCTCATGGTTCTTCAACTATCTACTCGCATATGCTACTACTCTTCCTTCCTGCATAAGAACAACACCAAGGCAAGTACCACATACATCAGCGTGTACGATAAATGGTTTGGTACCATCATGGATAACAAAAATTGGAGCACTTGTTTTATGTGAAAAAGATTCAAAAAGCCTTTATATAAAACTAAAACAAAGAACTGTACAAAAGGGAAAACACAACCCTATATATACAACTAATAAACACTAACACAAACTCAAACAAAACAAAACCTAAAGAAAAGCAAAATATTCACTTACTCGATGGCCCAAAACCCCAACAAGACACCCAAAATTGAATGTTCTGAAGCATGAGCTGCAAAACAAGCATTATAAAATTGAAGCACACTCCTGCTAATACTATAATAAATGAAACTCTATAAGCACTACTCCCCGCCTTCATCAAAACAAGCATGTATATATCCACTGAAAATATCATCGGGTATTCGAAGAGGCTAGCATGGATTGGACATGTGATCCATGTCCTCATTATGCATGCTATCATGCAAGCACATCCAAAAAAATTTAAGACCATAGACACTATAAAAAACATGAGGATACAAAGAAGCACTCTCCATATGAATCCAATACAAATGACTCGGAGCAACCAGTTTAACAAACAAAAGCACAGCATAAACAATTGCAAACTAATGAACTAACCAGCTGGCTAGTTAGTAATTTAACAAATATCACAACACCTTTATTGCCCAAACATAAGGATCCATAACTACTGACACATAAATGTTGATGCCATGAAGAACCTGCAACCTTTGGAAGAACGTACGACCCAGGACATATCAAACACTGGATCAAAACATGTGAATCCCACTAACTTCAAATAGGCAACACTTCCTACTAGTTCAACTCTAATAGTTTGCTCTAAAACTTAACAGTTTCTAAAAATTCATCCACTCTTTTGTCCAACTCCACAAGTTTCAAGTGAATAACAACCAGCTATCATAGAATTACACTATCAAAAGGACATGCTATCTCTTTGGAAATGGGAAGGGTCCTTGCAGTTGAAAACCATGCAGCTAAGTAACACAATCAGCAGCTAACTCTGAACTAACCAAACAATTCAAACACTGCAAAACAACTCAAATTATCCTATATTAAGATCTATGAACACGTTACACTTCTGACCAGCCACTCCATCAGGCAATACACATTATTTCTTTTTAAGGTGGAATCTAAGAACTCTACCCGACAAGTCCTTAGCTTTCTCAATCAATTATTACGGTTCAGTGCTTCAAACTCAGGGTTTTCCATTATCAATTTACCTTTTTTGGTCTTATCAAATCTCTCTGGTATCTTATGCACCTCTATTGACAACTTACCTGAAAGCATCACCAAAACCTCATCTCCAATCAAAAATGACTTATTTGCATATACCTCTTTCTCCTTCATAGGAGACTTTGGCTTAGTCCCCTCCGCCATGCAAGATCAGACCCCTCGTTATTGATACGCGCTTCACACAAAATTGAGTAGTCGTTTTTGGTTCCCTCCACCATGCAACCTCAACGTCCTTACCGTTTAACTCCGCTATCAAATCCCTCTTAATAGAGGGCAAATTTTCTACCACCTGATCTACATTAGCTACAACCTTCCCTCGGTCATTTGGTTCAGGTTCTTTCTCCATTGAACTAGCATCCATCCCTTTACCATTTAAAACAGCATTGTCTAAAGTTGAATTGTTAGGATGTATAACTGGACAAGATTCTTTACCAACATCCTCGGTGTTCTTATCCTCTACTACACCAACATTCCCCAAGGACTCCATACGCTCTTTATTAGAATCCAATTTCTCCTTTGGGAACTGTTCATTGGGCATTGGGACTTCAGATGTCCAAAACATGCACAATTATCGCATAAAGGAGGAGGGTTTTGATAGATAATCTCCTACGTGTGTACATTTCCCACCTCATCTTCAGCTTCCAACATTTTTGGGAACCCAAACTCCGCATTAACCTCCACTAGTACCCTAGAAAATGAAATTCTGGATTTATTATGTGTTGCCTTGTCCATACAAATAGGCCTACCAACAGCACTCAAAAGGACGCTAATAGACCTCGGTCCCCACAGTTTGAAACTTAAACTAAGAAGTCTAACCCACATAGGCATTGTAATTAACAAATCTCTGTCTATGGTCATAGAAAAGGTAAGTTTCTACATAGTAATCAAGTTCTTATCAAAAAACCAAGGACCACTTCCTAGAATCTTATCACAATCCCTCTCTCCTTCAAATCTAATGTTGAAAAAGCCATTGTCTCAAGATTGAACGACAAAAGGTTTTTCAGTCTTCCACATTCTCTTAGTACGGCTTCAAAAGACTTGAAAAATGGGCGATTACTAACCACAAAAACAATAAAAAATTATACCAACTCTCCTTCGCTTCTTTAATTGCCTCAGCTGGAATACGACCCCTCCTCTTACCATCAACAAACCCAGATTCTATGAATTCCAAATTAGTTCGCTGAGAGAGAGAATCACCCATCAACGCCTTACAATAAGTAGACTTCTTATTGTCCTTCACCACAAAGAATGAAATGGCCTTCGTCTCGCGACCTGCCCTCTACATCGAATCAGATTGACCCTAATAAGGAAATTTCATACCTTGACCCACCGATTGCTTGGAAGCCTTAACGCCTTCCCCACGATAGACTAAAACCCATCCCCGACCTATTGCTTGCCTTTCCGCCTTCTAACTTCTTCCCAACCGCCTCAGCATCCTTATCCAAATTCAAATCCATGTATGCATGAAGTAAAAGATAGTAGAAGAGGAAAAAATTAAAAATTAGAACAGAAAAGAGACTGAAAATAATATTAGAAAATTAGAGCGAGAGGAAAAAACGTAGGAGAGTAAGAACATGAAAATTTAGGGATTGGGGTTTCTAGGGTTTGTACGTTCCGCCATTTTCCATCTTCAACCTAACTTGGGCTATTCATTTTAATTGGAGCACTTGTAATAACTCCTTTAATCGAATAAATGCCACTAAACACTTTGGACTCCATGTATAAATCAGATTTTTCTTCATCAAATGGGTTAAAGGTGCCAATACCTTCGTAAAATCCTTAATGAACTTCCGATAGAATCTAGCTAAACCCAAAAGGCAACGAACCTCTAAAGCATTCTTCGACGTCTTCCAATCCCTAAATGTAATTGCCTTCCCTGAGACTACCACCAATCCATCCGTTGATACTACATGCCCAAGGAAATGAACTTTATTTCTCCAGAAGTGACATTTAGAGAATTTGGCTTTTAAGCGATTCTCCTCAAGACATCCATCACTTTCCTTAAATGAATCTCATGTTTTTCCTCACTCTTGGAATAAATATGAATATCATCCACAAAGACCATAATAAACCTATTCAACTACACCTGGAATACTCCACTCATCAAGTCCACAAAATAAGCCGAGTATTCGTCAGCCCAAACTGCATGACCAATCATTTAAACAATCCATCGGATGTACAAAAAATTTGGTCTTTTGGATACTATATTTAGCAACTCCCAACTGGTGAAACCCAATCGCTAAATTAAGCTATGAGAAAACCTTTGCCTCGACTAATTAATCGAAGAGGTCATCAATGCGAGGCAATGGATAGCAGTTTCTCTTCTTTGGCTTATTCTGTTCTCGATAATTAACGCATGACATGAGGGAATCATCTGCCTTGGTAGCAAAAACGACAAGCACTCCCAATTTTGAGATACTTCTTTGAATAAATCCTTTTTGTAACAATTCTAAAACCTGTTTATAAATTATCCTCCCTTCTTCAAAGCCATATGCCTAAGAGGCATCACAACCAGCCTTGCGTCTTTCTCGAGTTCAATACAAAATTCAATTTCTCTTCGGAGAGGGAGACTGGAAACTTCTTTGAATACATTAGGATAATCTTTCACCACAGTATATATGATAACTCTTCTTGTGACAGGCTGAGTGAATACAAATATGTCTCTATAATAGAAATATCAGGCTCACAACACAGAATCAAATTAAGTCAACCACCCTTCCTTAATTGAACCATCCTCCTATCACAATCTAATACTACCCCATAGCGAGACATTCAATCAATTCCCAAAATCAACATATACCTCGAAAAGGTTAGTACATATGCACCATAAGGGAAATCCACACCACTAATGACCAACTTTAGATAATGACATAACATTGATAAATGGGTCGATCCCCGAATAGGATTCGACACCATAATCAATCATGCATGATGTCGTAAGGTCTAAATTATCAACTAATGCACTTGCTATGAATGAATGAGATGTACCAATGTCAAATAAAGTATGAACAAGTGAATTAGAAAAAATCAACACACCTTCCATCACAATCTGCTTTCCCTTCTCCTACGCTGATGGTGGTGAAGGTTGAACGACATCAGTTGCATATGCCTTCACAATCTGGCCCTCATTCCTTAAAGCTAGACAGTCCCATTTCATATGTCTGAACTGATCACTATTATAACACTTTAACTCCTTCTGAGCTAGGGCTGCCTTACAGTCCTTAGCTACGTGTCCCACTTGGTTATAATTATAACACTTACCCTTCGAGAGGTTCATCCTACAATTCTTTACAAGGTGTCCCACCTTCTGAAATTTGTGCCAAGTAACCGCCTACTTTTTTTGCCCTTCTTATGGTCCATTTCCATTACGCTTGCCTTAGTATTGTCCCTCTCCTTCCTTATACTTATCCTTAGCAAAAGTTCCATTTAAAGAATTCAGTAATGCTGCCTTTACTAATTCTTCAAACGTAGCTCCAAACAATATATGATTCAATGCTAACTCCCTCAGAGGTGAATTCAATCCCTTTGCAAACTTTAACGCCTTCTTTGTCGGAGTATTCACTAACTTGAATCCAAATCGGACTAACTCATTAAACCGACTAATATACTCCCCAACTACCATTTCTCCCTACTTTAGATGAATAAACTTTTCTAATAATAAATCTTTCTCGGCACCAGAAAGAAACTTCGTCTCGAATCCAAGGTTGGAGAAATCCTTACACAACTTAGGAACATCAACAGTTAGTGGTGTTGGGGCTGGATCCCACCTTGATTAGGAGTGATAGCGGTGGCTACGGGTTCAGTGGGGTTGGTACTAGCTCTATGATAGAGTTAGGGGTATGCCCTAAGGGTAATTTTATTTTTATTATAAATTAATTAACTCTGTAATCGATTCCTGTTCGTAATAAATGTGTTTTTCTTTCCGTTATATATTTGTTATAATATGTTATAAATAATTAAATGCTTAATAAAACTATATTTACAGAAAATCTATAAACGATGTGTAGAAAATAGTAATCATAAATAGTTGTAATCATGAGTATTGTATCACAATACACATCATTTTAAATGTTCCTAGTCAAGGTGCATCGAGTAATGCTAACAGTGGCCTGTGTAGATCCAATGAGCAATCACTGTAGGCACATCAAGCATCAAATCACAGATGAACAATCGTGCTAGCGACAAACAGGGCTTCATCGACAATACCACAACTGGAGATAATTTTGAAGGGAAGTAAATAGACATGAGTTGAAGATGATGATACATAGTCAACTGAAACATGGCATCATTTAACTTGGGGTGGCTCTGTTTACAAGCTTCGTCACATATATAAACCAATGGTCATATTTCATCCTTTCTGGTATGGCATCGTTAGTATTATCACAATTTTTTGGGTTGCCGAATAAAAAGTTCCCATATTTCACTTTCAAGATATGATTTCTTCAAAATCCTAGAATACTGAAAATAAAAATCTAAAAATCTTTATTGATTTTGCATGAATAATTCATGATGAAAGACATACAATTTAATAAGGGGAAATTGTAACAATAGGGAATGTTACATCAGTAGTTTACGATGTAATTTATCTTTATTCTAAACTTTGGGAAATAATATTTTGTTTCAAGAGTTTTGCTGCCGCTCGATAGATTATGGAAGATTTTGAATAGGATATAAAGCAATAGATGTACTTAGTGGTCACAATGAGCTATTTTCGCTAGCAAAAATTAAGAAAAATGTTGTTGTAGGCATGTGAGATGGTGGCACAACTGACACATTAGACTCTGTTTATGGTATGTGTCTTTGTAAGCCGAAACTTCCGTTTTGACCTTCATAAGCTGTTTATTAACTGCATTGTCATTATTGTCCTTTGGAAAGAGGCACTATTTATTTATGCTTATTATTGCATTTAAAATAATATTTTCATTATATGGTCATAACTAATAACACAAAATCGATAGGCTTATTCATGCAACTTTTATAATGTGGTAGTTGATGGGAGAATAATTTTTACTGTGTTATACATCGGTTTAAGAAGTTTGCTAATAATGTTAATATATAAAAATATTTTAGTTGAATTGAGATACATGCCCATGATATTCTCATATTAATGACAAACTGATCACATGATTTGATTTGCTAACATGCTTTAGACTGTATGAGTGATTTCAGATTCCCTAAAGATCTGAAAATTTACCATAGGAAGCATGAAATATTATGCATCTACTATCGATTACATGACAAGAGTACTCTATTAATTTTGTTAATAATTGGAACGTTGGAAAGTCTATTAAGTGGATGCAGTAAAATGCAGCTTGAATATTGAAATGTAGGAAACAAAACTCAGAGTCAAAGGAGGCACAGAAAGAAAATAAGTAATATTCAAAGGCATTAGGCCAACACATACATTTCTTGCAGTTACGTTTTTAAACTATATTATGATTATTTTAACTTTAAAAGAAGATAATGCATTGAATCTAGGATAAATAAGTCAGACAGTAGCAAATTTCAGTTTTATAACCATTCTTATATTTCTTTTTGTTTACAGTTTTGTAGCTATTTTTGATGTATTATCTAGAATTTTATATGCATATACACATACACCACTTACAGAATTCTAATAAATATTATTATGTTGTATCATGCACAAGCTGCTATGAAACAAGAAACAAGATGAGCACAAAAGAGAAGAAAGAATTGATGATGTGCAGAACTGCAGCACAAAAAGCTCAAAAGCTAGCTGCAGTTGTAAGACCATTTTTTTCATTCACTTTATGTAGTGTATAGAACACCATTGTGTGAACTAAACAATCACTGAGTATGTTGTATAGCAAGCTTAGTGAGCATGTGTATAAATTTGTATTAAAATTGTCGGTTTTTACTACTAAAGTTAAATAAGTTAAATTTATATCATCTGTCCTGGATTTTTTGTTGATGCATGTTTTAAATTTCTGCATATTTAAATGAAGTGTAGTATAGAGACCAAGTTTGATAGTTTCTCCATGCTCTCATATATTGCACCATTGATTTTGGAATGTTGACCAAGAGGTACTCCCTTCGCTTTGTATTTTTAATAATTCTCATGTCTTATATTTGGAAATAGAAATATTCAAAAGTTTTTTTTCCTATTGTATACAATCCTAAAACAATAAGTAAAATTATGTTTACTGACGTCATTCCAAATATTTCCAAGCCATTTACTCTGAACCCAGTTTTCATTTTACATGCATCTAAATACTTAAATTCATCATTTATTGAAACTATTTTGGATTCTTCGTAGGCTCATTCTTTTTAAGTAGCAGTTATAGCAAAGAATATCAAATACAAATATACTCCGTATGCACTGAAAATTGAAGAATAAATAAAATATAATTCAACAATAGCACGCCACTGAACAAAACTAACACCCATATGGTTATATAAACTTGACAACTGCCCGTGTGCGTAGCACGGGCCACTCACTAGTTTTTCCAAATTAAAAATTATGGAAAAATTCAAAAAATTAAATTAAAAATATGTTATTGGAAATCAAGTCTAAGTTTAAAACAGATAGTTTATCATAATTTAAATTCAAATTCGAAGATCCAAAAAATACGGGTCGTTGCATGACATCTCCCGAGATTCCAGCGGCCATCGACGCTCAAGTTATCGGAGCACTTAATGATGATAAAGCTGAAAACCCTCCATTGCCAGATGAGTCGGATGATGTTATGATTACTGGTGCCACTGAACATCCCGATGAGCTTAGCTTAAAAGAACGCATCAAGAGAGGGGAGTTGCTGAAGAAAAATGCTAAGGCTAAACCCGTCAATGCGGACATTAATGACCCAAATCTCGTTCCATTACAAGTCATTCCACCTGGCAGGTCGGTTCCCCAAGAACTCCCTCCAACCTCTGAAAGCTCTCCTGCCAAGGGCGGCAAAGGATCAAGGAAAATGACAGGTGGAAGTTCAGGTGGTGGCACTCCTAAGAAATCCAGAATGAAGAAAAGGCAGAAGATATAGTAATCACTCCAGCTTAGTTTGTATATAGCTTGTATAGCTGTTTTCTCTTTTGTTGGCCGTGATTGTGCGGGTGCGTCCTCTATTTTTGAATAAACTTATATCACAATTTTTGAAGTTTATTATCTAAATAAAAGTTCTTTATTTTTTGTCGAACTCTTCTGTGAATTTTTTATTTACGTGGTCGAGCTATTACTTTCCATACAATGTACTTGTAATTCGTTGCTCATTGATTTGTATGATAATCCGTTAATTCTATCCCAAGGCCTACATATAGTCGTGGTCTTGAGTCTTACCAAACACAGGGCTCAAGCCCTAATGTTACGCTGTTGAATTCAGTGGCTTGAGCGATTATACTCCTGCCCCAGTCTCGGGTTAACGGAGTCAGATAGTGGATGGTCGATTTCCATCCTTAGCGAGTTTATACTCCTTCTGTCGGTTTCATGCCAGAGTTTATGGAATAGTGGGTGGTCGAACCGCACCTGTCTATTTGTTTTATACTCATATCTGCACTCTGGGGATAATAGTTAGTTAGCGGGCGGTCGGATCACACCCATTCATGTTTATACTCCACTCCATGCTTTGGGGACTTAGAGTTATTTCGGAAAATAGTCAGACCGTACTTTCCTTAATTGATTGATTTTCCTCCAAGTCTAGGGTTTAGCTTAGCGAGCGATCGGTCGTGTCATGATCGCTTCTGATTCATATTTGTCCCATTATTTGGTAGGATTAAGTTGTCATTAGATGGTCGAATCACATCCATTCCTCATTATGTACTCCGTCCATTGAGTTGTGAACAAGAATCATCAAAGAACGGTCAGACCATGTTCATTTTGTTTAGTTCAATCGGGAACTAACATAATCGGCTAGCTCCAAACTCTAGGAACCTATTTGGACATGTCAACACTAGTTAGTCTGGTATCGTAACTAATATATAATGCTATAGCAAACATAGACATGAAGGAAATTCAAAACTTCATCTGCCAAACGGAAAGAAATGA
The DNA here is from genome assembly GCA_030737815.1 of Allium fistulosum. Lineage (NCBI taxonomy): Eukaryota > Viridiplantae > Streptophyta > Magnoliopsida > Asparagales > Amaryllidaceae > Allium > Allium fistulosum. The sequence goes on along the minus strand of CM060902.1, from coordinate 137,470,513 downwards.
CATAATTTGTCTTATTACATATCTTGAAAATCAAATGCTAAAGCAAATCCTAAAATTAAATACAACTGAATGAAACAGAAATAAATTAAGTGAAATAGTATTGTAAATGCTCACTATTCCACGTCCTTGGAAGTGTGATGCCATCAACGGTCGCTAGCTTGAAAGTTCCCTCTCCAAGCCTATATTCAATGACATATGGTCCTTCCCAAGTAGGATTCATATGTGATGAGGCAGGAAAAACCCGTTTCAAGACGAGATCACCAATTTCAAAGGTTCTAGATCGGACTTTAGTGGTACCGGGCGACTCGGTGTCGGTGCACAACTGCCCTCAAATCAGCTTCTTCGCACTTCTCATCTACCAAGTCTAGAGATTTCAAGAGGAGATCTTTATTCGTTCTGGGATCGTAGTAGGTCACTCGATGAGAAGGAACTTCGAGCTCAACAAGAATAAAGGCTTCGGAACCGTAAGCAAGGGCGATTGGAGTATTTCCAGTCGCGAACTTGAGGGTGGTCTTATAAGCCCATAATGCTATCGGAAGTTCATCCACCCACTTGCCTCTAGAATTTTCCAAACGCTTCTTTAGAATGGACTTTATGATTGTGTTTACAGCTTCAACTTGTACATTGGATTGAGGGTGAGCGACTGCCGCAAATCTCTTTTCAATATGATGCCGACGACAAAAGTCTTTGAATTTAACACCGTCAAATTGAGTCCCGTTATCTGTTAAAATAGTTTGTGGAAGACCAAAATGACGCATGATGTTCCGAAGGATGAAGTTGATTACTTTCTTTGTTGTGATCATGGCTAATGGTTCCGCTTCGGCCCATTTGGTGAAGTAATCAACTGCAACAATGGCGTACTTCGCAATAAGGAACCGATAATATCTGTGCCCCATATAGAAATGGCGATGGACTGACCATTTGTGTGATTTCCGTCAGCGGAGCTCTCGAAACTTTTGCATACATCTGGCACTTGTCGCATCGCCTTACGTAATCAGCAGCATCTCGATTGATAGTTGGCTAATAATACCCGCAACGGAGTATTTTCTTTGCTAGGGTTTGCCCCCTAGTGTGAACGCCACATTCCCCTTCAAGAACTTCCTATAGTACCTGTTTTATTTCATCATGAGCGATACACCGGAGTAGGGGGATGAAAAACCTTTTCTATACATAATTCCTTCCTATTTACGTAGGACTTGTCATTTTTCATTCCTTCATTCGGGAAGAACTCCTGTTGTAAATAGTCTTTAATCGGATTCATCCATGAGTCCTTCTCTAGCTCCATCTCTAGTACCTGGTTGATTTCCATCAGGTTTATGCTCGGAGCGTTTAATACTTCAACTGGAACCAAGCCCATTTGTTGTGCATCCCCGGTGCTAGCAAACTTTGCCAATGAATCGACCTCTTTGTTTTGATCCTGAGGAATGTGCGTAATATCATAATACTCAAAGTCAGTCAACAGCTCTTGGACTTGGTAAGGTACGGAGCAAGTAGTTGTCCTTTAGCTTGGCAATATCCCATGACTTGGTATGCTACCAATTGTGAGTCACAAAAGATTTCCAGAGATTCTATCCTCAGTTCTCTAGCGAGTATAAGTCCAGCAATTAGAGCTTCATACTCAGCTTCATTTTTTGTTGCAGGGAAATCAACCTTTAGAGCATAGCAATTGACCGATCTTCGGGAATTACAAGCATAATTTGAACTCCCAAACAATGATCATTGATAGGATGTGCCTGAAAGTAGGGTCGGAGCTTTCACTAAGCAATCAACAATCAGTATGTCAGTTTCTCTATCTTTGGATAGTTCCTTTTAGCTCCTGTTAAACGCTTGCCAACATAATAGATCGGTCTCTAGATTCGATTTTCTTCGCAAAGCAATGTGCACTTATAGCATGTACCGATACGGCCAAGTAGATATACAAATCTTCATGGTCTACCGGCTTTAACAAGATAGGAGTCTCTCTAAGTGGTTCACCAAAGCTTGGAAGGCGTTCTACAATCCTATGTCCATTCAAAATTCCTTTTTCCTCTTCTAATCAAGTCAAAGAAAGGAATGCATTTATCGGTAGCTCTAGAAATAAATCGGCTTAGGGCGGCAACCTTACCATTCAGGCTCTGTACTTGTTTGATAGTCTTTGGCACTTGGATATTGCGAATAGCTTGGATCTTCTCGGGATTAGGTTCGATTCTGCGAGTATTGATGATGAAACCCAAGAACTTTCCTAATGCAATGCCAAAAGAGCACTTCAGAGGATTAATCTTCATTTTGTAACATCGGAGGATATTAAACATTTCTACCAAGTCTCTAATGTGGTCACGAGACCGTCGTGACTTCACGAGCATATCATCCACATATACTTCCATTGTCTTTCTTATCTGATCTTTAAACATTTTGTTGACTAGGCATTGATAGGTCGCTTCTGCATTCTTTAGTCCAAACGGCATTACAATATAGCAATATAATCCAACATCGGTAATGAAGCTGGTGTGCTCTTGATCGAGAATGTGCATCGGGATTTGGTTATATCTTGAGTACGCATACATAAAAGATAGCAATTCGTGTCCCACAGTTGAGTTTACTAGCTGGTCGATCCTTGGAAAGGGAAAACTGTCTTTCAGGCATGCCTTGTTCAAATTCAAGTAATCAACGCATGTCCGCCATTTTCCACTCGCCTTTCTCACAAGTACAGGATTAGATACCCATTTAGGGTAGAGGGCATCGCGAATAAACCCATTGTCTTTGAGTCTATCCACCTCCACTTTAAGAGTGGTGGATCTCTCCGGATCTATGCCATGCCTTTTTTATTTCACCGGGACATGCCTCAGGTCGATATTCAATGCATGGCTCGCAATGGTAGGCGAGATCCCACACATATCAGAGTGAGTCCAAGCGAACACATCGTGATTCACTCGGAGAAATCCAGCAAGTCAATCGTGGACCCTGACAGATCATTGTGGTAATTTTGAGCTGTGATCTGATCTTTAGGACCCATGATAGGTCGTTCTGATTGACCGCGATGACAATCATTAGCTTAGCTAATGCAACCTTGGTATCTTTGAGCTCCTCCTCATTTTCTCTTAGATCTATGTCTCTATAGAACCGATTGTGGCACCTGAGCCAAGGCTCGAGCGTTGGTTGTCAATCTTCAATGGCTTGGATGCGGGCAGATTTGTCCACACCCTTACCTTTCTCCCTTCGTTGAGCATCCCTTAATTCAGCTACATAACAGGCATGACCGACCGCCTGATCACCACGAACAATCCCAACACCATTATCTGTCGGGAACGTCAAAATCAAACACCATGGGGCAAGAGCTGCCCGGAACTCACCTAGGACCGATCGGCCCAGAAAAGTGTTGTATAGAGAGTCGACATCCAGAACAACGAATGGCAAAATCTACACTCTTCTGCGGTCACCTTCTCCTAACTCCATAGGCCATTCAACATAACCAACAGCTTCGGTTGCAGCACCGTTAAAGCCATGAACGCGGGCTTTAGACGTTGTCAAGTACTTGGCTTCCATCCTCATCTGATCATAAGCTTTTTTGAAAATTATATTTATAGAACTTCCACAATCAACCAATATCCCACTCACTAAAGACCATGGTCGAAATGACCATTGGGTCAACTGTCGGAGCCTCTACCTTGTTTGCATCCCTGTTTCTAAACACAATGTCATCTGTTATTGTACATTGCTGTTTTGCCGAAGCTCCATCTCCTGTACTTGAACAGCATTCAAAATTCACATGCTTGATCGCGCTAGCGTGGCGCTCCATCTCATTCCAATCTTATCAGCTAGATGCGGTCATCCAACTATTATATTGATTACTAACCTTCCTCCAGTCTGCGCAGGCTCCTCAACCTTATGCGGTGCTTGTCCTCAGTTGTGGTCGGATGTCCCTGCTCGCCATCCTGCGAGTTTTTACAAACTATTGTAACTTTCTTTCTCGAACCAATTTCTCGATAATATCCTGGAGATGCCTACACTCATTGGTGTTATGACCATAACATTCGTGATACCGACACTACCTTCCAGTTTGTTTCTGCCTCTCCATGGATTCTTTCGGAGGCAGCTTCCTATACTGCATGGTAGTATAGGTAGACAAATAGACATTCTCTAGGGATGTACTCAGTGGCGTGTAGGTATCGTATACTAGGCTTTCCTCTTCCAGAATCCCTCTTTCATTCTCGGCTCCTATCTCCGCCTTTCTTTTGCTGGTTCGGTTTGCTCTGGACATTCGCTTGAATTTTTTCAGAACTATCACTAGACTGTTTCACTGCAATGTTACTCTATACTCCCTCTCCACTTGATCCCACAACATTCTTTTTCCTAGAAGATCTGGCTTCCTCTTTCCTTAAATACTGAGCCGCCTTTGCATAGAAGCGTTCCAATGTTGCTGGTGGCTTGCCAATTAACCAATCGCCAAAATCAGATTCTAGATCAATCCCTCTCGTTATGGCCATCAATATGCATGGTCATTCGGATTACTGATTTTTATGATAGCTGTATGGAATCTCTCCAAATAATCTTTCAGCGATTCTCCTAAAGCCTAGATCAACTGGATAGGGACATTACATCTTTGGGGCAAGTTGCATGCATACGGAACTGTTTCACAAACCTTGTTGCTAAATCATCAAATCTATAGACCGACCATGGGGTAATCTTGTAAACCACATCGTTGCTATTCCAAAGAGAGTTATAGGAAAACATCTACACTTAGTCGCATCGTCTGCTCATGCGGAATCTATCAGCCATTCGTATCTCATGATGTGCTGCCTGGGGTCGGTTTTCCCATCGTAGGCAGGCATCGACGGCATGTTGAACTTCCTTGGATACTCTGCATGTAGGACATTGTCAGTAAATGGGGTATGGCTTCTCGAGATTCCCCAGTCGTCGTTGGTCAAGCCTTGACTCTCTCTCACTAATTGTCTAACCATAGCCGACAAATCCGGTGTTTATATAGTTGGTGCTGAGCGGTGGTCGTGTTCCACCTCACGTGAATGGTCTGGTCGATGTCTATGGGCCGTTCCACACCTTCTTGGTTCCATGCCTTCTTGGTTTCACGTAAATTCACTTCATCGTCATTCTGGGAAAGCAATTGGTCAACATTTAACTGAACTCCATCATCCAAATCTCAGCAGCTCCATCTTGGATCCCAACATGGACAGGTAAGTTCCCTCCGCTGGAGGAGGGATCGGCTCCAACCGGTCTTGGCAGACTAAGCATGTTTACTTGTTGATGTCTAGAAGTTTTTGTGCGATATCCGTCAATTCTGTGATGCATGTGTCTGTGGTACTCGTCTGACAGCCTAGAACTTTCCAATGAAGAGTAAGGGGTAGGTTCCCTCCTTGCTTTCCCACGCTGCTATTGACTGGGTTCATTCATTAGATCAATATTGGCTTGAATCTGCTGATTTAATTGTCGTCGGCTGTCCTCTAGCTCGCTCATCAGATTATGGAATTCGGCTCTTGTAATGGAATCAGCTGGATTCTGGACTTCAACTGGATTGGCATTTACATCCATTAGTTGACTACTCAGGCCTCCTTATTGGATGCTAGCATTCTCGTTTCCTTCTGTGTTTTGAGAAGTAGATCTAGTGTTCCTAACAATTTTGATAGCTTTTCTTAGACTTTTGCAAATCTGAATAGAACAAGCAAGCTTCTTGAAGATAACTATGGATCTCCTTCGGAGGATTTATGCAATTCAGTAGCAACAAAGGTATCCTAATAAGCTGAGAATCAAGGTTCTCAGTGAATGCACAAAAATGTTGCACCAAAAATTGGCACAAACACCCAATAGAAGTTTTGAGGAGAAATAAATGAAGAATATAAAATAAAAACAAAGGACAATAACCAAGAAATAGCAGTAAATTGAAGCAATAACATGAACACAACGATTTATAGTGGTTCGACGTTGTTTGCCTACGTCCACTTTGAACAGATTGCTTTATTAATCACTTTGTAAACTGAGTACAATAGGGATCAGATGAAAATCCTTAGTTACAATAGAGTGCAAAGCAACTAGCACAGGAAAATTACCGAAAATAAACAACGAAGCTTGTATTTATAGATGAAGATGGCCAAATATCTCCCTGAAAATTCGACAGAAGAACCTTCAGAACCATATGGACCCACAAGTGGGATCACATGGCCCAATTCCCAAAGAATAGGGATTGGTACCGATCCCTATCTTGGAAGAAATTGGGGTTGCGATCCCTATGGCAGCCTCCCCATGTTGAAATATGCTTAGCCTCTAATTGTCATGCTAATTGGATTAGTAGAACTTGAGTTATTGCTTGATCTTTGCTTCAACGTAAATTGCTTCCGGATTTCGGCCGATCCCTACTGAGGGAAGAAGGCCGATCCCTCTGGCTCTATCCATTTGAGGTGCGATCCCTAGGGTAGGCTCCCTAAGGTCCCACATCTTGCTCACACAATTTCATATGCATTGAACTTGTGGTTCTTGAAATATTAATTGTTTTCTATTAAACTACATTAACTTCCTGAAAAATACTGATCCTTATCTTGGAGGTTGATTTTTGTCGATCCCTCATATATGTTGAACCATGTTCAAAACTTCAAATATTTTGCCTTACATATCTCTCAATTCCATTCAATTTCGACTTCATATTACCATCTGCACTCGACTTTTGGACCCCACAATCATCATCTAGGACTAACCAGCTTTGATGACAGTCGAATCTAACTTGTCCAATCAGTGAGAATATAGTCGGGCCAAAATGCCGGATAACACTAGTAAGCGATAAATTTAGCCAAAATGTTACAATACCTGCTAAGTGACGTGTGAACATTAATATTTGAATAGTTCGATATTAATCGCTGACCAAATCTACACGTGACGAGTCATACAACCGAAACAATGAATTCTCTTTTGACCAAACAATTTAACTAATTTATAATTGTTATAGATTGATTAAATTAATTAATATTTATGAAATATTACTTATAAAAATTTGATTATGATTTGAGGAATAAACATTATTGAATATATTTATAATAATTATAAATATATTAATCGATATATGATACCGATAAATGATTAAATTAGATTTAATTACATAATATTTTTCTTTGGGCTTAAATGGGTTTAGGTCCATCACCGTGGTGAAATTTTGGTAGCAAAACGGGCATAGGGCGGCTCAAAATATGGTTGGAAAAGACTTGACTTTGGATGACTTAGTTTGAAGTAGAATTAGTATGAGATGGGATCCACTCTTTTCTCCTTTATATCCACTATATAAGCATCTCTAACCTAATTCGGTTATGGCTTTTGTAGAGTATACATCTTGTTTGATGATAACGAATATATTTTAATATTTGATTTGGTTTTAAGAGTGTGTTGCTATTTAAAAATCATCAAAGCACAATTTTATTTCTAATTATTTTTATCTATAAAAATAATATGTATTTATTATTATTATCGAAAAAGAAATATTATCAAAAATTGCAGTTAATTTCTTTTTGATATTAATAATAAATGCATTATATTTAATATATGTTTGTTTAGTACTATATATTTATATTTTTTATTACAAAATACTGATTGTGGAGAAGTTTCCTTTAGTGCAATAAAAGGTTGGATACAGAGAGAAAAGGAAACAAATACAAATCAGAAGCAAAGAATTGAATACACAATCAGACGATATATTTTGGAAGATACAATGAATTTTGTTTCCACTATGTTGATTTTATTTTCTACAAAAAGAAACAAATTATTTCACAAATCCATATCTTTCTCCAAATATCCTCTTCCACATATTTTTCCATATATACACATCTCCTCCTTAAGCCTATATAAACTCAATTACGTCAAATGACAAAAAGTGTTGGATACAAACAATAATTTTCTTCAAGCCAAGCTACTCAAGACATTATCCAAAGGCTAATATCTGATCATCTCTTTCAACTTTTACAACATCGTATGAACATACATACTCAACCATAGAATAACTAACTCCAGCCTTCAATTCATCATCTCCAAAACTCAAATTTCATCAAAAAAATAAAAGGACTTTATCCATCACCAATCATCATCTGATCAAATATTGTGAAAGGATTATTCGCTTCACATATTAGTGTATCACGAAATCCATCAACTACTGTTTAGCATTATCATCATCTCCACGAAAACTCCTCATCACAAACTCAGCCAAAACCATCTCACCAACAATAACAACCTACGTCTGTAGCAGCTTTGCAGTGTGATAATTTCAAATCGATGGTGACAAATTAGAACTCCTAGAGGTGCAACTTTAAATCTCTGGCCACATTAACTCAATCTTCGGAATTTCAGTTCATTCCAGATCTCGACAACAACTCAATTATGTACATTGTCTCCACAAGGCGTGAAGTCAACAAGCACCAAATCACACAAACAACAAGATTCATAACCTTCTTCTCATAGAAATCAAACTCACTGACTATTACAACCTCAATCATCACCAAACATATAACAACATTAAAAAAAGGAACTTCAAAACTTCGACATCATTCCAATCACTGTTTTTTAGTTCTCGGGTTTAACAAAAAACATTGTAACACGATAAGGCTCATGACAGCATCAATCATCAATCATCTATCAGGCAAGCGCGACAACTAGTCCTAAAGAAAGAAGCTCAAATTCTAGATCTAAATCATCAACTAGCAACCATCTCCACACACCAAGCTTCATGTGCGGCGTGACTTCCAAGTGATGGCGGCGGCTTTAGTTTGCTGAGGGAATTTCTATGAAGGATGGAAGTGAAAAGTGGAGGCGTGGGCATCATGTGACGAAAAAGGGTGCTTTTTCATTTGAATTTCTAGTTCTTTTTATTTGTTTTTATTTTTGTATTTTTAAATTTTGAACTCTAGATTTTCTAGGTTAAGCTACGATTTGTAGTTCGAGGATTTTGATCTCAAGGCATTAAGTTCAGGCAAGGTTACTAGGCAGAGGATTAGTATATTCAGGTCAGCAAAGAGTGTGAGTTTACATGTGTTGTAAGCATCGAGTATATAAACATAGTAGTAACTTTGAGGGCAATAGTAGACACTAACGGGTTAGTAGCCGAAGCTGGTATAACCGTGTGGTATTTAGTTTTCACATTTACATTTTTGCATTATTTATCTGATAATCTGCGAAATATTTTAAATATCCTATTCATCCCCCCTCTAAGGTATATTGCACGATTCTAACAACTTTTTACTACCTCCCCCCGTGCTTGTTGGCTGAAATTCCTATTGCTTTCTCTTCATCTCATCAAGCTCAAATCAAGCCAAATTCGATCGCTATTCGATAACTGGTGGTCAATGGTTCAAGGACTAGCTCTCTGTTGAATCAGAAACAGTTTAGAGGGATATAAATCATCTTTTCAAGATGTACTTCACGGCATTGGGATTAAGGTATGTTTTTAATCAAAATACAGTTATTAATTCTCAATTATAATGTTTTATTATATATGTATATATTATCTACACTGTTAGTTAGTTTGATGATTCTGATATGCAAGTAATGTTGCCAGAAAGCAGTTTAGTTATATGCATGTTTATATAAATTTAATATACATTTTTTCTCAAATATACATCAGGTCAGTACGGCTCTTAATAAAAAAATATTTTTATATTTATTAAATTAATATATATATATATGTATATGTATATGTATGTATGTATGTATATTTAATTACATATATATAGTTTACAATTAATTATTGTATCATATTTCAAAAAAAACAGCCATATAATTTTATATACGAAGAATTAAAGCAATAATAATTTTCGACAGCAAAACTATTTTTTATAAATATTTCTTTATTATTTAAGTCAATTTATTACATAAATAAATTGTATTAATTCAAATATATTATGAAAATTATATTTTATATTTTATTAAATTATAAAAGTAGTAAAGAAGATCGGGCCAAAAATAAAATAAAAACATATTTTTATTTTTAAATTAGTTATCTAATTTATGCTAAAAATAGAGAAATTATTTCAAAATCAATTTTTAAATCGAAAAATTATAGAAATATTTTTCAAAGCATAAAATATCATTTAGAACTTATTGGAAATTTAAAATTTGAAATTGAGTTTCAAAATTAATTTCTAATTAATATTTCATTAATTTTTGAATAGATATTTAATTAAAATATACTTTATAATTATAAAACTTTTTTAAAAAATTATTTACTGAGCTGTGGGCAAGATCTGGTATTTCATATTTATCTAAAATATTTTTAGTATTTTACTAATAAATATATATGTATTTAAATTTGTTATGCATACATTAATATATATGTATATATAAAAAATATATATATATATATATTTAAAAAAATCTTATACGTATATATATATAGATAACTTACGGTTTTATAATATTTTTTTTTATATTTATAATAATTTCATTATATTTAAATAAATCTATTATATAATATGTATATATAATATTAATATTTTATTCACATGATTATGTATATACACATATAAATCTACTTATATATTATATAACATTATTTTAACAAAACTTTACTATGTATATATATAATATTTATACATAAATAATATATATACACACACATACATACATATATTTGGACAATATATATTTACATATTGGATGAGCTAACATGTCTGTTACGATGTAAATCCTAGCATCTATACACGGGCATGTTATACCTTGCACGGATTGAAATATTACACATGCACACATAGATATATGTGTATGTGATACACATATATACCAAGATGTAAATTAAATAATATATATATAATTTATAAATTTAAATAAAATAAAAGATTTTGTTAAAATAAAATTTAGAAATGTTCTAAATAAAATAGACTTCGTATGCCCAAGAAAGATCCAATAGGGTAAAAAGATTTGTAACACCCCCACACCTCTTATAATACCCAAAAGGACACACTAGAAGCGTGGTGCATTGTAGGTATAAACTAAAACTAAAATAGACTAAGATTCACAAGACAGAAATAGGTAAAACTGTGAGAACCCGGATTTTTGGGCAAACTTATTAATTTTCAAACAAATTAAATTATGTGTTTTCTTGAAATATATATATATATATATATATGAGTTGATTTTAAACTGAATTTAAAATTTGAGGTTTGAAATTCAAAAGATAAATATCTTTAAAATAAATTGGATATAAAATATATTGTATATAATTTTTATTAGTATATGATTTGTTTTATATTATTTTCTTAAAAGGATTATATTAATATAATTTAAGAAAATGTATTTACTTAATAGAAAATAATATATAAGTTTTATAAAAATCATTTAAAAATTTATTAATTCATGGAAATTACACATGTAAGTTAAATGTTTATAATTTAACAAATGTAGGATGATAAACTAATGTAAATGACAAGTGTCACCTTTTAATTCTATTTTCTTTTATTTTTTTTAAATCATAAAATCAAGTTAAATATATCTCTACATTACCTTCTCTATTTCTTTCCTATTTTCATTTCCAAAATTAGAAATCAAAAATTTGTTAACATACTAACCTGAGAAAATCAAAACAAAAACCTGTAATCAGTCCAAACCAGGAATCAAAAGGCTGTGAACAAACTCAAACCTGGAAATTTAATCAAGCAACAACTCTTCAACTTGAATCATTAAAGCTTCAGGTTCAACTCAAGCATTTTAATCACAGATCAGAAATCAAACTTTTGTTTCAACATAAGATCAAACATTAAGCTCCAGGAATGAACTATCCTCTGTTCTTCAAATGAGGTGAGCAAACTCACTAGTATCTGCCTATATCCTTTAATATTGAGATAGATGCTTGAAGTATGTTATGGAAATGTTTGTTTAATATGCCTGTATGTTTGAATATATAGATAATTATGGGTGTGCATGTTTGTATATAAACATGTACAGGTCTCTGTTGTATTCCCAGACCTAAGAACAACATATTGAAAATTTCATATCTTTCTTTCTAAACAGAATTAGGCTTTGATCATTAAAAAGAAATTGCTTGAAATAATGTAATTTCATTTCTAAAAATAGTTTCAGATAAAAGCATTTAGTAAATATTCTGAAAATGGAAAATTACAGTGAAAATACTATTCAAACCAGAAAATCAATGTCCACAAAATCATGATTTGATTTCATAATCGTTTTCTTATTAAGAAATAAGGATTTTTGATGGTCATTTCATGATTTTTAAGCATCGATCGGGTTGTCAAAATATCTCGAGATGAACGGGATTCAGTTTTTGGGCAAATTCCGATGATCGAAGAAGGTAGGATCGTCGGGATTGAAGCTAGAAGAGGTTGGAAGGTCGGGGCTTCTGGGAAAAATGGAGATGGGATTTATCGATCGTTGTGGCGATGGGTTGACGTCGAATTAGGGTTCGGAAATTGGTTTTGGTTGTTGGATTTGTAGAGGCTCGTTCGTCGTCAACGTGGCACTGGAAGTGATCGCACCCCGGGGAATCGTTGCGTAGCTTCGGAGCAAGGTTTAGGACAAGGCGGCATGATTGCTGGCGAATGAGGGAGGCGACGCAAGGCAGTTTTTGGTGATCGATTTGGTTCCTGGTTTCATTCGAACTGCTCGATTTCGTTTTGAGGGATGGTTCGATGTTGTGGTGGTCGAAATTGTGGAAGGGTGTCGTCGTCGATTTGTGGAAGGTGGCGAAGTCGACTGGAGATGGTCGGAGTGCTAGGACACGTGGACGCGTGTCATTGATTAGTCTAGGTTGTTGTGATGGATTGAGGAAGAAGGGTTCTAGCTCGGGTTTGCACTCGGGAAATTGAAGTTTGGGGCTTGGGTTTTTGAAATGATATCAAGTTTTGAAATAAAGGATAATTAGTTTATGTAATTAATTAAGGGATCATTAATTAGTAATTAAAGGATAGTTAATTACTTAATGTCATTAATTAAGGTGATTAATTAATGGATAATTAATTATTGTAATTAATTAAAGAATAATTGATTAATGTAAGTAATCAAGGATAATTACTTAATGGAAGTAATTAAAGGTTAATTAATTAACTTAAGTGATTAAAGGTTAATTACTTAATGTAAGTAATTAAAGGATAATTAATAATTAAAGGTTAATTAATTTATGATTAAGGGATAATTAATTAATGTAATTAATCAAGGATAATTAATTCATTAAAGGATAATTAATTAAGGGTTAATTAATTAATAGAAGTAATTAAAGGTTAATTAATTAATGCAAGTAATTATGGGTTAATTAATTAATGAGTTAAATTAAATTAATTATAAATTATGTGATTAATTAATCTTGCTTATGGATGATTAAATTGTATTGAATACCTTTGATTGTTATTGACTCTGGTATGTACTTTGTAATGTTCCATGATATGAAATGTTTTGGCAACTGTGATAATGTGGGTTATTTATCAGTGATGAATTGCTGTGTAAATTGACATCTTGTATTTAAAAATTGAATTGTATTTCACTTAAACAACTTGGCTTAAAGATGGTATTGAATTCGAAGAGACCAAGATTGGATATCAGCGATATCCGAAACCACTTCGATTCTTTGTAGATTGATATGTGAAATCAATAGGCTGGTATGGAATGATTTAAGTGAATTGGACCATTTAATCTAAGTTTTGGTACTTAGAAATTGATATGTGAAATAAGTGATGTCTATAACAAATTGTGAATTTGTAAATTGATACGAGTTACCCTGGGTTTTATGTAAGTTTTATGTTGTTGTATTCCATGTTAGATGGGTTCACTCATGCTGGTTTCCAGCCTGACCCGGGTGTTACTTGATGTAATGCTCGGGTCAGACCGAGTATTATAAATTTTCAGGTAAGGACGTTCTGAAGCTCAGGATGCGAGCTGGATGGCAGGAACGTATGGAGTGTTTCCACTGTGATATATTTCTGTTTATCCGAGGCATGTTGATTTGTATATGTCCAGTGTTTGAGTATGTGTGTAACTCTGGTGTATAAAAATGTAAACAATTGATACAGTATTCTTTTGTAAACTGTTATTATTTGATATTATATTTTGATCCGCTGCGAATGTGAGAATCTGTGTTGTGTTTCTATTTCTTCTTCTTCTATCTCTTTCTTCTTTTCTCTAACTATATGGAATTTTCGGGATCGAAAATTCCGGGTCATTACATTTGGTATCAGAGCGAAGGTTAAGCGAGAACTGTGGCTCTGGTGGGTTTACTCATCAGGGATAGGGTTAGTATTACCCTAAATTGAGTTGAGTGTATATATATATATATATATATATGAGAGCGTACTTGTTATTTTCTTATATAAAGGTTTTAAAAATGGTTTTAAAATTGGATGATTTTGTAAAAGCTTATATCATATTTATAAAGCAATAATTGGTTATTAAATAAGAAATTAAGCAATATATATATACATATCCAAATAAGGATTGGATAAAATGAACTATACAAATAAGATGAATTAAAATGGTTTCAAACCAGAAATAGAATGGTTATTGAGTTTAAATAGGATGATTGTTTTCCAATAAACACATAAATGTTTTAAGAAAGTAACCATTAGATGTGAATAACTTGTAAATTAGAAAGGATATAAATTGAAAAGTTTTGAAATTGTTTCAAATGTTAATAGAAATAATAAAGAGTATTATTCAGAATATTTTGAATGTGATCTTAATTTAAAATAAGAGTTGTCGGAAAGCAATAAAGGAAACTGTTTGAACTAAAAAAATTGGTTTAAAATTTAAGGATAACTTAGTGTGTAAAGGAAATAATATGTATATATGAGGAATATTCATAATATCAAAGATGGGTTGAAATAAACTCTAAATGTTGAGTTTTAAATTTGGAATGAGATGTGAAATCCAAGGTGATAAGTTTTTGAACTTATAAGGTTATTAATGTGAAGTTTAAAATTTGAAAGGGGAATCCAAATTGGGTAAGGTTGGTTGGATTAAGTAAATTGAATTTAACTTTGGGAAAGTTAAATAATTTAAGAAGCAACCTGAATTGGAAATTTCGAGATGAAATTGGAATCTAACTTGGGAAGTTTAATGGTTAATTTGAATTGGGAGTTTGTATGATCTCAAAATGGGTTTGAGATCTGGAAATTGGAAATGGATGGATGTTTTAGAATAAATTGGATGATGTCATCCCATTGTTATTAATAATCTTTAAATGGTGAACTGGATTTGTTTAAATGGATGAGAAATGAAGTGTGGTAATATATCCATCATTGTGATAAAAGGGAAAACAAACTTTAATTTGAAATTAAGGATATGGAATTACTTTGAACTGAAAATTTGAATAATTGAATTTGTAAATTAAAATTTGTTTAAGAACTGGTTTCAAAACTGGAAGATAAAATTGGGTAATAAATTGAACTTTTAAGATAAAATTGTTTTGAACTCTTATTTGAACTTTGAAATAAGTTAAGTAAAGATAATTTAAAATGGAATGGAATTTTGAGAATTGGACTCAGAATTAAATTATTTAAAGATTTAGATTATTGATTTAAAAATAAAGGTTAATTTGATTTAAGGGGTTAAACCAACATTTGAAAATTTAACTCGAATTTATATAATTCGAGATGGTTTAAAGTTGAGATTCAGATTTCATAGTTCAAATTGAATTTAGTTTGAATTAACCATAATTGAAGATGGATAAGCATAAAATTCAAATGGAAAATTTGAATTAGATTAATTTGAAATAAAATTGAAGATTTAATGAGTTCAAATTCAAACGGGAATTAGGATTAATTCATATAGAAATTGAAATGATTTGAAATTGAAGTGGATTCAATTTGAAATTAGTCTAAATTTATTTGAATAATTTGGAATTGTAATTAAAGTGAATATGTTTAAAATCAAATGGAGTTTGATTCGGATTTGGAAAGAAATTGAGGTTAATTCAACTTGAATTGGGGATAAATCAAGTTCAAGGGAAATTGAAGTTATTCAAATTAGAAGTGAGTCAATTTAAATGGAAGTGTAAATTTAAATTGAATTGATATGCAATTAAACAGTCTGACTCTGGATTATTTTCAAAATAATTTTTTTTAATATAAATCTATTTTTCCAAACTATTTACTATACAACTTTTCTTTTTAAACCTAAAACTATCTTAAGCTTGTTTTACAATTACTTTTGGAACTATTTAACAATTTTACAACTGATTTATAAACTAATTATTGTTTTTCAATTATTTTATAAATAATTACTATTTTTCAACTATTTACAATTAATTAACTATTTTACAGCTTTTTACAGTTAATAATTATTTTTCAACTACTTATCTATTTTTAAAAATTTTAAGCTATTTTCTAAATATAAACTGGTCGTAGTTCAAACTGTTATTGATTAAATACCCAACTGAGATAAGAATTGAAGTGATAATCCAAATGGGGAGTAAGGCAAATGTGAATAAGTGAATAAAATCAAAGTGAGGATGAATAGAAAGGAAATTGATTTAGCTGATAATCGATGAAGATAAATACGTAGGATGTACGTATATTATTCTATTCGCATGGTGATTTGATCCAGATTCAAGCACAGAATTTTGAGATAGTATTATCAATCCGAGTTGGGATTTTTCGCTCGATTTTCGATGGCGAACCTGGATATGGATTTTTGATTGGTTCTGGATATTCTCTATCATAGTTTTGACTATGCAAGGAGAATGACGGTTTCTGATCAAGAAACCAAATCTGAGTCCGCACTAGGAAGTCGGGTGGACAATACTAGTTCGGAAGTGAAATTATGTGATCGAGTGAGCAATCAGATTGATATTGCGTACGGATGATATATGGACATCGTATGGGTTTGAATGAAATTGATATTGAAAATTTATGGATAAGAATTGTAAAATGGTCTTTGAAATGAAAAGTATATTTTGTGAAATATATGATGAGGTAAAATGGAA
Organism: Allium fistulosum; assembly: GCA_030737815.1. Classification (NCBI taxonomy): domain Eukaryota; kingdom Viridiplantae; phylum Streptophyta; class Magnoliopsida; order Asparagales; family Amaryllidaceae; genus Allium; species Allium fistulosum. Next base: position 137,453,631 of record CM060902.1, on the reverse strand, counting down.
ATTGGAAATTTCTATGATTAAAGATTCACTTTATGAAGAAAAGTAATGTGGTTAATAACTTTATAAAAGTGTAATCAAATTTGAATATTTGATTTGGAATAAACAAAGTTATATATCTTTGTTATATAAGGTAAACTCCCCTTATTGAATCTATTGACAGAAGAAAAGGTTTTTGAAAGTATTTGAAGTATAAAAGTGAATTTATACAAATATGAAGTGATTCAAAAATTTCCCAAGGTTATTATATATATACGTATATATAAAGGATTTTGTGAAAATTATTTTGAGGCAAAGTTTTAGGAACCTTTGAACTTGGAAAGGCTTTGATTTTTGAGGAAAATCAAATTTGGAATTTGGAAAGCCTAGTTTGTGAATTATCGATTTTGGGATAATCGATTTTGAGAAAGGAGATTTATATGAAATTCGTACTAGGTGTATGATTTGGAAAATACTATATGTGTATAGTATAAAGTGTTTTGAAAGTGGCTCGGGGGAAAAAGGCGCTCCCTTGAATGAACTTCTCAGGAGTGCCACAGGGTGGTACTGCCTTGAGCACTAAAGGGGGGTTCTAAAGTTGATCCTGTGAGGAGTCCGGACAAACTAGTTCCTGAGGATTGTTGGGTAGCGAAAGTCGAGGGCGCTGATGCCTACAGAGGCATTTGGGTTATGCTGTGATGATAGTTTAACTCGATGTCACTGCGATCTACTGCAGACCATAGCGAAAGTCGTGTGTGCTGCTGAGAGCCAACAGTCTACGTTTGATTTTATATCGGTAGACTGCGACCTATGGTAACATAGCGAAAGTCGTGTGTGCTGCTGAGAGCCAACAGTCTGCGTTTGATTTTACATCGGTAGACTGCGACCTATGTGGGAGTGGAGAAGTTTCATTTTTGACAGCGAAAATCGAGGGCGCTGATGCCTACAGTTAAAGGGACTTTTGATGTGCCTGGAATGTAACTGCGATCTGTTGTGGGTTCCATGGCATAATCGAGGGGCGCGGAGTGCCTACAGTTACATGGACTTTTGCTGCGATGGCAACGTAACCCAAGATGTAACTGCGACCATGGATGGGGGTGATGATTTCCAGAGCATTCTCACCAAAATATTTTCTCTATTTTCAAAATTGTTTTCTATATTTTCAATAGAATTATTTTCCAAGTATTTCCATTGGGTGTTGAAAACGGGTTTACCAAGTACTTATAGATTTTCAGTCCTACGCATGATCAACGTATGGCTGAATTTCTGTAAGAACAAGGATGGACTTGTTGAAACATCGAGATATAAAAATTATTTTTAAAGCTATTTTTATAATATAAAATAGATTTTAAAAGTGTTTTAAAAGATGATCAAAGAATAATTTATCTGATTTTATGTATTGAATAAATTTTGGCTTCATTTCTTTTCGAGGACGAAAAGATTCAAAGGGGGGAGGAATGTGATAACCCGGATTTTTGGGCAAACTTATTATTTTCAAACAAATTAAATTATGTGTTTTCTTGAAATATATATATATATATATATATATATATATGAGTTGATTTTAAACTGAATTTAAAATTTGAGGTTTGAAATTCAAAAGATAAATATCTTAAAAATAAATTGGATATAAAATATATTGTATATAATTTTTATTAGTATATGATTTGTTTTATATTATTTTCTTAAAAGGATTATATTAATATAATTTAAGAAAATGTATTTACTTAATAGAAAATAATATATAAGTTTTATAAAAATCATTTAAAAATTTATTAATTCATGGAAATTACACATGTAAGTTAAATGTTTATAATTTAACAAATGTAGGATGATAAACTAATGTAAATGACAAGTGTCACCTTTTAATTTTATTTTCTTTTTTTTAAATCATAAAATCAAGTTAAATATATCTCTACATTACCTTCTCTATTTCATTCCTATTTTCATTTCCAAAACTAGAAATCAAAAAATCTGTTAACATACTAACCTGAGAAAATCAAAACAAAAACCTGTAATCAGTCCAAACCAGAAATCAAAGGGTTGTGAACAAACTCAAACCTAGAAATTTAATCAAGCAACAACTCCTCAACTTGAATCATTAAAGCTTCAGGTTCAACTCAAGCATTTTAATCACAGATCAGAAATCAAACTTTTGTTTCAACATAAGATCAAACATCAAACTCCAGGAATGAACTGTCCTCTGTTCTTCAAATAAGGTGAGCAAACTCACTAGTATCTGCATATATCCTTTAATATTGAGATAGATGCTTGAAGTATGTTATGGAAATGTTTGTTTAATATGCTTGTATGTTTGAATATATAGATAATTATGGGTTTGCATGTTTGTATATAAACATGTACAGGTCTCTGTTGTATTCCCAAACCTAAGAACAACATATTGAAAATTTCATATCTTTCTTTCTAAACAGAATTAGGCTTTGATCATTAAAAAGAAATTGCTTGAAATAATGTAATTTCATTTCTAAAAATAGTTTCAGATAAAATCATTTAGTAAATATTCTGAAAATGGAAAATCATAGTGAAAAAAATGTTCAAACCAGAAAATCAATATCCACAAAATCATGATTTGATTTCATAATCGTTTTCGTATTAAGAAATAAGGATTTTTGATGGTCATTTCATGATATTTAAGCATCGGGTTGTCAAGATATCTCGAGATGAACGGGATTCAGTTTTTGGGCAAATTCCGATGATCGGAGAAGGTAGGATCGTCGGGATTGAAGCTAGAGGAGGCTGGAAGGTCGGGGCTTCTAGGAAAAATGGAGATGGGATTTATCGATCGTTGTGGCGATGGGTTGACGTCGAATTAGGGTTCGGAAATTGGTTTTGGTTGTTGGAATTGTAGAGGCTCGTTCGTCGTCAACGTGGCATTGGAAGTGATCGCACCCCGGGGAATCGATGCGTAGTTTCGTGGCAAGATTTAGGACAAGGCGGCGTGATTACTGGCGAATGAGGGAGGCGACGCAAGGCAGTTTTTGGTGATCGACTTGGTTCCTGGTTTCATTCGAACTGCTCGATTTCGTTTTGAGGGATGGTTCGATGTTGTGGTGGTCGAAATCGTAGAAGGGTGTCGTCGTCGATTTGTGGAAGGTGGCGAAGTCGACTGGAGATGGTCGGAGTGCATGGACACGTGCACGTATGTCAGTGATTAGTCTGGGTTGTTGTGATGGATTGAGGAAGAAGGGTTCTAGCTTGGGTTTGCACTCGGGAAATTGAAGTTTGGGGCTCGGGTGTTTGAAATGATATCAAGTTTTGAAATAAAGGATAATTAGTTTATGTAATTAATTAAGGGATCATTAATTAGTAATTAAAGGATAGTTAATTACTTAATGTCATTAATTAAGGTGATTAATTAATGGATAATTAATTATTGTAATTAATTAAAGAATAATTGATTAATGTAAGTAATCAAGGATAATTACTTAATGGAAGTAATTAAAGGTTAATTAATTAACACTACAACAAAAATACCCTATTACAACGGGCAAAGCCCATTGTAATATGGTTTTCGCAACGGGCATGTGCCCGTTGTAATAGGCCTCGTTGTAATAGATCTACCACATTTTACAATGGGCAAAGCCCGTTGTAAAAACTGTTGCAGTATATCTTTTAACAACGGGTTATGGCCGTTGTAATAGACTATAATACAACGGCCATAACCCGTTGCAATAGACTAACCATACTAGTTGCATAGCCTGTTTCACAACATGCATTGACCGTTGTAAAAAACGTATTTAACAACGTGTGTTGACCGTTGTAAAAATATTATATAACAACGCACATTGCCCATTGCAAAATAAATGCAGATTTAAAAAAAATTACAGCAGCATCCATGTGATACATCCGTACTAATACAAAATATTGTCGTAAAATAATTAAAATCACATACGAAAAGACTAAAAGCTAGAATCATAGAATTCTAACACTCCAAAAGGTTAGATAAGTTTACATGCCAAATACATAAAGCATTAACACTTTTCCCTCAATGTCAAGTACATACGAGTTTTATAGCAAGATCAACATCATACAAAGATATTTACATCAATGGAAAATGCCAAACCTGAAAGCTAATATAAATAACTAAACAAGGATGTCAAGGAACCATATCCATAGTCCTAGTCCATAGCAGGGAAAGAGCAACAAAAGCCAACATGGCAATAGCAGAAAGCACCAAAGCAACACCTGCAAACACAAGAAGACATAAACACAAAAGAGATCTCAACACTTTTCCAATCAGGTTTGAATAGTTCAACTATTTTATTCGGAATCAGGTCTGAATAGTTCAACTATTTTATTTGGATGCAGGTTCAGTTGATTTAAAATAGTTGAACTATTCATGGATAGTTACATGACAGTGGATAGTTCAACTTCTGTAATGCAATTATTTGCACGCTGACATCTTTGCCTGCCCATTGCATAGATAACTTTGTATCAAAATTGCACTATCCACCTCTATACCAAATATCGTTTCTCCCAAAAAATGACAGTGGATAGTTACATGATAGGTAAAAGGAAAAAATGATCAAAAAAATGTAGCGAACACCTTATATCAATTGATTAAAAAAGGTATATTTACCATGCAGGTGGCAGAGGTTACATGACAGTGGATGCAGAGGGGAAAAATGAGGCAGTTACATGACATGTAAAAGGAAAAAAATGTTCAAAATTCTTATAATTCTTTTCTAACCCTCTTAGAAGAAGCCATCTTTTTATGGAATTTGGAGTTTCTAAAGAAACGAACATGAAAAAGGAAAAAAATGCATGGGAAGTTGGGAACATACATGTTTCATTTATTGAAAATTATATTATGAGGTTTCAGGTGACAATAGCGAATGTGGAGTCATAATTTAAATTGTAGACAAGGGAACATCATAGCTAAATATTAAAAAAATAAAATAAATAAAACATAGAGATTTTGGTACAAACTGTAAAATTTAAGAGGACAAACATCGTTGGAACTTAGATTATATGACAAAATAAATCAACAGACAATTACTTCTATTGAAATAACAGACAATTGCTCATAATAATTTACGTATACTATCAGCTTTTGTTATAACAAAAATATAATATATGTGCACATGCAAACTCCAGTGGTTCATACTATATGTGTTACTTTCACAGTTTTATAGCACTTATATAGGAACGAGTACTAAAGCTAAAGGCCTAAAAGTGAGTCTTGTGAAATCATGAATTAATAATATGGAAGTACGGTTCTTTTTCCATAATATTCTTTTACATATATATCCTATTAACTTCTTGAGTAACACATGAAAAATTAATTATAAACTGTATAATGTGCGATAATGCATGTTTGGTTTATTTGTCTTAGACTGAGTATGAATTCTACATCCATGCATACATGCATGCATGTAGGCTTGCATACATACATATCATTGAACACCCTTAGTATGATTACTAATATAAAGTGGTGTAAATATTTAGTTCTTGAACTAATAAAAAATACAAAGATAGAGTTTTTATTTTAGGAACATGCTTTATGATTCCATATTGTATATATACGTGTATTACATCTATGTTTTCTATTACATAACAAATTTGAACATCGAAAATGTATTATTAATTTCAATATTTTCTTTTGTGTCACATGGGTCACTAAATATCTATTCATTACTAATACAATAAAAAAATTGAACAAATTAGCATTACATTTGAAACGATCATCAAAAAATTACTTAATAACTAAAATAAACCTATAGATAAATTAATAAACTTCATCTTCTATTACTTACGAAAAATGGCTAACTATAGCCTAACATGAAAAGCACGCTGCAAAATGTGAAATTTCTCTTCATACAACATGTTGTCCTTTATGTTAATCACTGTAGGATGCATATTTATCCCATTAGCTTCTATATAATTATGATGGTGGGTAGAGAGAAATAATTATAAAATTACATAAGATGCAAAACTTTTTTGATTGCCTTGAATACTAATGGTTAAACTATTCAGGAAATGGTCTCTCTATGGTTTCAACGTAGAATAGAAAATATGGATCAGCTTAATTATGTGGAGGTATGTGAATAAGGTGTATTATGAAGTGGTTTCTGCTTACTCTTTTTTGCTTCTTTCTATCAATATTATTCACCTAGTAATTGACCTTTGAGTTTATAGTTGTATATGATAAAGTTCTTCCATGCCGTTTAATTTAAAATTACATTCTTTGTTTTTACCTGCAAGCCGAAATTAGCTTACACTAATTTTAAGGAGCCTTAATGAATTTATAATACTTTTTATAGTTTCTTAATTCAACTCTTGAAACACATTTTACAAGAGTTGCTAACTTGTTAGAAGATAAGGCATACACTTGACTAAAATTATTTCACATTTACCTAGGACTGTCACATGTATTTTTAACACAAAAGTGGTCTAATATTTAACTTTATATATATATTATATTTAATAGGTTGGAACATGATCTAATGTCAAAGCCAATGACAATGAACATGTTGAATCTGGATATGCTTACATCAGTATAGTGGAAAAGGTAGTTTGTATGCTTGAACATTTATCTACAGGTCAAATTCATGCATAAAAGATAAACAACATTTAACTAGTACTTTCTATACATAAACACCATATATGTCTCTCATGTTCATGATGAACTAAATATTTTACATCAGTCATGCTTGTAAATATATCAGAGCAACGATAAGTAGAATCATCAAATCTTCGTGGCATCGCTGTAAGTCCATATCTGGATAGAACTTTCAAGATATTATTGCTAGTCATATATAACATTTACTTATTGTATTCATAGATCGGGAATGCATATATTGATTACATATCAAATATAAAAGGAATTTATGAGTTCAACTGGGCTCATGCTTTAGTTTCAGATGATACTTACGCAGCCATCAAGAAAAACTGTAACTATACAACTGGAGACTTTAACAAGAAATGCATTGATGCAATGAATTTAGCAGATAATGAATCTGCATATATTGATCCTTATAATATCTATGCACCAAAATGCCATGGCACGCATACAAAATCTGGTGTTGCGGTGAGTAATCAGTATTTAGTATTTACCATTATGTTTATTTTCCCAGTCTAGCATTGAATTGTAATGTATTATTTATATTTCTATTAAATTTTCAGATGGCTGATTTTGATCCTTGTTCAGACAATTATGTTTATGCTTATTTGAATAGGCCTACAGTTCAAAAGGCCCTTCATGCAAATGTCACAAATTTGTCTCATGACTGGGAACCATGCAGGAAAATATGCTATATCCAAGAACTTTATCTATTTTGTTAATTTACTATTGTCATATATCTTAACTCAAGTCTATACATATATTCAGTGACCTGTTAAACTACACAGCTATACCTCAAACTATGTATCCTGTCATTAAAGATCTAATTGGCAGGGGCTTAGAGTTTTGGTTATACAGGTATTTACAACATATTCCAGGTTATTTATTTATTCATGAATAAATGATGACTATTATCAGTTTAAAAAGCATGATAAAAATACTGAGCTAATTAATGAATTTAATCCATTTAAGCATGATAATAACTTTTACGTTCTTTTTTAAAATATCATGACATCAGAATCAGAGAGCAAATTAGCCTACTAGCTCAATATTTGACATTGCCATGTAAGCTTGACTTTGAAATTTTGAGAATACAAAATAAGAATTTCAGCATGTAGATTAACAAAAGAAAGAATAGAATGGTTTACCTAGTGGGATAGTCTGCAAGATTTTCATCTCAATTTCATCTCCAAGCTCAGCAGTCAGATCAGATGCGATGAATCCAGGAGAAACTGCATTTACCTGATCATACATTCAGCTTCAAAGTTTAGCATCTAATAGATTTCTCTAAGTGTACATTTTACTAAGCAATTGACTGATTATATGTCAGTATGGATGAACTCACTGTAATGCTTCTGCTTGCATATACATCCATACTCCATATATTCACAAACACTGCATTTACAACTCTGTCAACACATACCACTTCTAACTTCCTCATCACCATACCATATACAACCCTGTCATTTCAAACTTACTCCTCTGTCAAGCTCGACTCCTCATCGAGTTCACTTCAAACTGTCAAATACTTCTAAAAACTGTCAAATACTTCTATTCAACCAACTCACATACCACTGCTGCGCTCAACTTCATCTTGCCACTGACTTGCCTTATGTTCCCCTGCCATCAACTTGCTTTCTGCCTTTGTCTCCCCCAATATACAACTTACATACCCGTAACATCTAGTGCCATTTCAACATTTCCTCTATAACACTTCATCACCTGACTGCACAAACTACAACAAAACTGCTACTTTTCATCTTGAACCATATATACCACAGCAAAACAGCCTTTGCCGCAGCCATCACATTGCAACTACACCCTCTGCCCTGCTACAACTCACCACTGAGAACATCACTCACGGATTAGTGCAACCTTCATCAACCATCACTCGCTGATCAACCATCACACATTGCAATCATTCCACAAATCATCTACTAAATAGCTTCAACATTCAACATTCCATCAACCATCTCTTTCATCTCTATCAACCATAACATTCACTGTTGCCCTCCTTTTCTAACTTCTTTACCATCCTCTACTTATCACAAACCATCCACTACCTTACTACCAAACCACAACATCATTCACAATAAAAAAGAAAAAAACTGCTACCTGACCAACATCGTCGACACGCTGCCCGCCCAATCACCATCCATACAACCAAGTCGCGTTCACCCCAAACCAGTTTTCATCCACGCTGCAAACATTTAAATCCCAAACCTTCCCCAAATCGAACTCTATAACATTACCACCGAACACTCTTCAACATTCTCACTTCCCTAACATCGTTGAACACTCATCGCCGAAGCGAACCACAACAACCTGCATCGCAACAGCCACTAGCTAAATCACCGCTTGAACTCGAACTTACCAACACCAATTCATCATCGAATTTTCCGTGACCAATAGTATCAACCACCGCCTCCACCGCCTGATCATGACTTCCTTTTATTTTCAAATTTGGATTGAAAAATTGGAGAAGCCCTGATTCGATCGAGAAGACAGCAGCTTCGATTTTTCCAAAACCCTAGTTTCGAGTAAAGAGGAACGAGCAGGAACGAAAATAAAAGGGCCAACTTTTTTTAATGAAGGGTTTCTGGCCATTGTAATTTGTGAATAGTGTGCACCTTTTACAACGGGCAATTTGTAATCGTTGTAAAGTTGACATTTATTACAATGGGCCTGAATGGACCGTTGTAATAGCTTTCTATTACAACGGGAAACCAATGCCCGTTGTAAAAAAGCGGTTGTATATGGCATCTTTTACAACGGGCCTGAATGGACCGTTGTAATGGTCTTCTATTACAACGTGCAACCAATGCCCGTTGTAAGAAGGGCGTTGTAATAGGGTATTTTTGTTGTAGTGTAACTTAAGTGATTAAAGGTTAATTACTTAATGTAAGTAATTAAAGGATAATTAATAATTAAAGGTTAATTAATTTATGATTAAGGGATAATTAATTAAGGATAATTAATTAATTAAAGGATAATTAATTAAGGGTTAATTAATTAATAGAAGTAATTAAAGGTTAATTAATTAATGCAAGTAATTAAGGATTAATTAATTAATGAGTTAAATTAAATTAATTATAAATTATGTGATTAATTAATCTTGCTTATGGATGATTAAATTGTATTGAATACCTTTGATTGTTATTGACTCTGGTATGTACTTTGTAATGTTCCATGATATGAAATGTTTTGGGAACTGTGATAATGTAGGTTATTTATCAGTGATGAATTGCTGTGTAAATTGACATCTTGTATTTAAAAATTGAATTGTATTTCACTTAAACAACTTGGCTTAAAGATGGTATTGAATTCGAAGAGATCGAGATCGGATATCAGCGATATCCGAAACCACTTCGATTCTTTATAGATTGATATATGAAATCAATAGGCTGGTATGGAATGATTTAAGTGAATTGGACCATTTAATCTAAGTTTTGGTACTTAGAAATTGATGTGTGAAATAAGTGATGTCTATAACAAATTGTGAATTTGTAAATTGATACGAGTTACCCCGGGTTTTATGTAAGTTATATGCTGTTGTATTCCATGTTATATGGGTTTACTCATGCTGGTTTCCAGCCTGACCCGGATGTTACTTGATGTAATGCTCGGGTCAGACCGAGTATTACAGATTTTGAGGTAAGGACGTTCTGGAGCTCAAGAGGCGAGCTGGATGGTAGGAACGTATGGACTGTTTCCGCTTTGATATATTTCTGTTTATCCAAGACATGTTGATTTGTATTTGTCCAGTGTTTGAGTATGTGTGTAACTCTGGTGTATAAAAATGTAAACAACTGATACAATTCTTTTGTAAACTGTTATTATTTGATATTATATTTTGATCCGCTGTGAATGTGAGAATCTGTGTTGTGTTTCTGTTTCTTCTTCTTCTATCTCTTTCTTCTTTTCTCTAACTATCTGGAATTTTCGAGATCGAAAATTTTGGGTCGTTACAAAAACAGTGGAAACAATTTAAATAATAACTTATTTAGAACAGAACTTCATAATTGCTTTAAAAACCAAACAAGTCACCAAATACCAAATACATCACGTGTCAAAATACCATACATATATGTCTTATGAAATCAAAGAAAATCATATTCTCAAAAATTAGAGTACAACTATTACCCAACATGTGCCGGTACAAATAAAGAACAAAAAGCTGAAGTAAAAGAAGTGAAAGTACATAGTGGAAACTCCTTCAAAGAAACCTCCAAGCAACTGCAACCTACTGTCCTCTTCCTTGATTGCCTATGGGGGGAAGGGAAAATGGAGTAGTAGGTCAGACTAAAAGTCAGGTGAATAATAGTAATTACTAGAATCTTTAAGTAAAGTAAAGGTAATAGGCTTTACAACAGTTCTAGTATATAAAAAGAAACAAAGGAAACAGAAGAAGGAATAAGCTGGAAATAAATACGAATTAACTAATAAATATGATTGGTTAAGTTTGATTGTTTGCACTTATATTTGTTAGCTGCTTTGATTAGGCTGAATTCCTAATCTTATAATTAGGTTGAAATCCTAATTCTACCCTTTGATCGGCATGTTACTCCATAGACCTTACTACGGACTAGACGCTATATAACTCCCTACACATAAGGTAATGGCATCTACGAAAGACGCACATAGTACAATGGTGTCTACGAAAGACGCACAAAGTATCTACTATGGACTAGACGTTATATAACTCCCTACACAGAAGGCAATGGTGTCTATGAAAGACACACATACTTAAGCGCTTGGAACTCATAGCGATTAATGAGCACCGAAATGGAAGTCGCACGTGTAATTGCCACCATGCTCATGCTAGCTGTTGCTCCACCTATTGGGTCTTCTTATTACCTGTGCTCCAGCATAAGCGTGCCCCTCATCTCACTTCAGGATTATGTGAAACACCATGTCCATAGAAAAATAGGGGAAATGCTGTTGGTGCTGGCCCGTCATCCAAACAATATCTAGTTGCGCCCCTTGTCCAAATCCCCCGTGATTTGGACTTTTATTTGACCAATTACTACCATTATTAGCATAAATGTGCCCTCATCTCTCTTCAGGCTAATGTGAGATCACCATTTTGTCTAATAGGGAATGCTTTTTGGTACAGGTCCTACTTCATCTTTGCTTATTAAATTAGATAAATTATTTAAATAAGCCTTTATTATTATCTTCACCATCTTTGCTTATTAATTTATCCTAAGTCTTAAAATAAGTCTCATTCCATTCTTTTTCTTATTATAACCTACGTTATAATCATGTTTATTACTTAACCCAAGGTCTAAGTGTGATTTTTAAATAAGCCTCTTTTATCTTATACTCTTTTTTTAGTTATAATTCTAAGTTATAACCAGGCCAATTATCATTAATTAGTCCAATTCTAACATTAATATCATAATTAGGCTCAATTTCAGTCTTAATTCCATTTTTATTACAGTCTTTACAATTTACATCTTATCTTCTGTTATTTCAGTATTCTTATAATTTTAATCCATATGCGAAGAAGAAGGAGAAATAAAAGAAAACTGAAAATAGAAGAAAATCCAAAGCGTAGGAAAAAGATGTAAATAACAGTAAATAAATTAAAATATTGTAAATAAACTATAAATAAATGGAAAAGCAATAATTAACAGAATTAACTAAAATTAACTGAAAAACAATAGCTAAAAGAAATAGACTGAAAATAATTCTAAAAACTATAAATAAACTACTAAAAAGATTATTCCAAAAATTGTAGTAAAACTACAACTATTGGAAACCCTATTATTTTAAATCACTTAAAGAAATCTAAATTAATTACAATCACTCACCTGTGGTCCTAAGCTCTTCCCTTTTGGTCTTCTTGGATCCACTTGAGGGTATTAAAATATTTTATTTAAAAAGATTCTCTCCTTGGAAAATTATTCCTTTTAGGGTCCTTCTTGAAAAGGTGAACCCAAGCGAAGAAAATCTAGAACGAGAAAAGGTGTTAGTCCTAGGGTCTTATTTATAGGGGTAGAAGTGGATCTCAGACCATTGGATTTGGAGATTGAATAGGATGCACCATGTCATAGGCTGAATATAAGCCATCAGATGGAAGCACGAGGGACCAGATGAGCTGGAAGAATGCAAATGACGAAAAAAATTCGCTAACGAACGTTACAGGACGAAGGAAAATTTCCTTCGTCCATAACCCAAGGCGGGTCGACCGAACGGTCGACCGCCCCTCCCCTTAGGTTGACCGGCCGGTCGACCTAGGGCGCGGTTGGGTCGTCCACTTGGACGACCTAGCCCAATTAATTTTTTTTTCGTTTTCTAGTTTAATTTGTAACTCTCTCATATTAACTCGGATTTTGACGTTCTATATATGGAAATTGACCAAAAAATTACCACGGACACAATGGTGCAACTCCCGTGGCTCGATTCTGATAATTTCACAAAGTTATTTTGTTATTTCATTAATTAACGAATTAATTATTATGAGTTAAATTTCGGGTTGTTACATTCTCCTCTCCTTAAGGGATTTCGTCCCTGAAATCTCTAAGGATAAAAGAATGTACTAAATGTTTTCATCCAAGTTCTACAACCAACTATCCAACCATCATCCATTCATCCATTGACCTTGAGTTTTTCTAATGCAATTTATGATACTTCTGCGATTAGTGTAGTGCCTATGTCCCTAACTAATGCAAAAGATTAGGCGGTCCATTGAGTCAATTGACCTCCTTTTATGCAATCATGTCCATGCTATGTATCCAAATGAATGCAAAAAATCCTAATGATAACTGATAGTTCTATATGCGTGCTATAGTCATCATCCAAATGCAACAACCATGTGATAAACATCCATTTATAGCAACCATGGGTAAAATGAAACTACGCACACATCCATATGCATATGCTCTATTGTCCTAGTTAGGCCGATCCCTAAGAGATAATAGTGCCTAGTGTAAGTATATGTGTCCATTAGCATCCACTAGCAAACACTTGCAACCACTTGCATCCATCATTCATAACACATTCTAGTAACATGTTTACATCAAATCCTACCATCCATAGGTTAAATCCTAAGTTCTATCCTCCCATAGGATAATAAAGGAAAGAACCTATTCAAAACTAAAGATGGAAATAGGAAATTCTAAAACTTATTATTGAAAAGATGAGGATATGAGATATGAATTTTCTCCAAATCAAACCAATCTTCTCCAAAGTCTTTTTAACCTCTGTAGACTCTATCCAACACGAAAGCGACTTGCGCGGTCTTCCATAAAGAGCTTCGGAAGGTGCCATTCCAATGCTAGCTTGAGAACTACTATCTTATGCGGATTCCACTAAAGAAAGATGCTTTTCCCAAGTTCTTCCAAAATCAGGAATATCCATTCTCAACCATGCGCGTCTTACAATTTTACTAACTCCATTTTACTGTTCTTCTTTAGTCTGCTCGCATGAATCAACATTCCTAGGTTCTCACTAGGGTCCTATACACTTTACGGAAACTCTATTATCACTTTTAAAAGTAATTACTGTTGTCTCCTTTGTAGCCTTACCCCTTTTCCGTTACACCTAGGAAATGATTCCTATCTACTTCACATTTAGGAATTTGGTTCGGTGTTTATAGTTCCATTTTAAAAATTAAGGTTTCTAAATTTTTAAAACATCAAATCCCAAAACCTTTGTCTTTAAAAGTGTTATCTTTAAGTTCTTATTAAATTCAAAAATAATTGGTTACTTAACATTATTTCCCAAACCTAGAGGGGAAAACTTCCAAAAATTTAGATCTAAAACTTATTCCTCATTTTCTTTTAAAGACTTTTACAGCTTTCTATGAAAATTTGGATTTTCAAATTTTACTTTTATTAAGTTTTTCATTTCCAAAAACTTATTTACATTTTCACCAAACCATTATCCTTTAAAATATCTTTAAAATGTCCTTATATGTCTTTTTTTTAAACATCTTCTTATTACACCTAACAGTTTTATACCTTAATTTATTGGAACTACTTTCTCTTATGAGAAACTATTAATGGTAAAACCTTCTATGAATCCTTTAAAAGAGGATTTTATGTTTATGTAAATTACAAGGAACTTATTTTATATTTTTCGAACTAGGCTATACAAAATATGGTGCTTCTCATACCTTGTATATCTCTTGCACGTATTCCTTATAATTACACAAAACAATTTTATTGATTTCATAGAAAATTATACCATTATTCTTTTCATTCCAATAGATTAAAGTATGTTTAATTTATATTCTCTTACGATAGAAATTTTGTAATATCTAACTTACTCTTTTCTTTTTAGAAAAACTCATCTTTAAAACAGTTTTAATATATCCATAACCAGAAAACATTTTCTTATACTTACTTAAATAATAAGTGTATTCACCAATCATATTTATTACTATTCTTAGAAATTATCTTTTAAAAATACATTTTTATTTGGGTTCAAAACAGAAGTTGCGTAAAACACCGTTACTACAACCCAAAGATACCAGTGTGTTGATTTAATTAAAAATAAATACTAATAACCCTTACCTACTATGTAAAACATTTCCCTTGGGAGCACTACAACAAAAATACCATTTTACAACACTGATTCTGCAACAGTTCACCAAAGTGTTGTAAAAAAGGTAGATTTTTCACAATATTTGTTAAGGAAAACGTTGTAATAGATTTTTCTTAACAACATTTTATGTACAAATGTTGTAAAACAAAAACTATCTACAACGTTTGTTTAAACTGTCGTAAAAACAACTTTTAACAATGACTTTCTCACGTTGTATTATGATTACTTTTTCATAACATATATGTGATGTTATTGAAACATGCGAATAATAAAACGTTTTTTTAAACATTGTAAGTTTGTAGTATTAAACAATATGTATCAAACGTTGTAAACTCGAAGAAAAACAACAGCAAAAAATAGTTGTAAACTCTATTTATTTTTTATTTTACAACATCCGCATAATGTTATCACAATTCATATTTAGGACAATGTTTATTTTACATTGTTGCCGACATTATATTTAACAACATATGGTTTATGTTGTTAATTCTCCAATTTTATCAATATTCTAGTAACATTGTCATAAGCATGCTTTATAACTTTTATATGGCATTGTTAAAGGTCTAAATAAAGACAACAAACTGTGAATATTATGTTTAAAAAAATGTGTAATAACTTCAACTTGACGTTGTAATTTCATGTTCCAAAGAAAAAAGTTTTGGTAAAATTGTAAAATATTTTGCATTTAATGATGTTTGTTTGATATCGTAAAGTACATCACATTTAATGAGGTTAATTGATATTGTAAAATATTTTACTAAGGATGTTTTATTACTGATTTGTATAGTTCATTATGCATTTTCGTGTTTTAACACTGTTTAACTTTCAATTTTTCAACTAGAACATATCGAATATTACAGTGTAAGTAGGCTAGTGCTGACCCCTTCAATCCAAATCAAGGTACCATTATTCAAAAGTTGAAGGACGTTACATTAAACTATATTTGAGCTTACTTGAATATATTATAGCGTGAGCATTACATTAAACTATACTCTAACAATTTGCTCATATATTTATATGAAACTGCAACTTTTCATTTACCTATTGCAGTTGACAAACATCAAATGTCTAACTTTGATAAACTTGAATCAGACATTTCAACAACTAATCCAAGTTGAGCATCATCAAACACCATATAAACAACACCGAATTAACTAGTCTTATAAGTAAAAGAGTACATCATCTGATTTTGAAGGTAGGAAGAAAAATACACAAGGAGCCTGTGATAATCTAAAGGTTCCTACAATAGTTTTGAATGCAAAAGTACATGAATTCATGGCTACTGTTCGATACCTCAAAAGAGAATCTACTTTTCGTCTCATTCTACTGGGGATGAAATTTCAGAGTGCGACTAAAGCATCAATGTTGAGAGGAAAACTTGGAATTATCCACAAGTATCGAGTTGATCCAAATGTTGATCAAGCTGTCGATTTGTCGGTTGTTTCCTTACTAGCTGACCTTGACAGTGATGCAGCAAACCATATTAAAGCATTACCATAAAGTATTCTCGAATTTGTCTTTCCTTTGCCCATTAAAATAAGATGATTATGAACCACAGTCACCAGTGCAACCCGAGCATACTCTTCTAGACTGGAGCGACCAACGTAGTACTAAAGATTAGGAATATCAGTGTTTATAAATGAGCCGGTTGATGCGACAAAAAGGCTAAAACAAAGCAAGGTGGATTTTTCACCTCAGTGATCTCATAATGTGAAATTTAATTGAAGTGCTTACATGGATTCAACTTGAAATATGAAAGTATCATGTAACAAAATGTTACTTATAAACTTAAATTATACATAAAAGGTTAATAGCGTTGACAATTGTTAAGATCTCCAATATAGGATACTCAAGCTTTTCAACATGATGTTTCTGAAGATTTAGAAAGGACACTGAACAGAGCTTAAAATTGTTAGGGTAAGAAAGATATAAACTCAAAGATTCTCCTTTCTCCTCCTTCTTTATCTGAGCTTGGGACCGGCAATGTGAAATAGACAATGGCGGACTTAAAAAGGGATTAAAATTTTAAGATGCATAACATAACCAAATACAAAAATAACAGTCTGTAACTTAAGAATTTAGGAAAACAACAAAGTTCTCACAAAAAAAATCAAACTACAATAGAGAAATTCTGCACTAAGATATGTAGAATCAATTATTCAGCTCAATCAGTTGCCACTTTCAGTACACTGCTATTGGCCAAAAGTTATACCTGCATAACAGACATAGTTGATTAGCATCAACGTAGCATATCGTTCTTCAATGACAAGTGATGATATATAACATACACATAGTTCACTCCACTAAATGTTGCGTTTTTTCAAGTATGTAGTGGTTAATGTCACACTTTTTTAATTTTTGTAATGTCATATATGGAAAATAGTATACCTCTATGTTGAAAGCCTCTATTTCATGCTTACGTTCAATTTTGTAAAGTAGATTGATATACCAAAGTGTATATTACAGAAATTTCATCTAACAAAAAAGGTTTGCATTAATGGAGATTTAACAATCATTGAAATATTAGATATCAGCCAATTAATGCTTTCCAAATCATAGCCAACAGACAAAGATTTTTTTCTCCCTGTAATTATCAAAACAGCAAGGTCAAAAATTTAAAACCAACAAGTAGTATGATTGTGTAAGGGAGACAAAGAAAGCATAACTCCAAAATAACAATGTGAAAGAAATCAAGGTTTTTTGTAGTTTGAAAGGTAAAATTTTACAATGTTCACGTATAAATAAAAGATTAATTCATAAAACGAACTATACCCCTTTACTCTGACAAGCATTTGTATACCACTACCGAGCATGCTGCTGTATCCCCTTCCAACCAAGCAAATTTTCCTCTTCCTGACAGTCTAAATAACTCTGAACCTCTCTCCAACTCTACCCTTGCCATGTTACTGCCTTGCCAAACTAGCCCTTATATCCATCTTCAACTGCCTGGCCACCTGACACTTCTCTCCGCTCATCACCTACTGACACACCTTCCAACTCACTCTCTCCTACCACTTCCTCGCATCCTGATGCAAATAAGAAAAAACAGAGAAATAAGAAACAAATGAAGAACAACTGTAATTTCAAACAGCAGTTACATCAAGACTAAGTTGAAAATAGCAATTTCAACATTACTCAAACTGCATTGAAATCCAGCCTCTATGACGAGCCTATCAACACTCCACCATCCAAAAGATGTACAAGGCAAAATGCCCACTTGCTTCTCCTCGCCTCACAAAATGATAATTAATAATATATGTGCCTGCAATATAAGAGGTGTTAACACTCTTATAAAACAAGATGAACTTAAGAGAATCATTAGTGATTATTAGCTTGGCATTTTAGCTGTACTAGAAATCAAGCTTGACGAGGAAAAAATCTCCATTGCTCGTAAAAGAAATGCTCCTTCTTGGAAGTATGAAAACAACCTCTCTAATGCACCTTATGGTTGTATCCTCGTCCTTTGGATGACAGTATTTTCAAATCGAATAAACTGTGCAAACTCAGCAAACTGTTCACTTTAATACCTACCACATGCCTACTATTTTTCCACCTTACTTCCACTTATGCTCTCAGCACCTACTCTCAAAGACAACCTCTTCTTGATATGCTCCCTTCACTAAATACTTCTAACCCTTGGCTATGCATCAGTGGTTTCAACTGCATGCATCTCTCCACTCAGAAACTTGAGGGTTGTCCCCTTACCCTCACCTAGACAACCCTACTTGCGCATTACATTTCTAATGCCAAGCTTATTCCGATGAACACAATTGGTCCACTGTGTACATGGAACAACAAAGCCCACGATCGACCACGAACTTTCTACAAGCTCTATCACTCGTTCTTCAACTTTACCGCCCCGACTCTCTGGCGTACTTTTTCTGCCCACATCGTACCCCCTAACATCTCTGACCACAACCCTATCATAATTAAATGGGATGTTTTAGAAAAAAGTAGCTTTTCTCATTTTGAATTTTATAACTTTTAGCTTGAACATGTTGAATCTCTCTCTATATACAGAACTCATGGACACATTATTGCTATGGGAATCCCATGTTCAAACTTCAACAAAAACTAAAAGCGCTCAAGTACAGTCTCA
Source organism: Allium fistulosum (assembly GCA_030737815.1). Classification (NCBI taxonomy): domain Eukaryota; kingdom Viridiplantae; phylum Streptophyta; class Magnoliopsida; order Asparagales; family Amaryllidaceae; genus Allium; species Allium fistulosum. The sequence goes on along the minus strand of CM060902.1, from coordinate 137,434,420 downwards.
AAGCAAGGAGTAAAGACACTTATAGTGGAGGAATGCAAAAATCTAAAGACATTAGACGGAAGTTGCTGCTATTCAAACAAAACTGCTTGCTAACCCAACAAACCAATCCTTTTCTTATGAAGAAAACTCCCTGAATAATGAGTTTTATTTCTACTTACTATAAACTCATATATACATACGATAGAGTATTCGAAAAAATAGTGAATGAAACAATGAATGAACTAGTGAATGAATACGGGTCATTAAATTTTGTGAATGAAGTTTCAATCTATTTGTAAATAACACATAACCGATTATGTAAAAACATAAAACTTAGTATAATAGTTTAGTCTTAAATTAGATCAAAAGCTTATACACTTAAAGGCAATAGTGCATGTACAATTCAGGATTCAGGGACACCATGCAACATTTACATGTACAATTCAAGTACAGTTATCGTACCTGAGTTTCTTGGAATTGCAACACAAATACATATAGTTCTGCTACATCGAGATTTAGAGAAACCATTGAAAACACCCATTTCTTATGCTTTTTCTTTATCAGCTCTGAGTCCGACAAGTCGCATAACCTTTGGATCAGGCAACAGATGAATTATTGACTACTTTAATTTCTTTGGCCAGTTGAATTTAATTGATGAAAGTGCCTTGCGACATTGAGTCCGTGAATCTCCTACAAATATAAAATTATCAGGAGCAACCTTCGAAAGCTCTCACCCTTATTAAATGAAGGTCAGTTTAATCGAAGGTCGATCTAAATATGGCATTCCATGATGATTGAATATCCAAAGAACTTTTCACATAGTCGCATTGAAAAAAATTCAACAAAAAACTTAGGAATTTGCATTGTGGTAAGTTTGGTTCTTAGTTATATGTATTTGCTATTAAAGCATGCAGAAATAAAATTTCACAATAGGATTTGATATGTGGATAAAAGTTAAATTTTTATCCAAAGTAGAAGAAATGGTGAATTACCTTCTCCATGATGTCCTGTCTACCGTCTTTCGGTATTTTCCAGTAATCGGGTAACAATTGCATAAGACTTCCATCAAAATTCCAGTTCATTGGGTAAATATTTGAATATGCAAACAAAAGGAACTGATGCTATTCAATACTACCTTTATGAGATGAATTACACAAAATAGACAAGCCATAAACAAATAGTTGAAAAACCCAAGAAACAAAATTATTCAAATAGTCGACTGAACATCTAAAACTTCAAAACAGTACAAACATTTTAAAGTGAAAAACTAAATCAAACATCCTAATTCAAAGTACTTTATAACGAAAACTATACTACTATTTGATTGTTAAGAAATATCTAAATTGATGAACTCCTTGCTCCAAGCAATTGTAGAGCCTACAGCATCTCCAATAACTTTAAATTCATCTGTACTTCGCCATAAGTAGGCCTCTTCATCCATAGCATACTCGACATATACTTTCCAAGCATCTAGTCCTAGAGGTTTGAAGTGGACCACATCACAAGGATTTGTGGAAAAAATTACACCTTCAGCCACCACTTCCCCTTTCTTATACCAGCTCATCAATTTGCATTTAGTTCCAATCGCTAGATCATGTGAAACAGCAGTTCCAACTTTTTCATAGCTAACATGGTTTTCAGCATCGTTTGACTGCTTGGACTATAAAACAAATTAAACTAGTCAACCAAATGACAACAATTTAAAGTAGAATAGAACATATTTGCATTAGTTTCACATTTACCATGGAATTGTCGAACTCATGAGAGTGTACATTATCAGCTTGAATGTTTGACTGTCATGAAAATGGTAAACACAACAAATTAGACCATGGATTTTAATAAATTATGCAAAAAGTGTGGAAAAAATCTAATAGCGCTTACCCGCAACAGTATATCTACTTTAGTCTGAAGTTCCCTCACGTTTTCTTCTAGTGTAAGCATCATTTTATTGGTATGCGCTTGAGCTTTTAATTTTGACATTGTAACTCCAAAACCAAGCCCTTTTACTTTACCAAGTCGGTCTTTACCAAGAACATTTGAAAGGGCATCATCTTTGAGTGGCAGTCTTGGATTTTTGGATTGTAAGTTGTTAAACTGCTGTATTTTTTTTCTGGAGAATATCAAGTGATTGTTATGCATGCAAAACATGAAGGGTTCTACATGAATAGTTTAACTAATATTTACATTATTTATTTTAGCTTATGATAAAAAATATCAACATACTATTTAGAACTAATTTTACTTTTAACTTACTTTATGTTATAAATGTATGTGTTTTTCCTACCATCGATTCTTCAACAGCTTTATTTGTGGGATTTCGATCCTTGGTTAAGCACCCTTCAGTCCATAAGAGGACTCTAGTTATTTCTTGATCTGGCTTTTCTTTCTTCTGCAACATTTAATTGGCAATATGATTTAGTAATCTTTTGCCAAATGTATGTATTAATCATACAATATTAACTGCGAAAGTATAAAAATGCTTATTTACCAATTTTTGCTCTAATCTTGCATAACCTTGCCGACTCATCGTGTGTGGTTGAGTATGTTTTTCCCTTACTTTCTTCATCAAAACACTTTTGGCTTGTATCAAAAGAAATTATCGTATTACTTTTTCTCCAAATTCTTTTCAGATAATTTCCCGTTTTATTGATAATGCTTATACTCGATAGCTTTATACTATATATATGTTCATGCCTAATAAAAACATTTTTTTAGTATAAATTTATAGATGGTTGCAACTTGAAATTTCACTAAAATTCTATTCTTTATGAATTCGCTCCATTCATTATCAGTCAAGTTTAAAGGCTTTAACTCAGCAAGTTTTTTGGATTTTTCTTCCTCGCCCAACAGTTGAGATTCTGCCACACCATTCCCTACATTGCATCTATGCTCTCTCAAAGAGTTTGACATTATCTGCAATATGTAGTCCTTGTGCGTTTCATCCAAGTTGTACCTTAGCTGTAACAAACATCAAGTATAAAATCAATATAAAATAGAATATTAAGCATGTTCGCACACCCATGTGAGTATATGTATATGCATATCTGTAAACATACATATATTTACTAGGTTAGATCTTTCCAATCAAAAAACTTGTGCAAGTTTTACATTTTATCTTGTAAAGCAAATAATAGAGCAAACACATTGTATGCACATATTTACAGTATATAATTATATATGTCATACTAAGTATCTTTTTATTAGTTAATGATGTATTACCAAATAGTAATGAGAATTAATGATATGATCTAACTTGATGGTTATCTTGTTCAGCTTATCAATTTTGATTTTGCATATATTACTGGATATGGGTGTAGTGCAGGCTACCAAGACTAATATGCATTCCTATAGGGAAAAAAAAGATGAGAGATAGTTTTAAGCTTACCAACACAAGTGCCTAAAGGTTGTTTTTATGATCTGAAGGAACCTTTCTCCAATCATCATAAAGTATCGAAACTTTATCATGAACTAGTGCACCTATGAAAGAGGCTAATTTAATAGAGTTATCACCTATTGGTTGTCCCTTTTCATTGAAATCCACGTCTATGCCTGCACAGCATGCATCTCGGATTCTCAAACCCTTGAGTTTTGTTATGCCACGTTTCTTCCTTTTGACTTCAGGGTTGTTGTCTTTGTTGTTATGGTCATTTTTTTCCACTGTGTCATCTGGCAATGGTGAATCGTTCAAATAGGACTCTTGATATTATCTTCATCAAGCAAAGCAGAATTTGAATGCAAAGGCTGTGTCTTTTTGTCCGCTTTTCGGTACTTTTTTATTTCTGCAACAATAGATATTGAATACATTTTGAATAAAAAAACAGTAACAAACTGAAGTGTTGTTTGGTGTCTTTGTATTTTACTTCAAGTGAGGCTTCTAACACAAATCTTGGTTGCTACCATCCTGGACTCCAATATTGTCTACAGGTGATGGTTGTAGTCTTTTTTATGAACGAGTTATCTTTTTCGGGAGCTTAAAACATTATAATTTTTGTATCCGTAAGAAGTTAGATAAATATAAATATAAATTAACATATTAAAATTGTATGTACCTCCATATGCTTCTGCATGAAAAATATGGTCCTTAATCCAAATTAAAAGTAATCACTCCTTGAAATAGGTTGTTAACAAAAATTTCATCCGAAATTGCTTATCAATAAAGTATCTCAAGAATTCATAGTAACAGAAAGTTTCTCAAAGAATTGAATATCAGATATAACAACCATTAAACAATATCAGTACTAAACGATTATCACATACGAACCTATAACTCATTAACAATCTGCATCATATAACAAAATCATATTAAAGTTGCGTGTGAGTTGAATAATAATTTGAAATTACCAATTGGTGCTTTAAAATATTTCCTATTCCAGCTCGGCAAACTTCAAAAAAAAGCCACAGGATCATATCTAGTCTCTTAAATCCAGATATATCTAAAGTACTAAGATATAACATGTACATAACACTGTTTAGAAGATTGAGTTGGAAAATAACAAATACTGAATGATATAAGTGCAAAATAAGAAAAATATTTCATTTCCCTAACTCAAAATCTAAGGAAACCGTGATGGAAAAGAACTAATTAGTGACACATGAGTTTAATTGGACAAAATAAATTTGCTAAACTTTGCCATAAACTTCTAAGAAAAACATAACAAATCAATCATAAACCTTGTAAAAAAGTAAACATCAATTAATACGGTTGGAAGTTAACATCAAGATTAACCTATAAACCTTGCCAAAGAAGGAAGAATAATCAAATTTACCAAGTTTGCGCCTGGAGTTTGATGAGAGATCGAGCAGGCTTTCGAGAACATTGGCAGCGTTCATTTTGGGGAAGCGAACTTTATAACAATAGAGAACATGATTGAGTGGCCGAATTAAGCGTTGTTTATGCATCCGCAACGTGCCAAAATATTCCGCCTTTAATTTTGCTGATATGGTCTTCACGAAGTTACTGAATTTTTGCTGAAGCGTTTGCCACGAAAAATAAAAATCAGTTAACTGACATTAACGATCATGCCTAGAAATCACAAAAATTAATACACATTTATATTATTGAACTGGTATACAACTTTAATTATGGAATTATACTAAAGAATAGTTGATTAAATATTTAAACTAAGACTCGATCTCAAATTTCACATTTGAAATTCTCTGATTTAAAATTTTGGATATTCAAAATAAACGTTTTTAAAGTTTAAATTTAAAAATTTCCAAAATTTGAACTTTCAAATTCAAATGTTCGTATGCTCGATTCGTATGCTCGTTCTTGACCCAAGTTCCAAGTTTTGTCTAAGCAATATTGTCTAGGGCAAGCTTCGGGTATGTAGCCGCATGACCCGAAGCATGCTAGCAGTTTTCACATGCTCGACTCGAAGCAAGGACAACTTCGGGCTTGCTTCGGGAAAGTTGTCGAGTGACCCGAAGCGTGCACCGTGTTTTCCAACGTGCGACTCGAAGCAACTGCATCCAAGTGCGTGCTTCGGGTAAGTAGCAGAGTGACCCGAAGCGTGCACTGAGTTTCCACATGCTCGACTCGAAGCACGGCCGTCGTCGGGCATGCTTCGTGTAAGTTGCGCTCCGACCCCGATGTGCCCTTCGACTAAACATCGGGTCGGACCTAGGCAAGCATTGGTTCATTGGTAACTCGAACGGTTCCCAAAAGCGTATCGATTTTTCGAACGCACGACCAAGTGCACGATTATGGATGATAGTAGACATATTTCTCGACTCGACTTTCGGCTCGACTCGAAGCACGCTTCAACTATTCGTATGCTCGTTCCTGACCTAAGTTCTGAGTTTTGTTTGAGCCATATTGTCCAGGGCGAGCTTCGGGTATGTAGCCGCATGACCCGAAGCATGCCAGCAGTTTTCACATGCTCGACTCGAAGCAGGGACATCATTGGGCTTGCTTCGGGAAAGTTGTCGAGTGACCCGAAGCATGCACCGTGTTTTCCAATGTGCGACTCGAAGCAACTGCATCCAAGTGCGTGCTTCGGGTAAGTAGCAGAGTGACCCGAAGCGTGTAATGATTTTCCACATGCTCGACTCGAAGCACGGTCGTCGGCAGGCGTGCTTCGTGTAAGTTGTGCTCCGACCCCAATGCGCCCTTCGGCTAAACATCGAATCGGACCGGGGCAAGCGCCTAGTCATTGCCAACTCGAACGGTTCCCAAAAGCGTAACGATTTTCCGAACACACGACCGAGTGCACGGTTATGGATGACAGCGGACATATTTCTCGACTTGACTTTCGGCTCGACTCGAAGCACTCTTCAAATGTTCGTAAGCTCAATTCGTATGCTTATTCCTGACCTTGCTTCAAATTTCTGAATGCTCGAACCAAAGCAAGTTACGAGTTTTGTCGGAGCAATATTTTCCGGGGCAAGCTTCGGGTATGTTGCCGCATGACCTGAAGCATGCTATCAGTTTTCACATTCTCGATTCGAAGTAGGGACTTCTTCAGGCTTGCTTCGGGAAAGTTGCCGATTGACCCAAAGCATGCTCCAAGTTTTCCAACGTGCGACTCAAAGAAACTACATCCAAGTGCATGCTTCGGGTAAGTAGCAGAGAGACCCAAAGCGTGCATCGAGTTACCACATGCTCGACTCGAAGCACGGCCGTCGTCGGGCATGCTTCGTGTAAGTTGTGCTCCAACCCCGTTGCGCCCTTCGGCTAAACATCGGGTCGGACCTGGGCAAGCGCCGAGTCATTGGTAACTCGAACGGTTCCCAAAAGTGTATCGATTTTTCGAACGCATGACCAAATGCACGGTTATGGATGATAGTAGACATATTTCTCGACTCGACTTTCGGCTCGACTCAAAGCACACTTCAAATGTTCGTATGCTCGTTCCTGACCCAAGTTCTGAGTTTTGTCTGAGCAATATTGTGCAGGGCAAGCTTTGGGAATGTAGTCGCATGACCCGAAGCATGCTAGCAGTTTTCACATGCTCGACTTGAAGCAGGGACATCTTCGGGCTTGCTTCGAGAAAGTTGTCGAGTGACCCGAAGCATGCACCGTGTTTTCCAACGTGTGACTCGAAGCAATTACATCCAAGTACGTGCTTCGGGTAAGTAGCAGAGTGACTCGAAGCGTGCAACGATTTTCCACATGCTCGACTCGAAGCACGGCCGTCGTCAGGCGTGCTTCGTGTAAGTTGTGCTCCGACCCCAATGCGCCCTTCGGCTAAACATCGGGTCGGACCGGGGCAAGCGCCGAGTCATTGCCAACTCGAACGGCTCCTAAAAGCATATCGATTTTCCGAACGCACGACCGAGTGCACGGTTATGGATGATAACGGACATATTTCTCGACTTGACTTTCGGCTCGACTCGAAGCACGCTTCAAATGTTCGTAAGCTCGATCTGTATGCTCATTCCTGACCTAGCTTCAAATTTCTGAATGCTCGAACTAAAGCAAGTTACGAGTTTTGTCGAAGCAATATTTTCCGGGGCAAGCTTCGGGTATGTTGCCGCATGACCCGAACCATGCTAGCAGTTTTCACATGCTCGATTCGAAGTAGGGACTTTTTCGGGCTTGCGTCGGGAAAGTTGCCGATTGATCCGAAGTGTGCTCCAAGTTTTCCAACGTGCGACTCGAAGAAACTGCATCCAAGTGCATGCTTCGGGTAAGTAGCAGAGTGACCCGAAGCGTGCATCGAGTTTCCCCATGCTCGACTCGAAGCACGGCCGTCGTCGCGCATGCTTCGTGTAAGTTGCGCTCCAACCCCGATGCGTCCTTCGGCTAAACATCGGGCCAGATCTGGGCAAGCTCCTGGTCATTGGCCACTCGAACGGTTCCCAAAAGCGTATCGATTTTTCGAACGCACGACCAAGTGCACGGTTATGCGTGATAGTAGACATATTTTTCGACTCGACTTTCGGCTCGACTCGAAGCATGCTTCAAATGTTCATATGCTCGTTCCTGACCCAAGTTCCGAGTTTTGTCTGAGCAATATTGTCCAGGGCAAGCTTCAGGTATGTAGCCGCATGACCCGAAGCATGCTAGCAGTTTTCACATGCTCGACTCGAAGTAGGGACATCTTCGGGCTTGCTTCGGGAAAGTTGTCGAGTGGCCCGAAGCGTGCACCGTGTTTTCCAACGTGCGACTCAAAGCAACTGCATCCAAGTGCGTGCTTTGGGTAAGTAGCAGAGTGACCCAAAGCGTGCAATGATTTTCCACATGGTCGACTCGAAACACGGCCGTCGTTAGGCGTGCTTCGTGTAAGTTGCGCTCCGACCCCAATGCGCCCTTCGGCTAAACATCGGGTCGGACCGGGGCAAGCACCGAGTCATTGCCAACTCGAACGGTTCCCAAAACCGTATCGATTTTCCGAACGCACTACCGAGTGCACGGTTATGGATGATAGCGGACATATTTCTCGACTTGACTTTCGGCTCGACTAGAAGCACGCTTCAAATGTTCGTAAGCTCGATTCGTATGCTCATTCCTCACCTAGCTTTAAATTTCTGAATGCTCGAACCAAAGCAAGTTACGAGTTTTGTCGAAGAAATATTTTCTAGCGCAAGCTTCGGGTATGTTGCCGCATGACCCAAAGTATGCTAGCAGTTTTCACATGCTCGATTTGAAGTGGGGACTTTTTCGGGCTTGCTTCGGGAAAGTTGCCGATTGACCCGAAGCGTGCTCCAAGTTTTCCAACGTGCGACTCGAAGAAACTGCATCCAAGTGCATGCTTCGGGTAAGTAGCAGAGTGACCCGAAGCGTGCATCGAGTTTCCACATGCTCGACTCGAAGCACGATCGTCATTGGGCATGCTTCGTGTAAGTTGCGCTCCGACCCCGATGCGCCCTTCGGCTAAACATCGGGTTAGACCTGGGAAAGCGCCTGGTCATTGGCAACTCGAACGGTTCCCAAAAGTGTATCGATTTTTCGTACGCACGACCAAGTGCACGGTTATGCATGATAGTAGGCATATTTCTCGACTCGACTTTCAGCTCGACTCGAAGCACGCTTCAAATGTTCGTTTGCACGTTCCTGACCCAAGTTCCGAGTTTTGTCTGAGCAATATTGTCCAGGGCAAGCTTCAGGTATGTAGCCGCATGACCCGAAACATGCTAGCAGTTTTCACATGCTCGACTCGAAGCAGGTACTTCTTCGGGCTTGCTTCGGGAAAGTTGCTGAGTGACCCGAAGCGTGCACCGTGTTTTCCTACGTGCGACTCGAAGCAACTGCTTCCAAGTGCGTGCTTCGGGTAAGTAGTAGAGTGATCCAAAGCGTGCACCGATTTTCCACATGCTCGACTCGAAGCACGGCCGTCGTCGGGCGTGCTTCGTGTAAGTTGCGCTCCGACCCCGTTGCGCCTTCGACTAAACATCGGTTCAGACCAGGGCAAGCGCTGGGTCATTGCCAACTCGAACGGTTCTCAAAAGTGTACCGATTTTCCGAACGCACGACCGAGTGCACGGTTATGGATGATAGCGGACATATTTCTTGACTCGACTTTCAGCTTGAATCGAAGCACGCTTCAAACGTTCGTACACTCGATTCGTATGCTCGTTCCTGACCTAAGTTCCGAGTTTTGTTTGATAAATATTGTCCAGGGCAAGCTTTGAAGTATGTAGCTGCATGACACAAAGCATGCTAGCAGTTTTCACATGCTCGACTCGAAGTAGGGACTTCTTCGGGCTTGCTTCGGAAAAGTTGCCGAGTGACCTGAAGCGTGTACCGTGTTTTCCTACGTGTGACTCAAAGCAACTGCATCCAAGTACGTTCTTCGAGTAAGTAGCAGAGTGACCCGAAGCGTGCACCAAGTTTCCACATGCTCGACTCGTAGCATGGCCATCGTCGGGCGTGCTTCGTGTAAGTTGCGCTCCGACTCCGATGCGCCCTTCGGCCAAACATCGGGCCGGACCGGGGCAAGCGTCGGGTGATTACCAACTCGAACTGTCCCTAAAAGCGTATTGATTTTCCGAACGCACGATCGAGTGCACGGTTATGGACGATAGCAGGCATATTTCTCGACTCAACTTTCTGCTCGACTCGGAGCATGCTTCATATGTTCGTATGCTCGATCGTGACCCAGCTTCAAATTTCCAAATGCTCGAACCAAAGCAAGTTATGTGTTTTCTTGGAGCAATATTGTTCAGGGCGAGCTATGGGTATGATGCCGCATGACCCGAAGTACGCTAGCAGTTTTCACATGCTCGACTCGAAGCAAGGACTTTCTAGGGCTTGCTTCTAGAAAGTTGCCGAGTGACCCGAAGCGTGCTCCGAGTTTCCACATGTTCGACTTGAAGCAAGGCCGTTGTCGGGCGTGCTTTGTGTAAGTTGCGCTCCAACCCCGATGCGCCCTTCGGATAGACATCGGGTCGGACCAGAGCGAGCGCCAGATTATTACCAACTCGAGCGGTTCCCAAAAGCGATTGATTTTCCGAGCTCACGACCGAGTGCATGGTTATGGATGATAGCGGACATATTTCTCGACTCGACTTTCGGCTCGACTCGAAGCACGCTTCAAATGTTCGTATGCTCGTTCCTGACCCAGCTTCAAATTTCCGAATGCTCGAACCAAAGCAAGTTCCAAGTTTTGTCGAAGCAATATTGTCTAGGGCAAGCTTCGGGTATGTAGCCGCATGACCCGAAACATGCTAGCAGTTTTCACATGCTCAACTCGAAGCATGGACTTTTTCGGGCTTGCTTCGAGAAAGTTGCCGATAGACCCGAAGCGCGCTTCAAGTTTTTCAACGTGTGACTCGAAGCAACTGAATCCAAGTGTGTGCTTCGGGTAAGTAGCAGAGCGACCCGAAGCATGCACCGAATTTTTGCATGCCCGACACAAAGCAAAATTTTACTGACACAAAATATGGTTAAAAAACCTACTTAATCCCAAATCGATGACAAATTTTATTTTTTACGGAGACAATTACAGGAGTCATCTACACCGCTTATTAACATAAATGTTAAAATGAAGCATCTTATCTTTCAGTTGCCGCTTCTCATCCCAAATCAATTGCTCCTCCCTAAATTTTGGCCTAATTTTTTCTGCATAAACCCACTGCCCCAAAAACCATCGACGCTACCATCAGCAGCTCAAATCGAGGCGAGCGACGATTGGCTCGGCCGCACTGCCTCAAAAACCATTGACGCTACATCAGCAGCTCAAATCGAGGCGAACAACGATTGGCTCAGCTGCATCGCACCGCTGCCGCGTGACCGTTCCAACTCCACCGCTTAAGCTCTGCTTCGCATCTCGAGTCCACTGCAATTCCGACATCTTAATTTTTTTATAACTTCAGTTGAAGGTAACTTGCGGTTTTAATATTCATATCTTACTTGCTTACATAATTCGTTAAAATTATTTTAAACTGTATATCGGTTTGCTACTTTGGTGGATGCTTGTTCATTATCTCAGTCTATTGTTTTGCCAAAGGGTTAACTTTATTCAATTTTAGTGGGTTTTCTAATATTTTTTAGTATGGCTTGTTGGAGTGGTTAGTTTTCATTATAAGGATGATCAAACGTAGAAAGCATGTGTACATATGTATGAAGAAACTAGTTGGGCTGATACAACCTAGCATACAGTCGATAATCAAAAAATTCAAATGAGGAAAATAACATAGTAGTAGAACAAGTGTAGTAGCATTCATGAGGGTAAAAAACCATGATGTCCACATAACTACATGTACAGTTTTGATTACAAATTCCATACTATCCATTTATCTTTTGCAGTTTGCACTATGTTTATATATATGTGTTTGCTTCCATAGAAACTATACATGGCTTTATATATAGATTTTTAAAACATAAATATTTGATTTCGTAAGACTAAGAAGTTTACACACTAGAATAGGTAACTTTTTGACAAATGTTTAGTCATGGTCATAGGCTGGATAAGGATGTCGGCGACCATGGTATAGTTTTATCAATTGCAAAGGTTGAATTGTTAGTCATCATGTCAGTAATTATGAAAGCATGCTACTTGAAATAGTTGTTCACTTTTTTGTGACTAGAGATGTTGAAAAATAGAATATATGGTTAATTATGTTAGTTAAAAATAATGGATATGATGAGGCACACCACGAAAAAACACTTAAAAAATATCTGATGGATAAGCTTATGGAGTCATCATCGGTTACAAAGTTAAAATATTGTTTGTACCTGATTTTTGTAAAATAATGCAAAGGAGACACCTAATAATAGAAAGGGAAATTTTACTAACTTGAAATATCATCTAAGAAGAATATGGTTAGGCTAGAGGTGTAGGTCATAAAAGTGTATCATGACTGTTGCATTATTAAGATGATATTTAAAATTTATGATAATGATGGACAAACTTAGAAGAAGATACGAAGGAATAGTGGAGAAAATAAAAATTAAAAAGCTAAAAAGTTGTATTCTAAAGCCAAAATTATGATTGATTTGTTAGCCATTGCCCTTTCCTCCTTTACCTTAAGTATAATTTGTTATGTAAATGTTTATTTTCAGTTCTTTTCAAAATCCAAATAAGGATGATCCTATTTCTTATCATGTTGCAGCATAATTTAATGTGTTCTCTTTTTAGTTTGCACATTAAACTTAAATGTGCAGATAGTTCACACACCCAGGCTTGAAAAGGAAAAAAAAGTGGTTTGCATATTTTTTTTTCAGGCCGAAATTGAACTATGCGAACGCATTACTTCATGGAATAATTTTATATGGTTATAATGAATGCTCATTTTTATTTCTTTATATAGTAGCATCTCCAAAATTTTAATGAAGTTGTTTTTATTACCTTTTTCTCCCTTCTACTATATTTTATGATACTATATTTCATAATCAAACACCCTTAACGCTCCAGAATAAGGAATCTGAAATCAATTTTCCATGTTCAGTCAGGTCTCTTTGATCAATCTTGAATCAGATTGTCTATCCATACACAGCGATATCCCCAGGTACCAGACTCCATCGGTAAGCAGTTATCAAGTTTAATTACAATTTCTCATAATATGTTTCATCTTTGATATATTTAGTCCTCAATATTTGGTAACTTTATGATTTTATAAACAACCCATGGGTATTGCATTAGTATATATAAACAGTGAACTACAAATTTATTATTTTTCCTAAGTTAATTGTTTACAAAATACATCTCCTTTTGTGAACTTCCTTATTATATGTAATTTAGTTTTAATACAAATGATAAATATATGGTAATTTATGAAATCAAAAAATGTAAACTTACTCTGTAGCAATCAATATTGCACCAATCAATATCACTATTCTACTTTTGTTATACTATTTAATTGTTCTATCGTTACTATTATTTATCATTAGCTTCAGTTGAACTACGCTCTTATAAACCCTCCCAATATTCATGCCCTTCGCTCCTTTTTGGGTATTATTAATATATGTTGGTTAAATTAGGAGTTTGTCCAATGGTTAATTGTGTTAGCTATGTTATGTATGTAAAGTGATAATATAGCCTCATAATAATCATGCAACTCCCAATCAAATAAAGGGTAATAATGTACAAAACTGAACTAGCTTTGACTTCAGCTCTTTTAATTATCAATATTAATGGAATATCGATGAAATGGGATGAATGATATGGAATAATGCTTACAATTATATCCAATTTATGACACATCATGTATAGTACCGATGATGACATGGTATGTGATCAATTTGCATATGTATTTGTCATGGATTATGCTACACGATATAATAAAATGAATATTCTCTCAGTATTTTATTATTTCATGTATATACGAAACTTTAACATCCAGTGGCTTTATTGCTGTAATTTTACTAATACACAAGTTTTTTGGTAAATTGCCATGGTTAATAATTTGTACCAACCAACAGGTCTAATTATTAAAAATTAAGAGATGGTTTTCAGTCTGTTAATGTTGCATATTTTATAAAAATTTGAATAATCCTATGCAAATACAAAAACCTAATTAAAATAAAGAACTCAAGATACTAATTGATCTGATGTTAAGTGTTTAAAAGTAATAAAACCTCAAAAATCACTTGCAATATAGTAGTACAATGGCCCATAATATTTGACGTTGGAATTTATCAAAAATTGATAGAGAAGCGTTAAATCATAGGAACTAATGATTGATTATACAACTTCTAAATGTTGATTATTGAAGTTCATTTATAACCGCTATAATATGCACATTTTGCATGCAACTATACTAACTTTAGTAACATTTTGATAAAACTCCAAAGTTATGCTCTTTCTTTGAATAGCTTCCATGTCTGTTTATGTTTAGTAGGTTATAATATCACATAACATCTAAATAATTTCTCAACTGTTTCTGCAGCAGAAGAAAGTATGCCACCGATTTACCATGGATTAGAGAAATCATGGGTTTATCTACCAAGGTCTATACTATACAAATTCATTATATTGATGAATTTTAAACATCTCCAAACTGTTTCACGTCTTAGAAATAATAATTTATGTATTCGAAGTCACAAGGGAATATAGAAAAGGGGCATGGAATTTCATAAACAAAGCGTTAAAGTATAATGAACAACTTGTTAAGAAAATGAATACAAAAGCTGATTCTAAAACCATTGAACAACTTAATAAAATAAGTTGTACGTGCTCAAAATGTTGTAACTTGGGTGCTCATCTATCTGGTTTTGCTGTATTTGAGCACCTAGTTTGTAATGGTATGGATCCTACTTACACTACATGGATTTTGCATGGAGAACGGCATACTGATGTAGAAAATTTTCATGAAGATAATGAATTTTTTAATACATATAAATTGTATGTTGAGTTTTTGATAATGAAGTGATTATGAATGATACAAGCATGATAGAAGATGATATGGTAGGAGATTCTTTACTTCCTTTGTACCCTGGCTTTAAAAAGTTTACAAAGATTTATGTTATGTTAGCTTTATACCAAATCAAAATCGAGAATGGATTATCAACTAAAAGTTTTAATGAACTGTTAAAGGTAGTACATGAGCACATGCTACTAGATGAAAATTTGCTTCCTAAAAGCAACTATGAGGTAAAAAAGTTTCTCAAGTGTTTTAATCTCAATTATGAGAAAATACATGCATATGAGAATGATTGTTGTCTTTTTCGAAAAGAGAATGCAAATCCAGATAAATGTCCGAAGTGTGGTTTTCCTAGGTACAAAAAAGGTGACAATGATAATGAGAGGAAGAAAAATATTCCTGTTAAGGTACTTAGATATTTTCCAATTATACCTAGACTTAAAAGAATGTTTAAATCCCAAGAAACATCAGAGCAATTGAGGTGGCATGATACGAATAAAAGCGAAGATGGAAAATTACGACATCTAGTTGATTCTTTAGCTTGGAAGAAAATTGACAAAAAATGGCCTGGTTTTGCTTCTGATCCAAGAAATTTGAGATTTTGACTTGCGATGGATGGATTTAGTCCTTTTACTGATCCTAGGTAGACTTACAGTTGTTGGACCGTACTACTCGTTACATACAAACTTCCTCCATGGTTGTGTATGAAAAAGGAAAATCTAATGTTGTCTTTGTTGATTCCAAGCCCCAGGCAACCAGGTAATCATAATTATGTTTTCATATTATTCTCATGGATTGTTATAGTTCGTGTATATATTAATTTCTTTCAAATTTATGCTACACATTTTTATATTACTTTTAAGATTCCCTAAATTTTCATTAACACGGTGTTACAAAAATATTTTAAAGAAATTTTTTATTTTAACCTCACAACTTTACTTCTAAAGTTCATACTTTTTCATCAACATAAGGTCATGTGACCTGATCAGGTCTTTGTTAATTTGAGAACTAGAATTGCATATTTTCATCGTACGACAATTTCAACGGTATGTATCATGGAAATTCATAACTACATCTCAATCGACTTCCTTTTGCATTTATATTTTGGGCAACAATACAGTTGTTAGTCATTACATTTATCAAAATTTGTCGTATTCATAATCAATTATTATTTTAAAAAAGTTGTACTCGTTTGATACAAATATCCTTTCAAAATCTTATTTATATCCCATGAATGTCAACTTCCTCATTCTGCTAATTAATTGCATGTAGCTCTCATTTTTAAGCGTAAACAAAGGTTATATGTTGCTTCCATGAATCATGGCACATAATTATTGTGCAACTTAAGGACATAGGAAATATCATATTTCTATATACCATAATAATAAAAAGAGCAAAGTATAATCATTTAGATGTGTTCTAATTTCTAACACTTAAGGTCAGTATTGTTTGTTGTACACATCGTATTCTTTACTGTATTCTGATCAAGGAATATAGATTTTGAAGTATAAAATTTGTGCATATATTATTTTTCACATGTTATTCAAATGATATAAGCTTACTAAAAATTATTTATTTTTGTGAGAAGGAAACGACATTGATGTTTACTAGGAGCCACTCATAGACGATTTGAAAGAGTTATGGAATAACGGTGTGGAGGTATATGATGCCTTTAGTAATTCCAATTTCAAGTTAAATGCTGTTTTACTGTGGACTATAAATGATTTTCCAACTAATGATAATTTAGCTGGTTGCACAACAAAAGGAAAGACAAGATGCCCGATTTGTGGGGTTAATACATTATCGGATTGGTTACCTTTTAGTTGTAATTGTGTGTATATGCACCATAGAAGGTTTCTATCTCCAGATCACCCTTTCCGAAAAAGAAAAAGTTGGTTTGATGGTAAAAATGAAGAACGAGGTAAACCAATAGTAATGAGTGTTATAAATGTGCTAAAATCTATAAGTAATATTCAAAATGACCGGGGAAAGAAAATAAAAGAAGAGAAAGGAACAACTATTAGAGTTGCTAAGAGAAAGAGACAAAACCAAAAGAAGAGAAAAGCTGCATATGATAAAAACACTTATATGTGGAAAAAGAAGTCAATCTTCTTCGAGCTGCCGTATTGGAAGGTACAAAATATTAGTTAATATTATATATATTTTTTATTTTCGATTTTTTAATTTAATTCTCTCATACAATAGTGGATGCTAAAATTTTATGTTATGACTTTTAGGAATTGCTGTTACGTCACAACTTGGATGTAATGCACATTGAAAAAAAATGTATGTGAAAGTCTAGTTGGAACAATTTTGCACATAAATGGAAAATCCAAAGATGGGCTAAATTCTCGTAAGGATCTACAACATATTGGAATAAGAAAATAGTTGCATTCGCAAGATGTAGGCGGAAAGACATACCTTCCTGCAGCACAACACACATTAACAAAATAAGAAAAACAAATTTTCTACAATCGACTCAGAAAATTAAAGATGCCTGCTAGTTATAGTTCTAATATTCGACAATGTTTTTCAAAGGATGATAATATAATAGGACTGAAATCTCATGATTGCCATGTTTTAATGCAACAATTATTACCTGTGGCTTTGTGAGGGCTCTTACCAAAGGGGCCGAGAAATGCAATATTTCGGCTTTGTATATTTTTTAACGAACTGTGCCAAAGAATAATAGATCGAAAGAGGTTGGAACATCTTGAAAATGAAGTTTCTGAGATATTATGCATTTTTGAAAGGTTTTTCCCTCCATCATTTTTTGATATTATGACGCACCCGACTATTCACTTGTCGAGAGAAGTAAGACTGTGTGGCCCAGTACAGTATCGTTGGATGTATCCGTTTGAAAGGTGACATATTACCACTTTTTTTTCTTAGCTACTTTATGTGATTCATATTTAAATTAAACTCTTTTTTAGTCCATGAAAATGAGAAAAATATCTAATTTCCATAATTGGATGCATGATCATATAGTTTAGAAATATGAATAAACTATACTATTGCCAAAGATTTGTAGAGCATAGTTATTACTGAATTTTATCATATTGAGTTACTGAAAATCATTTATTAATGAACTTTGTCATATGAAGCTAAACTTGAGAACTACTTTATTATTTACACCCCGTTGTTTTATATAAGTTAAATGGCATATCAATTTTAGGTCATGTGAACTTTTTTAAATTACATCTACCAAAAGGAAAGCAAGAGATGCAATTCATATGGAAAGATAATTTTTAGTTGAATGAATAAATTTATGTACATAATATACTGGAACAACATTTACTTGTAATTTTATTCTTTTTTGTAGATATATGAAAATACTAAAAGGCTATGTTAAAAATCCATCACGTCCCGAAGGATGCATATCAGAAAGTTATCTTGCTGAAGAGTGCATGAGGTATTGTGCTAGTTATATAAAACTAAATGTTGAAATATGTGAGAAGCATGGTAGAAATGAAGAGTTTGAAAATAATGCTTCTCACATCAGGCGTCCAATCAGTAAAGAGAAACATGTTACCATGTCCAATGAAATTCCGAAAATTGCACATCGTTGTGTGCTTTTTAATATGGCAGAAGTGCAGTCTTATGAAAAGTAAGTATAATAAGATCTGCCAAGCTACAATTACAGCTAAAAAGGTGTAATACTTGTGATATATATATATATATATATCATCTTGTTATACTTGAGACTACACATACCGGTCGCTTCATCAAAAATGAAACTTTGCTTTGGAATCAACATTCTGCCAATTTTTGTGATTGGTTTCAAAAAAAAGGTATTCTATATACGACGATATTAGTTTGATTTCAATTATTTTTGTGTCTGTGTGCCTTATTTAAAAAAAGCACATGTACGTACATGATTGTTATAGCCTATTTTAAATTACTATGTAGGTTGAAATGGAAATTAAGTCAAAAATCCATGTTCCTGAGAAGATATAGTGGTTATCATTTGGCCCTGAAAAGCAAGCTGTTACATATACTAGTTAATGATGTAGATTTCATACCAGATATGTCGAAAGATCGACTCAAAACAGTGGTATAGTGATTGAAGCAAATAGCATGAGCGATTCACGTTTAAATAATAGTACAACTTCAAAGGCATACTTTGGTGTTCTTCAGGAAATTATTGTGTTAGACTATCATATTATGCAAATTCCTATATTTAAATGTATTTGGGCTAATATCTATCGTGGTGTTAAGATGGAAGATGGTTTTATATTAGCTAATCTACACCAATTCCAGAATCAATTCCAGAATGATCCTTTTATTTTAGCTTCACAAGCTCGACAGGTTTTCTACTCAAGAGATTCTGATGTCTCTAACCGGTATGTTGTATTGAAACCACCATCTAGAGGTTTTCTTGAATTAGAAATGTGCTACGAAGATATCTATATCAACTATCAACCTTTGGATATATCACAACTTGATGAAGTTTTGGAGGATGACGATGGCTTCGAAAGAAAGGGTCATGAAGGCATGTTAGTGTAGCTTCTCTTATTTCCATTGTTTAGGTAATGGTTTATCTTAGCAATTTCAAAACTTAATAATCCAGTATCATGATGCATTGTTATGAAAATGGTTTATGTATTCAACTTAAATTGTTGTGATATACATGAGAAATTTGTTTATTTGTTGTACATTTAGTTCCTCGTGTTCTTTTTGGCAAAAAAATTAAGTAAATTTTATGTAACCTTTGTCATATCAAATCATCAATGCATACTGATTTTTGATTATGGTTTTTGAGTGGCAGTGAAAATAATATGGCTTACATTTCATTCTCAATCACATACTTGCAGCTTATGTGATTACCTAGGTACTGGTGTAGCAATAATAGCCATTATTGTTTATACTAATGTGTTTCTTATTTCATGTTTTTAGGCTTGTTGTATCTCAATGCGAGGACGGCTGGAAAACTTGATATCGATACAAACTAAAGACCTCTTTTTGTAAGTTCTTACAACCACCAATCTACTAATTAATTCCTATAAAACTATTTTTCCTCCAACCCATTTTTATTCCATTGATAATAATTATCCTCTTATGAGATTCATCTTTTAAGTTCTACGTCTTTTATGTTTAATCTATTGTACAATTTATTGTATAGGAATATTTTAAACGCAGTTTCAACATAAAGGTATGATTGCATCTATAAACATGGAAACATGGATAATTGTTTCAACAATTATCCAGTGGAATTGTATCACTCATCTTTGAATGTGAAATTATACTGAAAATATATCAATCGAGTAGGTGGAAAAAGGAAAAAAATGTAAATTTTAGTTGCAATTGCAACTATACTTATTTAACCTTATAATCGCGATTTGCGGAATACACATACATACAAAAACATACATACACACAATGTAAGAAGACAGGAAATTGATTGCATTGCTATTTTAACTCTCAATTCAAAAGGATTCATAAGCTTACAGATTCTGAATTATATCTACCTAATGAAAATAACAGTCAATAGTAACAAATCATCATCCTAACTTCAAAGATATAACATTAAACCCTAATCAGAAATTAAAATCTGAAAATAATTGCATAAAATTGTTCACCTCAGCGTAAGTTCTCAATTTTATACCACCAAGTTCCTGTTTGTACACCTTTTAAACTGTCAGCACTATAGACAAGTATAGATAGATCCTAAATCGATATATAATGCCACACATTCTCTTGTTTGTGGCATCATATACCTTTTAAATTAAGTTCCTGTTTTTCTACCACAATCATTCTCTTGTTTTCAAGGGCCTTCAACAATTAGATATTTTCCAATTTAAAAGAAATAAAACAAATAAATTACAGATTATTCCAATTTGTTCCAATTGCTATGCAGGAGCCCTCAGCGTTTCTCTCCTTACAAAACCCCAGTTGAATCTCTCTGTCAGTTAAATTATAGTACTCGAATTTGTTCCAATTAGTATGCTTATATTACATCTGTCTGTTATGTTAACTTCGATTGTGTTTTATGTTTTTGGTTCGTTTTGAAAATTCAAAGGGGTTCCTATTTGGTTGTGTTGTCTCTAGAACTGTCTTTAGAACTAATAATGAACCATTTAAAGTTTGGACCTAAACAACTCATTCATAATTTTGTATTTGCTTTCAATTTATTCTGGTTGTTGGTTTCCATATTAAAATCATGTAATTTTATGTAGAAACATATATACTAACCTTATATTAAATTGTTTAATACGGAGCATGTAAGATGGAATGCATTAGCAATAAGAATTATCATACATGCTGCATCGTCTACAACTTCTTATTTAGCTTATGCATTAGATACATAAAGCAGGTATCAAATCTGAAGTAAGATCACTAAATAAACTTTAAGAGTATTCTCGAGTATTTGCAAAATACTATAGAATTGTTTATAAAAACAACAAGCTTCTTATGAAGAAGTATTCGGACTCGAACTTCATATTTCAACCCACTTCCTAAATTCATCTCCATTATTTATTACTGACTGTCAAAACTTCATCTCTAAAGGTTCATAAAAATCAAAATTATCTCGATCTAATCAAAATCTAACATAAATTCATAATCAGATACCAACCAAAATTTATCTCAACACACATATTAAATGATTAACATATAATTCAAAATAAAAATTGAAAAAGCGGATAATTTAATTTAAAAAGATAATATGTGAAGAGCTGCTTCTAGTTGAGTTTGGATGATTTTGGATGATTGTCTCGTCTCTTGATTTTGGATAATTTAATTTTAAAACACAAAGTTGGAGCTTTTCTGGTTGATTTTGGATGATATTCTCATCACTTGATTTGAAATTAAGATTTGTGAGAGGAATTACAGTTTTCTAATTTAATTTAAGTTATGCAATGAAGTGAATGAAACGGTACGATGATAGCCTATAAAGGGGAGTAGACTATAAAGGGAAGTAGAGTATTAATAAAGTGAATGTAACATTAAAGTTGCGGTGTTTTTTAGCGTTGATACTAATAATTAAATCTATGGATGCTTTTTAGCAGCAACATAGCAAAAATATTCAATTCCACTGTTAGCAGATAGGCAGTTTTCTCCAAATAAAAACAGTGCAATGGAGAATGGCAACAAGAAGTTAAACAAAGTAGAATCATCAAAGAAAAATGAAAAGTTGTGTCGACGTTGCAAGATAAGCTATGATCCCAATTCAAATATGCCTTCTTCTTGCAGGTTCCACCCTTCATTCTTTATTTGTCGACGTCACGATGATCATAAAAGATACTTTTATTTTGTAGCTCCTTATTTTATTTTATTTACATGCAATTAAAGTTAAGGTTCTGCATGCCCTTTTAACACTTTGTACAAATTATTTGTAACTGATTCGATTAAAATCAAAGCAATAGATTTTGAATTTGCCGATCTATGCATCTACAACGATTGAGCCAAGGATTGAAACTCTTAATTCATTTAAATGTTTAATCAACAGTGAATCTACTGCAGGTTTGGAGTATGCAGAATATCATACTTTGGATGGTCAAATTTTGAGGGATAAGTTTAATGTGTAATTATTATTTTTTGATTACCTACTAAATTGGGCATTATTCATATACTTTTGAAGATGTATATACACAAACTCCACAGTAAATTATAACCTGAAATTCACATAAAATAAGTTTAATCGGAAATTTTTCCTGACGAATCAGACACAACATAGCACAATTTGAACAACATATAAGAGGTCAGCTGACCCTTAGCGTAAAGAAGCTTCACCATTGGGAGTATGCATGCACTCCTGGGAGGTTTATAAATTATAAGTGAAACTTGGTTTTATACAACATTTAATAATTCCCTTGTATGACTGTGATAGTGTAAAGTCATTTAGTGCTATTCTGTTTTGCCAAACTTACCTTTTGGTGTTGATGAGATGAAGTAACCTTTCTCCCAACAACATTTCCTTTCAGTGTTCATTATTTAACATGAAATTAACTAATCAAATGGATCCTTAACGGAAATACTTCACCAAGCAGATCCTTAGCATATTTAAGTTAACTGGCATTTCCTGACAATCATGAAAAGTGCAGGGTTATTTAGTTTTAAAGGAAAAAGTCCATCGATATTTGAACTATTCAGATTCTTATCCATGGCATTTTATTTGCACTGTTTGTGCACTACAAAATCAAATGCTATAATAATACATTTTATATGTGATAATTATATTGTACCATATGTTTCGTTATTGTGTTTATGACTTTACGAGATACTAATACAAGTATTATGTTGGTTGTCCTTTTATGATGATTGCTACTTACAAAAATGGCCCCACCTTCAATTTAGTTGCTTTAGAAAATGCTGACATTTGTATGACCTGTCATAATCCCTCCAATGCAGATGTCTTCTTGAAAGCAACTTATTTCGTCTGCTGTATCTTTAATAGCTAACACCACTACTACACATTGCGAAAATTATTGTTTTATTTTTTGATGGATGAAAATTTTACCTCACTTTTTCCATATATCTAATTTCTATACTGCATGTAATGCAGGAGTAGAAGCTGCTCTTGGGAAATCACCGCATCTAAATTTTGAGCTGTTTCCCTCTACATGTAAACGTCACAGTAGTTGCATTTTTTGGACTAAATTATCTTATGAATCCAATATGCACGGTATTTGTTTTTTAAGTTATAGCCATGTAGGCATCTTGATGTTAAATTCCTTTTGAGTTGGAATTATACTATGTCTTTTTAACGAACTATGTTGTTGGTTCAATGGATTATTCTTAATGTTATGTACTTGCATCTTTGAGAAATCAATGAATTAATTCAATTTCATATATTGCTAAAATTATAAATACTGTCATGTTTTACTTACAATATTTGACAATCATTGTACAATGCTTATCTGCGACGTCTATTATATGAATATAAATGTGTCTTATAATACGTTAGAACACCATTGTTGAAAACCATTCATAACAGTTTATGATTGCAGTGATAATACTAAATACAACAGTTAAAGACAGTCGTATAAAATCAACTTTGCAATGTTTAACACGTGACGTTAATAAAGTTTTAGTAACATGTAAACTACATTGTCTACTTTGTACACACAATGTTGAATAAACATGATTGCAATGTCAAACACTACGTTCGAAAAAGGTTGTATGAATGTAATAGAAAACTCTTGCTAAACGATGCGAACATTATTTGCAACATTGAATAAAGGGGCATTTCACCAGAAGGACAAACTTTGCAGTCCAATTAGTTTCTAGGACGCACATTCAAAAAAATTACTTTCAAGGCCAAAGTCAGCAAAATAATTACTTTCAAGGACAAAGTCAGCAGTTCCATTGCTTTCAAGGACATAATTTCATAGGTTTTTAGGTTCTAAAAACTAATTATTTTACGTTTTGTCCTTAAAAGTAATTATTTTAGTTGTGTGTCCTAGAAACTAATTCCACTTGCTAAAGAGGACTTTCTGGCTGATTTCCACTTGAATAAACATGATTGAAATTCCAAAATACTACATTAGAAAATAGTTGTATAACTGTAATGTACAATTCTGATTAAACGATGCAAATACTATTGTAACGACGAGTAAATATCGTTGTTAAGGTTGAGTTTATGATGACTGAAAATCATTAACAAAAGTAAGTATGCAACATAAAGATATCATTGAGAAAAAGTTTATCATGATTTTTGAAATATGTTGTAAATGACTATTTTGTAGCCATTATAAAATGTTGTTAAAGATTTTTCAATTATTTGAGGGTAATTCTACAATATTCATGATGTGTTATAAACATATTTTTTACAACGTCGTACGCAACTTATAGATAAATGTTGTAAAAGATACCCCATCTTTAACAACTATGGATATGACAACGTTATGATAAACGTTGTCAAAATGCATTAACAACATTTATTTAATGTTGTAAAATGATATTTTTCTTGTAGTGGATTCATTTACTATAACGATAGCGTTATAGTCTATGCTCCCTTTATTTTCACGAAAGCATCTATTACAACAATAAATGTTGTAATCTACGTTTCCGATACTTAATACTTTTTAGGTTTTTATATTTAAAATTTTTGTTTACTTACAAAGAAACTAGTGAACTATATACGTTCTGTAATTCTTCAAAAAGAATTTCACTTTTAACAAAATTTATATCATATAAAAACCAATTTAAGTTTCTTACCATATTTCCAAAAACCCAATATTTACTTTTAAAAATATTGACAACTCTTCTTTTCAATTCTAATAATTTCATTTTATTGGGTTAGACATAAAGTGGATTTTCTTACTTACTATCCTTGGAGTATCCTTCCTAAACCCTGGATATCTCATTTCCTTACTTAAAGTCTTTTGTTCCTATACTCATATTCTAAGGTACTACCTTTAAATCCACTTATATGAAACAATTATAATTTCTGCAATTATCTACACGTGGCTTACCTCCTTTTCTATTGTACATCCCCAATCTTTGCCTACAACTCTTTAGATTTTCACAATCCGAGCCTAAATGTACAAAACCGTTTATCAAACTCTTTCCATGTGTAGACCTTCTCTTTGCCCCAAGAAACACACTTCCTTATGCCAAAAGTGATACTTCAAGAACTTTGCTTTCAACTGAAGAATGCGAAGTGTACGAAGAACCTTCTCTAGATGAATAGCATGCTCCTCCTTACTCTTGGAAAACACCAAAATGGTGTCCACGAATACAACCATAAACTTATTTAGGACTTCTCTAAAGATGCGGCTCATCAAATCTACGAAGTAGGCTGGAGCATTGGTTAGCCCCAAAAGGCATAACCAACCACTCATAAAATCCGTCTGGTGTCCTAAACGCGGTCTTATCAATGTTGTCATCAGTGACCCTAAGCTGATGGAATCCCGTGGCTAAATCAAGCTGAGATAATACTGAAGAGCCAACTAGCTGATCAAAAAGATCATCTATCCTATGGAGTGGATAACAGTTCTTCTTTGTGAGCTTATTTAATTCCCTATAGTCCATGCAAAGTTGAAGAGAACCATCCGCCTTAGTAGCAAAGACGACTGGCGCTCCCCACTCTGATATGCTCCTTCTTATAAGCCCTTTCTCCAAAAGCTCACAGATCTGCTTGCTCAATACCATCCCCTCCCTAGGTGTCATGTACCTAACGAGAAATGCCACTGGTCTAACATTATCAGTCAAATAAATCCTGAAGTCAATCTCTCTCTTAGGAGGTAGTCCTCTAACCTCCTCGAAGACATCTGGAAAATCTCTGACGACAGGAACCGAATCTAACTCTGATGATGATGAATCGAGGGAATAAACGAAGCTCAACATAACTGACCCTTGCGGGTCGCAAGAAACCTCGAGAGTCCTACTGCTGCATGTCTCTAGTCTAATGACTCTCCTCTTGCAATCTAATATAGCTCCATATGTGGATAGCCAATCCATTCCCAAAATCATCCCATACCCCGAAAATCCCAAAACATAGGCGTCACAATCAAATTCTACGCCTAGGATAAAAAATTTCAAACCCCTACAAACCATAGACAAGTGTGTCGAACCATCTATGGGGTTTGAAACAATAATGAGGTCTACTACTAAAGAGATGTCTAAGTGCAAACAATCTACTAGAGAACTAGAGATAAAAGAGTGTGATGCTCCATAATCGAAAAGAGTCCGAATGGAAAAATCAGAAATAGAAATCAAATTTTCCTACCTCGATCTGGTCTGCTGCTGGAAGGTGTTGCCTCCAAAGCCTGCACCTGTGCTACTGGTACACCCGCACCCTACCCCATCTGTTGGGGACAACTCCTACTCCAGTGTCCAGGTTGCCCGCAACTATAACACTTTCCCTTCATCTTCTCTCTCTTGTAGTTTCTTGCATAATGACCAATCATTCTACAACTATGGCACTTCACTTCTTTCCTAATTCGCTTCTGAGGGCCTTCCATTTTCCTCTTATCCTTCTTGCCCTTCCACCATGGCTTCTTAGAGCCTGTAGGAACCTCCTTAAACTCTTCTTTCAGCTGCGAAGATGTAGGTTGAACACCCTATCGGTTCTCCAAACCTAACCGCCTAAACCTTTGCTCCATATTCTCCAAACTAACCCACGTCTCCTCGGAATCCTCCGTGTCCGAAAACGTTCTGCCTCCTTTACTAATAAAGCCCTTGCATAGCTTAGAAAAGTTGGCTGATGTAGGTGGGTTAAAGGGATTACCACCTACCGGTGTTGCATTGGACGCTTTCCCATGCACCTCTGAAGTCGTGGCTTGTAAATACCTACGTAACCAGCCTAGGACTGGAATGCCCTCGGGAAGATTAGGGGCATCCGCCATTCTATGCAAAGAAAAAGATAGTTTAGGAAAGAGTCAAAGGGAGATTGAACTGGACTTTTGAGCGGATTTTTATAAAAAATCTTTTATACTTAAAAACTATTTTTAAGAGTTCTTTTCTGAAATATACTTTTAAAACAAGTTATTTTGAAAAATACTTTACTTTTTAAATAAATTTTAGGGATCCTGTAACCTTAGGCTCTGATACCATATGTAACACCCCACACCCCTTAGTATACCCAAAAGGACACACTAGAAGGCGTGGTGCGTTGTAGGTATAAACTAAAACTAGCAGAGACCAAGATTCACAAGACAGAAATAGGTAAAAACAGTGGAAACAATTTAAATAATAACTTATTTAGAACAGAACTTCATAATTGCTTTAAAAACCAAATAAGTCACCAAATACCAAATACATCATGTGTCAAATACCATGCATATATGTCTTATGAAATCAAAGAAAACCATAGTCTCAAAAATTAGAGTACAACTATTCCCCAACATGTGCCAGTACAAATAAAGAACAAAAGGCTGAAATATAAGAAGTGGAAGTACATAGTGGAAACTCCTTCAAAGAAACCTCCAAGCAACTGCAACCTACCATCCTCTTCCTTGATTGCCAATGGGGGGAAGGGGAAAGGGGAAAATGGAGTAGTGGGTCAGACTAAAAGTCTGGTGAATGATTGTAATTACTAGAATCTTTAAGTAAATTAAAGGTAATAGGCTTTACAATAGTTCTAGTATATAAAAAGAAACAAAGGAAATAGAAGAAGGAATAAGCTGGAAATAAATACGAATTAACAATTAAATATGATTGGTTAACTTTGATTGTTTGCACTTGTCTTTGTTAGCTGCTTTGATTAGGCTGAATTCCTAATCTTATAATTAAGCTGAAATCATAATTCTACCCTTTGATCGGCCTGCTACTTCATAGACCTTACAGCGGACTAGATGCTATATAACTCCCTACACATAAGGTAATGGCATCTACGAAAGACGCAAAGTACAATGGTGTCTACGAAAGACGCACAAAGTACAATGGTGTCTACAAAAGATGCACAAAGTATCTACTATGGACTAGACGTTATATACCTCCTTACACAGAAGGCAATGGTGTCTACGAAAGACACACATACTTAAGTGCTTGGAACTCATAGCGATTACTGAGCACCGAAATGTAAGTCGCACACGTAACTGCCACCATGCTCATGCTACCTATTGCTCTACCTATTGAGTCTTCTTATTACCTATGCTCCAGCATAAGCGTGCCCCTCGTCTCACTTCAGGATTATGTGAAACACCATGTCCATAGAAAAATAGGGGAAATGCTGCTGGTACTGGCCCGTCATCCAAACAATATCTAGTTGTGCCCCTTGTCCAAATTCCCCATGATTTGGACTTCTATTTGACCAATTACTACCATTATTAGCATAAACGTGCCCTTATCTCACTTCAGGCTAATGTGAGACCACCATTTTGTCTAATAGGGAATGCTTTTCGGTACAGGTCCTACTTCATCTTTGCTTATTAACTTAGATAAATTATTTAAATAAGCCTTTATTATTATCTTCACTATCTTTGCTTATTAATTTATCCTAAGTCTTAAAATAAGCCTCATTTCGTTCTTTTTCTTATTATAACCTACGTTATAATCATGCTTATTACTTAACCTAAGGTCTAAGTGTGAAAATAAGCCTCTTTTATCTTATACTTTTTTTTAGTTATAATTCTAAGTTATAACTAGGCCAATTATCTTTAATTAGTCCGATTCTAACATTAATATCATAATTAGGCTCAACTTAAGTCTTAATTCCATTTTTATTACAGTCTTTACAATTTACATCTTATCTTCCATTATTTCAGTATTCTTATAATTTTAATCCATATTCGCGTTTTAATCTATTCTAATCCATATGCGAAGAAGAAGGAGAAATAAAAGAAAACTGAAAATAGAAGAAAATCCAAAGCGTAGGAAAAAGATGTAAATAACGCATAAATAACAGTAAATAAATTAAAATATTGTAAATAAACTGTAAATAAATGGAAAAGCTATAATTAATAGAATTAAACTAAAATTAACTGAAAAACAATAGCTAAAAGAAATAGACTAAAAATAATTCTAAAAACTGTAAATAAACTACTAAAAAGATTATTCCAAAAATCATGGTAAAACTACAACTATTGGAAACCCTATTATTTTAAATCACTTAAAGAAATCTAAATTAATTACAATCACTCACTTGTGGTCCTAAGCTCTTCCCTTTTGGTCTTCTTGGATCCACTTGAGGGTATTAAAATATTTTATTTAAAAAAATTCTCTCCTTGGAAAATTATTCCTTTTAGGGTCCTTCCTGAAAAGGTGAACCCAAGCGGAGAAAATCTAGAATGAGAAAAAGTGTTAGGCCTAGAGTCTTATTTATAGGGGTAGAATGGATCTCAGACCATTGGATTTGGAGATTGAATAGGATGCACCACATCATAGGCTGAATACGAGCCATCAGATGGAAGCACGAAGGGACCAGATGAGCTGGAAGAATGCAAATGACGAAAAAAATTCGCTAACGGACGTTATAAGACGAAGGAAAATTTCCTTCATCCATAACCCAAGGCAGGTCGACCGGGCGGTCGACTGCCCCTCCCTCTAGGTCGACCGGCCGGTCGACCTAGGGCGCGGTTGGGTCGACCACTTGGTCGACCTAGCCCAATTATTATTATTTTTCTTCCGTTTTCTAGTTTAATTTGTAACTCTCTCATATTAACTCGGATTCTGACGTTCTATATATGGAAATTGACCAGAAAATTACCACGGACACGATGGTGTAACTCCCGTGGCTCGATTCTGATAATTTCACAAAGTTATTTTATTATTTCATTAATTAACGAATTAATTATTATGAGTTAAATTTCGGGTTGTTACAAAATTGAAATTCACTCATAACTTCCGCTACGGGCTGACCAAGTTCTAACACTCAGCTCGTTGTCAGAAAGTAGCATCTAAACTATACGTGAATATTAACTCCGAGAATATCCTGTATATCCACACTGGTGCTAGTCCTTGCCTCGGTTTTTATCCTACCGGCATTGATGGTCTCTGTTCCAATTTTGATTGGATTACTCATTTTATCTATTTGTAAAAATGGGATTCGTTATCAACTTCCCAATATATAGTAAACAAAACTTGAACAGTAATTGGGTGTGTGCATATGTACTTTGATTTCCTATATATATTATAATAGAAAACACAAATATGCTCCCTTAATATGTTCCTAATTCTTATCATAGTTCCTAACCTATGCACTGAACAACGCGCCCCTTCGACCTTAGATGCAGCACCCAAACTGACATCGATAACCCAAGAACCGAAAGGATGAGTCATTGGGGTTAAGATAAAATAAGCATATACAGACAGAGGTAGATATAGGATGCAGTTCCAACTAATACTAACTAATAACTACTTACAAAGTCTCATAACGAAAGGAAATACAATATAGTACATACACAAATACCATAGTCACATCACCACAACATGTTTAAAATATCGAATACATATGTATGAATAATACAAGTACAACCCAATCCATACACAGAGTCAAATTCAGGTACAACGCCTATATAAACCATAAATACAATACGTAAACGAATCCTCATCTCTGATACCATCTCATCACTAAACTCCATCAACCTGGATATATACATATAGGAAAATAAAAGTGGGTCAGACATAAGTCTAGTAAGTAAGCCATACTCCACTCTACATATAATACAAAATTAATACTATAACATGATACAAGTCTATCGCTCCTGCCACTATATATTTTGTCGCCATGTCATACCTAATTGTCATGTACGTATAATCATATCACATTATATCTGTACTGACTCACTTCCCTGGTCTGGCCTCATGCCCTACAAGGTCGCCTATTGTCCACTGTTACGCAATCGCGTATAGGACTCTATCTCCCTAGACCGCTTGTAGCCTATAGGAAAGCTTGTTGTCCTCGTGTTACCTAATTGGACTCATGCCCCGGTCCGCCCGTAGTTAGCAGGGTCGCTTAACATCCACCCACCTAGCCCATCGAAGCACTACAGGGGAGCTAGGTAATGAATAGACGATATACTTATGTCACATGACTGCATTCATATCCACATACACATTCCGAGCAGTTAACATGCGTCCCAGACTCGTTCGCGTCCGCGTTCATCGTCATGTACATTCCTGTATCACAAATGCATCTATATTCACTTCAAATAACAACTAATCATTATATTTTCATTTACTTCGTAGCACCATCATTCATATCATCACCAGCCTTAGAACACCTTCTAGAAACATAAGAGAAACAAAACTCAAACCGATCATTCATTACTTATATATGCCCTTCTAGGTCTAGGTTCACCCTATGCCCAAACACGGCCATCAGTGCCCTGATCCAACGCATAGGTGGACCGGTGTACACGGCTCCTGGGTGTTTTGAGATTCAAAAAATGGTAGTTTTCGTTGTCTTTTCCACCTCCATTCCGCCTCCAATCATTTGAGAATGTACCTAGTTCCTAGCCCTTTGTTTCTAAGTTCAACTTGATACTTTATTTCATATATTCGTCGATTTACATGAAATTGTGCAAACCTAGTTTTAATTCATTGTTCATAAAAAAATCCCTCCCAATCCCTAGTTGAATTTGAAATTTTAGTGTTTGTTTATGTCATACTACTCAAATATAACTAATAAACCATTATTAGAGGATCATGATTGCATTATATGAAGAAGAGAGCACGGATCACTCACCAAACGCCTATTTCTGCCTAGATCCTCGATGTCTAGCCTGCTATATCTCCACACTTTAGATTTTTGCCTCTAAAGAGCTACTAGTACATAGCCTCGTCTGATAGCTTTGAAACGCTTTTAGTCTCGTTCGATTCGATGGAGTTTTAAGAGAGTTATTAGGTTTTGATCTTAAGTGGTTTAAAAGGAAGAAGAAGGAGGAAGAAGGAGTCTGTAGTTTCTTAATGGAAGTAGGGAAACCATCTGTCTGCCATAAATTCAAATTCTAGGGTTTTGGCACTCATTTGACTTGATGCTTTTTCACCCATAACTCCTTCATATGAATCTCAAACGAGGAACACAAAAACACTGCACGTCTTGGAAAAACAAGACGATCACTATGACGCTGGTTTCATCGTTAAATTCCAATGTCTGAAAAATAACCATTTTTCCCCTCCTTATTTTTATTTATTTAATTAATTCATTAATTTCGATTAATTTCACATTATTCTATTATTAATATTTTATATAAATTATCTAAAAAAATTTCGGGATATTCCAGTAGACTTCATATTCTTCACATGCTATGGGAGGAGAATGAAAACTAGACTTGGGAATCCACTTCATAAGGAGAACTATGCAAATGATTCTTTGGAGGAATAGGTATAGGTGTCTCGACCGCAACTAGCAAAGTGGGACAACTATGCTTACAAGCATCAGCAATGTGCTCAAATAATTGGCAAGTTATGAAAATATCATGTTTCCAACTATAGGAAGCATCAACCACATCAACCTGCCCCATAGTTAGTCCAAGTCTTAATTTTATAGGTAATGGTTTATTCGACATTACTTCAATAGGAGCCTTCGTATACTAGTCTTTTCCTATCTATAGTACTAGCACCAAAACATCTAAGCTTACCTACATGGCTAGCCAACAATCCAGCCCAATTATCGGTTGAAGAATAGATGAGATATGTGTAAAGTGTGCCTAAATAGGAATCTAAAGAACCTGAAATTTCACTGTGTCAACCGAGGGGGACCAAGGAGTAATAATGAATGGTTGGCATGAATGAAAGTAGGTTTAAATTCTAGAACACAAAATCATTCTTCTATATTGGAGAATTTGAAGAAGAACATAAAATCATCAAAATGGACCTTGAGACCACTATGTATATACTATACACGCCTACAATGTTCCCGAACAATGTCATGCGGAGGGTTAGGGTCCAAAAAAAGCAATAAGTAATTAGAACAAAATTCTATACCCGATCGCGTCACCTCTTCCAAAAGTATCAACACTCCATCCACTTCCACGGTTTTAAAACTACGCGAGGAATAGGCACCTACATCTCTTGGCGGCTTGGAGAATAATGAGATCATGCAATAGTGTTATGATATTCCTTGCACGGAATTACAAAAGGAGCCTCCCACAAAGGAGTGGCGTGTTTATGTGAAGGCTTCAACATTTCTTTGGCATTTAGACAAATAGGCAGAGAGCACACTAATATTCCAACTTTTCAAAGGAAGAGGGGACTGAATCAGTATCCAATAACAAATTATCAACTACCTCTATTGTTGTCACCACCAACCAAAAAACCCCATTTGCACCATCTAAAATATTACTTGTGATCGCCCACCAAAACGTTGCTATAATTTTGATAGACATTGATAATAGTTTCATCTTGCAAAACCAAAGAAGCACTTGGAGCCAGAGTGCCTAATTCATCATTGGATTGTCAATTTCAGAAGGTAAGAGAGGACACGTACTCGGTGAAGACGCTATTAAGGAGACAAGAGGAAGAACAAAGTCCAAAGACGAATCTTGAGGGTCTATATAAGTGCGACTATAACAAATTTGAGAGGAGGTTGGATGATGCTCTAGGGATGCCACGAATGCAGCTTTAGCTTTGAAATTTTTCACTGTCAAATAAAGGATGAGACGAAAGTGAGGAGACAAGAGAGGATAAGGAAGAAGGGAAGCGAACATTTTGCGAGGAGAAGCCAACTAGAGTTTAATTTGATTCAATTACTAGAGTTGGACGAGGATATATAACTCAAAGAATTCGAACAAAAAATCGTTTATTTGAATTAACCTTTATAGGGGCTCATTCAAGACTTACCCGAACTGCTACTCAATAGAAAATGAGAGCTTTGGTTTCCTTTCATAGGGAAAGGGGCAGACAAAAGAGGGAATTTCGTCATTTGTGGATTACTCGAATAAATGCGGCAGCTCGTAAGAATTCTATTAAGGATTAGGAATAGGCGTAATCAGACCTACTTTTGACATATCTATCGTTATTGTACCATATTCACTTATTTGGGCTTCTATTGAATCGAGAAATAGTTTTGACTGTACATCTTTTTGATAAATAGGAATATAGGATATCCTACGGATAATTCAAATCGAAGCAATTTGATGTATGACTCGATCCTACACGACATGACCGATCGATGGAAATACCCCAACACTCCATCCACCTTTGTCCATATATCACGCTCGATAGATATCATATTCATGGAATACAATTCACTTTCAAGATACCTTAATGGTGAAATGGTAGACACACAAGACTCAAAATCTCATGCTAAATAGCATGGAGGTTCAAGTCCTCTTCAAGACATAATATTGAGAATGCTCATTAAATGAGCAATTCAATAATAGACTTCAGATCAATCAATATTGATATACCGAGTATCTTATCTATTGATATGAAGTATTTGGGTGATCCCCACGATCCGAGTCCAGCTATTGGAATTGGAACAAGTTTGACAGTAGATCATGAAATCTTGGTCATCTTCTCTATCTAATGAATGAGGAGTCCATTTGGAAATCGTCTGCCCTACGCCACCCCCCGAGTATATGATTCAACAGGAATTACACAAGGGTAGATTGATAGAAATCTCTAGTAAAATACCACCTGTACCCGTAGCCCAATGGATAAAGTACACTACAAGTACATTTTAGAGATTGGGGACTTACCCATTCAGCGACTTTGGTACTAGACGTTCCCAAAATAGGTAATACCGGGTTAGGTGAATTAGCGAATAGACAGACGCCTGTTGACATTCTGACTTTCTTCACTTTTCAAGGCCTATTCGAAGAGAATCAAGTACATCTTGGTCGTGAATAGGACGAACCACCTCCATGGATATCTTTGCGCTGGAAACAAACAATAAGAATTAGGCCCGGTCAACCTGAATATGTATTATCCATATGGGAGATTTTGAGAAGATCCATCGACCTCAGATGAAGAGAAAGGTCCATCTATTTTTTTAGTTATTCGGTTAAACCAATGATTCGTTATTGGAGCAGATAGTAACAGCCGTTTCATCGGACGATGGAAAGCGATGAGAAGTAGATCTATAAAGGGGAAATCACCATTAATAAAAAAACAACCATTATTAATTGCAAACATCCTTTATTTTTAAACAAATAATTGCCATGGTTAATATTTTGTATAAAAATATGTATGTATATGATATTTAAAATTCAAAAATATAATTTATAGTATATAAAATATCATTTAGAAAATATCATATAGAATTTTGACTAAGCCTGTCTTTCAAATTTGAATTAGTAAATAAATATTAATTTAAATTAGTAAACAGGATTTAATTTAAAATTAGATCTAAGATCCAAATTTAAAATAATATATTTATATTGTACAATATAAATTCTGATTGAAAATTTAAAATTTTAATTTTTATTAAAAAATCATTGAGAGCATTTTTCTTAAATATATGCATATACATATTTAAATTATGTAAATTAATTAATTATAGTATAAATATTTAAATATAATTTAAAAATTATTCGGTCAAATTTTTTTAAATTCCAAAAAATAAATAATATATATAATGTAATTTGAATTTAATATATATATATATGATGAATAAATAACTAAACGTTGTTTTAAATTGAAAATTATAAGTTGCAATAAAAATCATTTTTTTAATAAAATATTCTGGCCAAAAACATTATATATATACACACTAGTGTGTGTGTGTCTGTGTTAAACATAATATATTAATTATCAAATAGTAATCAGCATATAAACAAAGTATGGCATTAAAATATATACAAGTGGTGATAAATAGATATGCGTATAATTATAATATAACATCACATATATAAATTGTAAGTAAGGGTATACCTGATGACATGGGTTAGTGAGATTTTTTGTCTCACAACACCAAACCAATTATGAAGCAATTACGGTACAGTGTGCTTCCGTAATTGTGAATTAACAAATTTAAGTAGTATTAAATTCACAATAAAGGTAGTAATTATTTTGTTGTATGCTTACGCAATTATGTAGTTGCACTTTAACTATTTATTAGATTGTTAGGTTCAACTTATATCCATTTTAAGCAAGATCGCGGAGAATCTAGTACTGAAAATAACAAATAAAAAGCATAGAAAAAGTAAAAGGCGCGGGGATTTATGTGGTTCGGATTTCATGGAATCCTATGTCCACCGGTCAAAGCTTTTCTTATATTCCTCTTGTTGGTAAAAACCGTTTATCGGTAGAGAGTACAAGTATATTTAATGTGCAATTTAGAGAAATTGTCAAAAGTCCATTTCTTTTCTACAGCACTCTCATATTTATAGTATTATGACATTGCGCGGATTGCTAATTCCCTACTCTTACTTTTCTTCTCACCATTTGATCCTTCCATGTGTCACTACATTGCTTGTTGATTTGTTCATGGATTGCTAATGTGGCTAAAGATATAGGTGGTTTCTTTGGGCGGGAAGACTTAGTTGAAGGCGGGAACTTTGAATTTGAAGTTAAGCAGGAGATTTGAATTTTGGCATTACGGATTAACTAGTGAGTTTGCTCTAGAAGCTGTGCTTTACTTGTCTATATTGTCGTAGTTGGCATAGAGTATGACAGCATGGATACGGCTTGAAGTTGGGCATGATCCGCTGTTAGAAGAGTTGATGCGGTATGGTTTGGGCGTTGCAGTTCCTTAGTTGATGGTGATGCGGCTCGTGTATAAGGTGTCGGTGCATATCTTAGGAAGGCGACGGTGCAGTCACATATGAAATAGCGGCACGGTTTCATTAACTTGGCGGTGCTACCCTTTACTTCCTTTTTTGTAGAGGCATCCTTTGGTTTTATCTTTGTTTTCACGCAGTACTCAGTTTTTGTTGTTTTGTAAAGAGGCGATATCCTAACTTGCTCCTTGTTATTTTCTGTTACGACATCAATGCAGTTCGTCTATGGATGTTGTGTAGTTTGCTTTTGATTTAACTTGATTTTTGCATTGCCTTTCGACTTCGACTTCTTTGTCGTGCCGCTAGTTGTGTATAGACTATGAACCATTTAGTTGCTTTTAACATAGTTTATTAGGCTTCATGTGTCCCACGTTGCATGGTTCCTTTTTGATGAGGTTGTGGCGTGTCTTGCATTCTCCTTTGAATTGCTCGATCTTTTTACTTTATACGCTTGAATATAGACCTACACCACATATGTTTACAGAAGAAAAGTGGGTAAAATAGTTGCCCCAGGTCTGCGTTAATATATATTAGTGCGAACTCGTCATATTCATACTCGGTTTTCTCAACTGTCTAGTCGATCACTTCGCTTTAATGCTCTTTACACATGTCTTCTCATGAACGGCTACTTTTTCTGGTTGTTTGAATACATGTCATTTCGGATTCCAGTAAATCCACCTCGTTCTTTGTGAATCCGGGGTTGTCTTTATTAATATCTAATGGTCATCGATTATCATGTAGTTTGAGTTTAGGACTGAGATTCTTTTACCAAAAACAATATAAGTTTTCTCTTCTCCTTCCTATTTCCCTTTTTACTTACTCATAACTTATAGAATCAAATTGCTATGATTTTCCTTCCTTCACATCACCTTCTCTTTTTCCGGCTTATAATTCGCCCCAAACTATAAGTTAGATTATTATTTTTACACTATTTTTTCCTTTTCTTTTATTTATGCCGTCCTTTATACTTCCCCTCCCCCCTCACGCCTTTAATGTGTTTGATGAAATGTCCATATGGGTTGTTCGATTGATTCAACGGTTAGAAGATATCGTTTCTTATTCATTCTTGAATTGAACTGATTTTTATTTTTTTTATTTTTTTATTTTAGGGATCCGATGTTGAATAAAACTTTCCTTTTATTTTGGTTAAAGATTCTAAAAGCATCCTCCCACTATATTTCATTTTTTTCCTTTAGTAATTCATGGCTAACGATGATCTTCCAAGTACTTAGATCGGCCTCTTTTATTGAATTAACTTCAACTTTCTGTGAAGATAGCTAAGTGGAGGGGATTCTCAACCATTTTGGGTTTAGGGATTACACATTTAGGATTCCTACCCCTTCTAATCGCATCCATATGCCCCCAAAAGGGTTCGTTTCGATTACATCTCAACACATCAGAAATGGGTTCTATCTTTTACTACATCCATCATAAGGGAATGGTTAACCACTATAAATTATTCTTCGATCCAATTGTCCCCCATTTTCTATTATCTGCTTACATTCACTTTCATTTTGTATGTAGAGCACTTGACTATGCCCACTTATCAAGGGTTGTTGTTCTTCTATTCGGTTCATGAGAATGCCGATGCAGGCTGCGATGAGTTTAATTATGTTCAAACTATGAAATCTATCTTTTCAGTTACTCCCCGTAAAAATTAGAGGTGGACAGATTAATTTTTCTACGTTTCTAATCAAGATGGCTTTATTTCCTCCTATCAATCCCTATATTGTTTCCATTCTTTTTTCTTCTTCTCTTTTTTTTATTCTGCACTGACTTGCGTATTCTTTTCCCTCCCCTTTTTATAGTTAAACACCTTAACTTCTCAAGCACATATCAAGATTCATTTTCAGTATGCAGAGCCAGCATGCTTAGGTTTGATAAGAATGCTCACAATGATTCTAACATCTTACTGAAGCTTTGTTGCAGAAGTATGGTTTCTTAGGCCAACAACACCGCTTTTCTCATTCGATATTCATTTATATTTTGTCACTTCGGCATGTCATGGTATATATATTATTTATGCAGACATGTTATTATACATTCGTTGTGATATATGCGTTAGAGTGGTGGTTGATTTTATTTTATTCATTTCTTGTTTATTGTCATATGTGTTCCAAAATAAGTTGTTGATTGAATTATATAGGTGTAAT
Organism: Allium fistulosum; assembly: GCA_030737815.1. NCBI lineage: Eukaryota > Viridiplantae > Streptophyta > Magnoliopsida > Asparagales > Amaryllidaceae > Allium > Allium fistulosum. Next base: position 137,395,491 of record CM060902.1, on the reverse strand, counting down.
GTCTGAGATATTTGATGCATTCAAAATAAAGTAGTCGCATAAGAAACGGAAAATTTATACCTCTATGGGTGAATGGTGGGGGCGGATTACCCATAGGTGGTTCTTATCTTCCTCTTCTTCCTCTTGTGTCTTCTGCTAACACTCCATCATGCTCATGCCTACCTTCAATATGCCTTCAGATTCTCAGTGCCTCTTACCTCTTACAGATGATGGGGTAGTTTTTGCTCTGGCTGAGCGGATGGGGCACCTCATGATCGATGATGTTTCAGTCCTTGGCTCTACTCCTTCGCCTTCACTACTTCTCCCGGCTTCAGAGGCTCTTACTGCAAAGGTTTTCTAGAGTCTGTTAACACCTTAATTATTGATTTTGATGATAACAACCTTAGTAACACCAATATATTAATATAAAATATAGATACTAATGTTCGTGTCAAGTTATATAGAATATAGTGCAGGATATTATATAGGTATTAATTCAAAGACTATACAATATAAAGAATTAAGAAACAGACATGAAGACTCATGAGTATAAAGATCAAGATATGAATATCTCAAGACTATAGTATAGTATATAGAGTCATGGAATATTGTTAAAGTCCCTGGTAGCAATCTTTGATCTCTATCTTCTCATTTTCTTATACTTTATTTTTAAAACAAAGTATATTTTTAAAATATATTTAAAAATATTTTATAAAAGTTATCTAAAGTTTAAAAATTTTATAAACTATGTTTAAATTATTTTACAAAATATCAAAATATTTCACAAAGCATAAGATTTTCAAAACATTTTGAAATAAACATGTTTTAAAAATTCACTAGCCTATGTCGACATATAGACAGATGATATGTCGACATACTTGCTGCTAATTTGAAATTCAAATTTTGAAATGAAGTGTCTATTCGTCGTCACTCTTCGTGAATGGACATGTCTGTTTATTCTCTATATATAGGGGGTTTTAAATAAATTTTTTGAACAACTACTTTCTATTATCTGCTCTCCTCTTACTCTGCCAAAATTTCCAGTGAAAATTTAGTCAAAACTTCTCAATTCAATCTTCATTATGTTGATTCTATACTATTTACTCTCCGATTTCAATCATCTCTCTCTAAATCAAAGACCAAAGTGTTATCCAAAAGGCTATAGGATCCATTGTAACCAAAGATCAAGAAATGGTCTTTGAAAAAATCATCAAACCGCAGTTGTATTTGCTTAGATGTGATTGTAGCCCGTTCAAATCAATTGGGTGTGCTTGGGAGCCCGAAAATCCGAGTGGGTGTGCTTGTAGCCCATCCAAATCAAGTGGGTGTATCTTGAGCCTGGAAAATCAGGACAGTGTGTCCCATAGCCTAGAAATCGAGATTGTATTGGGTTTGCCTTCTGCCCGTTTAAAGATTGACATTTGAAAAAAAAATCTATACAAGCAATTTTACGAGACTGGATGTAGGGTAACTCCGAACCAGTATAAAAATCCCTGGTGCGATCTCTCTAATTCTCTACCTTTCACTTTACTACATTTATACTAATTTGTGTTTGCATTTGTGATTATTACTTCTATGTTAATTAATAATAATTTTGAAATAATATTAAAAGGATTCATAAAAATTAGAAAACACTATTCACCCTATCTATTGTTTAATTAGCCTTAAGACCTATAATTCCACAACCCACACTTGGTATTAGAGCACCAGGTTTTCAATAACTCATAATTTGACTTTTGAAAAGTTTTAATGGCTAACAAAGTACATTTGTTTACCCTCACTTTTTAATTGCAGTAATTACACTTACTGGGCATGTAGGATGGAGATCTATTTACAATCTAATGGTTTAGATATTTAGAATGTTACACAAAATGAGCACACTGAACCACAAACAAATTTTGCAAAATGAACTGCTGATCAAAAGGAATTTGCATAGAATAATTCTAAAACCATGAATATTCTATTTTGTTCACTAGATAAAAATGAATTTAATAGAGTGTCTATTTTTAAGTCTGCATATGAAATTTGGAGAACACTACAAGTTACACATGAGGGCACTAGTAAAGTTAAACAAACTAAAATTTTCATGTTAACTAATCTGTTTTAATTATTTAAAGTGAATCCAAATGAGTCTGTTTTTGACATGTACTATAGATTTCAAGATATAGTGCATTCATTAGTTACATTAGGAAAAAACTTTTTTGAAGAGGATCAATTTAGAAAAATCCTAAACTCTCTTCAGAGTGGGATCAAGAGACTCTTGTAAATTGAAGGGGTTAATGATATTAGTACTCTGAAAATTAAAGAGTTATAGGCAATTTAATGTCCTATAAAGCATAAATGCAGGGTAGAAGGGAACAGAAAAGAAATCCATTGCTTTTAGTGCAATAAATGACAATCAGGATTCTAACGATGATAATGACGAAGAAATTGCTTTCATGACCAGAAATTTCAGAAAATTTTGAAGTGTAGAAAAATGAGCAACTTTCGAAAACCTGAAAACAAGACCAATGGAACTGGAACTGTGACTAAATACTTCAATTGTGATAAACCCGGTCATTTTTAGAGAGACTACCCACATTCGAATAAATCAAAGATCTACCAACAAATGATTCATTCAGAAAATGAAAAAGGGCTTATACAGCAACTTTTAATGATTCAGATACTTCCTTTAGCGACAATGAACCTGATATTGAAAATGTGAATATGTGTTTCACGGTAACAACAGATTAGTCAAAGCTTATCAATAAAAAGCAGCAAAAATTGATACACTTTACATTTTTTTGGTTGCTTTTGATTGATAAAAATAACATATAGATTAATAATAATATTGGATAAATATGTGTATAAGTGTGTGTGTGTGTGTGTATTAGCATAGTTTTATTTTTGGAAATTTCGGGCTATATGTCAACATACCACCATGACATTTGTCGACGTACATGCCAAAAAACCGAAAGTTGAAATTTGAATTCAAAATTCAAATTTCAGACTTCCCTCTCTTTTTACACTAACTCCTATGTTTTGAAAAGATGTCTTTTTGACCAGAGAACATCCTTTGATTCTCTACTTATTTACTCCATCACTATCATATCATTTTATTCCCTTTATTTCAAAATTCAAATATCATCTCACTCTCTTATTTCCTCAGATTTTCAATAACGGCTTCCTCTAGTTAAAATCCAAAAACCATTAGGCTCTCTAAGAAAACAAATGACTTTCTCTTCAATAAGAAAGATGCAATTGGAGCCTATATGGAATATACTACGTTTAGAAAAGTTTTTCCCAGAAGGTTTGCTAAATTCGAAGATTTTTATTCTTATGGTTTACATGATCTCTGTTTTTGAAATAATATTCTTAGTTTGATTGAATCGTCTCAACATGATTTTGCTTGTTGCCTCGATTTGGTTAAAATGTATTATGCTAATTTAAATGGAAAATTTTATCAAGGAGAAGAAGGTCAAATTTGGAGTAGCGTTAATGACACCCAAATAGTATTAAATTGTGAGATTTTGAATCATATTCTTGGTTGTAAGTCTAATGGAATTGACCTCTCCACTTTTCAAATTGATGTTCAAAACCATGAAGTGTTTCACGATATTTTCGAAAATGATGATGATTTTAAATTTAAACACAAAAATCTTCGTCCAAAATTGAGACTTATCAGTCTCATTTTACAACAAAGTATTATTCCGAGGATGCGTGATTATAATAACCTTACTCAAAAGTTTTTCAAAGCCCTTTTTGCTATTTATGATTGCTACATCATAAATTGGGCACAAGTCGTTTTAGATGACTTTGTTCAAAAGAACTTTTCTAGACATAAGAACATACTGATGTGTATATTATTAGAATCTTCTTATATTTTGATGTGGATTTAAGAGGAGAAAAATCCATTCCTCGTAAAGTTCTCGACAAAGAAAAAATCTCTCTTATGCATATTCTACCATTTTTCTAGCCATATGAGACTCTTCTCGAAAAGGAGCAAAGATTTATATGAGAAGAAGAACATGAAATTCAATAAGAAGAGGAGGAAGAAGGGGATGAAATGAAAGTAGAAGAAGAAGAGGAGGAGGAAGAAATGGATTCTTCTTTGGAGAGTTTTGAAAAACAATCTCAACCCTACCAAAGAGATACTAAGGAACCAAGAGAAGCTTCTTAAAAACCAAAAGAAGCTTAAGCGTTCTTTTAGTAAAAATTTCACTTCTCTTTCCAGCAAAATGGTCAAATTCTTCGGAAAGTTCATTCAAAAGCTTGGTGGTTCATCCGTTCATCCATCATCATCATCTACATCCTTCTAAACTTACCTAGTTGTTTACTTATGTTATCTAACTTTGTATTGTGTGTTTTTAGTTTGAAATTTATGTTGTTTGTGCATATTTTCCTTTGTTTCGACTGAAATCCATGTATCCTTCAAATTGTGAATAATGAAAAATATTTATTAACGTTATATACTTTTTATTAGTCTTTGGAAGTCAGAAATGTATAATAGTATAAGACAAAAACAAAATCTATAATGAATACTTTAATTTTGGAAATATAGGTATGTATATCGACATACATGCATTTGATATGTCAACATATAACGGCCAGAAAGTAAGTTTTTTAAATTTCAAAATAAAAATAACTACCATCCATCCATTCATTCCAAATGACTTTCTACTCTTATATAAGTCCATTTCTTCAAAAACTCATCCATCATTTTATATACTTTATTTTCATTCTCAAACACATTTTTACAAATATATCTTCTCCACATCAAATGTTATGTGAAAATCTTAAACAAACTCTTAAATATTTCAAAGATATTATCTTATTTATCCTACGAAATCAAAGACATTCAGAATTAAGTCAAATGTAGATGATAAAGGAACAAGAAAAGCATTTTGATGTGATTTAATGGATAATTTCTTCTTTAATCAAAGACAAACCAACCAACAATCCGGAGTGTACTATTAATAAGGATAATGAAGATTGGGATGTCATCAAAGCAGATCCAATCTTTGGATCTGATGGTTGGGTTGAAGTTCCAAGAAATGTCTAGTTATTAAGTTTGGATTAATATGTAAATATATATAAATACTCCTAGGATTTGGTTTGAATGACTTAGTGTGTATTTGGATTGAATTTGGTTGGTTTGTATAAATGATTTGGTTTGATTGACTTGAATGTATTGAAATTGTATAGTTTGAAATTACATTAATAAATTTTACTTTATCATTTATCATCATGTTTAATATAGAATAGTATCATTCACCGTACGCATCATATATATCATTTTTTAACTTAGATTGTTGATTTTGAATCATATATCACCATATATTTTATTTAGGAGGAGTTTTTCTTAATTTTCACCCATTTTTGTTGATGATAAAGGGGGGAAATATAAAATATATATATACACATATTTAGGGGGAGTTATCTAACTCGGGGCGAGTTATATCATATTTTATATATACAAGATATTAACGGTTGTCGTCATCCGAAAGGGGGAGATTGTTAATACATCGGTTATCGATTTTGATGATAACAACCTTAGTAATAATAATACATTCATATAAAATATGGATACTAATGTTTTTGTCAAGTTATATAGAACATAATGCATGATATTATATAGGTATTAATTCGAAGACTGTACAGTATAGAGACTCAAGAAATGGACATGAAGAATCATGAGTATAAAGAACAAGACATGAAGATCTTAAGGCTATAGTATAGTATATAGAGTCATGGAATATTGTTAAAGTCCCTGGTAGCAATCTTTGATCTCCATCTTCTCATTTTATTATTCTTTATTTTTAAAACAAAGTATATTTTTAAATATATTTAATAATATTTTATTAAATTTTTTTAAAGTTTAAAATGGTTATAAATTATGTTTAAATTATTTTACAAAGTATCAAAATATTTTACGAAGCATAAGGCCCCGTTTGGTTTGCTATTTTTAGTTTTGTGTTTTCGTCTAAAGAAAAATTCGTATTTATTATGTATTGTTGAAAAACACACAATTTTGAAAAATGAAACTAACATAGAAAATAGAAAACAAGTTTATTTGATTTTTCGTGTTTTGAGACATAACAAAAGGATGGAAAACAATTCTTATCCTCCGCTTCCCGTCCATCGTAGCAATGGCTAAGAATTGTAAAAAAATTCCCACATTTTCTTGTATTTTGTAGTGTATGTTGAAAACACAAAACACAAAACTCAAAACGAAACCAAACGGGGCCTAAGATTTTCAAAACATTTTAATATAAACAAGTTTTCAAAATACACTAGCCTATGTCGACATATAGGTAGATAATATGTTGACATACATGCCGCTCATTTGAAATTCAAATTTTGAAATGAAGTGTCTATCGTCGTAACTCTTCGCGAATGGACATGTCTGTTTATTCTTTATATATAGGGGGTTTCAAATGAATATTTTGAACAACTACTTTCTTATTATCTTCTCTCCTCTTACTTTGCCAAAATTTCTATTGAAAATTTATTCAAAACTTCTCATTCAAACCAGAATCAATTCAATCTTCATTGTATTGATTCTCTACTGTTTGCTCTCTGATTTCAATTATCTCTCTCTCAATCAAAGATCAAAGCGATATCCAATAGGCTATAGGATCCATTGTAACCAAAGATCAAGAAGTTGTCTTTGGAAAAATTATCAAACTCTAGTTGTATATGCTTGGGTGTGATTGTAGCCCATTCAAATCAATAGAGTGTGCTTGGTAGCCTGGAAATCCAAGTGTGTGTGCTTGTAGCCCGTCCAAATCAAGTAGGTGTATCATAAGCCCGAAAAATCAAGAGGGTGTGTCTCGTAGTCTTAAAATGGAGATTGTATTGAGTTTGCCTTACTTCCCGTTTAAAGATTGACATTTGAAAAGAAATCTGTACAACCTAATTCCATGTAATAGTTTGTCCTCACTTCTATGAACTTTTTGTAGATTTCCCTATGTTGGGTTATAGTTCATCTTGTTTACTTTTATTTTTTTCATCTATTTATTTATTTATTTCTTATAGGAGTGCGCCTTGGTCAGGGAACATACCATCGAATTGAGACTTTTAAGCCTACGTTGGTAAGTTCACTAACGAGGTTCAAAAACTCAAGGTAGACTTGATTGTGGCCACACTCGACATTGAGACTATGTGCCAAAGGGAAGCAGACTACTAGAAACAACTTTATGAGCATAATGAAAAAATACAAGGAGATGGAGACGCGTGCAATGAAGGTGCAGGATGTGCTTACTGAAGCAGTGAAAAGGGAAAGTCGATGGAAAAGAAGCTGACCAAAACAATAAGAGATGTCGAAGGCACTGCTTTTAATGTCCTTTATAAGGTCCATGCACAAGTTAAAAGATAGTCTTCCATGAAGCGTCTCGACAACCCTGATGCATAAGTAAGCTTCTAGTACTTGACTAACCCAAGGCTCGCCAAGTCTGCCCAAGAGCGTTATCATAAGTTATGGGCCAATGAATTGAGTGGAGTTTCCCCCTCATCCTTTGTACATGAGTTATCAGATAACTTCGATTCTGAGGATGACTCTAAAGTTGATCATACCAATGAGGCCTCCCGTTCTGCTGAAGTAAATCCTTGAACCTTGGCTTTCTTCTCTTTAGTTGCTGCTTAGGTTTTGTTAAAACTATCATCTTTTAGTTGTTGTGGTGGTGGATTTTGTGAAAACTTGTAATTGATGAATGGGATCGGGTGCTTAAAGATTTGACCTAAGTTTTGTTGTATGCGTGTTACTATGATTTCTAATCTTTGGTGTTCTTGATGAATACAGTAGCACGCTTAAATTAATGTTCATTTTTTTGAGGTACGAATTATTAGCGTTGATAAAACTCTTTTATTAGAACCACTTAAATAGGGTAACTGATGCAGCTCAGGCCATGGATGAAGGCATAAGTCGTATGCGACTTAAGGAAGTGACTATAAGTCGTTCACGACTTATAGGGGTAGATCGTGTACGACCTAAGGCTACAGGAGGAGCGTCATGAAATGCACAAGTCTTAAGTCGGCTACGACTTAAGGGAAATGTTTTAAGTCGTCCACGACTTAAGGAAAAGGGGCTACGACTTAAAAGCCTAAGTCGTCCACGGCTTAGTAAAGCGGAAATAGAAGATATAAGTCGTCCACGACTTAACGAGAATGATAAAGGTGGAGCGAGTTATACTGAAGAAGAAAATCAATGACTTAAGATAAGTCGTCTACGACCTACGACTTAGTTAAGTCGTCTGGATTCCTTAAGTCGGATACTGGGTTAAGTCATTGAAGTTTTATCTCATAAGTCGTCCAAGCTTAAGCCGCGTGAAGATGCTGCTGTGATATGTGTCTAAGTCGTTACCGACTTAAGTTGAGTCGTGTACTTTGTAAATAAGATGTATTGTATTTTTAGGTCGTACCAGGTTAGGTCGGCCACGATTGTGAGTCGTTGTAGGTTGTAACTGTTGAGTCGGAGTAGTTGAGAAGTCGTAAGTCGTGTACTGGGTAAGTCGTAAGTCGGAGGCTATAAGTCGGAACCGACTTAAGAGTTGATGTAATTTCTGTTGTAAAGTTGAACGTCTATAAATAGGCCGAGTGTCACATTTGTAATAGTTAAGTTGATTTGAAATAAAACTCTTGTTTTGTTAGCTTTGTGCTTTCACCCAATTGGTAGTTGAGTGTAATCTCCTATCTCCACTCTCGGATAATCGAGTGCGCTCGATTCAACGACAGCTGAAGCCGATTCACGGAATCTAGTGCGCTAGATCAACATGTGAAGAATCGCAGATCTTTGAACCCGGTATCGTGCGCGATCAACGAGTTCGGGATAGGTAGAATTCAGTATCTTCGGATCAACGAATTCGGGCATTTCAGTATTCATCAATCCATCGATTGCTACTTTCATCGATCTACATTTTTTTAATTAATCCGCTGCGTCAGTTTGGTATCAGAGCTTGTTTTAGCCAATCATAGCTAAATCGAGTCTTGGAGCCAATTCTTTTGAAGAATTTTGAAGTTGAAGTGATAGCCGAGCTTGAAGTGAGAAGCCTAGCTTAGTAGAAGTGTTGGAGATCAAATTTGCCTCATTTGGAGAAGTTGTGTTCATCGTGTTCATCGCGAAGTTGCAACAAAGTGGGAGTTTTCGATCCATTTCATTTTGGATCTAAGTTCGAAAAGTGTTTGTAAAATTTTGAATCATGCCTCCAAGGAGAGCTAATCGCCACCAAAACGTAGAAGCTTTGTATCGAAGAGAAGAAGCTGATGAGATGGAGCAAAGAATCAATGAAAACTTTAGTGAAAAGCTTAACGAAGGAATTGGTCGGTTAGAGAAGATGATGTTAGAGATGAATCAAAATCGAAGAAGGGTTTCACCTGAATCTAACCATGGGGGAAGTAGAGTCTCGCCACATTCCAATCGAGACAGAAGTGTTGATGATGATCAAAGGCGTGGGAGGAACGTGAATGATCGTGAACGGAGGAATGTAGATAGAAGGGATGTTGATGGAAGAAGTGAAGGTAGTAGAGATGTGGGTGGATGAGATAGACAACGATATACATCTGATTTTGAAGAGGAGTATGATGGTGGTAGTATACAAGGACGAGGACAAGGAAGAAATCACTCTAAGTATGATCACAAGTGGGAGTCGGGGATGAAGAGTGAAATTCCTGAATTCAAAGGTGGTATGCAAGCGGAGGAGTTTTTAGATTGGGTGGCTAATGTTGAAGAGATTTTTGACTTCAAAGAAGTTCCAGAACATCGTAGAGTGAAGTTGGTTGCTACGAGGTTGAGGGGTAGAGCTTTGGCATGGTGGCAGCAAACCAAACTTACACGTGAACGGATGGGGAAGTCAAAAGTTGAATCTTGGGAGAAGATGAGGAAATTGATGAAAGCAACGTTCTTACCTTACAATTATCAATCTCTGATGTATCAACATTTGCAGAACTTGAGGCAGGGCACAAAGACTGTGAATGACTATGCTGACGAATTTTATCAACTTATTGCGAGGAATGATATTATGGAAACAGAAGAGCAACTGACATCTAGATTCATTGGGGGATTGCGAATGCAGATTCAGGATATGGTTAACATGTTTGATCCCAGATCTGTAGCGGAAGCACATCAGAAAGCGTTGGCTTGGGAGAAACAGGGAAGACGAGGAGGTGGTGTGTTTATTAATTCCAACAATCAAGTGAAGGGTGTTAGTGGAAGTTCTAATGTTTCTAAACCTATCAGTAGACCAGTGGTGAAGGAGGCTGAGAAGGCAAAGGTTAACAATGGTTTCAAATGTTACAATTGTCAGGAATTGGGTCATAAAAGCAACGAGTGTCCAAAGCCGAAGAAACGAACTATGATTGCTGAACTTGAAGATGAGGATGGTAATGGAGAATATTCTAATCTAGTTGAGGAGGATGAACAAGATATTGCGTCAGGAGATGAAGGTTGTAATCTAATGCTGAGGAGATCGTGTTTGACACCGAAGCAGGAAGAAGATAGTTGGTTGAGGAGTAATATCTTTCAGTCGACATGCACTATACTGGGGAAGGTGTGTAAATTTGTGATTGACGTAGGAAGCTGTGACAATATCGTTTCAACCGAGGCTGTGACAAAGTTGAAGTTGAAGATAGAGAAACATCCGAATCCATATAAGTTAGCATGGTTGAGAAAAGGAGGAGAAGTGAAAGTGGATAGACGAGTTCGTGTTCCATTATCTATTGGGAAGAAATACAAAGACGAGATCTGGTGTGATGTAGTAGAGATGGATTTTTGTCACTTACTTTTGGGAAGACCATGGTAGTATGATCGAGCAGTACAGCATGACGGTCGGACCAATAGCTACAGTTTTATGTTTGAAGGCACGAAGATTATCTTAGTTCCGAAGAAGAGACAACAAGGAGAAAGTAAGTCGGAAGAGATTGAAGAGCTGAAAACTTTATTATCTTTGAAGGAGTTTGTTAAGGAGGTTGAGGAAGAGCCGGAAGTATTCTTGTTGGTTGGGCGTGAGAGCAGTGAAGAGGTTGAAATTCCAGAGGAAGTGAAACCAGTATTGAAGGAATTTGAGGATGTCTTTCCAGAGGAGTTGCCCAAAGAGTTACCGCCACTAAGAGACATTCAACATCAAATTGGTCTTGTTCCGGGAGCAATGTTGCCACATAGACCACATTATCGAATGAGTCCGAAGGAACATGAAGAGATGCGGAGGCAGGTAGAGGAATTGCTTGAACAGGGGCGTGTGCAGGAGAGTTTAAGTCCTTGTGCTGTACCAGCTTTATTGGTACCCAAAAAGGATGGAACGTGGAGGATGTGCACAGATAGTAGAGCATTGAATAAGATCACAGTCAGATACAGATTTTCGATGCTGAGGCTTGATGATTTATTGGATCAAATCAATGGGTCTGTAATCTTTTCTAAGATTGACTTGAAGAGCGGTTATCATCAGATTCGCATTAGACCAGGGGACGAATGGAAGACAGCGTTCAAGACGAGGGAAGGATTGTATGAATGGCTGGTAATGCCGTTTGGTCTATCGAATGCACCGAGTACATTCATGAGGGTGATGAACCAAATTTTCAGGCCGTACATTGGAAAATTTGTGGTGGTTTACTTTGATGATATTCTGATCTACAGTACTAGCACCGAAGAGCATGTTCAGCACTTGAAGAAAGTGTTAATTATTCTTCGAGAAGAACAATTCTATGCTGCTACAAAGAAGTGTGTCTTTATGGCGAGGAGTGTTTTATTTTTGGGGTATGTTGTGTCGGGAGAAGGAATACAGGTTGACCAAAGTAAAGTCGAAGCTATTAGAGATTGGCCGCAGCCCAAGACGATAACGGAAGTTCGTAGTTTTCACGGGTTGGCTTCATTCTATCGAAGGTTCATTCCACACTTTAGTAGTGTGATGGCGCCTGTGACTGATTGTATGAAGGGTAAACAATTTGCATGGACGGAGGAAGCAGGGGTTGCTTTTGAGCGAATCAAAGAACTCTTGACGTCAGCACCAATTCTAGTGCTACCAGATTTTCAGTTGTTGTTTGAGCTACACACTGATGCGTCAAAGGTTGGGATTGGAGGAGTGTTGAGTTAAAGGGGGCGTCCTATTGCATACTTTAGCGAGAAGTTATCAGGAGCAAAGATGAGATACAGTACATATGATGTGGAATTTTATGCTGTTGTGCAATCTATTAAACACTGGAGACACTATCTATTTCAGAAGGAGTTTGTTCTTTACACTGATCATGAGGTGTTGAAGCATTTACAAGGGCAAGACAAGATTTCAGCAAGACATGCATCGTGGATTGCATATCTGCAACAGTTTACGTTTGTTGTTAAACACAAGTCAGGAGTGACGAATCGTGTGGCTGATGCTTTGAGTAGAAGGAACCATTTGTTAACAACAATGAAGGTTGAAGTAACGGGGTTTGATATGTTGCCAGAGTTATTTGACGAAGATCCTTACTTTGCAAAGTTTGTTGATAAAGTCAAGAATGGGGAGACGGATGAGTTTTTGATGGTAGATGGTTTTCTGTTCAAAGGAAATCGATTATGCATACCTGATTGTAGTTTGAGAATGAAGATTGTAAAAGAGCTACATGAAGAAGGACATGTTGGGAGAGACCGTACATTACAGTTGATTTCACAGTCTTACTTTTGGCCATCAATGAGGAAAGAAGTGGAAAGGTTTGTGGAACGATGTCATATTTGTCAGGTTTCGAAAGGAATTGCGACTAATGCTGGTTTATATATGCCGTTACCTGTACCAACTAAACCATGGGTTGATGTGAGTATGGACTTTGTGTTGGGGTTGCCGAGAACACAGCGTGGTAACGATTCCATTTATGTGGTGGTTGACCGATTTTCGAAAATGGCACATTTTATTACTTGTAAGAAGACGGCGGATGTTGTTCATGTTGCTCAGTTGTTTTTCAAAGAGATATATCGACTTCATGGATTGCCAGAATCGATTGTGTCGGACAGGGATACTCGTTTTCTGAATCATTTTTGGCTAAGTTTGTGGAAGATGGTGGGAACAAAATTGAATTTTAGTAGCGCTTATCATCCGCAGACGGATGGACAGACCGAGGTTGTGAACAGATCATTGGGAAACTTGTTGAGATGTCTTGTGCAAGACAATCTGAAGAGTTGGGATGTGAAGTTATGCCAGGCAGAGTTTGCTCATAATCATGCAGTGAATCGTAGTACGGGGTTCAGTCCATTTCAGATTGTATATTCTAGTTTGCCAACGGGGCCGTTGGAGTTAACAGTCATACCACAACCAAAGAAGACAGTCAAGCGAGCTGCTGATTTTGTTGAAGGATTGACAGAGTGTCATAGAATCGTTCAAGAACGATTGGAAAAAGCAAATGAAAAGTATAAACGATATGCAGATTTGAAGCGAAGAAATGTAGAGTTTAATGAAGGTGATACGGTATATGCTGTGTTAACAAAGGATCGTTTTCCAATAGGCGCTTATAACAAATTGAAAGCCAGAAAAAATGGTCCTGTAGAAAATCATCAAACGGATTAATGAAAATGCTTATAAATTGAAGCTGCTGGAGGGTGTGTACACGTCGGACGTATTCAATGTTAAGCATCTCGTACCTTATCATGGGGATGAGCGTATTGCGGAGGAGGAAAGTGCAAATTCGAGGACGAATTTCTTTCAACCTAGGGAGGATGATGCAGCTCAGGCCAGGGATGACGGCATAAGTCGTACGCGACTTAAGGAAGTGACTATAAGTCGTTCATGACTTATAGGGGTAGATCGTGTACGACCTAAGGCTACAGGAGGAGCGTCACGAAATGCACAAGTCTTAAGTCGGCTACGACTTAAGGGAAATGTTTTAAGTCGTCCACGACTTAAGGAAAAGGGGCTACGACTTAAAAGCCTAAGTCGTCCACGGCTTAGTAAAGCGGAAATAGAAGATATTAGTCGTCCACGACTTAACGAGAATGATAAAGGTGGAGCGAGTTATACTGAAGAAGAAAATCAACGACTTAAGATAAGTCGTCTACGACCTACGACTTAGTTAAGTCGTCTGGATTCCTTAAGTCGGATACTGGGTTAAGTCGTTGAAGTTTTATCTCATAAGTCGTCCAAGCTTAAGCCGCGTGAAGATGCTGCTGTGATATGTGTCTAAGTCGTTACCGACTTAAGTTGAGTCGTGTACTTTGTAAATAAGATGTATTGTATTTTTAGGTCGTACCAGGTTAGGTCGGCCACGATTGTGAGTCGTTGTAGGTTGTAACTGTTGAGTCGGAGTAGTTGATAAGTCGTAAGTCGTGTACTGGGTAAGTCGTAAGTCGGAGGCTATAAGTTGGAACCGACTTAAGAGTTGATGTAATTTCTGTTGTAAAGTTGAACGTCTATAAATAGGCCGAGTGTCACATTTGTAATAGTTAAGTTGATTTGAAATAAAAACTCTTGTTTTGTTAGCTTTGTGCTTTCACCTAATTGGTAGTTGAGTGTAATCTCCTATCTCCACTCTCGGATAATCGAGTGCGCTCGATTCAATGACAGCTGAAGCCGATTCACGGAATCTAGTGCGCTAGATCAACGTGTGAAGAATCGCAGATCTTTGAACCCGGTATCGTGCGCGATCAACGAGTTCGGGATAGCTAGAATTCGGTATCTTCGGATCAACGAATTCGGGCATTTTAGTATTCATCAATCCATCGATTGCTACTTTCATCGATCTACATTGTTTTGATTAATCCGCTGCGTCAGTAACCTAGTCCAATATTCAAAGGAGTATGATGAAAGTTAGAAAAAAAAGCTGTAGAAAGATATCAAGGAAGATTACCTTTGTTCGCAGGAAAGAAACTGAGCTGGAAAAGTCTATCATGCAACTAAAAAGGGAATATCGGGAACTCTTATTCAGAATTACATAAGTTATTCATGAGAGGGATGCGCTATATGATCTTGTACTGTGCAAATGGGATCCTTCATTAAAGAGTGGACCGCTTTCCTTAGGACAATCCTGTTTGTCATGGTTTAAAAATGAACTTAGTCGTAGGCCGTAATAATGTCGTTTTATGTACTTTTGATCCTTGATTGAATAAAATGTTTTCATGTCTGAGGTATATTTGTATTCTTTCATTCATCGTACGTACATTTTTTTATACTTCTTTTCATTTGATTGTTCATCGGTTTCTTACTTGATTATCTTATATTCATAGGCTACCCTTATTCCTTCGATCAAAACTTCCCCGTTGCTTTTCATGAAAGCAATAGCCCTTCTCGTGTTCTTTGCAGCTCTTGCCTAAGGGAGCAAGCTTCATCAAATGTTTTTCAGAGTTATGAAACTCAAATTATATTATTTGAGATCACCAAAGCAGACCTCACTGAAGAAAATGAATTGATTGTCGATAACATTCGAGACGAATTGGGCGTGGAATATAGAGAACAAACACGAAAATTTGAAAAGTCTAAGCAGGCCAACATTCAAAATTATAATTGTATCACTAAATAAAGGACCGACTTAGCATCTGCATATAATAAAATACAAGAGCTGGAAAAAGGGCTAAAGTCCGCGTAGGACCACACCACTGAATTGGAGAAATTACTGAAAGATGCCAAAGGGTTGAATATAGTTTACCATAAGGAAGAGATTAAGAAACTTGAAAAAACCATCAAGGAGATGTCCTAGTAGGTTACTCGACAACTAGCCAAAGGAGGCAACCCTTCTTTTGATATTGCTCCTCCTAAGGCGTCTTCTTCTAGGGCATCTCTGGCTCCTCCTTCGGATAGCTACGCAGCCTTACAAAGGAAAAAAAGAATTGGGAGCTTATTATCAAAAAAAATTAACAAGTTGAAAGTTGTCTACGAAAAGTGGTTAAGGGATTCTAGGTGAGAGAGAGAAAGATTGAAGGGTGCTCGTTCGCTTAGAAATTTTTCGTCAAGTTCTCAAAAAAAACCAAGAAGACAAAGGTAGTACTTTTGGATGATCTAAAATGGGTGTGGCTTATAGCTATTGAGCGAATCAATGAGTCGGATGACTAGATAGCTGAATTGGATCCCAACACGCAATACTCAATTATGACTTCCCCGCGCTTGCATTCTTTAATGCTTGGAGTTCCTAGACCCAGGTAGTTCGATTTGGTGGAAAAGCTCAAACAAGAGAAGGTTAGGCTCGTCATGGCAAACATACCTCTAAAGCTCATAATTGATGTGATTGACCATTTCTTGTCGAAACTAGACTTAAATTTTCTTTATAATCTACCCAACTACTTTTTAGGAGGCACGACCGGGGCAATCCTTGGGCTGGCGCAAACTATGACCCGAGGCTCCCTATTATTGGTGCACATCATCGTTCTTCGGTTGTTATAACTGAGATACTTCCATCTCATACTACTCAAGCTTTTAGCAAGAAAAAAAGGCTCCCAATGAGGGAGGATTCAAAGTCCGATTAAGGTGTTCTTTAGCAACTTCATGGAATCTTAGCTTATAATATGTATTTCCTTTGTACATATTTGGCACTTTATGGCGAATTGTAATGTAATTCGAAATGAAATTGTAAATTTGTATGCATACGACTTTAAGCTTTGTGCAGAATTTCTTTAGATTTTTCCTTAATTCGTACTGCATGAATTTCTTCCACTTCTCTTCGCAAAAACTATTAACCTTGAATGTGATATAATTTTTTATCATAGGCTTTGCATGATCTGCCCGCTTTGGGGTGCAAATTTTTATGTTTCGACCGTGAAATCAGTCGTGTGTTTACAACCCACTATTTCATGCGCATGATTTTTTTACTGGTATGGGCAGTCTAATATCCCTAGAAATTTTGGCTAAAAAGCAGTGTTAGTTTGTTATAACCCTTATATGATTTACAAGCAAATAAATTTGACGAGTAGATTTTATAATGGTTCGGGCTGTCCAATATCCCTACATCTAGTTTCTTATTTACTAACCTCTTTCAATTACAAATTTGTACAACATACTTCGTAACAAGAAATGATTATTTTTTAAATATAATCGGAGGCGTTCTGAGTTCCATTCCCATGGGATTATGTTCCCTTTAGGTCTAGAAGGGCGGTATGCACCGTTTAAGAGCGATTCAGTAACTACTAAGGGTCCCTCCCAATTCAGTCAAAGCGCTTCCTCAGTTGGATCCTTTGTATTAACCATTACTTTTCTTAGGATTAGATTTCCCTTGTGGAAGTTCCTTTCCCCGAGTCACAAATTATAAAATTTATACCTATAGACAATGGACCTAACTGTTGTTTCATCTCTTTTTTCTTATATGAAGTCTAATGCAACTTCCATCAGGCGTGGATTTTGTTTGGCTACGTACGATAAGCACTGATGTGATGGTTGGTAACAGTAATAACAATATAAAGCTATAACTATTCTTATAGAACTCACAGCGGAAGGAACAAAGTATAATAGCAAATTGTATCCATTTATTTCAAAATAAATTCAAATGTCATAATACAGAAAAAACAATGCCCACAATAATTTTTACATCATTTGTTCAAAAGTATTCTTTCATGGGTACAATACAAAGCATTATAAATAAATAAAAATAACCGCCATCAGCTTTGCCCATGCCGTTTTCAAGCATCATCATCGTCAACACTCCTTTCTTAACCTGTGTTATAATGAGGAGGGAGTCAAAACAACAAGTGTCCGGTGAATAAAAACCTCGAGCCTTATTATTTCAGTACTTGGGCAGTATATGTCAAAATAGGAATATGTCTAAGTGTTTTAAAACCATTTAATACTTCATATAAGAAGGAGGCAGGCCCTCAATCAACCACTTAATATCTTCCACTCCTTAAGCAGGTTTCCCAATCCCATAACCCATAACTAATGTCATAAATGTCAAGCAACACGAGAGATAGAACCCAAGCCACTTAATACTTTTTCATGGAAAATGGGCATACTTTGACCATTTAAGACCTCAGTTGAGGTAGGCCCCATCATTTGATACCTACTCCTAAGGCAGACTCCACATAGGTATCTATCTAGCTAACATTGCATGGAAATCTCTTTGGATACTTAATACTTCTTGGTGAAGCAGACCTTTCCGAGACATCCTTAATCGTGCCTAAACCCAATCCCGACCATTTAATACTTCATTTGGGGAGAAAGGCAGGCCCTCAAACAACCACTTAATACCTTACAAAACCCCAAAGCAGGTCTTGCGTCTTATGATTCACACCCATGGTGACGTCTCAAATTAGTTCGACTATCTGTAGGTACTGGTAGCCAGATTAATTAGGTAGATTTACATTATATAATGGGGACTAAACCCGCGTCATCAAAGTTACTTATCATAGGCGATGTAACATCCCATATCTGGAGGCCAAAAGCTAAGCGCTACGGATGATGTAGTCATCCATAATATTAACTTCTGGTGACAAAATATGACAATGATAATGGTATCCATAATATCAGAAGCACGTGAATATGAAAAAAATCATAGATTTCAAAAAACATCATTTTGCTGATTACATTTCAAAATAATAGTTCATATCCATGTTACATAATCCTTTATTGTCTCCTAGGCAATGATAAATATATCAATACAAATTACGCCAAGAGCGACATATGACAATGCCCCCTTGGTTGATCAAAGCAATATAGTCTTATCTGACTTATATACACAGCAGAATCAAAAAAAATGAAACGGAAAATCCTAATTAGCTATCCGTCGGCCACCTGCTCGTCTTCGGATGCTTTATTTGCCAAAAGGCAAAAACCTAAAAACCTCAACACTCAACCTACTCAAATCAATTTTTGAGTACCCAAGAGTTTAAGGGGAAACAAAAACTTTGAGTCAGGCATAAAGCCTGGTGTGAATAACTCGGTTACATCTCGGTTTACTGTTATAAAAGTGAGACCACGCCGCTTAGCGGAACGGGTTTCCCCTCACTTATATCCTTTTCAAAACATATATATTTTGCAATCCTTTCCTGCAACTAAACTGGTTAATCAAACTGATTATATCAAAATAGCAATATCCTTTATGCTAATAAATGGACTATCTGTACGTAAAACAAGTAATATGTGAACTATCTGCCCACATATAATAGCAAGGTCCGTTATGCTACAAATGGACTAACTGTCCAAACAACTGGGCTGACTGCCCGTAAACTGGACTAACTGTCCGAAATCTAGGATGACTTCCTGCAAAATGGACTAACTGTTTGAAATCTAGGCTGACTGCCTACAAAATGGACTAACTGTCCAAATTATTTTCTTAGGGTTAACCATCCTTTAAATTTTCCTTGAAAACCTTTTCAAAATGATTTAGTCCTTCAAATCATATACATATACAAGGAGAATATATCTTTAGCTTTACTCAAAGCCATTTTTCCATGTTATATATACTTTACTCAAAATAATTTTGATGAGTCTTAATAAGAATTAACTATCCTTTCAAATAAGTTAAAGTCCTTTTTAACTTGAAAACACTTAGGCTAATCTGCCTATTTAATATATTCGAAACCTTTGTTTAAACCTTTAAACAACCCATTCGAAACCCATGAAGGTAACAGTTATCCCGCCTTTTGGCAAGGCCATAACACCAAGGAATTGACTAGTAACCAGTGACGGCCCGTCTCAGAGGTCAGTTATACACGGGCTCGCTACGGATATCGATGAATTTTGTCCGAGTCCGGATCGAGCCCAAATTGGCAAGACATGACAAGCTAAGCCATGAGAGCCAACGTTCCAAATCTCAAGTCAATCCGAGTCTGTATGCTCAAGTTATGAAGGATACAAAATTGGACGAAAAACAATTACCGTTCGACTCGCTCCTTCGACTCGCTCCATATCCCTCAGATGCCAACTTCGACTCGTTCCTGTTCGACTCGCTTCACAGCCATTTGAAGTACCTACTTCGACTCGCTTCGCTCAAAGGCCTTCTTCGACTCGCTCCCCTCAAACAACTGTTCGACTCCATCCACTTTGACTCCACTGCTCAAACCTCCCAGAACTGCTCTCTTCGACTCGCTCCAGTTTGGAACCATCGAAAGTGCACGCTTCGACTCGCTCCGCTCAAACAGCTATTCAACTCCATCGAATTCAACTCCGATTGACAAAGTCACCGTTCGAATCGATGGAACCATGCACTTCGACTCGATCAATCATGGCTCGCTTCGACTCGCCCAATCAATGCGCGCTTCGACTCGCTCAAAACAACGTCAAAGGTAGAGCAATCCAGAAAGCGCCACGTCACAGAGTTGAAACAGAAGCGAGTCGAAACGGAAGCGAGTCGAAGGAAACAGCCTACCGAAAACTCCATTTCGTATCGATCATATCTCCCAATCTACAAGTCCAAATTCTATGAAATTTTCACAGAAGACTACGTGCATGCTAGAGAATGTCCATGCCAAATTTCGACTCCATTGGATGAAATCTTGATCGAGTCGAAATCTGTTCGTATCGATCACGGATCGGACTGAAACTTCACGGGCTTGGGCGTGCGGGCCTGGTCACGTGCCAGAGAGGGTCTCTCGAGAACTGAGCGAAATATCAGCCTCCTACACCTATAAATAGACCCCCAAAGCCAACAGAAAAGGGGTTCTTCTTCCTCTTTGAGGTCTCCAACGCCCGGACTCCGCCAGATCCAGATCTGAACTCTATTGCTGCTGCTACCAGCGAATTTCACTGCTGCAAATCATTGTTATTCGCTGTAATTCATTGAAATCAATTGTAAACATCAAAGAAAGATCAATAAAGCAAACTGCTTCATAGTGGACGTAGGCAATACACCGAACCACTCTAAATTCTTGTGTCTCCCTGCATTTTAGTTATTCTCATTTCTAAAATTTGGAGTTTTTGTTAGATAAATCATCTTTTTACATTTAATTTCTTCACTTTATCTCTTCAAAGACTTCCGAAGAGTGTTGTGCCCAATTTTGGTACAAACACTTTGGTGCTTTCACTGAGAAAAAAACCCAATTTTTTTTCCTGCTCTTTGGATCTCCTATCTATATTGGATTGCATAAATCTAAGAAGAAGATCCGGATCTAGAACTTTGAAGCCCTTCCATTCTATTCAGATTTGCAATCAGATCTAGGAAAGGACTTCATCAATTGATTATGGTGAGCACACGTACCACCTCTACAGCTGTTGATCAAGGAGCCCGGGACCGACAAAATCCCGCGCAATCGCCTCCATCCAATCAAAATGCTGCAGGACCTCCAGATCCATCAGGTTCAATCACTAGACAAGAGTTCCAGACATTACTTCAAGAGTTGACCCAAAGTCGACAGCAGTTAGCGGAACAACTACGCGCCAACATGGAGTTGACTAACCAGCTAAATCGCTAAAGGCGAAGAAGATCTAGAAGAGACCAAGGTTCTCACTCTTCCACAAAAAGTTCAGCCTCCTCCGATGGCCAAACTAGATCCACACGCCCACGGTTAGGTGGAAGCTACACCCAGGCCACGGGACACCAACCTGCTTCAAACCTTGGGCAACCTAGAGCTGGACCATCCGTTAGCCTCCGTACAGAACCTTCAACTCGGGGAGGAGCTGCTCCTTATCATGTTACCGGCAACATTGCTACTACCACCACTGCTGGACGGGGAGGTGACGCTAGAAACCAAGCTGATCCTCAACATAGCCAACGAGAGCAGACTCCTGAGCCTTATGTCCCTGAGGATGTTGAACCAAGGAGGCGAGGTACGGACCGTCGACCGCGTCCGGTCCAGACTCGCGCTGTGGAACCCGACCACACCTTCGCACAACATGCTCCAAGTGTCCGAACACCGGATATACCAGAGATGATCCGCCAAATGATCCGTGAAAGTCAGGGTCTCTCTAATGACGACTGGGGAATCTCTCGAAGTCATACCCCTTTCACCGATGATGTTTTATACGCTGAGCCACCTCGGCACTTCAGGATGCCAGCTTTGCCAGTTTATGAAGGGAGTTCTGATCCCAATCAACACGTCCTGAAATACGAGTGGCTGATAAATGCTGCTAGAGCTGATGACGTATTAAAGTGCCGTAATTTCCCCATTTCCCTAGGGGGCATCGCTACCATGTGGTTCACTCGTTTGCCACCGCGATCCATCTCTAACTTTGACCAAATGGCCACCAAGTTTGTCGAACAATTATGTATGCATGTGGCGAGGCCAAAGGACGTTAACACTTTGTCTAGTGTTACGCAAGCTCCCGGAGAAACGCTTAGACGTTACTTAGAGCGATTCCATGCTGCGTGTGCAGAAATAAGCAATCCCAACGATAACTCTATCCTGATGGCTCTGACTAAGGGGATTGATGCTAATTCTGAGTTCAGAAGTTGGTTAGCCGGGAAACTACCTGCATCATTGGACCGTTTCTATTCCAAGGAAGCCCAATTCCTAAGAAGGGAGGATGCGAAACAGTCTAGGAAGCAGGATGACGCATGGCCCAACATCAAAGGTATCCAGAGTAACGTCGTTGTTAAACAGTCCGGGGATAGCTTTGGAAAAATTCAGTTAAACGTCCAAAATAAACAGAATCAGCAGAGGGACAATAGAAATCAGAACAAAAAACGCGATCAGGATCAGGGACCACGGCGTAGAGCTTCCATGTACGAAAATTACACTCCATTGAACACGTCACTGGAAAATGTGTATTTGTAGACCTGCAGTACCATGCAGTATAAGAAACCTGCCCCGAAACCACCAACTGAAAGACAAATCCAAACAGGAAAATTCTGTAGATTCCATGAGAGTTATGGCCACAACACCAATGAGTGTCGTCACCTACAAGACCTCATTGAAAAACTGATTCGTGAGCGGAAGCTGGATCAGTATGTACGGGCGCCGCAATCCGATGGTGCAGGCCCTTCAAATCAGAATCATGCACCGAATTAGGAAAGACAGAAAGAACCCACTCGTGCGGATGGGAGGTTAGTCATCAATACAATAAGTGGAGGTCCTCACCCAGCAGATCGAAGCTGGAAGGAAATGGAGTCGTATGCCAGTTCTATCAGGCATGCGGACTTCGAGTGTGGCAGTAACTTTGATGAAGGAGCTCCGGCCAAGCAACAGAAGACGATGACGGATGACATCGTGTTCAGGAACAGAGACGCTGATAAAGTCGAAGCCCCCACTATTGATCCACTGGTCGTCTCGGCACAAGTAGGTCCCGCTTGGATGAAGAGGATCTTAGTTGACAGTGGGAGCTCTGTGAATATTTTGTTCAAGCAAGCTTATGATCAAATGAAAATGAAAGCCACGGACTTGAAGCCTTGTCAATCTCGAGTCCATGGTTTCAACGGAAGTGCTACTATACCCACCGGAATGGTGGACTGCTAGTAGAATTGGGAGTCGGAGATCGTCGGAGAGTACGGATGTTGCAGTTCATTGTTTTGGACATAGACTCCCCTTACAATGCTTTCTTGGGCAGACCGGCCCTTGCTGAATTCAGGGTAGCCATCGCCCCATGGTGTTTGACTTTGAAGTTTCCCACTGATCATGGAATAGGGATCATTCATGGAGATCAGGCTGCTGCCAGAGCCTGTTATGTTGCTGAGCTGCGAGAAGCGCAGTGAAAGGAGAAAGGAAAGGTCGTAGAGGAATCTCTCTGCGTCCGTTTGACCGATAATTGACAATTAACGCCCGGGCCCAGGCCCGGGCACCCCAGCCAATTCCTCAAGGATCTTGACCCGAGAGAAACTGAAGACGAAGGAGAATCTAAAGAAAGTCAATCATCCCCAGCCGAACTGACAATTGATGTCCTAATTGACAGTAACGATGACTCGAAAATGATAAAGATTGGATCTTAGCTAAGCCAGCAAACTCAGGAGGAATTGGTTGAATTTCTGCAGGCAAATCTTGACGTATTTGCCTGGACACATTCTGATATGTGTGGGATCTTGCCGGACATCACGAGCCATGCTCTGAACATTGACCCGCGGCATGTCCCTGTCAAACAAAAAAGGCGCGGTATGGATCCAGAGAGATCTGCCGCCCTTAAAGAGGAAGTAGAAAAGCTTGAAGCAAACAGATTCATTCGAGATGCACTATATCCTGAATGGGTGTCGAATCCCGTGCTCGTCCGAAAGCCGAATGGAAAGTGGAGAACATGTATCGATTATTCCGATCTGAATAAAGCATGTCCCAAAGACAGTTTCCCACTCCCCAGAATTGATCAGCTAGTAGATTCGACAACTGAGCATGAACTCTTATCCTTCATGGACGCGTACTCTGGTTACAATCAGATACCGATGCATTTACCCGATCAAGAACATACCAGCTTCGTAACCAATCTGGGACTTTACTGTTACAAGGTTATGTCGTTTGTACTCAAGAACGCCGGAGCTACTTATCAACGATTGGTCAATCGGATGTTTGCCGATCAAATCGGGAAAACAATGGAAGTATATCTTGACGACATGCTTGTGAAGTCACGACTCTCCACCGACCATGTTAAAGACCTAGAAACTATGTTCAACATACTTCAAGAATACAGAATGAAGCTCAATCCCCTAAAATGTCACTTCGGAATTGCATCCGGAAAGTTCCTTGGGTTCATCGTTAACGCCCGGGGAATCGAAGCTAATCCTGAAAAGATTTGGGCAATCAGAAATCTTGAAACTCCAAAGACTATAAGGCAAGTCCAGAGTCTCAATGGAAAGGTAGCAGCATTGAGCAGGTTCATTTCAAAGTCCACTGACAAATGCATTCCCTTCTTCGATCTGATTCGAAAAGGGAAACGAAACTTTGAATGGACCACAGAGTACGAGGGCGCTTTCCAAGCACTAGTCCAACACCTGTCCACACCGCCGATACTGTCAAAGCCTATTGATCATGATAAGTTGTATGTGTACTTGGCGATATCAGAGAACGCTATCAGAGAACGCTATCAGCGAACGCTATCAACACTGCCTTGGTTCGAGAAGAAGACGGGGTACATAAGCCAGTATACTACGTCAGTAAACGATTAACTGGGCCCGAAAGGAATTGCCCAAAGTTGGAGAAGTTGGCTTACTGCCTTGTAATCGCATCAAGAAAACTACGACCGTATTTTCAAGCACATCCCATCGTCGTCTACACCGACCAGCCGTTACGACAGGTCCTTTCGCGGCCTGAGACGTCTGGTAGGCTACTTAAGTGGAACATCGAACCGAGTCAGTTTGATATTACTTACACTCCAAGACGAGCAATACGAGGACAAGTCCTCGCTGATTTCATAGCTGAATTCACCATTCCAGAGGACTTGTCCGAAACTAGTAAATCCCCCGAATATGTTTGGAAGCTGTATACCGATGGGGCATCGAACGACCGGTGTTCGGGCGCTGGGGTTGTGCTCGAAACCCCCGAAGGTCGATCTATATGCTACGCTTTGAAGTTTGACTTTCATGCAACCAATAATGAAGCTGAATATGAAGCCCTCTTAGCCGGCTTGAAACTCGCCAGAGACCTGAAAATCATCGCTGTGGAAGTTTATTGTGATTCACAATTGGTTGTGTGTCAAGTACGAGGGAATATCAGGCAAGAGATCGAAGGTTGGCTGCCTACTTAGCCCGAGTCCAGGAAACACTAAATCAGTTCGATTACTACTCCATCTATTGTATACCTCGGGAACGCAACCAAAAGGCCGATTCATTGGCAAAGCTAGCCAGCACAGGTGAAGCTCAACAAATGGGACTTGTTCCCGTAGAAACGCTATCTTCCCCAAGTATCGACCGGACGGAAATAAACCGAGTATGCGAAACCGTTCCCGAAAAAGATTCATGGATGACACCACTCAGAAATTACATTGGGCACGGGACCCTGCCGGAACGCAGGAGTGAGAAGAGACAGGTCCTTCGAAAGGCCTCAAGATTTACCATCCAGGATGGGCTCATGTACAGAAGGGGGTACTCAATTCCCCTACTCCGATATATCGCTCACGATGAAATTAAACAAGTGTTACGCGATGTGCATGAGGGAGAATGTGGCGATCATGCCGGGGGGCAAGCACTTGCCAAGAAAATACTTCGCTACGGATATTACTGGCCTACCGTGAATCGCGATGCGTTGGACTATGCAAAGAAATGTGATAGGTGCCAGAAATATGCCCGAATTCCTAGAGCTCCTCCTACCGAGATAACGCAAATGGTCAGCCCATGGCCGTTCGCAATGTGGGGCATCGACATCATCGGTGCTCTACCTCTGGCAAAAGGTGGTGCGAAGTACGCCATCGTCGCGGTTGATTACTTTACAAAGTGGGCTGAAGCCGAAGCTCTCGCTACCATTACAACGAAGAAAGTAGTCAACTTTGTGGTTCGTAACATCATCTATCGATTCGGTCTCCCACACGCCATTATTACGGACAACGGAACCCAATTCGACAGTGTTGAATTCAAAGATTTCTACAAACGATTTCACATCCAAAAGAAATTCTCCGCAGTTGCACACCCTCAGGCAAACGGGCAGGTCGAAGCAGTTAATAAAGTCATAAAATCCATCTTGAAAAAACGACTGTAGAAGGTCGGGGGCAAGTGGGTCGATGAATTTCCATAACTCTATGGGCTTACCGAACAACTCACAAGACCGCGACCGGCCACACTCCGTTCTCTCTTTCTTACGGTTCAGAGGCCGTTATTCCAGTTGAGCTAGAAGTACCTTCTCATCGTGTGACATACTATGATCCAAAGACAAATGCTATATTACTTGCTGAATCTATTGATCTACTGGATGAGAAGCGTGAAGTGGCTGATTTGAGGGCAGTTGCGCATCGAAGTTGAGTCGCTCGATTGTACAACGCCAAGGTCCGTCCGCGAACCTTCGAACTAGGCGATCTCGTCTTAAAAAGAATCTATCTGGTTCCTTCACATATGAAGCCGACATGGGAAGGACCGTATGTTATTGAACGAAGGCTCGGAGATGGCACGTTCAAGTTATCGACCGTCGACGGTCTTACCCTGCCAAGAGCTTGGAATAGCGAGAGCCTTTGCCGCTATTACACCTGACAGGCTATCTTTATCCAATTAGTTTACTTTCCTTTCCTGCAATTTGTTTATGCATTTCGGAATTAGAACTTGTAATAAGGCAACTGACATTGCCATACTTTCTTATTTCAGCAATAAAATGCAACCTCTTCGAGCCAGAGCTTTGATTTACTTGAGATACTTCATATGACCATCACTATGCACGGAGAGCTAAGTCTCATCATACGGTGGGATTTATTCAAATAGAGAGTGGTTGCGATGCAACCAATCACTCCCTAAGTGAAACCCGAGCTCGAGGGCAAGCCATCACATCAAAGTCAAAAAAGGGATTGATACACGACAATCCTTCATCAACTCCGAACTCCCAGAGCGCGAGTCGGAGTATAAACATCCAACTCCGTATTCCCATAGTGCGAGTCGGAGTATAAACATCCAACTCCGTATACCCATAGTGCGAAGCAGAGTATAAACATTCAACTCCGAACTCCCAGAGCGTGAATCAGAGTATAAACATTCAACTCCAAACTCCCAAAGCACGAGTCGGAGTATAAACATCCAACTTCGTATTCCCAGAGTGTGAAGCGGAGTATAAACATTCAACTCCGTACACCCAGAGTGCGAAGCGGAGTATAAACATTCAACTCCGTATACCCAGAGTGCGAAGCGGAGTATAAACATTCAACTCCGAACTCCCGGAGCGTGAGTCGGAGTATAAACATTCAACTCTGAACTCCCAGAGCGCGAGACAGAGTATAAACATTCAACTCCGTATTCCTAGAGTGCGAAGCAGAGTATAAACGTCCAACTCCGTATTCCCAGAGTGCGAAGCGGAGTATAAACATTCAACTCCGAACTCCCAGAGCGCGAGTCGGAGTATAAACATTCAACTTTGAACTCCCAGAGCGCGAGACAGAGTATAAACATTCAACTCCGTATTCCTAGAGTGCGAAGCAGAGTATAAACGTCCAACTCCGTATTCCCAGAGTGCGAAGCGGAGTATAAACATTCAACTCCGAACTCCCAGAGCGCGAGTCGGAGTATAAACATCCAACTCCGTATTCCCAGAGTGCGAAGCGGAGTATAAACATCGACTCCGAACTCCTAGAGCGCGAGCCGGAGTATAAACATCAACTCCGAACTCCCAGAGCGCGAGTCGGAGTATAAACATCCAACTCCGTATTCCCAGAGTTTGAAGCGGAGTATAAACATCGACTCCGAACTCCCGGAGCGCGAGCCGGAGTATACACATCAACTCCGAACTCCTAGAGCGCGAGTTGGAGTATAAACATCCAACTTTGTATTCCCAGAGTGCGAAGCGGAGTATAAACATCGACTTCGAACTCCCGGAGAGCGAGTCGGAGTATAAACATCGACTCTGGATTCCCAGAGTGCGAAGCGGAGCGTAAACACCAACTTCAAGTTCCCGAGACATGAATCGAAGTATGATTATCAACTCCAAACTCCCGGAACGCGAGTCGGAGTACAAATGCCAATTCCAAGTCTCCAGATAGCGGACATATGATTAAAACTCAAGCCGGCATGACCAACCGCCAGTAAACGAATGAGGATCCCGGAGCGCGGATATGATTATCGACAATCGA
The DNA here is from genome assembly GCA_030737815.1 of Allium fistulosum. NCBI lineage: Eukaryota > Viridiplantae > Streptophyta > Magnoliopsida > Asparagales > Amaryllidaceae > Allium > Allium fistulosum. The sequence goes on along the minus strand of CM060902.1, from coordinate 137,367,052 downwards.
ACAAGCGTGAATAAACCGCTCGATCCCCGTTTGTCTCTAGCATCCATTCAACGGTACTAGACTCGGTATACTATAAGAAAAGGGCAATCGCTGACTTATGTTTTACAACATACCGCCAAGACTAGGGGGCACGACTTAAGCATCAACCATCGACTGAAGCAATGCGACGTCAAAATTCGACTCGTTTCCCGGTCGCAAACCATGTCCACAATACCCGAACTTGGCGAACAGAAACAAACTTCATTCAGAAACTGAAACTTCACAAGTGCATTTCAAACACTGAAACACTTAGACAAATACACGATGACAAAAAAAAGAAGTCAAAAAAGAAAAGTTTCATTTCTATTGATCATAGAAGAAGTTCGTGTACAAGTTTCCAAAAAATTCCTACTAGCAGGGGCCGAACCCGCATCTATACACGGCTAACAAAATGCAAATCAAAATACACCGGAAGAGCATGCCTAATCTTTCTTTTTCCTTGGCTTCCTCCTCGGTGTGGACCCGCTGGAGCCCTCGCCAATCTTCCTCTTCGAGCCTTTGCTTTTCGGCAGTTGGTCTTCAGGCGAAGGCATTATGTCGACTTCCTTCTTCGAACTCGTGTGAATAAGAATGCTCCCTGCGGGTGGAGTCGGAGGAAAAGGGTCAAATGTGGAAGATGTCATGGCCACGCTAGTGTCTGAAAATGCACCGCCAGGCGATATCGTTCTAAGCGGAGCTGAACCAAGTGCCGCTATCCCACCTCCAACACTACCACTAAGCGCTGCAGCGTCCATTTCAGCGGCAATTTATGCCAAGATTTCCTCTTCACTACCCGAACGAGCCTCGCTGGGAGCGTCAGTGGTCGGCATCGAAGAGCTTGTGGCAGGAACTCCTCCGCCCATGACGAATGATAAGTCAGCTAAAGGATCGCCATGACGACGAAAGAGTTCCTCCATTAACTTCTCATCAAACACAATTGCACTCCCATGCATGTCGTCAAGTTGGGCGGTTGTAGTCGTGGTGATTGCTTCAGTAACGATAGCCTCCTATGTCTGATGTAATTCTTGGGTAGCAGGAAGCCCGACATGTGTAACGTCGATCACTGGACAAAGAATAAAAGAATTGTTAGAACTTAAACTCGATCGAAGACTTCGACTCATGAAAGACATGTGGAATGTTCGGAGTACCTTCCTCAGTTTGGCTTGTAAGCGACGGGGCGGCTTCAGTCGCTTGCGCTGTAGTCGAAGACATCTGCGGCTGATCCGGGTTATAGGCAGGAATAGCTTGAGGATCAACCGCAGGCAAAGATTCAGGCTGGGTTGACACCGGAAGATCAAGACTTGCATCATGATGTCCAACCCCGGAGCCTTCTCCTACTTTCAGGTGCTGGGTGCCAAGCCTCTCCTTCTCATAAGAGATCATTGAATCATGGAGAATCTTCTTTTCATCATCATTTAACAGATGATTCTCAAGCTTGAATTCATCTACAGGCTCACCCTGGCGCGCCTCTTTCTCTTCCTCAACCAGTCGCCCCCAAGCACTGTGGAGATGCGTCGAATAGTCATCGAGCCAGGCCAGACCCTTGTGCCTCAGCACGTTAGCGTTATAGACAACGAGGAGGTCTTCAATGTCGGCCTCTAGACTGGACTCGGCCAACTTCACCCTCTCCTCGACCTCAGTCTCCACCTTTTGGACTTTAGCCACAACCGCATCCCGTTCTCCCTTAAGCAGAACAGCCTGATCGCACGCCTCCTGGGCTGCGCTGTTCGCGTCATCTTTTTCCTTGATCAAGTTGGCGAATTTGGCTTTGAGTTTATTAAGCTCCTTGACCGCCGCATCCCGCTCAGCGGTAACTGTAGTGTTCCGGTGGCCCATCTCCTCCACCAAGGCGACATGCGTCTGCCTTAATCTCTCCATGGCCACATTCGCTTCATCAGCTTTTTTGGTGGCCTCAATCTCAGACTTCCGAGAAGACTCGGACTCAGCAGTCAGCACCTGAATAATCCGGTCCCTTTGAGCAAGGTCGGATTCCATTTTTTCGAGCGCTTTGGCCCGCTCAGCAGCCACCTTAGAAGCCTTCTCCGCAGCCTTTACCCACTCTTTATACTGAGTGTAGATGTCATGAATGTACTCATGCATCATGTTTTTCACTCCGGACGGAATTCTTTTCAAGTGTGGTGGGAAGACATAGCCATCGAAGCAGATGTTCGGGAAATCCTTCTTCATTTGAGCCAACTTAAGGGCCCCTTCTCTAGTGGGATCAGCGGGGACCTGCTCTGTAACCATGGAAGATGTAGTCTCGACTCTCTGAAGATGAGTCTCAGATCTGGAAGGGTGAGAAGAAGGCCTGTGACGAGGAGACTCTGACGGCTGTGGAACATGAGCAGGAGGTGGAGATGGAAGCCTAGGAGGAGGAGAGCGTGATCTAGACTGGTGCCTGTATTTTCTATCCCTATCACGCCCGTACCTATCCTGACTAGAGTACTCGCGATCGCGATCTCTATCAGAGTCTCTCATGCGGGAATCATAGTAAGAAGAAGTCTTTCGGGCCGAGCAAAGACTCCCTAGCATTGATCCTCTCCCAAACATAGTACCTGAAAATGATAAACGAAGAAAGAGTTAGTAACTTCCTAAGGCAGGCAAAGTACAGTTGTAAATCATGTAGTGTAGTGAAGTGTATGCATGTGCAATCCCCCGACCAACCAGAAATGTCGGCTGCGCTCGTAGCAAGCGACCCGCTCGGTTCATGAACACTATCGAGCTCCTCCATCCCGATGTCTTGTTGAGATGACACAAAGTCCGAAATCGAAACATCGGCAAGTCCCTCAAAAAGATTCCCAACCGACGGGGAAGAAGCCTCCGCAATTCTAATTCCCGGGAAGAGCAAAGACACGACCACGGATTTAAATCTCCCGGATTTAGAGCGCTTGTGAGCAGCAGTTTTTCCTTGTCTTTTTCCTACGGAATCCTGAACATCGGAAGGAGGCCCGGCCGGGAACTCAGTATCGGTGGGCGTTCTTTCAGGATCAACTTCTTCGGTGATCACAACTGCGGGCGCTTTGCGCTTCACGCGTTTCTTCGGGACCACTCTATGTATTCCTTCCAGATGTATGCTCTATCTCTGTTCTATCAGCCCGACAGCCCTCAAATTCCTGTCGGTCAGGACTAAGTCTATGTGCCTCTCTTCGCCCGGAAACGCTTGAAGAATCCGAACAAGCTCTCTGAAATATACGCCATCGGGACGAGAGATTGCGGCTATAGGAAAAGAAAAATATGTCAGTTTTGAAGTCAGTTACTAGTATCTCAGTGATTCGAGAGAGAAATGGCAACACTTACGTCTATCCAACCACCGCCCAGCAAATCCAGGGGGCACCGAACGTAGAACCATTCAGTTTTATAGTAACTTAGCCTTCCCCAGGAGCCCAGCACAATGTGACAGCTTCTGACCGCCTCCAGGAAGGTGAAAGAAGGGCTGTCTCCACGGCTCTTGATGTTGAATAAATATCTAATTTCGATCGGATTCGGCGATCGAAAGAGGATCTCCATAAATAGGACAAAGGTGTTGTTCAACAAGGCATACCCGTTGGGATGTAGCTGAGATGGAGCTATGCCAAGAAACGATAACATCTCCCTTATATATTCATTGAAAGGAGGAAGTGTCCCCGCTGTACAAGCATGACGATTGAAAGCAGTAAACCCCTTCGGGGGATCGTGTGGCCTGTCAGTTGGCCCAGGAAGTAGCACGTCATCAAGCGACAAACCATGCCTTAAGCAAATCCGTCCTAGCATATATTCAGAGATACTCGACGGCACAGAATCTGTTGGATTAAGAATAAACCGAGCACCCGGATGCTCATCCGGAGCTGGCTCTATAACTTCGGCTTCAATAACCGGTATCTCTATGGTTGGAGGAATAGAACTTGGGATTTCCGGCTGTTGAGAACTTGAAGGGTCCATGACTAGCTAGCTTATAAAAAATCGTTGTTAAACTGACAAATAACGCTCGTGCATCCCCAAGTGTAAAGTGTGTGAGCATGTTGTGCAGTGCAGTACTGTATGTTATTTGAGAAGATCAATCGGATTAAGGAAAACATGTAAACGACGAGACTTCGGGATTCAGTCGGAAGGACTGTCATCGCTGACCGTCACAACCATGCCATCCAGTTATTAACTATCACTCCAAATCGAAGTTTAGTGTCATTTTTATAAGTTGCAGTTTCATCGACGAGCTTCGATAGGAAGTCAGATATGCGGTGAAACGGTTAAGTCCAAGTATGCCAATTTGAAGCTCGTCGGAGGCAGTTGTTCGAGTGTGTGAGAAGTTTCAAATTTTTGATGATCAAATGTGTATTGCTCACGAGAGCCGTGTTCGCATCGATGAATTATAGTCGTGTGCGTTTGAGTTAGACTCGGTTAGAAGGATGGAGTGCAAATTCGACTCGTTCCAGAGCCAACCACTTCGACTCGCCCCGAAGTCACGCATTTCGACTCGGTCCAAAGCAACCACTTCGACTCGCCCCGAAGTCACGCATTTCGACTCGATCCGAAGCAACCACTTCGACTCGATCCGAAGTCACACGTTTTGACTCGATCCGAAGCAGCCACTTCGACTCGATCCAAAGCCACGCGCTTCGACTCGATCCAAGACAGCTGCTTCGACTCAACCCAAGGCCATCTACTTCGACTCGATCGAAAGCCACCGTTTCTAATCGATCAGACACAGCCCCTTCGTATCGATCAACAGAATCAAAGCGTTCGACTCGATGCGACTCGATGCGAAGCTCCACCATCGATCGATACGAAGGCCTCCAACTCATCATCTCGAAACCCCTACTCCAGATCGACACGAAGCTAAGACCAAGGGATTTTCGATCGACCACGACTCTATTTGATTTGGTGTTAAGAATCGAGTCTCCTCGGTTACGCGATGTATTCACTTAAGGGATTACCTAAATTTGTCAACTGGTTCAAATAATCAATGGTATGAATCGATTCGAAGGTAAGGATGTTTGTTCTTTCTGCTCGAGTTTTTGAGCGTTACGGAGGCAGATAAAGATGAAAGGTAAAAAGTGAAAAAACGGCTAAGTACAAAGTATTTATATGGATTTAGAAAAAAAGGGAACAAACGATTCGAATCCCAGTGGAGTCGAACACGTGCTTTGACTCCCTCTTCAGTGCATTGATGCGAAGCTCCCTTTCGTATCATTTGTCCTCGACTCCCTCTCCGGTGCGGCAAAACAAGCAGTTCGAATCCATCAGGGAAGCGCATTTCGACTCGCTCCATTTCGACTCGCTCAGTTTACAACCATCAGGAAAGCTCATTTCGACTCGCTCGATATGGGCACACTTCGACTCGCTCAGTTCACGTCCACCTTCGAGTCGAACAAGCGCTTCGTATCCATCGATTTCCAACTCCATCAACTCGACATACTTACTTCGCATCCATAAATCCAATGAAAATTATCTTCGATGTTTCAATCCTTCACATCGATTCAGGAGAGGATCGTTACGAAGGAACATTCAAAAACAACCGTCAAGTGTTGTTGCAACGAATTTCACATCGGTTCAGGAGAGGATCGATACGGAATTCAAAAACAATAAACTGACAACGACTCGAGAACGTACAAATGTCAACAGGAGTCAGATTAACATATATGCATGAATGTTGGACTAATATTCAATATTCCAGATTTTCAGGAATCAGAAATTCATCTAATAACGATCACAACAACAAATGGGTAACCACTAGCATACAGCAATTAGTTGCAACAATACATGGTACAACAGTCGACAGTCAACAGTTTACATTATCAAGAAGAACGGTCAAAGATTACAGCTTTCATCGACGAGACAATAACTATTCAGGGTAGAGATGGAATTATTTCAAAGCACATCATGTTTCCACAAGACGTACTTTGAGGGGCAAATGTTATCCTGCCTTTTGGCAAGGTCGTAACTCCAAGGAATTGACTAGTAACCAGTGACGGCCCGTCCTAGAGGTCAGTTATACACGGGCTCGTTGCGGATATCGATTAATTTTGTCCGAGTCCGGATCGAGCCCAAATTGGTAAGACATGACAAGCTAAGCCATGAGAGCCAACATTCCAAATCTCAAGTCAATCCGAGTCTGTATGCTCAAGTTATGAAGGATACAAAATTGGACGAAAAACAATTACCGTTCGACTCGCTCCTTCGACTCGCTCCCTTCGACTCGCTCCATATCCCTAGATGCCAACTTCGACTCGTTCCTGTTCGACTCGCTTCACAGCCATCTGAAGTACCTACTTCGACTCGCTTCGCTCAAAGGCCTTCTTCGACTCGCTCCCCACAAACAACTGTTCGACTCCATCCACTTCGACTCCACTGCTCAAACCTCCCAGAACTGCTCTCTTCGACTCGCTCTAGTTTGGAACCATCGAAAGTGCACGCTTCGACTCGCTTCGCTCAAATAACTATTCAACTCCATCGAATTCAACTCCGATTGACAAAGTCACCGTTCGAATCGATCGAACCACGCACTTCGACTCGATCAATCATGGCTCGCTTCGACTCGCCCAATCAATGTGCGCTTCGACTCGCTCAAAACAGCGTCAAAGGCAGAGCGATTCAGAAAGCGCCACGTCACCGAGTCGAAACAGAAGCAAGTTGAAACGGAAGCAAGTCGAAGGAAACAGCCTACCGAAAACTCCATTTCGTATCGATCATATCTCCCAATCTACAAGTCCAAATGCTATGAAATTTTCACAGAAGACTACGTGCATGCTAGAGAATGTCCACGCCAAATTTCGACTCCAGTGGATGAAATCTTGATCGAATCGAAATCTGTTCGTATCGATCACGGATCGGAACGAAACTTCATGGGCTTGGGCGTGCGGGCCTGGTCACGTGCCAGAGAGGGTCTCCCGAGATCTGAGCGAAATATCAGCCTCCTACACATATAAATAGACCCCCAAAGCCAACAGAAAAGGGGTTCTTCTTCCTCTTTGAGGTCTCCAACGCCCGGACTCTGCCAGATCCAGATCTAAACTCCATTGCTGCTGCTACCAGCGAATTTCACTACTGCAAATCATTGTTATTCGCTGTAATTCATTGAAATCAATTGTAAACATCAAAGAAAGATCAATAAAGCAAACTACTTCATAGTAGACGTAGGCAATACGCCGAACCACTCTAAATTCTTATGTCTCCCTGCATTTTAGTTATTCTCAAATCTGAAATTTGGAGTTTTTGTTAGATAAATCCTCTTTTTACATTTAATTTCTTCACTTTATCTCTTCAAAGACTTCCGAAGAGTGTTGTGCCCAATTTTGGTACAAATAGTAACCCCTTCGAAACTAAGTAAAACTTTTTACTTAATATAGGCTGAAAGACCAAATCTTACCTTTCGAAACCATTAAATATAGCCTTTCGAAAACATTGGAAAATCTTTTATTTCTTTTCTCCGAAAGCTTCAAAATATCATACATCCTCTTTTAAAACCTTTTAAATATTTCCTTTCGAAAATCTAGGGAAAAATCTTTTCCTACAACCCTTTCGAAACCCTACGGAACCACCCCTTTAGAAACCATTCATTAAAACCTTTCGAAACAATCAAAATTCCATCCTTTCGAAAGCACTTTGCGTTCAATTAAAAACATGTGGAAGCCTTTCGAAACCATTCACAATTTCATTCCTTCGAAACCATTGAAAACGTCTCGGCTGAAACCATTTGGATTCTGCCTTCAAGTAGAGCAAAAGGATCAGAAACCCATTATAGTCGAAAGCATCTGTTTCGAAACCTTTTAAAACTATCTCTTTCGAAACCATTTGGGTTTTTACTTTACTTATAGAAAAAAGGTCTTAGAACATTTAAGTTGGAGGCTACTACTTCAAAACCAATTCCTAAGTAATGAAGTGATGGTATTGAAACCATCTCTTCAAAAGCACCAGAGATGTGGCCATATTTTTAGAAAACAAAACGAACCCCTTCGAAACCATCTGGATCGAAAGGTAGGAAGTGACAACTAAAGATTTCGACTCAGTCCAAAGTAATCATTTAAAACAAAAATGCAACCCAATCGAAACTCTTCCTTTAAAACCATTTGACTTAGTCAAAAGCTACTTAGTCGAAAGCAAGCAAGCGCATTTTTCTTTAAAACCAAAGCAAAGCTTCAACCTTTTCGAAACCCTATGGTTTCGCCCTATACCTTTCGCCCACATCCAATTCATTACGTACAAGTTGCCTGATACCATATGCATTGGTTTTGACTGTGTCGAAGGCGATAGTATGGAGGTGGAACCTGGTGCCGAAAGAGAAGAAACAGTGGAAAATATGCAGCAAATAGTTCTTTTCACCTAACCTGCTTTACGTGTCTAATTGTTATTGGTTGCCTCTTTCTTTACCAATAAAACGTACTGCACTTTGTAAAAAGGGCTGCCGACTTTCCAAATTTAATAAATTAAATTATTTACAAAAAGCCCCTTCTCCTCTTTAAATTACATAAAACATTCAAGTCTCATACTTTAAATAATTTTATATACCCATCAAAATACTTGGGAAAAATCTGAAAAATTTCCAAAAAATCTATTTTAATATGTTTTCTAACATATAAAAATTTCAGACCCAAATCTTTTATTATTTACTCGTAAATAATTATTAACCCAAAATATCATTTTCTTTACTAGAAAATTCATATAAAATCCACACTAAATCCAAAAATTCTGAAAATTGAAACCCATCTTTAAAATAATATTTTTGAACTTCATAAAAATTCGCAAGGCATTTGGATGTCATTTTTATAGGGTTTTCACTTTTAAACATATTATAAATTCAATATGAATAACTATAATTCATCAACTAGTATATATATTCATTCCATCATTCAAAACTTGGCAAATCATTGCAAAATATTCAAGAATTCATAATAGAACTGAAAACACAATCAAAAATGAGATGAAATATTATTCACCTGAGCTTTAGATATTATGGAGATTGAGATGTGAATAGATTGGATTTCAATTAGCTTTTTCTTGGCTTTTCTTCTTCTTTTCCTTGTTAATGGTGGCCGACCTCTTTTAAAAAATTTGAAAATGAAATGAACGTGTAAAGTTTTACACGGCCAAGGTTTGGAGGACATAGGAATGGCCTCTTTCCTATTTTACCCCTCTTCTATTTCAATTTAAACCCTTCTTTAGTTCATTATTAAATGGCATGGCTACCCTTAATTAAAATCAAATCTCAATCCCCTAATCAACACTAAACTCCATCTCATACTACTCAAGCTTTTAGCAAGAAAAGAAGGCTCCCAATGAGGGAGGATTCAAAGTCTGATTAAGGTGTTCTTTAGCAACTTCATGGAATCTTAGCTTATAATATGTATTTTCTTTGTACATATTTAGCATTTTATGGTGAATTTTAATGTAATTCGAAAAGAAATTGTAAATTTGTATGCATACGTCTTTGAGCTTCGTGCAGAATTTCTTTAGATTTTTCCTTAATTCATACTGCATGAATTTCTTCCTCTTCTCTTCGCAAAAACTATTAACCCTGAATGTGATATAATTTTTTATTATAGGCTTTGCATGATCTGCCCGCTTTGGGGTGCAAATTTTTATGTTTCGACCGTGAAGTCGGTCGTGTGTTTACAACCCACTATTTCATGCGCATGATTTTTTTACTGGTTCGGGCAGTCTAATATCCCTAGAAATTTTGGCTAAAAAGCAGTGTTAGTTTATTATAACCCTTATATGATTTACAAGCAAATAAATTCGACGAGAAGATTTTATAATGGTTCGGGCTGTCCAATATCCCTACGTCCAGTTTCTTATTTACTAACCTCTTTCAATTACAAATTTGTACATCATACTTCGTTACAAGAAATAATTTTTTTTAAAATATAGTCGGAGGCGTTCTGAGTTCCATTCCCATGGGATTAGGTTCCCATTAGGTCTAGAAAGGCGGTATGCGTCGTTTAAGAGCGATTCAGCAACTACCAAGGGTCCCTCCCAATTCGGTCAAAGCACTTCCTCAGTTGGATCCTTTGTATTAACCATTACTTTTCTTAGGATTAGATTTCCCTTGTGAAAGTTCCTTTCCCTGAGTCACAAATTATAAAATTTAGCCATTCTTTACCTATAGACAGTGGACCTAACTGTTGCTTCATCTCTTTTTTCTTATATGAAGTCTAATGCAGCTTCCATCAGACATGGATTTTGTTTGGCTACGTACGATAAGCACCGATGTGATGGTTGGTAACAGTAATAACAATATAAAGCTATAACTATTATTTTAGAACTCACAGCGGAAGGAACAAAGTATAATAGCAAATTGTATCCATTTATTTCAAAATAAATTCAAATGTCATAATACAGAAAAAACAATGCCCACAATAACTGTTACATCATTTGTTCAAAAGTATTCTATCATGGGTACAATAAAAAGCATTATAAATAAATAAAATTGACCGCCATCAGCTTTTCCAATGCCGTCTTCAAGCATCATCATTGTCAACACTCCTTTCTTAACCTGTGTTATAATGAGGAGGGAGTCAAAACAACAAGTGTCCGGTGAATAAAAACCTCGAGCCTTATTATTTCAGTACTTGGGCAGTATATATCAAAATAGGAATATGTCTACGTGTTTTAAAACCATTTAATACTTCATATAAGGAAAGGAGGCAGGCCCTCAATCAACCACTTAATACCTTTTCATGGAAAATGGGCATACTTTGACCATTTAAGACCTCAGTTGAGGTAGGCCCCATCATTTGATACCTACTCCCAAGGCAGACTCCACATAGGTATCCATCTAGCTGACATTGCATGGAAATCTCTTTGGATACTTAATACTTCTTGGTGAAGCAGACCATTCCGAGACATCTTTAACCGTGCCTAAACCCAATCCCGACCATTTAATACTTCATTTGGGGAGAAAGGCAGGCCCTCAAACAACCACATAATACCTTACAAAACCCCAAAGCAGGTCCTTCGTCTTATGATTCGCACCCATGGTGACGTCTCAAATTTGTCCAACTATCTGTAGGTACTGGTAGCCAGATTAATTAGGTAGATTTACATTATATAATAGGGACTAAACCCGTGTCATCAAAGTTACTAGTCATAGGCAATGCAACATCCCATATCTGAAGGCCAAAATCCAAGCGCTACGGATGATGTAGTCATCCATAGTATTAACTTCTGGTGATAAAATATGACAATGATAATGGTATCCATAATATCAGAAGCACATGAATATGAAAAAAATCACAAATTTCAAAAAATATCATTTTGCCGATTACAGTTCAAAATAATAGTTCATATCCATGTTACATAATCCCTTAATGTCTCCTAGGCAATGATAAATATATCATTACAAATTATGCCAAGAGCAACATATGACGATGCCCCCTTGGTTGATCAAAGCAATATAGTCTTATCTGACTTATATACACAGCGGAATCAAAACAAAATGAAACGGAAAATCCTAATTAGCTATTCGTCATCCACCTGCTTGTCTTCGGATGCTTTATTTGCCAAAAGACAAAAACTTGAAAACCTCAACCCTCAACCTACTCAAATCAAGTTTTGAGTACCCGAGAGTTTAAGGGGAAACAAAAACTTTGAGTCAGACATAAAGCCTGGTGTGAATAACTTGGTTACATCTCGGTTTACTGATATAAAAGTGAGACCACGCCGCTTAGCGGAATGGGTTTCCCCTCACTTATATCCTTTTCAAAACATATATATTTTGCAATCCTTTCCTGCAACCAAACCGTTTAATCAAATCGATTGTATCAAAATAGCAATATCCTTTATGTTAATAAATGGACCATCTGTTCGTAAAACAAGTAACATGTGAACTATCTGCCCACATATAATAGCAAGGTCCGTTATGCTACAAATGGACTTAGTGACCAAACAACTGGGTTGACTGCCCGCAAACTGGACTAACCGTCCGAAATCTAGGCTGGCTGCTTGCAAAATGGACTAACTGTCCGAAATCTAGGCTGATTGCCTGCAAAATGGACTAACTGTCCAAATTATTTTCTTAGGGTTAACTATCCTTTACATTTTCCATGAAAACCTTTTCAAAATGATTTAGTCCTCCAAATCATATACATATACAAGGAAAATATATCTTTAGCTTTACTCAAAGCCATTTTGCCATGTTATATATACTTTACTCAAAATAATGTTGATGAGTCTTAATAAGAATTAACTATCATTTCAAATAAGTTAAAGTCATTTTTAACTTGAAAACACTTAGGCTAATCTGCTTATTTAATATATTTGAAACCTTTGTTTAAACCTTTAAACAACCCATTCGAAACCCATGAAGGTAACCCCTTCGAAACCAAGTAAAACCTTTTACTAAATCTAGGCCGAAAGGCCAAATCTTACCTTTCGAAACCATTAAATATAGCCTTTCGAAAACATTGGAAAACCTTTTCTTTCTTTTCTCCGAAAGCTTCAAAATATCAGACATCCTCTTTTAAAACCTTTTAAATATTTCCTTTCGAAAATCTAGGGAAAAATCTTTTCCTACAACCCTTTCGAAACCCTACGGAACCACCCCTTTCGAAACCATTCATTAAAACCTTTCGAAACAATCAAAATTCCATCCTTTCGAAAGCACTTTGGGTTCAATTTAAAAAATGTGGAAGCCTTTCGAAACCATTCACAATTTCATTCCTTCGAAACCATTGAAAACATCTCGGTTGAAACCATTTGGATTCTGCCTTCAAGTAGAGCAAAAGGATCAGAAACCCATTATAGTCGAAAGCATCTGTTTCGAAACCTTTTAAAACTATCTCTTTCGAAACCATTTGGGTTTTTACTTTACTTATAGAAAAAAGGTCTTAGAACATTTAAGTCGGAAGCTACCGCTTCAAAACCAATTCCTAAGTAATGAAGTGATGGTGTCGAAACCATCTCTTCGAAACACTGGAGATGTGGCCATATTTTTAGAAAACAAAACGAACCCCTTCGAAACCATATGGATCGAAAGGTAGGAAGCGGCAACTAAAGGTTTCGACTCAGTCAAAAGCAATCATTTAAAACAAAAATGCAACCCAATCGAAACTCTTCCTTTAAAACCATTTGACTTAGTCGAAAGCTACTTAGTTGAAAGCAAGCAGGCGCATTTTTCTTTAAAACCAAAGCAAAGCTTCAACCTTTTCGAAACCCTATGGTTTCGCCCTATACCTTTCGCCCACATCCAATTCATTATGTACCAGTTGCCTAATACCATATGCATTGGTTTTGACTATGTCGGAGGCGATAGTATGGAGGCGGAACCTAGTGCCGAAAGAGACGAAACAGTGGAAAATATGCAGCAAATAGTTCTTTTCACCTAACCTGCTTTACGTGTCTAATTGTTATTGGTTGCCTCTTTCTTTACCAATAAAACGTACTGCACTTTGTAAAAAGGGCTGCCGACTTTCCAAATTTAATAAATTAAATTATTTACAAAAAGCCCCTTCTCCTCTTTAAATTACATAAAACATTCAAGTTTCATACCTTAAATAATTTTATATACCCATCAGAATACTTGGGAAAAATCTGGAAAAATTCCAAAACATCTATTTTAATATGTTTTCTAACATATAAAAATTTTAGACCCAAATCTTATATTATTTACCCGTAAATAATTATTCACCCAAAATATCATTTTCTTTACTAGAAAATTCATATAAAATCTGCACTAAATCCAAAAATTCTGAAAATTGAAACCCATCTCTAAAATAATATTTATGATCTTCATAAAAATTCGCAAGGCATTTGGATGTCATTTTACAGGGTTTTCACCTTAAAACATATCATAAATTCAATATGAATAACTATAATTCATCAAGTATATATATTCATTCCATCATTCAAAACATGGCAAATCATTGCTAAATATTCAGGAATTCATAATAGAACCGAAAACACAATAAAAAATGAGATGTAAATATTATTCACCTTAGCTTTAGATATTATGGAGATTGAGATGTGAATAGATTTGATTTGAATTAGCTTCTTCTTGGCTTTTCTTCTTCTCTTCCTTGTTAATGGTGTCCGGCCTCTTTTAAAAATTTTGAAAATGAAATGAACGTGTAAAGTTTTACACGGCCAAGGTTTGAAGGATATAGGAATGGCCTCTTTCCTATTTTACCCCTCTTTTATTTCAATTTAAACCCTTCTTTAGTTCATTATTAAATGGCATGGCTATCCTTAATTAAAAATCAAATCTCAATCCATTAATCAACACAATATTTTAATTAATTCAACTAATTAAACCTAAATAATGTTACTAAAAATCTGGGGTGTTACAGACTCCCCTCCTTAAAGAATTTCATCCTCGAAATTACGATAAGGTACACAACAAATCAAACAAGAAAGTAAAACATACCATCAAACAAGTCAGGATAAGTATCTCTAATCCTGCTCTCAATCTCCCAAGTACAGTCCCTGTCATCGTCGCTCCACTGGACTTTGACTAATCCGATCGTCTTGGTTCTAAGTCTCTTCTCATCTCTCGCAACTATGCGAACTAGCTTCCTCACTATGGTTAAATCCGGCTCTACCGCTAAATCATCTAGCACGGTCGGTGCAATAGCAGTCTCCGGGTCTCTAACACACTTTCTGAGATGAGAAACATCAAAAAAAACATCGTGGACTCCTGCTAAACTGCTCGGTAACTCAACTCTATATGCGAGTTTCCCGATCCTCTCAACTATAGGAAAAGGTCCAACGAATCTTGGAGCTAACTTCCCCGATTTCCCAAATCTTATTACTCCCTTCATCGGTGAAAATTTGATGAAAACCTAGTCTCCAATCGAGAACTCTGGATCTTTCCGTCTCTTATCTGCATAACTTTTCTGCCTAGACCAAGCCTCCTTCATTCTAGACCGAATGACCTCAATCTTATATGTAGCTTCTTTGACTAAATCTGGACCAAGAACCAACCTATCCCCAGTCTCTAGCCAACAAACGGGAGATTTGCTTGGCCTTCCATATGAAGCTTCAAATGGTGTCATCCCAATACTAGTATGATAACTGTTGTTATATGAAAACTCGACTAAATGTAGATGGTTTTCCTAAGATCCCTCAAAATCCAAAACACAAGCTCTTAACAAATCTTCTAAGATCTTGTTAACTCTCTATGTTTGCCCATCAGTCTACGGATGGTAAGCGGTACGCATCTTGAGCTTGGTTCTTAAAACTTCCTGTGGACTCATCCAGAATTCACTAGTGAACAAAGGATCTCAATCATTAACTATGCTACTAGGATTCCATGCAGTCTAACCACTTTCTACATGAATAACCTCGCCAAAACAGGTGTCGTTCTGGTTGACCTAACTGGAATGAAATGAGCACTCTTGGTCAATCTGTCCACTATGATCCATATACTATCATTTCCCTTGTTCGACCTTGGAAACCCGCCAATAAAATCCATGGAGATAGAATCCCACTTTCATACTGGAATATCCAATGGCTGAAGCAACCCACTTGGTTTTCGGTGTTCGGCCTTTGCCTACTGGCAAATCATACGCTGCTTCACACATAACCCAATATCTCGCTTCATGCCTTCCAAGAAGAAACTTCTCTTCATATCTTGATACATCTTAGTACCTCCTGGGTGAATAGAGAACTTCGAACGATGGCATTCCTCTAAGACTTCTTTCCTTATGTTTCCCACACTCGGAACACATAATCTTCCTTTCTTCCTCAACATCCCATTCTGGTCAAGACTGAAATCTTTCAAGTCATCGCTCTCAGTTCCTTCTCTTAACTTTCTAATCCGTTCAGCTAATACTGGATCCTCTATCTGTTTAGAAGCAATTCTCTCGATCATCACTGGTCGAACCTCCAAACAAGATAATACAACCGTATCTCCACTAGACCCAGCTTTGGATCTCCACTGCACTCTGCAATATGCTAATGCTTCTAAATCCTTCCACTTAGCAATCATTGCTAATACTACATTCTGATGCTTTCTACTAAGTGCATCTACAACCTTGTTGCCTTTCCCCGGTATATACTCAATCCTAAAATCATAAGCGGCAATAAAATCTAACCACCACTGCTGTCTCATGTTCAACTCCTTCTGAGAGAACAAATACTTCAACGACTTATGATCTGTATATAGCTCAAACCTCTCTCCCAAAAGGTAATGTCTCCATTCCTTCAAAGCAAAAAATCACTGTAGCCAATAATAAATCGTGCGTCGGATATCTGACCTCATGCGGTTAAAGCTGTCTAGAAGCATAGGCAATCACTTTACCTCTCTGCATCAGCACAACTCCTAGTCCTATTCCACACGCATTGGTATAACCATCGAATCTTGATTCCCTTCCGGAACAACTAAAACAAGTGCATGGGTCAATAAGTTTTTCAAACCCTGGAATGCTTCCTCACACTTATCGATCCACACAAACTTCACATCCTTTCTTGTCAGCTTGGTCATCGGTGCCGCTATCCGTGAGAAATCCTTAATGAACCTCTGATAATAACCAGCCAACCCAAGGAAACTCTTTATCTCTATCACTGTCTTGGGTCACTTTCAACTATTCACTACTTCAATCTTAGTCGGATCTACTGACAACCGTTCCTCTGAGACTACATGACCAAGAAACTTCACTTCTTTCTTCCAGAAATGACACTTCGAAAACTTCACTTTCAACTGATGTTGTCTTAGTGTCTCAAGCACTACTCTAAGATGAACTTCATGCTCTCTTTCATCCTTAGAGTAAATCAAAATATCATATATGAAAACCAATACGAACATATCCAAGTGCTCTCGCAAAACCCAGTTCATCAAATCTACAAAGAAAGCTGGCGCATTAGTCAGTCCGAATGGCATGACTAACCATTCGTACGACCCATACCTGGTCCTAAATGTCATCAAAGGTATACTATCCTCTGCCACTCTGAGCTGATGGAAACCTATCGCTAAATCCAACTGTGAGAATACCTTGGCTCCACTCAATTGGTCGAATAAATCATCAATCCTAGGCAATGGATATCGATTCTTTATCGTCCTCTGATTCAACTTACGATAATCGATACATAGCCTTAATGATCAATCTGGCTTCTTAGCAAACACCACAGCTACTCCCCAAGGCAAAGTACTTGGTTTGATAAAATTCTTGCCTTCTAAATCTACCAACTGCACCTTTAACTCCCTCATACTTGAAGGGGTCATCCTGCTTGGTGGTCTACTCACTGGTTCTGCTCCCAGAACCAAATCTATCCAAAACTCAATGGCTCATTTCGGTGGCAATCCAACTATAGGCTCAAAAACATCTGCGAATTCTCTAACCATGAAAACTCGACTCAACTCATCATCCAATTCCATAGCACCCAACTTGGCATACACCTCATCGCAAGAACCTTCTATGGTATAAACTATCTTATCACTACAATCTGGGTGTCTAAGCGATATTTTCCTATTCTGGCAAAATATCCTAGCATCGTACTCACTTAACCTGTGACGACCCAACTTTTTCTCCACAGAAAGTCGCATCATCTTGAAGAAAGAAAGGGATAGTAAAGAGAAAAGATAGAGAAGAAAGAAGAAACAACATCAAAATCTCAACAGCGGAACGAATAAATTATATTAATAACATAAGATATTACATAGTATACAACAACTATCAAAGTTACACAACTTATACAACACATACTAGACAGTTATAAACACCTGTCTAGTTATTACAACCCAATACAATACAGAGATCAACACAGCGTAACTACAATATATATATACAACGCCGAAGCCTCCTGCTCCATTGCTCCTCCACAATTCGTCAAAGCTAACCTGAATCCCTTGGCTACTCGTAAAAATTTGAGTACACAAGAGTTTTTAAAACGGAAAATAAACACTTGGGTCAGACATGGGTCTGGTGTGAGTAACAGGTTAAAGTTGATTAACTTTGAAAAACCTTTGAAAGAAAAGGTATCTCACAAGACTTCCCGCACATAAACACGGAAAAGTTTTTACCTTACGATAACCAAAACATTTATAGGAAATCCAGTTATATTACAATAGGTCTAGGGTTTTCAAACAAATAAGAAATAGCTGAAATTGTTACATTATTAAATTCTAGCATACTAGCCACAAAGTGGGTTATACAATCAAGTCCGTTATCGCTTATTGGAAATTGGATTCCATACAATGACAGGGCTACTGGGGTACCGCCCATCACAGTACGGGGCCTAGATCACCGTACCGAGGATTACTCCCAATCCCCTACAACACAAAGCCGGAACCATCCCTTACTGGATAATTCCGAATAAAATCACCCCACAGATGGCCGTCGCCAACTGCACCACTAAGCCGAAATAAAGGAACTCTCTAGACAGGGATGACCTTACTCTCAATGGGTGCTACCTACAAAGCCTTGTTGCACCTCCCATGTTTTAGCCATTTCCGGTTGATGAGGCTTGAGGCTACGATTACCTTTAATCAGAACACGTCACTTAGAATGCTCATCGTCCACCTGACGATGTTCTGAAAGCATTCAATCCATACAAGTTCATTCCGGATTCGAACGAAGCCGAAGGCATTATCTCGTTACACTCATTTTGGAATCACCCTCAGAGTTAACGACAATAACCCTTGCACTCTGAATCTTTACCTTCACTTGAGATTCACGACCTATCGTTAATTTAGATTGATGTGGTATTCGGATATCCAAATCTGGAAACCCGATCTCGGTCTCATCGAAATCCAAAACGTATCTTTTAAGGCCAAGTTGTTTTAAAGTTAAAACAATTAAATTCATTTATCTATATACATATAGATAGATAATTCACAATAGATAATCCATATTATTATCACAAACAGATAATTCACATTATCATTACAATTCAACCAAAACATCCATATCATAGATCAACACATATCTCATCAGAGAAATCAAACAATGCAAAGCATTCAATATCATTCATCCATCCCTAAGTAATGATTTATCATCTCTAATTAATTTAAAGTGAATTAAATTAATTACTTTATTCTATAAATCCTGCTTACTTAATCATTAATTAAACCAATTAATTAATCATACTCTAAGTATCCATCTTAATTAATCATTCCTAATTAATTATCCTTTAATTACTTTAAGTAATTAATCCTTAATTAATTACATAAATTAATTATCTTAAACCATTACAGTAATTAATCTTAATTACTTCATTAATTAATTAACTATACTTAATTACATTAATCCTTAATTAATTACAATTAATTAATTACTTTAATCACTTATTATTGATTAATTAGTTTAATTAATCAACCCTTAATTACATCTTTAATTATATTAATTAATGATTCTTAATTACTTCTTTAATTAATTACTTCATTTAAATTAATTATATTTAATAATTAATCTTTAATTAGTCACATTTATTAATCACCTTTGATTAATCTCATTTAGTAATTAACTACCCTTAATTACTCCATTTCATAAATTAATTACTCCTTAATTAATTATCTTCTAATTAATCCCTTGATTAATTATTCAAAGTAATTTGGCTCAAATTACTTTCATTATTAAATCTCCTTTAATTAATTACATCCAGTAATTACCTTTAATTACTTCCCTAAACAATTATACTTCATTAATTACATTTAAGTAATTATACTTAACCAATTTCATATTAATTACTAAATCTAATTGATTATTAAAATTAATCATATTAATTAATTATTTAATAATCCCTAATTAATGATCTCTCATTAATTAGTAACAATTTTTACTTACCTTTCTTAAGTAATTAAACTTAAATCAACCATTATTAATTACAAATAAATTAATTCTCAATTAATAAATCTCTAATTACTTAATTAATTACTTAATTAATCTTTAATCCCTAGAGAAAATTTCGACCTTTCCGATCAACTAGATCATCAAAGACAACCTAAAATGTAAATTCTGTTCAACCTCGAACTGCTCTCTCATCTTACTTCTAAAAATCAAGATTAAGATCTTAAAAATCATGTTTTCAAACAAGGATTCAGATCATATGCCTGAATCCATGAATTTAGAAGTTTGAATTTTTAACAAAAACTCAGCTTTCCTGTTCTACTTTGTTTTCCAGAGAAAATTCCCATTTTAATTTATTTAAATAAAGTTTAAACTTTAAGTTATGATTAAACAATCAAGTGTTGTTTGAATCCTAAGTTCTAACAGAGATTATATCAAGAGGAATTGAATTTTTATCATAATTTAAGCTTCTAAAAGTAAGAACAGGTAAAAACAGATACCACAGCAACATGCATCTATACATCCAAATATATACACAGAAATTCAATCATATACATCCACAACAATACACATTTTATTCTAGAATTCCACATGCAAACAAATACCTATATACTTAAATTTTAAGAAGAATGTCACTCACCATTTTTAAAAGCAGAGAAATTTCCAGGCTTTAAATTTTGATCTGGCAAATGCTTTTGATTTAAAAACTTGAATACCTGTTACTGAATCTTGCATGCATGCTATAACTTGCTTGTTGATAGGTGTTGCTTTAGATCAGGTTTGAGGAAGAAAATATTCAGGCTTAAAGAAATGCAGGCTGAAAACTTGATTTGGAAATGTATTTCAGGTTTGAAGATTTTGTTACAGGTTTGATTTTGATTTTTGAAAATGGGTTACAGATCTTGTTTTTGGTTTTGAGGAGTTGATTACTGATTGTTTATGAGGATTTGTTACAGGCTGAAAGTTTCTTAAGTTTTGAAAAAGAATGGGAAAGAAATGAAGATGAGAAGTAGATGCATATATAGGTAAAAATGATTTATTCAAATAAAAGAAAAACAAAAATTTAAAACTTTGACATTTGTCATTTACCATTGTTAATTTGTTAACACTTGTTATTTAGGTGTCTTTATAGATTTACACATGTCATTTAAGTAATCTTTTTATTTTAAATATAAATAAAAGCTTTTAATCCTAATTTATTAATTTACAATTACTTATTTATATACATAGATAATTTTTAAAGAAATAAAACCAATTATATATATAAATAAAAGCTTATACAAATATCTAAAAAATCCAAATATTTAAAATATTACCCCTTTTTGAATTTCAAAATAAATTTAAATTCAAATTCAAATTATATTTAAAAATCCAATTTAAAGTCAATTTAAAACAACACATTCAATTTGAAAATAATAATCCTATTATAATTATTATTTGAAATAACAAATTTATCAATTTTAAAATAATTTATAAAAGAGATTATAAATTACTACTATTACTAAATGAATTAACATATCATATGTGAATTGTATTTTAACTTATATATATATTCTTAAATTATATTTATTGAGCAATATTTAAAAAGAAAATAAAATAATCCTTATTATTAATCTTATTTAAAACCATATAGTTATTTTGTTTAAATAGCTTTGAAAAGCTTAATATTAAATAAATCATAATTTCCAAACTATCAAAATGTATATTAGAAATTTAAAAACAAGATTTTATTTATTTATTAAATTTCAAATCAAAGCTTATCTATTTACAATATACACACACATATATATACATTATAAATAGAAATCATTTTATTAGTTTCTGAAAGATAAAATTCACTAATTAAATATTTATTTAATTAGATTATTAAATCAATTCAACTTTTATTATCAAAGATTATCAAATCAATTTAATTATTTAATCCATACCAAGAATAATTCCGAACCCCACAAAATCAAACACATGCAAACTGCAAATAAAAGTATGACCTAATAGGTCAAACTTTAACTGATCACATCTCATCCCTAGAGTTGCATATACTCCTATTGGATTCGCAACCCATAAGGAAGTAACTAAATAAGTGGGTTCTAGGTTAAGCTTATCTATCAAACATCTAGATATAAAAGAATGCGATGCACCAGTATCAAACAGAACACCAACAGTCATACCATGAATCTAAAGCGTACCTCTCAATGCTGCCTTTCCTTTTTCCTGAGCTGTCGGCTTAGAAGCAGCAGGCTCCAATGTATACACCTTGCCCTTTCCGTCCTTAGCGGGCTCCTTGCACTGGCTCTTCTAGTGGCCAATCTGGTCACAGTTGTAACATCTGACATTCTTGCTCCCAGCCACTTCCTTAGCCTTCCCCGGCACGACACTCATTAGCATAGTGCACATTCTTATCACACTTGAAACAGACAACCTCATACTTCCCCTTCTTAGCTGCTCCACCCTTCTGAGCACCCTTCTTAGGAAAGAACTTCCTCTTCTGATTCTGCCCACTTTGGACTTCTTTATCCTTACTCTTCTCTATAGAATCAAGCAACTCCTCATGCCTCAAGGCCATCTCAACAACAAAGTCAGAAGGATCCCTAATATGAGGTAATGTAGCTCTGGCCAACTCAGGCTTCAACCCCCTAATAAACTTCCCATTCCTCTTCATGACCGTGTCCACTGAAGCATACCCATATTGGGCCAACTCCTCGAACTTCCTAGCATACTCCAGAACCGACATCTCCCCCTTCTCCAATTCAGCAAACTTCCTGATCAGAGCTGACTGTGCCATTGCTAACATAAACCTCTCTTTGAACCTTCCCCTGAAATCTTCCTAGGTCATGGTTTCCTCATCTACTGCCGCAGCCACACTATTCCACCAGAATAGAGCTACTCCCTGAAGCTGCCTAGATGCCAACCTCCTCCTCTGCTCATCATTGAGCCCCAAATCTGCAAAAGTCCTTTTGCAGTGCAATAACCAATTTCTATACCTCAATGGCATCTTCCGTTCCAACAAACAGCTTCCCTCCAAGCTTGGTGTAATCCCCACTCAGCTTTGCATAATGGTTGACTACCAGAACTTCCGGAATCTCTGCTCCTACAGCATTCCCTCCTAACACTCCGGCTGTAACTCTCGCCTGCACCATATTCCTAAAAAACTGATACATAGCTTTCATTCCAACCTATGGGACTTCGTCACCCACATTCTCTGCATGGCCTGACCTTCACCTCTTCTCACATTAGGCCTGGCATTCCCTTCGGTGCCCTCCCCTCCTTGGTTGACTCTTCCTCTTCTTCCTTCCATATTTGTATTCAAACCTTATGAGATACAGAAAAATATCCTAACAAGGAAAGGAGACTAGAGATAAAGCGTATACTTATATATAGCAAATACAACTACGTTACTATAGCATTATCCCATACCCTAATCTTACTCTAATGCCTTAGGATTATGTTTTAAAAACCATTTTTAATTTAAATTTTTTCATAAACTATGCTCTGATACCAAGTTGTAACATCCCGTATCTAGAGGCCAAAAGCTAAGCGCTACAGATGCTGTAGTCATCCATATTAACTTCTGATGACAAAATACGGCAATGATAATGGTATCCATAATACCAAAAGCACATGAATATGAACAAAATCACAGATTTCAAAAAACATTATTTTGTTGATTACATTTCAAAATAATAATTCATGTCCATGTTACATAATCCCTTAACGTCTCCCAGGTAATGATTAAATATATCATTACAAATTACGCCAAGAGCGACATATGACGATGCCCCCTTGGTTGATCAAAGCAGTATAGTCTTATCTGACTTATATACACAGCGGAATCAAAACAAAATGAAACGGCAAATCCTAATTAGCTATTCGTTAGCCACATTCTCGTCTTCGGATGCTTTATTAGCCAAAAGACAAAAACCTGAAAACCTCAACCCTCAACCTACTCAAATCAATTTTTGAGTACCCGAGAATTTAAGGGGAAACAAAAACTTGGAGTCAAACATAAAGCCTGGTGTTAATAACTTTGTTACATTTCGGTTTATTGATATAAAGTGAGACCACGCCACTTAGCGGAACGAGTTTCCCCTCACTTATGTCCTTTTCAAAACATATATATTTTGTAATCCTTTCCTGCAACCAAACTGGTTAATCAAACTGATTATATCAAAATAGCAATATCCTTTATGCTAATAAACGGACCATATGTCCGTAAAACAGGTAATATGTGAACTATCTGCCCACATATAATAGCAAGGTCAGTTATGCTACAAATGGACTAACTTTCCAAACAACTGGACTGACTGCCCGCAAACATGACTAACTGTCCGAAATCTAGGCTGACTGCCTGCAAAATGGACTAACTGTCCAAATTATTTCCTTAGGGTTAACTATCCTTTAAATTTCCTTGAAAATCTTTTCAAAATGATTTAGTTCTTCAAATCATATACATATACAAGGAAAATATATCTTTAGCTTTACTCAAAACCATTTTGCCATGTTATATATACTTTACTCAAAATAATGTTGATGAGTCTTAATAAAAATTAACTATCCTTTCAAATAAGTTAAAGTCCTTTTTAACTTGAAAACACTTAGGCTAATCTGTCTATTTAATATATTTGAAACCTTTGTTTAAACCTTTAAACAACCCATTCGAAACCCATGAAGGTAACCCCTTCGAAACCAAGTAAAACCTTTTACTTAATCTAGGCCGAAAGGCCAAATCTTACCTTTCGAAGCCATTAAATATAGCATTTCGAAAACATTGGAAAACCTTTCCTTTCTTTTCTCCGAAAGCTTCAAAATATCAAACATCCTCTTTTAAAACCTTTTAAATATTGCCTTTCGAAAACCTAAGGAAAAACCTTTTCCTACAACCCTTTCAAAACGCTACGGAACCACCCCTTTCGAAACCATTCATTAAAACCTTTCGAAACAATCAAAACTCCATCCTTTGAAAGCACTTTGGGTTCAATTTAAAACATGTGGAAAACTTTCGAAACCATTCAAAATTTCATTCCTTCGAAACAATTGAAAACGTTTCGGTCGAAACCATTTGGATTCTGGCTTCAAGTAGAGCAAAAGGATTAGAAATCCATTATAGTTGAAAGCATCTGTTTCGAAACCTTTTAAAACTATCTCTTTCGAAACCATTTGAGTTTTACTTTACTTATAGAAAAAAGATCTTAGAACATTTAAGTTGGAAGCTACTACTTCAAAACCAATTCCTAAGTAATGAAGTGATGGTGTCGAAACCATCTCTTCGAAAGCACTGGAGAGATGGCCATATTTTTAGAAAACAAAAAGAACCCCTTCGAAACCATCTAGATCGAAAGGTAGGAAACGACAACTAAAAGTTTCGACTTAGTCGAAAGAAATCATTTAAAACAAAAATGCAACCCAATCGAAACTCTTCCTTTAAAACCATTTGACTTAGTCGAAAGCTACTTAGTCGAAAGCATCTTAGTCGAAAACAAGCAGACGCATTTTACTTTAAAGCCAAAGCAAAGCTTCAACCCTTTCAAAATCTTATGGTTTCGACCCTATACCTTTCACCCATATCCAACTCATTACGTACCAGTTGCCTGATACCATATGCATTGGTTTCGACTGTGTCAGAGGCGATAGTATGAAGGCGGACCCTGGTGCCGAAAGAGACGAAACAGTGGAAAACATGCAGCAAATAGTTCTTTTCACCTAACATGCTTTACGTGTCTAATTGTGATTGGTTGCCTCTTTCTTTACCAATGAAAAGTACTGCACTTTATAAAAAGGGCAGCCGACTTTTCAGATTTAACAATTTAGATTATTACAAAAAGCCTCTTCTCCTCTTTAAATTACATAAAACATTTAAGTCTCATACCTTAAATAATTTTATATACCCATCAAAAACTTAGGAAAAATCTGGAAAAATTCCAAAAAATCAATTTTAATATGTTTTCTAACATATAAAAATTTCAGACCCAAATCTTTTATTATTTACCCATAAATAATTATTAACCTAAAATATCATTTTCTTTACTAGAAAATTCATATAAAATCCACATTAATTTCAAAAATTCTGAAAATTGAAACACATCTCTAAAATAATATTTATGATCTTCATAAAAATTCGCATGCCATTTGGATGTCATTTTATAGGGTTTTCATCTTAAATCATATCATAAATTTAATATGAATAACTATAATTCATCAACAAGTATATATATATTCATTCCATCATTCAGAAACATGGCAAATCATTGCAAAATATTCGGAATTCATATTAGAACCAAAAGACAATAAAAAATGAGATGTAAACATTATTCACTTTAGCTTTAGAGATTATGGAGATTGAGATGTGAATAAATTTGATTTGAATTATCTTCTTCCTGGCTTTTCTTCTTCTCTTCCTTGTTAATGGTAGATGGCCTCTTTCAAAATTTTTGAAAATGAAATGAACGTGTAAAGTTTTACATGGCCAAGGTTTGGAGGATATAGGAATGACCTCTTTCCTATTTTACCCCTCTTCCATTTCAATTTAAACCCTTCTTTAGTTTACTAATAAATAGCACAGCTACTCTTAATTAAAAATCAAATCTCAATCTCCTAATCAACACATTATTTTATTGAATTAAATATCCTAAATAATGTTACCAAAAATCTGGGGTGTTAAAGACGATGTCTCACATCTGCCCTAAAGTCACACTGTTGGTAGATAGATTACCTGGGCACTTCTGTGTGTCTTTTGGTTGATCTTGCACCATTTATGACTTAGTTATATTTTACAACACTCTTAATATATTTTTATAAACCTCACCGTGTCCATTAATTAGGTTATATAAGAATTCCCTCTTATTTTGCCTTAACAAATCAATTACCTTCCTAAGGGGGATTTAATAACAACTATTACCTAATTGACTACACAATCATACGCTATAATTGTACGCTATTTATGGACACACACACATATGCATATACGTATACGTATACATATACATATACATATACATACATACAAACAAATACAAACACACACACACACACACACGCACCTACTATTTTCTATGCATGCGGAGATTTCGCCCTAACTAACGCTTAAATGTCAATTCCTTTTTAATAACAATAATACAAGTTTTTTCCATATTATCAATGGTACCAAATTTACAATATCCATAACAAGGGATTTTGATATCCCTAACAAAGGATTCAAAATTCATATCCAAAAATTGTAATAAACAGACTTGTACATAGTAAAAAAATCTCAACTCAATCTATTACATCAAACCAGAGAATAATCTCAAAAATAGAAATTGCAATTCTAGTTTTCAATCTCTATTTAATCCTTCTTTTACAAAGAATTTAAACAATGAGATTTCTCTTTATTTTCTTATGGAATAAATGGTGTAAACTACGAATAAATTCATATTTTTACACCCTATCCCTTAATCGAAACTTCATAATCAAATTAGAATTTAAAGAGGTGTGGAATAGAAATTAAAATCACTAAAAACTGCAAAAACTACATATTCCAACAATTTAATGTAAACAATTGAGAATTCCAACAAGAATTGACATTTCGAATAATAGGAGTTTTGGGGGTTTCATTTTGTTTTATTTTCGTAAACCCAACTCTTGAGGCATATTCAAATCCATAACATACTAAACAATTATTGGAATAAAAATATTAAGGTTTCCACTGACAGATTATCCTTAGCCTTTCTTGTATGGATTTGCAACGCCAAAGCACACTTTTCTAGATCTCTTCTTTTGATATATATACACAACAAGGATTTTGGTATATATAATTTTGTTAGATTCAAAAAAGGTTGGAAGAAAAGAGAATGAATTAAAAGAATAATTAAAAACGAAATAGAATCCTTATCTGAATTTCTAATTGAATTTTTGAATCCAACTAAAGAGAGAAAATGGTAAGTTTCACTGAATTTTCAAATTTTTTTGTGAATAAAAGCAGAGAGGGTAGGGTCCTATTTATAGAGGTTGAAACGTATCAGAACCGTAGGGTGAAAATAGGTTAAAAAAGGATAAATCTGGAACGTTCGTTGATAGGAATATCCTAGCCGCCACCAATAGGAGCGGTCAACCGGTTGGGGTCGACGGCCGACCCCTCCGCTTATTTTGGAAATGTAATTATTTTTGTACCGTTGTTTTATTTAATTCCTTTATTGTATTTATAGTGTTAATTTTTAACGTTAACGATTTCTTAAGCCCAAGTCTAATCTCGGTTAATTTTAAAATTTCAAATTTAGTTATTTCTTTGAATTTGAATTTGAATTAATTTACCTTTAAATGCTCATAACTTCTTCGTTTGAGCTCCATTTTTAGCATATTGTAAATGGAAACAGATCAGAATTTCATCACGAACGCAAGGGTTCAACTTCACAGCCAAATTCCAACTTTTACAAAATTTTCATCTTTACCTCTACTTAATTTTAATTTAATTTACTTATTTAATTCATACTGATTTTATGGGGTGTTACACGAGAGCCGACCCATGCTCCTGTCCATATCGAAAACCTTAATCAAATTAAGGAAAACCCCATTACCTCCTCATGTTGAATCTGCCCCATAGAGAATGCGAGTACCACTCAACTCTCATGTTTGTGTCCAGGTCAAAACACAGAAGACCATGTTTCCCTAACTGAGGAGGCAAGGACCCGAGAACTCATCATCATGTTGAATGAATAAGTCCACCCTCGTTGGTAAGCGGGAATAAGCGTTACCAAAAAACCCACCCTCTCAATGCTGGAGGACTCATTTGTGAGAGCCGGGGTAGGCCAGACCCCTGATGCATATACGTCTGTCCCAGTTGAGGATTTCATAGAGAATACGGTCTATGCATTATATCAATACAAGCTATAGCTCAATGTAGGAAGCGATAATGACACCCCATTGGACCCCCGCATAGGTGACATCAATCCAGACGATGACCCGGTCACAAAACTTAATATCATCTTAGAAAAAGGTGACTCAAGCCGGACCGTCCAAATTGACACAGAATTAGACCCAATGGTGCGAATGGAGTCGATAGACTTCCTCGGACGAAGCATATACATGTTCGTCTAGGGGCATGCGAACATGACTAACATAAATCACTCCATCTTATGCCATGCTCTCAATATCGACTCCAAAGCTCACCCATTCCAAAAAAAGGAGGCCACTTAATCCAGAGAGATACAAAGCACTAAAAGAAGAGGTTGAGAAGCTCCTTAATAATAGATTCATCAGGAATTTTGAGTATCTAGTTTGGGTGACCAACTAATAACTATGTACTGGTCTGTAAGTCTATGTAACTTGGAGAACATGCATTGACTTCTTCGATCTAAACAAAGCCCGCTTGGAGGAAAACTTCCCCCGTCCCGCATAGATCAACTTGTGGACGTGACCAACAGACACAAACTGTTGACCTTCATGGGCATCTATTCTGAGTATAATCGGATTACAATGTATGGCCCCGATCAACACGATACTTCCTTCGTTCCCAACATGTGACCGTACTGTTACAAAGTTATGCCCCTATATTAGTCCATCAAGACCCACTTATTGGGTCATTGGGGCTTGTAGATCCATGACCTGTTCTTGAGAGCTTCAGCTCTAGGATCGGGTCGGGACATGACAAACTCATCTAATCCGACGTGCATTATTATCACTTAATTACAGTGATATCGTAATATCACTTAATTACAATAATCATGACTTTGATCTATTTTAATAAGAGCGACTAAGATAGATATCACAATGTTTTTTACATAATAACTTCTAATATATTAACATTATTAAGCTACATCATTACTAATTGTGTAACAAAATCTTCATATAATTTTGAAGTTAATTGAAAACGTAATTTTTTATTATTTTTACTTATCTGTTTATACTCGTTGTTATTTATGTTTAATATAATACTCAACTAAAAGTATTGGGATAACTCAACTAGTATACAATTTTGAAGATAACATACAAATATACATCCGTGTTAGATCTTACCTGCTCTGTACGGGTTTCGGTTGAATCAAAAATTCATAACGTAGTACAGCTCCAACCCACCCATTGCTAGAGCCAGCCATAACAGGTAGGAAATGCATTAAATAAACCCGACTTTCCCGAGATGCCAAATGATAGCATAAATAGGGGTGAGCAATATTTGGTTAAACTAAATAAACCAACAAACCAATTCATTTTTATCGGTTTGATTTGGTTTTGAAATTAGATTGGTTTATAATCGGTCCGTAAATTTTTTAACTTGGTTATCGGTTTAATCAAATTAACCAAACTTTTATTATATTTTAAGAATTTATAATGTTATACTAATTTTTTAGATTAATTTAGTGATCTAAATAAATTTTATTTGTCATATATGTGTCAAAATTATTATTAGAAAGCATAAGAATGCTAAATAAAAATACTTTAATTATATATTTAGGTTTTATTTCAAATTACAATGAATATTCCAAACATAAAATATGAATCGTTTTTTGTTAATTGATCCAACTAAATTTAATTTAATCGGTTTGACCTTTATTTTTAGGTTGGGACAGACCAAACCAATCAACCATTATCAACCGTTATAAAATAATATCACTCCATCACCAGTAGGGTTTCAATTTCCAGAAAAAGCAGGGTTCCGGATCCAGTGTCGGCAGAATAAGTTAGACATGGCGGATGAGGCGACTAGATCGGTAATAGGTTATTTATTTATTTTTGAATTTTTATGATACATCAATTTACGAATAATGATGATAGGCATTTGTGGAGCTTCAAGGGCGCATGATAGAGACCACAGGAATGTTGAAGCAGGTCTTTATTTTTATTTATTTCTCTACAATTTCAAACATACTTTTTATGAGAAAGGGGAACGTTAATTTCCTCCGAAACATATACTCCGACATGCCAAAGTCACTATGTCAGTAACAGTAACAGTAACAGTAAGGATGTTTATTTCAGGCTAGTCGAATGTTATTTTAATGATTTCCTCCCAGCAGGCTAATTGGTCTTCATGATGTCGATTACTTTTGACAACTAATCTCTATTTAAGTTCAATTTCAAGAACTGATTTTGGTTTCTTTGAATGTGCTTATAAACACCAAAATATGATGTGTTGAAAGCTGTAGGGATTTTCAATATAGAAAGCACGTAAAAAAAGGATTGTCGGCAAAATTGCAAACAACTAATGCAAATTATAATCAAGAAAATCCAATTAACAACAGTATATCCAAAATCCAACAACTGATAAGAAAATGGAATAAAACTACAAAGACATAGATTATAGTGGTTCAATCATCTTGACTACATTTGGGAGGGTTGCTATGGGGATTGATTATGTTGTTATCTGCTGAGCATAACGCTAAGCATCGAAGTTTCAAAAATTTGAAAACACTAGTAAGTAACATTATAAAAGACAAACTCTTTGACATATTAGATTGGTTATAAATTTTAATTAAAGATTATACCTATTTAAAAAAAAAAGTTATCACTCGGTGGATCAGTATGTTAATTTTACATACAAATGTTATTCAAAGCTAATGCAGTCTCATAAATTCTTCATTTGACAAATATATTATTTTGTTGGAAACATTTGATAACCCATGATCTGTTTAACCTAAGCTAATTTAAAATCGTTTGTTTATACAGTGTCTATCGACAAAAACCTTGAGTTATGTCGATAAAGCTATTTTTTTTTTGAATTTTCCACTAGCTTCTACTATGCCGTCAAAGGCTTCACTTGATCTTTTTTATACTCAACCTAAGAACATCTCCAACAATTTACAAGTTGCAAATTATTGATTATGTAATTTTTAGATTTGATTACGAGTGGGTATCCCAACAGAGAGATGAGTTTGGTGCATGTTTAAGAGGCGCCAGAGTCATGCGCATGTTAAACATGTGTATGATCTTGACTTGCAACCACTCAGGAGCCTGTTAAATGTGCGCCTGACCTATAAACGGGCGTCTGTTTAACATGCGCTTAGCTTCGGTTACAAATTTGTAATCGAACTGGCTTCGATTAAGTAATATTAAGAATTGCAATCAATTGTTGTTAGCTGTTTTGAGGTTTGAATTGCATAATTGTAATCTCTAGAAGCACCGTTGGAGAAGCTCCTAAGCCCTTTTGAGCTTTGATGCCTAATGGTACTATAACGCTTAACATAGTGTCACTCATCGGTGTTTAGAATTTTTGGAAACTTAAGAGCTTTTTCTTTGCTCTATTCGTAACAGTATACATCTTTTATTGTGTTGACAGAACCATAGTTTGTGTCAGCATGATACTATGTTATGTCCAAGGGTAAATTTAGAATTTTATTCATAATGGGCAAAAATCAAATTATACTAGTGTGTATTATGTGTGTTGCATGCAACCATGTTGTGAAAAAGTTAAAATTTCAAATATAGTTCATAGAACATTTTTAAACATAAATTGGACATAAATTAAGTTTGTTAATTTTGTTAAGATAAATGAATTATACATTAACATTGTTGTTATAGTATTTAATATTTGTTACGTCAGTTAATAAATACATAATAACGTTTGTTTATAATTTATAATTTATAATTTTTTATTTGAAGAAATATTTGTTTAGATTTATTATGAATTTGTTAGATGTTTAAAATTTGCTCAAACAAATGATGTTTTGATCTAAAATCAAATGTTAATTATGTAAATGTGAAGGATTTAATTGAAAATTTGTATCTAAACGGATGATAGTTTTAAAAACTCGAAGAACTAAGTGAAAATATTAATGAGTGCTTAAGAGAAAGTAACTGGAAACACAAAGATACAAGGAACATAAATGAAAATATAGTGTGAGAATTAAGAAGAGCAAAGCGAATGCATTTACTTTATTATTGTTTAATGGAAACATGTTTTAGACTTAGATTTTATACTTAACTATTATTTATTGTTAGATCAACTTTGAATTTTATGCAAGTTCAAGTGTAAATGTGAGTCTATATGTCATTCTTATTATTTAGTAGATTGATTTAATTATAAAAATAGCGTAGGAATTTTTTGTCTTAAAGATTTAATAACATATGTTTATTTGCATGATAAGTGCAGTAAAATTTTCTCTCTTACTTGCTTATTTCTAGTTAAATTTAATTCTTAAATTTTGAGAGCCTAAAAAAAGAAAAATAAATTAAATATCGGATATTTGACCATTATAGTAAAATTTGTAAAAAAAACAAAAAATAAAACAAATAACATATTTTGAAGGAGCATAATATAAATAAATCATATTCGTACTTTCTTAATTCGCTTGACCACATTTCGATTCTTAACTAGACTTGTTTTTTGCTTTTTTTCTCATTTATTTTCGTTTGATCCCGAAATTGTTATACTCATCTCAAAAGATGGAAGGAACATATGCCTTCTATACTTTTTGGGATCGTCGTATCTCCTGTTTCGTCCAGGCTGCTATAGGTCGCCATATCTCCTGTTTCGTCCAGGCTGCTATGGGTCACCGTATCTTCTGTTCCATCTTCCGTACCTCCTGTTCCGTCTTTCGTATCTTCTTCGTTTCATTTTCGATTTGCTTTTTGTTTTTTGCATTGCTCTTCTACACTTCCCATTTAACTTCCAATCATCATTTTGATTATTAACACCTTTACCACTCCGTATTCCTCTGTTTCCCAAGTGCGATATGCCGGTTTAGCAATAATACAACTTATATAACATATCTTTAAACGACGATATCATCTTCATTATAAGTCAGAATTAAACATAATTTTTTTAACATAGAATTAAAATGTTCATAGCTGTCATGAATCAGCGTTTGGTGGCACTGGAATGATTCGGGCTCCTTTAGAGATCATTTTTCCAACGCCGTTCACTTAGTAACTTGGTCACTACTCGCATAATTTGTTCATATGTAGTCGAATTTCGACAAGACTTTGACCGTTAATCATTACTCACTATGAGGATCATTCTGGAACACTGGAACGTTCAATTCTCGATTGTGGAAAGTTTGCCCATAACAATATCATTACAACTATCGCACGCTACACATTTTTTTATTCTTGAAACCCAAATCACTCAGTAGTTGCTTTAAGCATAGTGTTCTCTTTGCAGTCTCCACAACAACAATCAATCCTGCTTCCTTAGTTGACAATTCAATTAAGATTTGCAATTTCGCTTTGCTTTTCAATAACGATTCCATCTTGGTTGAATACATTTCTCGAAGTTGATCTACTTCGATCCTTATCTCCAACATAATTTGAGTTGCAATATTCAATAACCTCATAACTCAGTCCAATTCTGCAGTTAAAAACAAATGCGTGTCAATGTTTTCTCAATATTTTTCAGTTTAACTTTTACGATTTCTATTATGATTTTTCTAAAGTAGTCATGTACAAATCAGCCATATGGTTTGATATTTCAAAATCGTTGAAATTCCAAAATTAAAATAGTTTCATGGTATTAAAATATGTATTTCCTCGTTGAGAACAAAGCAATATATCATTTGTGTATAAAAGATAATTTTCTAATGTACTAAGGTTGTATTATGATGTCTCTCTTCAACGGCTAACTCAAAGATCAAATACATGTTAACTTGATAATTGTTCTTTAAATGCTAACTTGAGTTTGTTAGGATACGAGTGAAAGACAATTCTTCATGTACTAATATACTTGTATAAATTCGATATGACTTGACTATAATATTTGTTTATTTATTAAAATATATGCATATACATATATTTATGTATGTATAATCATAACATGTAATCTATATTAGTTGATATATTTGTATATTAATAAGGTTTTTGAACTTGTACCGTGTTTAACCAGATCATACTATGATCTGATTGTTGCTTTGGGATTTGGTTAAATCATCAAACACTTTTTCTATATGTTTTTGGTAGTTTATATTTTTATAATGTGATATTTTTATACCTGATAAAGTAGTGTATGCAATGTTTGTCAATTCAAATTTTCATGATCGATGTAGGCTAACATTAATGACTTGCGTACTTGTGTTTATTAATAAAATTGATGCATAAACGACTCATAAACGTTCGGTACGTTGGAATTTCAACCATTCTAGCCCGATTTCCGTGTTGATCGGGAGGGAATATGTTCAAAAACCCAATTTCAGACTAGAAAAAGTTCAAAAAAGAAGAAAATTTGTTTCATTGCATAAATAAGTAAAAACAATTAATGCATGAAGAATTGATTTTTGAGCAAGAATAACTAAAACTGAAAAGTAAAATTGAAAAGAAGAAAATTTGTTTCATTGTATAAAAAAGAAAAAAACAATCAGTGCACGAAGAATTGATTTTTGAGCAAGAATAACTAAAACTAAAAAATAGAATCGAAGCAAAGAAAACATTTTTATTATACTTATTTTGAGAAACAATGAATTTTAGCAGATTGGAGCGGGTCGATCAAGATTTGGCGCATCGATGGAGGTTTGGGATTAAGCATGATGGCTAAGAGGATGGATACTAGGATTTGGGACATCAATGCAACCAAAATAAAACATATGGACATATTAAGTTAGAATTTGAGGAAGTCGTAATGGTTTGGGCGATCCAAACATTAAAGTGAGCCAGTACATTGAGAAGTTGAGATTGATCCATTCCCTTCGTACCGCATTATAGACTCATGTCTGTGGCAGAGGCTGTCTTCCGCTTGTTATTGAAAAGCCACTTCAACCCGTAGAAGGACAATATCACTATCTGTACTATTGACTTGTGCATACATTCTGGTTAAAGTGAGTTTGCAAAGTATATGGAAATAGGAATGATTCATTTAGTAGGATAAAAGAAAGCAAAGCAAATAATAAACTTGAAATTCAGATCTTTTTCCGGAATTGATACCAATTCTTAAGGCTCCGCAACTACTACTGTGGTTGTTGCCAATTGGGGTTCCCCATTTCGGAAGGGGAAGTTGCTGATCGTTGGGTCAGAAGTGCAAAAGAGACTTAGTTTCTATATTTTTTCTATTCTTGAGCTAAGAAATGCTTGATTTCGACTTGATTTGACATATATTTAATAAATAAAAAGCAGTGAAAAACTCCTGTTGCGTCAGAAGTTGACACAACACCCAATATCAGATGAAAGCATCAACAATATAAATCTATTAAAATAAACAAAGAAAAGAACACAATTTTTATAGTAGTTCGATAAATTCTCCGGTTTACATCCATTTTAATTTTATTATCTTATGTTTCTTTTCGAAATACAAAGATTACAACTCAAACTCGATCACAATATAGTAGATCTCAGATTTAAGAAGGTTTGTGGAAAAATAAGATGTACAAAATCCCAATTGCCAAAGTTCAAAGGAAAGCCCATCGAAGTTGCTGGATTATAAAATACCGGTTTAAACTCTAGATCCGAGAAAGTAGGATGGGAGACGAGGTCCACGATATTAGTGTCAAACATCCAAGTGTCGAAAAGGCAGATTGTTGGGGTGAAAGAAAAAAAGACAAAACATAATCTAACAACGTGACGGATAATATATAATATACCAATGATCTTTATAAATGGAAACTGTGATATACATACATAAATCAGAGCAAACTACCTATCATCAGTCTAGTTATAATAGTATGTCATCACAAATGCTGATAAATATAAACAAGAACAAAACAGCAGAAGATAAATACGTGAATAGGTCTTGGAGGTATCCGGTTCGTCTTCTGAAGCTCCAAAGTGTCCAGCTAAATCTGAAAAATATACTCGGGCCGACCCGAACATTATAAGAAAATAACGTACAGATCAGTCTGGTAAACCAACGTGAGAAAACTCAAATCATTTGGATTACTTAGTTATAAAAACATTTAAAAATAAAGATATCTAGTAAGACCACGTCATACATAAACACGGATGGATTTTTACCTTACAATAACCAAATCATTTTTATTATAAAATCCAGTGATTTATAATAATGCTAAGGGTTGAAAATAAATATATAAAACATCTGAAATGGTTATCCATAATTACGTTCAACCGTACTAGTTCTACAAATAAAACCGTAGGGCACGTATTAGAGATTGGATTCCAACATGACAAAGTAATGGACTACCTTCCATACAGTACACCTCTAGATAAAACGTACCCGAGGGCCACACATGGACCCTCGCCAAGACAGAGCCGCTGCCCCTTTAACATGACATATTGGATTGCATCATCCCTTGGACACGGAGGCTGCAAACATTGGCCCCCGGTCGCCCCGCGTGCACATTAAAATCCATAGAACCGAATCTAGATCGAGGAATGATGCTCATAATGGTAGCTCACCACATAGCTCTGTGGACATCCCATATTTTAGCCATTATTGGGTTGTGAGGCTTGTAAGGTTACGTTTTTTCCTTTTCCTCCTAGCAATTACCACATGGAATGCTAATATTGTCCTTTAAGCAACAATGTAATGCCAACCTTCATCCATATAAGTTGTTCAGGATGTGAACAAACCGAATGCACTGCTTCTACTACATCCATTTTAGAACCACCCTCAGGATTAGTAGCAAGTAGTCCTTGCACTTCAAAGAACCCGGTCTTCGATTCCATTATCTCGAACTAGTCTCGATCCTGTCTCGAACCTCTTCTAAAGCATAGAACGCGCATATGGTTTTAGAGTGGTTACGGTTTCAAGTCATCTCATATAAGCACACTCCTCCACTTATCGATCGCTCCAAAACCAAATCGATAACACTCCGGTAAACCCAGCTTCGGTTCTATTGGAAATAATTAGACAATACATAAGAGCGGAGATCACCTCCTAAACGTTTAAGCGGACGTATTTTCTTATCATTTGTCCTAAGAGATCAAAACAAGATTTATACGTACAGTATAACCTCATCGAAGATGACTGTGTCATATAACCTCCGTGTTTCTTTTAGATATTTTCAAAGTTATATTTTGGTTAATATTTGATAGTCGGTTATTTAACTACAAATAAACAAACAATCAACCATAGATTTAATCCCATGTGGGATCCACTAAACCTCTATTAATTAATCTTCATTAATTAAATCTATTTCAATTATTTGATTCAAAATTACTTTACAAAAGGTATATTCACAAACCCCTAATGCTCCTTTCGATACTTGAAAAAACATTAATATACTTATATCACCGGTATAAGTATATTCCCAAGCATTAAGAAAGATTTCCTAATTTCCGAAATTGTATTAAATAGGTCAAAACAAATGTTATTTAAAACATTGTTTACTATAAACCCAAACCATTATCCTTCGGTATTAAGCATGAAAAGTATGTTTCCATACCATCATAATTAAGAATAATTATTTATCAACTTCATATACTTGATTTTTCATAAGTGATCCAATTCGTATACAGAAATAACACTTTATATACCGAATATCAATCTCGATTTCAAACTCAAACATCCTTCGGATAACAATGAGGCCGTTCAAGTTGATGTATTATTACACTTCAAACCTTAACTCGACAACATTCTTACCTTTGATGATAGACAGAAGTTTCACTACCTCGAAGTCTAATATCCGGTATATGGTTTCAAAGATTCCATACACTATTTATTTAAACAAAGTTTATAAACAAACTTCTCTCACTTTCCAAAGTCTTATACTATAATTAGAATATTATAGTTTCATTAAAATTTCACTTAAAGCATCTTTAGAACACACTTTGAAATACCCATTCACTTGAAACTTCGTTTAAAACTCATTTGATTTGAAAAGATAAGATCATTTTCTCCATAGTAGCGAACACTTACTTTATTATATCAAATAATAAATTCAAACCTCATTTTAAACCAAAGTTTAAATCTTTAGTTTAAATCTTAACTTAAAACCATTACCTTTTAAAAAGAATTTTACTTTGAAAAGTAAACCGATTTCCTTTAAATAAATCTTGTTTAAATTTCCAAATTAAATCTTTAAATCTCAAGTCTCCTTTAAAACATTTATAGACCCCTTTTATAAATCAATTTGTTATTTATAAACTCCTTTTATAAATCAATTAATTAACTTTAAACACCATTATTAAAATAATGAGTTAACTTTAAACACCATTATTAAAATAATTAATTAACTTCAAAACATCATTAATAAAATAATTAATAAACTTTAAACATCACTAATAAAATAATTAATTAACTTTAAACAACACTAATACTATAATTAAATATCTTTAAACAACACTAATACTATAATCAAATGTCTTAAAATATCATTAACTAAGATAATTAATTACCTTAAACATCATTAATCTCTATATTTTAAATCATTTAAAATTATATAAACATTCAAATTGTTATAAAATGAAAGTTAATTTAAATCCATAGCTTTTCAAATTCAACAAGAGACTTAGTCCTCACAATGGTACTTGAACAAGCTTCCATTTACTTAAGTTTAACTTTCCAAGCCGACACTAGTATTTACATAAGCAACATATATGTAAATCAAATCCAGAATTAGCAACGACTAGCTAATCCATCACTTATCTAATATTAATTAATCCACATATTAATTAACTGGCATATGAATAAATATCCAAATTAATATAATAGTAGAACAGTGTTTTTTTCTGCTAAATAGATATCCAAAATAATCTATTCAATCAGAACGGTGTTTTATTTGGCCAAACAGATATCATCAATGAAGTATGATTAATTAATTTCGTTATTACTTAAATCAACGTAATTATATTCAATCAGCATTATTTTATTATTAGATTATACTACCTTAAATCTAATAACTATTTATACCATAGTGTTCTACTAGTTCATATGAATCTAGTGCAAAAATCTGCTGGTCAAACAAATTTAAAATGAAGGAAATAAAGCAATTTAACTTCAACGCATTTAATTAATAAAATAAAACTAAATGAATTTTTATTTTCTCACCCAAGCCTAAAGCCCACTCCACAATCAAACCCGGACCCGCTTCAAATAGTAACCTTCCTTCCTCAAATAAATTTGCAAATTCGACATTTCTGAACCAAGAAAATGTGCACGGTCGTGCACGTGCACACCAAAGCCAGCCACCGCATCGTCGAACCCAAGCCACCACCACACACTCCACTTGCCGAACTCATCCCACTGGACCCCATCATCTTGCCTCTGGCTGCGCCAAACCCATTTCGAAATCGCGCCCAGGCATTCGACTTGAGCACGTTCAACCTCTTTGCCACACCGCACCTGGACCCACGCTGCCGTCTTCACTGCAATCGCCACACCCAACCTCACCTCTGGCTAAGCTCACGATGAACTCGATGTCTTTAAATGCTGCCGTGTCCTCAATTTCCGAGCTAAAAAACAAACAGGTCAAAACCCTACCCGAGCATGCCGCCGCTACCATGTTCCACCGAACCACTTTCGATCGCACCCACATCTCAGCCTAACCCTGAGCTTCGCTCCAGAACTCGCCGTTCCTCCACTAATCCAACACGACATCGAAAAAAAAAGATGAACAGAATTCGATCATCCTCCACCGACGACCAACCCCAGCCACTAAAAATCACGAGACCAACTCCAAAAATCTCGACTCGACCATACAAACTCAACCAGGCTCTCCATTCGTCATTCTATGTTCGTCGAAAAACGATCAATATAAGACCACAACGGTTTTTGGCCAACTGCCGCCACCCCACTCGACCAAACGACGCACGCCTATTTTTAAAAAATACCAGAGGTCCTAACTCACTACTTCCATGTTGATCTCTATGGTTAATTTTTATTGGTTTGTGGACTATTGATTTTTGAAGGTGGGGAGAAGCTTTGTTTCCATTCACTGGAACTTAGAAAAAGAAGAAAAGAGCCAGAAGCAAATATGTGAAGTGAAAAATGAGGTCGTGGTGATGTTGTACTTATAATCAAGCAAAAATCTCATTACTTCAAAAAGAAATTAACCAAAACCAACAATCCACACTACCCATCACCTCCAAGTTAAATAATATTATGGTAAGTTGAAAAATTCAAAATTTGATTTGATTTGAAAAAGTTTTTAAAAGAAGATTTGCGGTATTCCACTACACGATATCTCCTTTCGCGTACGAAACGCGAACGATAGAAATAAAAATACGATCGCGTTTGACAATGTGACGCGATCACAAAACAATTATAAAATACACTGCTTATCCAATTATGTTAAATTTCAAAAATACCGTTTGCCGTATAATACGTCAAACGAAAATTTAAATAATTTCCAAATTAAAAATTATGGAAAAATCCTATACATTTATTATATTATCAAATTGATTTTCTTTTTATTTTAAAAACCAAAAATCGAATATCTAAAATTAATTAAATATTCCAAAAATCAAAATGATAAAATTTCGAGTCGTTACATTCTTCCCCCTTAAAAGAATTTCGACCTCGAAATTTCATTTCAATCAACCAACGAAGGAAACCCTTTAATACAAAACTTAACTATTTTACCTCCTATGACTATATATGAAAACATTTTCATAAAACACAACTTAAGTTCGCAAACTTATATAAATACCCTACTATATTCTGAGGGCATGTACAACTCTCCGATTCAAACTTTTTATTTGAATTTACTTTCCTAAGTTAAACTTAGGATCAAAATACCCGGTTTTTATTTCAAAATTCTTTTTGAAATGATACTATATATTTTGACCAATAGAAAATATCTATATAGTCCGAGTAACCCCAAAATTATAGCAAGGAACGGGTATTACCAAACAGTATTATACATTCCCTTACCCAGAAGGGTAATACTTAAGAGAAATGCTTACCATTTGAACATATTTCTTTTCCATTTTTAGTTATTTTCGAGCCATTCGAACTAGTTAACATAAAAATACTTATTCTTTTCCAACATTCCCTTTTTGAAACAATACTGTATATATTTCCAAACAAATAGTTTTAACCAGATATCAATTACCAACTTGCTTTGGGTTTGTTCGGATTCGAAGAAAATAATTTACTAACTGCATTACAACGTTCGCCTAGGCAAACATCCAATTGTCCTTAGAAGATTATTCAGATCATCCCAAAACAAATCGAGACTCATTCCCGAACCAATCCAAAGAAAATATGCCTTTAAAATTTTCTTTCCAAAAATATTTATATTTAAAAATACTTTCAAGTAAAATTATTACTACCTTTTCCATAAATCATTTGAAATTCTTTTTCAAAGACCATGGGATTTTAAATCCTCGAAAACCCTTTAATTTTATAAAACACATTTTTATAAATCAATTTTATAAAATCATCTTTATAAAATCATTCCACGAATATTTATTTCAAAATATCCTAACTTTCTTTAAATAAACAACTTATATTAAAACCCAATTTTAACTCGACATTTCATCGAACATCTTATAGTCAAACTATGAAACTTAATTCATAAGTTCTTCGTTTTAATGCTTCCACAATTTCTGTCTACCCAACTCATGCCGTAAAAAGGTAAATTGCAGATAAATCAACAAACAATAGTCGATGCTCAAAATTGGACGAACATGACTAATCAAACTTTAAATGACAATAATTGAATATTATCATTTCCTAATAAACAAACATATCAACAATATCTATATTAACCTTTGAAAATTTCTCCTTTTTATATACAAAATATACTTGTAGGTAGAATTATTTCATTTACCAAATTTGAAACAATACTGTGTCGGTTGGCCTTGTTTAACTGTTTAGAGATCCCTATCAATAACATTAGCTATTCGTATTGATTAGATTCATAAACCACTCAACATATCAATCAACACAATATAAAATATTTTTATAGCACTAACAAATACGCGCTCTCATATATATACGCTCAAACTCATTTTAGGGTGTTACTAACCTATCTCTAATGAGTTTACCCCACCAGGACCAAGATTTTCGCTTAACCTTCAGCTGTGGTACCAACTGTAACGACCCGTCTTTTTGATCCTCAGAAGTTGACATTAATACATCCATGATATTAGTGCCGAACATCAAAGTGTCGGAAAGACAGATTGTTGGAGGTGAAAGAAAGAAAAGACAGAACAAAATCTCACAATGTGACGAATAATATATAATATACCAATGATCTTTACAAAGGGATATACAATAAATCAGAGCAAACTACCCCTATCATCAGCCTGGACAGTTATAACGACCCGTCTTCACAAATGCTGATAAATACAAACAAGAACAAAACAACGGAAGATAAATACGTGAATACGTCTTGGAGGTATCCAACTTGTCTCCTAAAGCTCCAAAGTGTCTAGCAAAATCTGAAAAATATGCTTGGCTGATCCGAGCACTATAAGAAATTAACGTCCGGATCAATCCGGTAAACCAGCGTGAGAAAACTCAAATCATTTGGATTACTTAATGTTATAAAAACCTTTCAGAAATAAGTATATCTCGTAAGATCACGCCACAAATAAACACGGATGAGTTTTTACCTTACGACAACTAAATCATTTTTATTATAAAATCCAGTGATATTACAATAATGTCTAGGGGTTGAAAATAAATATATAAAATATCCGAAATGGTTATCCATAATTACATTCAACAGTACTAGTTCTACAACTAAAATCGTAGGATACATATTCCAACATGACAAGGTAATGAACTACCTTGCGTACAGTATACCTCTAGATAAAATGTACCCAAGGGCCATACATGGACTCTCGTCAAGACAGAGCCGGCTACCCCTTTAATATGACATACCGGATTACATCACCTCTAGGGCACCGAGGCTGCAAATATTGCCCCACGGTCGCCCCGCACACTAAAATCCATAAAACCGAATCCAGATTAAGGAATGGTGCTCATACTGGTAGCTCACCGCATAGCTCTGCGGGCATCCTCTGTTTTAGCCATTACCGGGTTGTGAGACTTGTGATGTTATGCTTTTATCTTTTCCTCCTAGCAATTCCCACTTGGAATGCAACCACTGCCCTCCAAGCAACAATGCAATGCTAGCATTCATCCATACAAGTTATTCAGGATATTAACAAACCGAAGACACTACTTCTACTACATCCATTTTGGAATCACCCTCATGATTAGTAGCAAGTAGCCCTTGCACTTCAAAGAATCCCGTCTTCAGTTCCACTATCTCGAACCAATCTCGAACCTCTTTCAAAGCGTAGAACGCGCATATGGTTTTGAAGTGGTTACAGTTTCGGGTCATATCATATAAGTACACTCCTCCGCTTACCGATCGCTCCAAAACCAAATCGATAGTTCCGGTAAACTCAACTTCGGTAATTGGAAATAATCAGACAATACATAAAAACGGAGATTATATTCTAAATGTTTAAGCGGATATATTTCCTTATCATTTGTCCCAGGGGAACAAAACAAGATTTATACACACAGTATAGCCTGATCGAAGATAACCGTGCCATATAACCCCCGTGTTTCTCATAAATATTCCAAGAGTTATATTTTGGTCAAGATTTGATAGTCGGTTATTTAACTATCAAATAAACAAACAATCAATCATAGATTTAATTCCATGTGATCCACTAACCCTCTATTAATTAATCTTTCATTAATTAAACATCTTTCAATTATTTGATTCAAAATTCCTTTACAAAAGATATATTTACAAACCCCTTATACTCCTTTCAATACTTGGAAAAACATTCATATATTTATCTCATCGGTTTAAGTATATTCCCAAATATTAAGAAAGATGTCTTAATCTCCGAAATCGCATTAAATAGGTCAAAACAAATGTCATTTAAAACATTGATTACTATAAACACAAACCATTATCCTTCGGTGTTAAGTATAAAAAGTAGGTTTTCATATCACCATAGTTAAGAATGATTATTTATCAACTTCATATACTTGATTTTTCATAAGCGATCCGATTCGTATACGGAAATAATACTTTATATACCAAATAGCAATCTTCGATTTCAAACTCAAACT
Source organism: Allium fistulosum (assembly GCA_030737815.1). Classification (NCBI taxonomy): domain Eukaryota; kingdom Viridiplantae; phylum Streptophyta; class Magnoliopsida; order Asparagales; family Amaryllidaceae; genus Allium; species Allium fistulosum. Next base: position 137,322,517 of record CM060902.1, on the reverse strand, counting down.
ATCATTTGGATAACAATGAGGCCGTTCAAGTTGAGGTATTATTTACCTTTCAAATCTTAACTCGACAACATTCTTACCTTTCAAGGTGAACATAAGTTTTACTTCCTTGAAGTCTAATATTCAGCATATGGTTTAAAAGATTCCACCCACTATTTATTTAAACAAAGTTTATAAACAAACTTCTCTTTCACTTTCCAAAGTCTTATACTATAATTAGAATATTATAGTTTCATTAAAATTTCACTTAAAGCATTTTAGAACACACTTTGAAATCCCCATTCAAACTTCACTTGAAATCTTTGTTTAAAAACACATTTGATTTGAAAAGATAAGATCATTTTCTCCATAAAAGTGAACACTTACTTTAATATATATAAAATAATAATTTCAAACCTCATTTTAAAACAAAGTTTAAATCTTCCGTTTAAACCTTAACTTAAAACCATTACTTTTAAAAAGAATTTTACTTTGAAAAGTGAACCGATTTTCTTTAAATAAACCACTTGTTTAAATCCCCAAATTAAATCTTTAAATCTCAAGTCTCCTTAAAACATTTATAGACCCCTTTCATAAATCAATTTGTTATTTATAAACTCCTTTTATAAATCAATTTGTTAACTTTAAACACCATTATTAAAATAATGAATTAACTTTAAACACCATTATTAAAATAATGAATTAACCTTAAACATCATTATTAAAATAATTAATTAACTTCAAAACATCATTAATAAAATAATTAATTATCTTAAAAAAACACTAATACTATAATTAAATATCTTAAAATATCATTAACTAAAATAATTAATTACCTTAAACATCATTAATCTCTATTTTAAATTATTTATAATTATATAAACACCTAAGCTCAAATTGTTATAAAATGGAAGATAATTTATATCCATAGCTTTTCAAATTCGGCAAGAGGCTTAGTGCTCACAATGGCACTTGAACAAGCTTCCATTTACTTAAGTTTAACTTTCCAAGCCGACACTAGTATTTACATAAGCAACATATATGTAAATCAAATCCAGAATTAACAATGACTGGCTAATCCATCACTTATCCAATATTAATTAATCCACATATTAATTAGCTGCGTATGAATAAATGTCCAAATTAATATAATAGCAGAACATGGATTTATTATGCTAAACAAATGTCATTAATAATCTATTTATTTTAATTAAGCAGAACAGTGTTTATTTCTGCTAAATAAATGATCAAAATAATTTATTCAATTAGAACGGTGTTTTATTTGGCCAAACAGATATCACCAATGAACTATAATTAATTTTCTATGTTATTTACTTAAATCAACGTAACTATATTCAATCAGCATTATTTTATCATTATATTATACTGCCTTAAATCCGACAACTATTTATACCGTAGTGTTCTACTAGTTCATATTAATCTAGTGTAAAAATCTGCGGGTCAAAACAGATTTAAAATGAAGGAAATTAAACAATTTAAATTCAACACATTTAATTAATAAAATAAAACTAAATGAATTTTTATTTTCTCACCCAAGCTCAAAGCCCCGCTTCAAATAGTAACCTTCTTCCCCCAAATCAAATTTGCAAATTCGACATTCCTGAACCAAGAAACGTGCACGTGCACACCAAAGCCAACCACCGCACTGTCGAACCCAAGCCACCACCACACTCCACCTGTCGAGCTCATCCCATTGGACCCCATCACCTCATCTCTGGTTGCACCAAGCCCATTCCAATCGTGAAGCCCCATTTCAAAATCGCGCCTAGACATTCGACTTGAGCACGCTCAACCTCCCATCGTCGTTGCCACACCGTACTTGGACCCACGTCGCCGCCTTCACTGCAACCGTACTCAGCCTCACCTCCGGCTAAGCCCACGATGAACTCGACGTCTCCAAATGCTGCAATGTCCTTTATTTCCGAGCCCAAAAACAAAACAGGTTGAAACCCTGCCAAAGCATGCTGCCGCCCACCATGGTCCAACGGACCACCTCCGATCGCATCCATGCCTCGGCCTAACCTTGAGCGTCGCTCCAGCACTCGCCATTCCTCCTCTAATCCACAACGGTACCGAAAAAAATTAATGAACAGAATTCCATCATCTTCTACCCACGACCAATACTACTAAAAATCGCGAGACCAACTCCAAAAATCTCGACTCGACCATACGAATCCAACTATGCTCTCCGTTCGTTATTCCATGTTCGTCGAAAAACGACAAATATAAGACCACAATTGTTTTTGGCCAACTGCCGCCACCCCGCCCGACTAAACGATGCACGACCATTTTTAAAAAATACTAGAGGTCCTAACACACAACGCTCATGTTGATCTCTATGGCTAATTTTGATTGGTTTGTGGGTTATAAATTTTGAAGGTGGGGAGAAGCTTTGTTTCCATCACTGGAACTTAGAAAAAGAAGAAGAAAAGAGCCAGAGGCAAATATGTGAAGTGAAAAATGAGGTTGTGGTGATGTGTTGTGTGTACTTATAGCCAAGCAAAAATCTCATTACTTCAAAGAGAAGTTAACCAAAACCAACAATCCACACTACCCATCATCTCCAAGTCAAATCATATTAAGACAAGTTGAAAGATTCAAATTTTGATTTGGTTTGAAAAGGTTTTGAAAAGAAGATTTGCGGTATTCCGCTACATGATATTCTGTTCGCGTATGAACCGCGAACGACAGAAATAAAAATACGAACGCGCTTGACATGTGATGCGATCACAAAACAATTATAAAATACACTGGTTATATAGTGCTGTTAAATTTAAAAAATACCAACGTTTGTAAAATACGTCAAGCGAAAATTTAAATAGTTTTCAAATTAAAAATTATGGAAAAATCTTTTAAATTTATTATATTACCAAAATGGTTTCTCGTTTTATTTTAAAAACCAAAAATCGAATATTTAAAATTAATTAAATATTTTAAAATTCAAAACGATAAAATTTTGGGTCGTTACATTAACCCCATTTTGCCTGAAACTTGTTAAATTTCTTCCTTTTATCCATCTGGACTTGTTTCCAAACTCGTGAGCCATTTGGTCTTCGTTTTGACCTCCTCTATTTCCAGTTGAAAATCCACTTGGTCAAAAAGCCAGCTAACAGCTAGATATCTATACTAACAATACTTCTGCAATTGATGTTTTAACTTTTAAGAGGTTAGTTTAGCATATGTTAAGATAAAGAGCGTTACTATCCACCCCAAAATTTCCTCCTACTCTTACCCAGTTTTCAAACAGCAACAAAATGCCGATTGTCTTTCATTGCAATCGGCATCTTATTGCCATCTATAACGAAGAAATTGGTAATTTAATGATTTTTTTTCATTACGGACGACAACAAGATGCTGATTGTATTGATTTCGATCGGCATTTTGTTACCATTTGAAATCTAGGTGAAAGGGAGAGAAAAATATATCATGGATAGTAACTCTCAAGATAAATGTACACTTGGTAGTTCAGTAGAAAATTCAGTACAACACATAAAAAAACTAAAATACCCTTCCATATTTGTATATTTACGAAATATTATCATATCCTAATTTATCCATTTTTTAAACTGATAGTTAGATGACGAATCTCTTAGCAGCAAGAATCCTATTATATGCTAATCACACTATGTCTAGTTTTTAGATCCATGGTGGACCACTGCTAAAAGGGGTAAGACTTTGGTGGTTTGTTTCCCTCATGCACCAATTACCGATTTATATATATTTATACACATACACATGTGCGTGTGTGTAATGTTTCTGATATAAAGTAGAATCCATTTTAAATTGTTAATAAACAATTTTGTTTTTATATTAAAAGATTGTAAGAAAAATAAAATTTCTAAAAATAAGGTCACTTTTGAAGAAAGTCTATGAACGAGAGATTTAGATAATCTAGATAAGCTTGATGTTATTATTGTAAATTTAGAACTACTTAGAATTTTCATTAAAACAATATGTCAATGTGAATAGTAATCCTTTTAATTATTATATATATTGGGTCTAGGTTTAGTTATTTCTCGATGTGGGACTACTATTTTTCATCACGCTGTCTTTATGTATGGCATATCTACGTAAAATATTTGCAAAATCAGTTGGTAAATGTGAATAGTAGTCTCTCTTCAATATTTATACCAGATCCTGGTTTAGTTATTTCATGTGGAACTATTATTTTTCATCAGTTTTTCCTTTGTAAGGTATGATTGTTCATAATTCTATAACCTGGATTTGAATATTTCAATTGTATGCATCTCTTCAAGAGTAGTTACAAACATGCAAATTGTTTTTTTTTTTGCAGTATAATTCCGTGATGTCATGCTTGTGGTTGTACTGTACATGGTTGAGTTCAGTATAAATTGCAATTTTATGTGTGTTGACACACATGCTGAAGTATCAGCGAAAATATATCCCTCAAAAAAGATTATCATAGTCGAGTTGGAATTTCTTTTAGTATCTTGTGTATTTTGCATGTTTGTTGATTGTATCATAGATTGATCGAAACATTTTTTTTCCTTGGGTAGTCTGTGATCAAAAAAGATTATCATAGTCGAGTTGGAATTTCCTTTAATATCTTGTGTATTTTGCATCTTTGTTGATTTCCTTGGGTAGTCTGTGATCAAAAAAGATTATCATAGTCGAGTTGGAATTTCCTTTAATATCTTGTGCATTTTGCATCTTTGTTGATTATATCATAGATAGATCGAAACATTTTTTTCCTTGGGTAGTCTGTGTGATCAAAAAAGATTATTATAGTCGAGTTGGAATTTCCTTTAATATCTTGTGTATTTTGCATATTTGTTGATTGTATCATGTAGATTGATCAAAACAATTTTTTTTTCTTGGGCAGTCTGTGTGATCAAAAAAGATTATCATATATCAACTTGCCTTTCTAAAACTTCAATGCAATTTATCCATCACTTTCAAAAACCAAATTGTTTCTTTGGCTTGAATGCTCTCACCATCATAAGATTGTTATTCATGGATTTCTTTCTCTCTTCAGGTACAGACGCAAATGCGTGGGAAGGAGGGAGATAAAAAACGAGCATTCTTAACACTTGAAGAACTAAAGCAATTACCCGATGATACAAATACATATAAATCTATAGGTTTGCACAGATTTCTTTTGTACTGCTCCACTGTTTATTTTGAACTATTACTTTTTTGCACCTCATGTTGAAGTTAGTCCAGAGTTTCTTTTAAGTGGTCAAATACAACAATATGCTGTGAATTTTCATCAACTGTCTCAACTTTTTCTTTCCATGAAAGTTGTTGCCGAATAATGCAACTAAGCTCAGTTTACCATCTTATGTCTTTTGTGTGTGTAATTTTGTGTAGGATAGTCTACTATCTTATATGTCTTTTGGCTTTAAATATAGAAAACTACATACACTGATCTGGCGTGTTTGATGTTTTGCAGGAAGAATGTAAGTTGTCGTGAACTTGCTACTCAAATCTTCACGATAGTTTTTCTTCAGAGTAAAAATCTGATCCTTAATATATATATAAAAAAAAAATTCCAGGTTTGCATTGGAGCCAAAGTCTGTTTTGATGAAGGAACAGGAGCAGAAGCTGAAAGACAGTGAGGCAGCGATAGCTTCCATGCAGGTATCAATTCTTCTTCCTCATACAATGAAATTTTCTCAGTTATCTCAAACTTTTGTTAAGTCCCATCTGTTGTTGAAAATAAAGAAATGATAAGTTTACCTAGAAGAAGAATGTGAATTGTACATATATATATATATAGATATCAAAAGAAAAACTGGAGAAACAAATGGGAGAAGTGGAGACAAACCTCAGAGAACTGTTACAGCAAGATCCAAATCTCGCTCGCCAGATTATGTCAATGTCTGCCTAATTTATAACCTTCCTGAAATTTTAAGCTTTTCGCAATAATTTCTTAGCAGCATTTTTTTAAATTTTTTTTATGATCATGAAAACATTGAGTTTTGGTCTTGTTATGATCACAATGTAGTATTTCTGTATTGCGGGTTGGTTTGTAGCTCAAAGCAATGTGGTCGATGAAGCTTTCTTTTCCTTGCTTGTTTTACCTTCTCTCACAATCATGAACTGGTAATTTCTTGTAGTAAAGCACAACAAAAATGTCAAATAATAAAATATTGATGTAATATTTGTTAGGAGGAAATATTAAAATTTTGCTATGAAGTATTGTGAGCTTTCCAGTTTTAGGCTTCTGGTTAATTTTTATTTTTTATGATTGGCTATGATCGCTTCGAGAATTTCAAAAAGGTTCTAGCGATGCCTGTTTTATTTTTATTAAGAAAACTGAATTAATCAAAAGTTAACGATTGTTGATGTTATTTTCATAATTTGATTTTAGTTGTTTTCATGATAATTGGCACGTAATAGATATAATGGCCTCATGAATAAGGTTGAATACCTTATTTTTGTTAAGTTTCTGTATAAAGTGGCTATTTGCACTACAGTTTATACAGTTTTACCCTGTAGGAAATAATAAATGCGATATGTTCGATACATTCCTTTTTACCTAAATTGAAAAGATCGTTAGAAGTCAGTATGGAACGGTTTAATTTTTCCATCCGATAGGTTTTAAAGCTCCCATAAATCCTATCGTATGCTTCTAAAGGAGACAAATACAAAAGAAAGCATTTCAGATGATTCAATGGAGAAACAGATTGATTCTACCCCTCAAGTATTCCTTGTATAAATTTTGTATTGTGCAAATAATTTTGAGGGATTATTAAATTATCATTTGTTTCCTTTTTGCATCTTTGTCAATGTTAACATCGTAGACCACGTAATACAATTAGAGGAATATTGTAGCATTAACCATCAATTATTTTTTATTTTAATATGCACCATTCGCTATTGAAATAGTTTCAACTATAATGAATGGTTGTTGAGTTCAAATGCCCAATGATAAGTTAACACCATCTTGAAGTGTAGCAGATGATGCTTTGAAGCCAACTACTCAGTCTGTAATTGTTGATTGTAGTTTAATGTGGATTTAGCCATTGATTTACGTTATATATGGGTTCTAACTTCAAAATCTTAGATCTTGATTTATACAATAAGAACATATATAAATATGAAGAAAATGCAAAAAAACACAAAAAAAACAGCACAATGATTTATAGTGGTTTAGCGTTTACCTACGTATACGATAGTATGATTTTATTATGTTTTCCACTAATATTTAGTGGTTAATACAATCAAAATATTGTAATCTAAGCCTGCTATGAGATTACAAAATTGCAGAACTAGTGAAAAATTAGTCTATCCATTTCTCATTTGACGCTCTAATGTATTATAGCTCTGAAATTGAGATTCTCTCTTTGGAAAGTCGTCCAAAAATATCTCTATCACTAATCCGAGTGTATGAGATACATTAGGGAAGGCACTCTACCTATTGATTGGTATTGATTGACGGACTCATTTTTCTTCTGTTTTGCTTCATTTTGTACTTCGTATGTCCATCGATTCATCATCACTTCATTCCTTAGTCATGTTCCATGCTCCAAAGCCAGAATATACCGAGTATTCATTGAGAATTAATGATCTAATGGATTGGTATTGATCCATATTATGGATTGATACTGATCGATGTATTTAGCATTTTTTTTTCCACTTTTCTTGTATTACCTTATACTTGACTGTCTGCGAGCATTGTATTAATTCCTTCATCATTTTGAAGTCTAATACCGTTGAATTGTCACTTGTGAAAAATCACGGATAACATTTGCCGTCAAAGTATGCTTCAGCAAATATAAATCGTTATCGTTCAGAGATATGCGATCAATCCTTAATGAAGCAGACGCCTTTGTTACTCAGACCATTTCCATGGAGAGTCGTGTCTTTCAATGAACACTTTTTACTTCATACAGTCTTTCAGTCACGTCTTTCCAATTGATATAAATTTCAAAATTTTAGTGTCCATGGAGCTCGTCTTTTCCAGCGAAAACTGCATCTATCCATAGGTAAATTAGTGTCCATAATATATCTAAATTCAGTTGTATCCATAATGACGCAAAATTGCTCGAAAAGAACAGAAAAATGTCTTTTTTTATTAACCAGTTTGTTCGATTGGCATCGATTTGTACTAATCCATGCTTTAATATAAATTCTGTACTTAGCCATTTTTCACCATAATGTCTTCATTACTCTACTGCTATCATTCAACCTTCAACATGTGGTCCCCAAAAGCGATCAAATCCGCATCAATCCATCGCATTTCGATCTAAATTGACTAGGTAGGTGAATATCCATCTAAATCCACGCAAATCTACTCCAAAATCACATTAATTTGTCACCAAATTAAGACTTCATTTTTAGGGTCGATCTACCTCCATCCTTCGAAGTTGTTGATTTGTGGTTTAATTTATGTTGCTTTAATACTGTAAAATTATATAGAAGCACGCAACATCGATTCTCCATTGATTCCAACGTTTTGGATCGATCGTCGAAACTCTACATCGATCAATGTAGGTCTAACATGTTGATTTTGGACTTCGTTTATATCGATCATTGGAAAATTTAGGAATACACATTCCATGTTTCACCTTAAGACTCCATAATCTACAATTTTTGAAAAAATCAATCCCTCCGAGCAAAGGTCGATCAAGAATGCCAGTATATTAGTTTGCGCCTAGTATACCGAATCCAAACTTCCTCCCTACATGGACTTATCTAGGACTATTGACTTAGTCTATATGTTAATATTTTTTTTTGTAGAATTAGAGCACTACTCTTTCAAGTTGTAGAATTAGAGCACTACTCTTTCAAGCAGGGTGCTCATTTTGATGTCTTGAAAGTTCGAATCCATGACATTTAGAACCTCGTTCTCACTTACTACTTGAGCTAATGGCCTTTGACATTGTAGAATCGCAGTTACCATCCAACAAACTTTCATCATGTGTGTCAGGAACTTGTTTGCAAGCACGAACAAGCATTTATATCACATAGTGCACTACAACATACCACATAAGAAGCATGACATAACATACATGCACTTCTACGACATTACTTGCCCCAGATAATGTACAAGGTCCGGTAGGTCGACCGTCTATATTTGTATTTGTTAGACATTGTACATCGAACACACTGTTAAGTCAAGAGCGGGACCAAGAAGGGATTTTTTTTAAATTATAGCAGTATAACTTTTAACTTGTGTTATTATGAATATTTTTGTTATATTAAATCATATTTAATGTTAATATGATATGAGAAGAGTTTTGTGGTTAAAAGTAATTTAAAATACTTATTTTATGTTATATTTATTATTAAACATTTCATTCACATATACAATTTAAGCACTAACTATATCATATGACATTCAAATTTATGTGCATGCATATATTTTTTAATCTAACAGTGTAGATATGTGATCATTGAGATTTATCACCACATGATACACACACATGTGTGTATGAAGGGTAAGACGACCAGTACGTGAACAATTTCTTCGCCTAAAATCCTCCCCAAACCATCTGACCCCCATCTACCGATTCCACTGTTGTGAAGTCATGGGCGGATGCGGTTAGGGGAACAATTTCTTCAGAGGATGAACCGAAAGAAATAGATCTGCGGTCTGTACCATCGAGATTTGGTGATCGACCATCGACCACTTGGACGAAATTGTGAAACGACGGACATAGATTTCCAGTTTATCTCACCAACTCAGGAAAAGGAAAATGGAAATACGAGATTCTTCATTCCAGAAAGCAATGCTCAAATCACGTTTGAGAAATGGAAGCACACACTGATTATTTACGTTCTTGGCAGCCGACCACCATGCAAGCAGTTCATGGAGTATGTGCAAAAAACTTGGAATCCTTCAGGTTCGTTCGACGTTTATTACAAGCCAAGTGGTTTATTGTCATTAAATTTGAAAAAGAGGATGATAGTATTCGTATTTTCAAATCGGGTTTGTATACTTACAATTCGAAAATAATTATAATTAAGCAATGGAAACCTGATATGAAATTCACTAGGGATTACTTGTCAACAATTCCTATTTGGGTTAAATTGATTGATTTAAACTTAGAATTGTGGAATAGAGATGTCATAAGTCGAATAGCATCTACTTTGGGCAAACCCATTCAAACGGATTCAATACGGCAAAGGAAATTCGCCTAAACTATGCTAGAATCCTTTTGGAAATCGATGTCAACTTTCCTTATCCTCCTTCAGTAAGTGGCATGAATTATGATGGAGAGGAATTTAATATTCAAATTTCATACGAATATAAGCCTAGACTGTGTGAAAATTGCAAAGTGTTTGGATACAAACTAGAAACTGTTATGTTTATGCAAGTAATGTCAGAAATTCTTTACTGTTCGATCTTTCATGATTAATGATGAACAATTCAAGTAATAGTCCAAGGATCACCAATACCGAATATTTCACAAACAAAACTTAATATGATTTATTGTTTAAGATGACGTACCTTGATTAACAGCGGAAGATGTAATGGCTGTCATCTTCTTCTTCTGACTTCCAATAATTACTCTTCTTCTCAGAATTCGGTTTCTCTCTCTAACCTTATTCTTTATGTGTTTCTTGATGGAAAAGAATACATCTGTTGGCTGGGAGAGAGAGGACCCAATCCTTTATATAACATTTAACTCTAAATCTGGCACGTCCATCATATACTAATTCAACGCTTAAGATTAATCACAGACCTAATGTTCTAATTATAGAACGGTTTATTTATGACTTAATTAATCGGGTCACATTAAGATTAGAAACTGCATAACGTTAAAGGTAAATGAAACGTTCTATTTATGACCTAATTAATAGGGTCACATTAAGATTAGAAACTGCATAACGTTAAAAGTAAATGAGCCAATTACAGTTTCTAATAGCAGATTTCTAACATTCTCCCACTTGACCCGATTATTCATAATATTAAGTGTTGAACATCATACTATGATAAATTGCTGAGAGTTATGGCGGTTGTGCATTATTAATTCAATGCATTCCCTTCCATATACTACAATACCAGCAATCCATCATTTTATACTCATAATTTATATAAAACAGCATAATGGTCCACATAATGTCTTATATCATAATGATTAAACATAATATCTTTATAAGACTCTTTCTTGTTTAAAATTACATAAAGTACGTACTACCACATTAAAACAAGAGACACATAATTGTATATCAGAAACACACAAACGAGCTCAGAATGTCACACATCAATTATTATTAATACAACCAAGACCCATTCTTTGAACATGTTCCTTAAATTGTCTTGGCTGTAACCCTTTCGTCAAAGGGTTTGCAATCATAAGTTCTGTCTTGATGTGCATGATTGACACTCTTTGTTTTTGAACCTCATCTTTCACAACAAGATACTTCAGTTCCATATGTTTGGCACCTTTAGAGTACTTGTCGTTTTTTGAGAAAAACACTGCTGTAGAGTTATCACAATAAATTTTCAGCGGCTTGCTAATGGTGTCGACAACCGCAAGTCCTGAAATAAAGTTCCGCAACCATAATGCATGAATTGTGGCTTCATAACATGCCACAAATTCTGCCTCCATAGTAGATGAAGCAACGATAGTTTGTTTCGCACTTTTCCATGATATGGCTCCTTAAGCAAACATAAACAGGTAACCAAAAGTCGATTTTCTAGTATCGATGCATCCAGCAAAATCTGAATCGCTATATCCAATCACCTCCAATTCATTGGATCTACTATACATGAGCATGTAATCTTTCGTGCCTTGTAAGTACCTCAACACTTTCTTTGCAGCTGCCAATGTTCCCTTCCTGGATTACTTTGATACCTCCCTAACATACCGACCGCAAAACTGATATCCGATCTAGTACAGGTTTGAGCATACATTAGGCTACCAACTACAGATGCATATGGAATTAATTCCATTTCCTTTCGTTCAACATCATTCTTAGGACATTGCATGAGATTGAATTTATCACCTTTCTGTACAGGAACTTTCCCAGGTGAACACTTACTCATTCCAAATCTCTCTAGAATCCTTCGATATATCCTTTTTGAGACAATCCCAATATTCCTTGTGATCGATCACAAAATATTTCTATTCCAATCACATAGGATGCCTCTCCCATATCTTTCATTTCGAAGTTCGTTGAGAGAAATTCCTTAGTCTCATGCAATATGCTTAAATTATTTGCAGCAAGCAAGATGTCATCAACATAAAAGACTAGATAAATAAACTTGCTCCCACTGATCTTTTGGTATAAACAGTGATCAACCGTATTTTCCTTAAAACCAAAAGATGTAATAATGGTATTGAACTTAATATACCATTGCCGGGATGCTTGTTTAAGCCCATATATTGACTTCTTAAGTTTACACACCAATTGTTCTTTACCTTTTACAGAAAAACCCTCAGGTTGATCCATATAAACATCCTCATCAAGATCTCCATTCAGAAAGGCTGTTTTCACATCCATTTGATGCAATTCCAAATCATAATGTGCTATTAATGCCATTATTATTCTTAGTGAGTCCTTTTTCGAAACAGGAGAAAATGTCTCCTTGTAATCAACACCATCTTTCTGAGTGTAACCCTTAGCAACAAGTCTAGCTTTATATCGTTCGATATTACCACTAGAGTCGTGTTTGGTTTTAAAAACCCATTTGCATCCGACTCTTTTACAGCCATGTGGTAACTCAACGAGATCCCAAACTTCATTCTGTTGCATGGATTTAAGTTCTTCTTTCATGGCATTAATCCATTCCTTTGACTCTTTACTTTCTACAGCATGTGAAAACGAAACTGGGTCCTTATTGATTCCTATATCATAATCTGATTCTTGCATATAAACCATATAATCATTAGAAATAGCCGACGTACGATCTCTTTGAGATCTTCTTAATGCTACTTGTTGTGGTTCATGCATATCAGCATTATGTAAGTCATTTCCTTCAGGAAGTACTTCTTCATTTATATGTTGTTCATCATCATGCTGTTCTCCAACAGCTGGAACAACATTTAGAGTAATAGTAGATGGAGGAACTATTCTAGGCAATGTAACATTTACCCTTGTTTCCTTTATTTCCACTATTTCTCTTCTAGTACTCCCACTGACTTCACCAATCTCAATGAATCTTGCATTACCAGTTTCTACAATTCTTGGACTATGATTAGGACAGTAAAACACATATCCTTTAGATTTTTCAGGGTAACCTAAAAAATACCCACTAATCGTTCGACAATCTAATTTCTTTTCATGTGGATTATAAATTCTCGCTTCCGCTGGACAACCCCAAACATGCAGGTGTCTTAAGCTAGGTTTCCTGTTAGTCCATAATTCAAAAGGAGTCTTTTGAACAGCTTTACTAGGAACCCTATTCAACAAATAATTAGCGGTTTTGAGAGCATACGACTACAAATTCTTAGGTAGTGTAGAATCTGACATCATACTCCTAATCATATCTATTAATGTCCTATTGCGCCTTTCTGCTACACCATTTTGCTGTGGTGTACCTGGCATTGTGTATTGCGCACATATGCCATGACTTTCGAGGAATTTTGCAAATGGACCTGGACACTGGCCTGACTCATTATATTTGCCATAATATTCACCACCTCTATCAAACCTTATGATTTTCACCTTTTTATCTAATTGCCTCTCAACTTCCTTTACAAACGTCTCAAGGACATTCACAGATTGAGATTTTTCATGAAGCAAATAGACATAACCATAGCGGGAAAAATCGTCAATAAAAGTGATGAAATACTTTTCTCCATTAAAGGCTGGAGTGTCCATAGGTCCGCAAATATCGGTGTGTATTATTTCAAGAAGGTGGCTGCTTCTAGTGGCTCCTTTCTTATTATGTTTGGTTTGTTTACCTTTAATACAATCCACACATAATTCTAGATCACTAAAGTTCAAATTTGACAAAATTTCATTACTTACTAATCTCATCATTCTTTCTTTGGATATGTGACCTAGTCTTTTATGCCATAAGAAAGCAGAATTTTCATTCAACATGCTACGTTTGCATCCAACATTATTTATTACATTCAGCAAGGAATCCGCATAAGTGTCATTCAGTTTCAATTTATATAAACCATCAATTAGAATACCAGAACCAACATTATCAGTATTCTTATATAAATCAAAACAACCAGATCCAAACGTACATCTAAAACCAGAAATATCCAACTTACTTACGGAAATAAGGTTTCTAGATAATGAAGGTACATAAAGGGTACTATATAAGTCTAATACATATCCACTTTCTAGAATTAGACGATAAGTCCCAATGCCTTCTATTGTGGATTTCATTCCGTTTCCCATAAAGAGAAACGATCTTCATTTGGATTTATGGTTCGGATCATAAGAAATCTCTTTCTTGTCGAACCAAGCTATCCTTTTCGGACAGTCATTTTGATAATGTCCTTTCCTTTTATAGAAATGACATCGAACATCCTTTAGTTCCTTCTTTTCCTTATCCTGCCCATTCTTAGCAGGTGCCTTTTTCTTCTTGAAATGACTTGATTTTCCATTCTTTTCTTTACCAGCTTTATCACTCACAAAACGTACTGAGTGATTCACTTGATTTTTCAAACGTCCTTCTTCCTGAACAAGTCTACTGGCCAATTCATTAACATTCCACTTATCCTTTATAGTGTTATAGTTAATTTGAAAAGGTCCATATTCAGAAGGTAGCGAGTTCAGGATAAACTGGACAAGAAAAGAATCCTCTACTGTAAGTCCAAGGGAGTTTAACCTTGCTGCAAGATTAGTCATCTCTATAATGTGCTCTTGCATAGTTCGCGACCCATCAAACTTCATGGTCATGAGTTCTACCATAAGAGTACCAGCGAGTGACTTATCAGCTGAACGAAAACGCTCTTCCACAAACTGCATATATTCCTTAGCACTTTCTGTTTGCGGAATTGTTGACTTGATGTTGTTAGCAACAGTCATCTTAATAAACATAAGGCTCAATCTGTTATTGCGTTCCCATGCTTTATGGTGTGATTTTTCTGTCTCAGTACTAGCTGTTGTAAGAGCAACAGGTTTATCCTCAAGGAGTGCCAAGTCAAGATCATGAACACCTAAATGGAAATTGACTTGTTCTCTCCATTCAGAAAAATTAACACCAATGAACAATGTAACAGATGAAGCATGTGTATTCATGGGAACTACTGCAAATTAAATAAAAAAATTGAAATAACTATAAGCTCATAGCTAACGCGATTCAGATATGTACATAATAGTATAATATAGCACTCCTTTGGGTAGATACTATCTTATACTTAACATAATTAAATACCAAAACATAAGTAAGTAATAAATATATTCAATTAAATAGAACTAACATCTTTGGATGATCAATATTTATTTAATCAAGATAACTATTAAACCTCATCATGTCAACTAGTTATAGAACAAGACTTGCCTTTGGGTAAGTTCTCAGGTTCTATCATTAGTGACGCCAGTTTTTAATTGGTATTATTATAATTGGCAATTTCTATCAATAATCATTATGTCACCTATGCACTAAATGATTATTCTGATTTTGACCACTTTGGTGATTAACAAAATCATAAATCTCATGTGCATAAATGACTTATAACACATACTTGATTAAACATCATGAGTAAAACATAGAACAGATCAATTACAATCATAGGAAATATTCAGTTATTGATTGGTGGCTCTGATACCAAATGTCAGAAATTCTTTACTGTTCGATCTTTCATGATTAATGATGAACAATTCAAGTAACAACTCAAGGATCACCAATACCGAATATTTCACAAACAAAACTTAATATGATTTATTGTTTAAGATGACGTACCTTGATTAACAGCGGAAGATGTAATGGCTGTCATCTTCTTCTTCTGACTTCCAATAATTACTCTTCTTCTCAGAATTCGGTTTCTCTCTCTAACCCTATTTCTTTATGTGTTTCTTAATGGAGAAGAATACTTCTGTTGGCTGGGAGAGAGAGGACCCAATCCTTTATATAACATTTAACTCCAAATCTGGTACGTCCATCATATACCAATTCAACGCTTAAGATTAATCACAGACCTAATGTTCTAATTATAGAACGGTCTATTTATGACTTAATTAATCGGGTCACATTAAGATTAGAAACTGCATAACGTTAAAGGTAAATGAAACGTTCTATTTATGACCTAATTAATAGGGTCACATTAAGATTAGAAACTGCATAACGTTAAAAGTAAATGAGCCAATTACAGTTTCTAATAGCAGATTTCTAACAAGTATGTAACGACCCAGAATTTCTGTCATTTGAAATTCGTATATTTAATTGATTTTAAATATTAACAAGTGAGATTTGTAAGTTGAATAAATTATATTTCGAATATAGAGATTTAATTGGATAATTTAATCGACAATTTAATATTTGAAATTGCGTAAATAATTGGAAATTGGGTTTAATGTGTATAAAAATGATTTGTAAAGTTATATTAAATCATATTGGAGTTAGAATGATGTTATAGAACTTTTGAAATTGAATTAAAAGTTAAATTGTGATAATTGAATATTTTAATATTTAATTGACGACTAAAAATAGTCATTTTTCAAACAGTCTCGGATTTTGACGAAACCAGTTTCATCGAACCCGTAATGTAATATTATTGTAAGATTTCAAATTTCGTGTCAATCAGATTTACGGTTTGTCCGGGGCAAGCCAAAACGCATAGAAATCGTTTTAATCGATTTAATTTTTATTTGATCGTTTAATTCCGTAACTCGCATATATGATCAAATTAGCTCCCGAAACACGTTCCATTGTGTTCGGAATGCGGGTAAAACCCTAGAAACTTCAGCCGGCACGCTTCGTTTGGAGTTCGGAAAATTTCGAGTGAATAGTGTTTTGCAAATTTTCTATAAAAGGCCAACTATTTTCACATTTGCATTCAAACCCTAGCCTTTTAGGTTACAGCCGCCACATACATTTCAATGGCCATAAAATCGTCGTCTTCCCTCCTCGATTTCTTCCAATCCATGAAATATTTCAACAAACTTCCAACTACAACTTTGTAGAGCACGACGAGAGCTAGGATATCAACGGTGGAGATCGATTTTCGTCGACCAGAGAGGGAGCTAGAAGGCCGCGTTCGCCTAGGGTTGCGTGCGTTTTTCTCGAGCAAAGGAGGACCGAGCTCGTCCAAACTGTGGGTGAAGGTGGAGTCGAGTGCGGGCTTCGAAATGGTGGAGGTTGATCATGTTATAAGCGAAGGTGTTGGCCACGAAAATTCAAAAAGGGACGGCGGTATGGGTTCTTTGAACGTGATGGTCACGTAGGGGAAGAAGGAAAAGGCGCACGGCCCTAATGTGATCAAAAGAAATGAACGGCCAGATGAGCAAGGGTTTGGAAAATAAAAATAAATGGTAAATTATTATCTTTTAAAATTCGTATAAACTTTGAAAAATCATATCTTTTTGATACAAGGTCGAAAACTAACGAAACAAATTGCGTCGGGTTCGTTTTGATGAGCACTACGCAATGGAGCTGGATTGGGATTGATTGGAGCTAGTTTGAATTTTGAGTAAAATTAAACGTGCGTTTAATTTTATTTGAAATAAAATACTGCAACCATTATCGGAAACTCAAGGTGAGAACTCCTCACTCAATCGAATTTTTTTGATTTAAATTTTAAATAGTTAGATTTAAAATTGCTTGATTGTGTGAATTGAATGATGATTGTTATCTATTGTGTTGAACTAGACCCTATACACCATATATTAAGCGGATGTTATTATATTAAAAACATATACCGCGATATTCCACCTTGAAGTGGAATTGGTATTATATATGTATTTGGAGTTGATTTCCCAGATTATATAGCGGATGAGACCCTATTGCGCCGCATAATAGCGGGTAGTATTTTATAAATCCCATATACCACGATATTCCATCTCAAAGTGGAATTGGTATTGTGCTAACATCTGTGGATGCAGGGAAACAGGTTAGAGGGATCCAACTGGATTCCTCAAACATTTGAATTTATTTCAATGTTGTGTGTTGATTATTTATAATCTCTGGGTAATTATATTTGTGAATTGGAATTGTTGAAGGCTATAATTTAGCCGAATATATTTTTGGTATCGTTGGATACTAGAAATAAATAAAATTGGATTTTTGAAATTCAAGTTGAAAATTTATTGAAAAATTTATTTTTGAGAATTGGATAAATTCAAAAGGAGTTTAAAAAGATAAAAGTCTTATTTTTGAACTATATTGAATTAAATTTCAAATTTTGGGAAAAAGGGCTTAGTAAAGCGATTTTTAATAATATTATTTATAAGTTGAAGAATTTATTTAAAATTTGGATTTTTAAATAGATTTGAAGAGATAAAGAAATTTATTTTAAAAAGGAAATAATTTAAAAATTCATTGAAAATTTGATTTGGTGTTTTGAGATAAATTTGAAAATCAATTTGAAATTAATTGATTATGAATTTACCATAACTAGTAAAATTGATTTATAGAAATTTATCTGATTTAAATTAATCAGATGATTAAATTGATCCTATCTATGGATGTTTGAATTATATTGGATGTTGAATTGTTTGATATCCCTGATATGCGATGCTTTGTGACATATCCGGATTTGTGTTGTGATCTGTAATTTGTTTATCTGTGATATAGATATATCTGTGATATGTGAATGATAGATAAGCGTTATAGTTTATACCGCTTATCAATTATATTGTTATATTTGATCTATGATGATTGAATGTTGTTGCACTATTGTGTTAAACCCGTGGACTACACAATACACACAAATGTGGATTTCACGTGGAAATCGGTTAAGTCACAGATTTTTATCAATTTTGAAAATTGAATTCTTGAATCCAAAATAATTTTGGAATTGAAATTGAAAGTTTTTGAAAACGAGATTAAAAAAAAAGTTATTTTAAATAACTTAATAAAAATTGGAATTTTGGTTTAAAAGATTGTACAAGTTATAAAAGGTGTTTATAAGGGTTTTTAACCATTTAAAAATATGGTTTTGGAAATTTAATTTAAATCCAAGATTTGTACTTGGATGGCTTTAACCTGTGTAATTGTAACCAGTTTTCCCAAAACGAAAACTATTTGTTTTCAAATAATAATAGCTTTCATAAAGTGAAAAGATTTCCAATTTGTATCGAAACATTTCAAGTTGAAATGAAATTGTGAATAGTTTGGAAAAACTATGAATTAACCTTTGTGAAGATGATTAAGCTTTATCTTGAAATTAAAGAAGATTTTAAAAGGTGTATCTTTTATTTTATAAAAGACTTGAATTGTGAATAGTTTTGAAAGCTATAAGTTAAATCTTGATTTAAAGATTTAATGGGTTAATCCAATTGAAATGGGAAATGATTTGGGAATCTATGAATGAATCTTTGTGAAACTAGGTAAACTTTGTGAAGTAAATCTTTTTGTTTAAAGATTTGAAATGGTAATTTGTTTAAACCATTTAAGGGAAAGGATTTGGGTAATAAGTTGCAACTTAATTGAAATCCCATATCCATATGTTTTAAAATATTGTGCTCACTATTCGGTTTAGCCGGGAAATGACCTTTGTGTTATATAACCCATTCCGAATAAGTGATATGACGATATGGATAACATTTGAAAGACCAATGGTGAAGATCGGGTATTTCTGAAAACGATAGGATGACCTATCGATTGTCTCTGCACCGTTAGCTAGGGTATAGAGATTTCCTTTGTGATGGGAAATTCGATCGGGATTGTGAATACCCGGATTGCAAGGGCTTCTTTGGAAGTGCCTTCGGTTCTGTTCGAACCCGGAACAGACTTGTATGGTTACATGTCTGACATTACATTTTGAGATATAAAGCTGATTTTTTTCAAATACATTTCTGTTGGTGGCGGAGAATTTATTCTCTTAGCTTAACACCCTTCCCTGAGACGTACGAGCTCAGATGTTATGTAGTTGAAAGTTATCAGTGATATACTCCCAATTTGGTAGTGTGGCATGCTGAGTGTTGCTGTGTGATGATTATTTATGGATCATTTGTTGATCAAAGCGTGGCTTTGTGAAAAAGCGTAGCTTTATGGACGAGACCTCTTCGGACCTCACAACCCGGAAATGGTCGAAACAGGAATGATGCGGCAAGGTTATGAGGGTCGCTCCCTTTAGGGTATGTCATTTCCTTCTGGAAAAGGGTGGTATCAGGTATGGAGCCATGGTATTTAACCTATGTGGTTGCTCCAATCTCATTTACTCCGTGTGATTGTTGCTTTGTGATCGAGGTACCTCGGATAAAGGTCCCAAAGGACCGGGGGGTGGCATATTCGTGTAGTAGTTACCTAGTGTAAGAGGTAACCTGGCCTTGTGTTGGCAGAGAGCTAGTTAGTTCTCGGGACGCCCCGCCAGAGACGATCCCATTGACAGTGGGAAGTCCTTAGCCTGACCATTTGTTGGAAAATCCAAAGAAATAATACGAGCCCTTTACGATTGCAATTTGTATAACCTGTCTCCTCAGGCGGCAGCTATAACAGCCATAATATAATGGTACCTATGCTGGCTAAGATTAATATTGTATTTTCGAAAGAATTTTCACACTATGCACTAGCAATAATATCAAAAGAGTTTTTCTTGCATAGTAAGCATATTTGACTATCATAAGAAGAAATCTCCTCCAAGTCTACGATTGCATTGTGTGTGTTGTGGGAGGTCTTATGGTAGTTTCATTTTCCAAAAGCATTGCGGATTTCAATGTTTAAAATTCCTTTGTTGTTGTTTTAAAGATAATAACTGTTTTAAGTTCTCACACCGGTCCCATGACTGACCTGGAGTTTATTGTTCTCTTTCTAAACTCTGGGTGCCCATCATTTTCCACACAGGCAGCCTAAAGTTAGGTTTTCAGGTCATTCTGGATTCAAGAGATGTTGTGGAGCTCAGTGGCGAGCTGGATGCCGAGACGTATCACTTGTATATGATATTATTATTCCGCTGTGTATTCTGTATGAGGACAAGTTTATATAATTGTCCAGTTGTGTTGTATATTGTTGTTGTAAACTCTGGTGATGATGTAATGTATAAACTGATATAGTTCTTTGATTTATAGATTATTCATTTATCTATTATATGTTGTTCCGCTACGATATGTGAGATTCTGATATTGTTTCTGTTGTTTCTTCTTTCTTTCTTTCTGTCTTCTTCTACCTCTTCTTTTTAACCATAACAATTCGGTTTTCCGGCATTCGATTGCTCGGCAGTTGATACAGTGGACGTATTAATGTCGATTTTCGAAAGTCGAAAATCCCGAAACGTTACAAAGTAAATCTAGGCAACAACAACCAACATCTCCGCAGGCAGAAAAGAAAGGTATAGAAATCCCAAAACCACCTACAACTCCACCCAAGAGACGAGCTAGGAGCTCTGGGAATATCACCTGAAGTTATTGAATTGCATTACATGCTTTCAGTTCCCTAAACTCACACAGACTCAATTATATGGTTTGAAGGGATTTTGTTTTTTCTAACTCGGCTAAGTATAGTTGGTTATATATGTGCTAAATACTGACATGGAAAGTGCCTTCAGCTACATAGATCTATTAAACTTCGGCTGCATATATGAAATGTGCTAACCCAGTTGGCCGGTACGGCTCTTGTTTTAGTCATTTCAAATTGGCACAAGTGCCAGGCAAATCCATCATCGTTCCCTTTCTTCAAATCCAGCAAACGACGCCAAGTACAACCACTTCGTTCTGGATCATCACTCCACGTACACGGTTGTTAAAGTGGTTCCGGTATCGACAGAGAGTATGCCCATATCCGGTCCCGTCTCTTTAACAACTAAACGTCATTTTACACACCGGTTGGTACTTTTGCATTTCGAAAATAGTTCATACTTGATATCAAAATATCATATTCGCTTCAAAATCAAATCCATTTTGAAATCATTATATTTACTCAAAATATACCATTTCACTTCAAAAATCATTTCCGCCTCAATATTTCGATTTCGCTTCCAAAATCATTTCGAATTTCAGTTTAGGTTATAACTTCATTTTAACCCAATTCGTATTTAAATTCATGATTTAAAAATAAACATTCCACCCTTGACCAGTTTGAATTTTTTTGACAAATTGTTTGAATAGTTTTAAAATAGTTTAAATAATTAAAATAGTTAAAAATAGTTTAAATGGTTAAAATAGTTTAAAAATAGTTTAAATGGTTAATATAGTTTAAAATAGTTTAAATGGTTAAAATAGTTTAATGTAAAATAGTTTAAGTATTGAAATGGTTTATATAGCAAAATCGTTTGGAAAATCCAAAATAATTTGAATATATTTAAAAAGATAGATTTAACTAGTTAATATCAAAATAATTTATTTGAAAATAGTTTCAAAGTCAAACTGTTTCAATTTCTAAATTTTCCAATTCAAATCACTTTTAAATTTCCATTTCAATTTAATCGGTTCAATTTCGATTTCAAGTCGAATTTTACTTCGATTTCAAATTAATTTCCATGTCAATTCCAATTACAATTCTAAAATAATTTCAATTTCAAATTTGAACCATTTCGATTTATGTCAATTCCGAGTTCGATTTTCAAAACATCGATTCAAAATACTTAAATCAAATTTACCTTCAATATCCAATTTGAAATCCAAATCCTCAAATATAATTCAATTTCGAGCTCAATTTTGAAATAGTTCGTTTCCCATAAATTCGATTTTCATTTTCTTAAAAAAATCAAATCATTAAAAAAATTTCAAATCAAATTTTTTAAAATCATTTGATTTAACCAATCCAGTGTTCGTATATAATTTTCTATCCTATGGACAAGTGATCAGTTATTTCAATTTAATTTCAGGGATAGATATATATTATTTCAATCCAAATCATAGTGTCATAGGTATATATCATTTCAACCTATTTCTTAATTTATTCGAAATAATTCAATTCACAGTTTTATATACTGTAAATAATTTACAAGGTGATAACAAGATATATATATAAATAAATAAACATCCAATCATCCAAATATCAATCAATTGGCATCCATTACAATCAATCATTCAAACAGTCAAAATAATTCACAATAATTCCATAGTTATCAATATCAGGTATTTTACCGGTAATTAAATTCCAATTTCAAATTTAATCGTCAATTTTAATTTTTTAACAGTTAACTCGAATGACAATTAAATTTACCAAACAACGATCAATAAATTTATATCACTTTATAATTTCAAATTTATCCAGCATAAAAATATTTTAGTACGTTGTGAGCGTTATAAAACACTCACCTTGAGTTTCTATTGTCGCCGAGGCGTTCCGGTTTGGAACTAAAACCGAACAACGTCCGATTTTAGACCAAATTTTGATAGTCTCCAAATCCGTCCAAACCAATTCCGTTGTGAAGATCTCGTTATCATGACCGCGACGCAAAAATTCGTGCCTCGTTTCGACCTCGTATGGACGAGTTATTAAATTTTTAGCTCGTCGATTAAAAATATAATTAAATTAAAACAATAATTAATTCTTTTCTTTTTTAAAAAACCCATTACCCCTAGTTTCCAGACCCGGCCCAACTTTCTTTCTTCCTCAATTCTAATTGCCTATGCACGAAATGATGGAAACCAATGTCGCGTGCATGATCTCGAGTGACACGGGGCTAGGAGCCTCTAACCGATATTCCGACTTCGTCAACGATTTTCTATCGACAATCTCGTCTCGCTCATACCCTTGTTGACAAACCCAAGACCTTGGATCAAAACGCGACCATCAACTGCTATCCATCGACCTGCTACATGTTGCGACTTCCCACGGTGGATCACACTCCCCAAAAATTGCGCCTCCGATGCTCCTCGATACTCTAAACCCAAATCTAAACTCCGTTATGCAAATCGTTCACCACAAAGTCCTTACGAGCTTACCCTTGTTTCCTAAGCAAGCACGGCCAATCCAAAACCTCAATCGCACGTGAAAAGAAGGGTATCAGAGGAAGCTCTGATTCAAACAATAATTTTAGAGTGTTTCAATTTTTTTCATGAAGTATTTCACTTGATTTTTATTTTTGAAATCAGAAAATGAACTGCCAGGAGAAGATGGAAACACGATTTAAAATAAGGAGGTAAGCATGCGTAGGTCGGCTTATTCAGGAAGTCGAGTGGCTGAAAAGATAAAAATACGACTGTGTTTGACTTTAAACAATTTAAATATTATTTAATTACAAATATCTCATTTAAAGCGGCTTAAAATTTTGAACTCCCATCGAGGCATGCCGCCTGGCGTTCATAATGTTGTATCCCTATCCCGAACGCAATGGAACAAGTTTCGAGTCCCAATTCGATCGTATGGAGAAGATAGCTTTTTGGACCCAATTATTATATTGAATTTTCGATATTAAATTCAATGCGTTTTTATCCCGCATCACTAAACGATAACTCAAATGCTACGAAATTCAAAATCCGATAAGTTCCCTGTTAAGGATTCGATGAAACTGGTTTCGTCGAAGTCCGAGATAGTGGCCAAAATGGCTATTTTATTCGTCAATTAAAATATAAAATTTCCAAATTTTAAATTAATCACTTAAATTCAATTTTTAAGTGTTGACAACCTTCATTCATCTAAATCAACTTTTGAAATCATTTTCATTCATATTTAATTCAGAATTCAGCTATTCAAATAATTTCCAATATTAAATTTAACAATTTAATTATCCTATAAATCAATATAAATAAATCATTAAGTTCCAAATAAATTTTTAGTTATCAACATCGTTTTATTTCTATCTAAATAATTTCCAATTATTATTCAACTTCAATTATTGATTATAAACCCGGTTAATATATATAATTTCATTTCAATACTCGTTATCGCCAAATATTCGAAATTAGTTTATTTCAAAATTTTATTCAAGTTCATATCCAATAACTATTAATAAATCATTAAAAAATTTATTTTTAACCTTTTTTATTCATTAATTATACCAAATTCCATTATTTAAAGTAGTTAAAAATACGAATCGTTACAATCTCCCCCACTCAAAACTTTTCGTACTCGAAAAGACGTTAAGTAAAGAATTTAGCATTTGATATTTTTTTTCAACTTATAAAACATTAAATCTCATTTACAAAACTATTACTACGTTTCTACTACGCTACTCCGATTGGCTTATGGAATTTACAATTTATTTAAGAAAACGAGTTATAAAATTTTTAAAATCTTCAAATTTTTCCAACACCCGGATTTACGGAAAATTTCGGCAGAGTCTCCTTTGCGCGTCTCGATCGGAAATTTTTTACAATTCAATATATAACCCAAATATACCAAATATATATCAAATATACATCTCATCTTAATAATGAGGCATTCCATAGGGAAAAATATAAAAGCGTAGTATGTAATCCGAGATGTGTACCTTATTATTATTAATACGAGCGAGTTTGCTCGTATTAAGCAAGCTAAAGCATATAAAAACCCACACATACGTTTAAACGGTCTTCGTATGTACCTATCTCAACTCAATTTAGAATATTAGTCATTTATAAAGGTATGGAAAGCATATATGAGTTTTATAGAAGCATATAACATGAATTTTAAACCCAAACCATAACATAAGCATTAATATACGACAAACAACAATCATATACAATAAAACAGCTATACCACGATTTACAACAAAAGAAACCATTCAATTATTAGTATTCATCCATTTAATTCATAATGATACGAATTTACAATATCCAATGCCAATATTTAATCTATACACTTCATTTTATTAACCTTTAATCGGTTTGCCTCATATTTATTCACATCTATTTTCACAATTTCATTTAATAACAAATTTATTTTTGAAACATTTTATTAATCATCACTTTAGTTTATAATCATTCTATAAAAGTCCAACTTCTTATATGACTTTATCTAAGTTTATAATTATCTCAAAAGTTACAAATTCAATTTCACAATTTCTTTGCAAATTTATTTTTAATTCTATAACCAATTTACAAGGATATTATTTAATTCATTTGTCTACTTTCTTAAGTTCCACTTACTTATTCCATTCAGTTATTAATCATTTCATAATACATTAATTAAGTGTATAACATTAATTTTAATAACTTAATTTTCATTTATAAACATTTATCTAAACACAATTTAATTATGAAACATTTTCATTACTTAAGATCATACTTGTATAATATTCCATTACATATTCATATCAACATCTTTAACTTTTTAATTTTTGGTAAGTTTTATACATGTTAAATGAATATAATTAAATATTATATAAATTTATCTTATCCATTTTAATTAACAACAATGTTCAATAATTTACACAAGTTTTAAATTTCCATTATCTTTTAATTTAGGAGTTATAACTTAACTTTTCATATTTTACTTAAATACTTAGTCATTTACATATTTAACTTTAAAAGTTCAATTATTAAGATTAACTTTTCAATTTAACAATTGAGAATCATTAATTAATAGAAACTTCAGAAATTTAAATACCGAGTTTATTTCAAATCAATTTGAAATAATATATATACTTATCTTTTTTACATATCAATCATACTTTAAGAGTTTAAACCAAAATCCGTTTATCAAAACAATTTCGCAGCAAAGCTTCTCAGAAGTCTCCCCCACTTTGAGACTTGAAAATGAATGTCGATGATGCCGCGCAGTCATCACCGAAATTATTTTCCAGTGATAGAAGATGGGAGTACTAAATTCATTCTTTTTAAAATTTATTTGAAAACCATTTGTATTTGTATATACTTTTAAACAATACCGGTATTATTTTCCAAACCTTGAAAACCTTTTTCAGAAACACCGGAATTTAAATTTCTCAAATTCTCAATTTTATTTTCGTTTTACTTGCAAATTATATTTTATAAATCACATTTATACGGTTTCATTTTCTTATAATCATATAATAGCTAATAGTTTAGGAATATTGACAAATCAAACAATAAACGATAATGATCAATATTATCATTTCAAACAACCAATTCACACTATATATACCATAATAATTTCTAAAAATTATTCCTTATATACAAAATATAATCAGGGTAAAATTATTTCATTTACCCAATTTCAAAACAATACTATGTCGAATTGTTCTGTTCAAGTGTTTAGAGATCCCTATCAATAACGTTAATTACTCGTATTGACCAGAATCCATAAGCTACTCAACAAATCAACCAACACAATATAAAACAATTTTATGTTAACTAACAAATACGCGCCGATATATATACACTAAAACTCATTCTAGGGTGCTACTGACCCTATCTCTAATGAGTCAAACCCCACAAAGTAAAGGTTATCGCTTAACCAAAGCTCTGATACCAACTGTAACGACCCACATTTCGAAAGGTTTAAATCGACAATAATCCACACATGTCCAATTCGAACAATCCGAAACATAGATAATCAATGAGGTTAATTGAGAAAAATAAGAAAATAAGAAGGAAACAAACATAGAATCTCGCAACGGAACGATAAAATATAATAATCAAAAAAATAGTTCATGAAGCTATTTACTATACATTTGATTATAATTTATACAACATTTATCAGAGTCATATATATACATCAGCGATAAATAAATAATGCAGCAGACAACATGATGCAGGAATACTAATAGTAATAATATACCAAATCTTCGTCTTCATCCTCCAGAATAAATCTTCAATAAGCTAAAAAACTCAGGGCTGACCCGAGTGTAATGAAAAGACAAAATACTCGAGTCAGAGTTAAAATATTCTTATGTGAGTCAAATCGATAACATAAACATGAGTGCCGTGGTGTCAGAGATGTTTACGGGTTTTCACATCTCCTATCCAGTGTATAACGTGCGTGCAATAACTCAAGAGATGTTATGAGATTTTCCATCTCTTAAGGATTCGTCAAAATATTTATATGTAGTAGAATACCCTACATATATAATGTCTAATCAATAAAATAAATATTTTCTTAGCGTTAAGACTTTACATTAATCCCCCTTAACGCGTTTTTAAGCATTGTCGTACAGTTTGCATTAGACACCACCAGTATAACGTCGGTAGTCAGGGATGCACCATGATACGACACTAAACCAAAATCGTATGGGTCTCGTACAGGGATAAAAGTATGACAAGGCACGTGAAGCAATGCCCAATGTAGGATACTACCAGTTTACCCTTCCCGGCTAGTGGTAACGCATCATAGCCATGATCGCTCAACGCGTCCTACACTCCCATAAAATCGGAGGGTGCGCACCAATCAATCACAATTTAAATGATGGTAATACGAAGAAGTGCGCCCGCTCGGGGTAGCTAACCCACTTGGCCGGTACGACTTCTGTTTTAGTCATTTCAAATTGGCACAAGTGCCAAGCAAATCCATCATCGTTCTCTTTCTTCAATCCAGCAAACGACGCCAAGTACAACCACTTCGTTCTAGATCATTACTCCATGTACACGGTTCTTAAAGTGGTTCCGGTATCGACATAGAGTATGCCCATATCCGACCCCAGTCTCTTTAACAACCAAACGTCATTTTACACATCGGTTGGTACTTTTATATTTCGAAAACAGTTCATACTTGATATCAAAATATCATATTCGCTTCAAAATCAAATCCATTTCGAAATTATTATATTTACTCAAAATATACCATTTCACTTCAAAAATAATTTCCGCCTCAATATTTCAATTTCGTTTCCAAAATCGTTTCGAATTTCAATTTAGGTTATAACTTCATTTTAACCCAATTCATATTTAAATCCACGATTTAAAAATAAACATTCCACCTTTGACTAGTTTAAATTTTTTTGAAAAATAGTTTGAATAGTTTTAAAATAGTTAAAAATAGTTTAAATGGTTAAAATAGTTTAAAAATAGTTTAAAATAGTTTAAATGGTTAAAATAGTTTGATGTAAAATAGTTTAAGTATTGAAATGGTTTATATAGCAAAATCGTTTGGAAAACCCAAAATAATTTGAATATTTAAAAAGATAGATTTAACTAGTTTTTATCGAAATAATTTACTTGAAAATAGTTTCAAAGTCAAACTGATTCAATTTCCGAATTTTCCAATTAAAATCACTTTTAAATTTCCATTTCGATTTAATCGATTCAATTCCGATTGCAAGTCAAATTTTACTTCGATTTCAAATTAATTTCGATGTCAATTCCAAATTAATTTAAATTCCAATTTCAAATTAATTTCAATTACAATTCCAAAATAATTTCAAATTTGAACCATTTCTATTTATGTTATTTCCGAGTTCGATTTTCAAAACATCGATTCAAAACACTTAAATCAAATTTACCTTCAATATCCAATTAGAAATCCAAATCCTCAAATATAATTCAATGATCGAGCTCAATTTCGAAATAGTTTGATTCCCATAAATTCAATTTTCATTTTCTTAAAAAAATTAAATCATTTAAATAAATTTCAAATCAAATTTTTTAAAATAATTTGATTTAACCAATCCGATGTTCGTATATAATTTTCTATCCTATGGCCTAGTGATCAGTTATTTCAATTTAATTTCAGAGATAGATATGTATTATTTTTAATCCAAATCATAGTGTCATAGGTATATATCATTTCAACCTATTTCTTAATTTATTCAAAATAATTCAATTCACAGTTTTATATACTATAAATAATTTACCAGGTGATAACAAGATATATATAAAAATAAATAAACACCAAATCATCCAAATATCAATCAATTGGCATCCATCACAATCAATCATTCAAACAGTCAAAATAATTTACAACAATTCCATAGTTACCAATATCAGGTATTTCACCGGCAATTAAATTCCAATTTCAAATTTAACTGTCAATTTTAATTTTTAACAGTTAATTCGAATGACAATTAAATTTATCCAACAACGATCAATAAATTTATATCACTTCATAATTTCAAATTTAACCCGCATAAAAATATTTTAGTACGTTGTGAGCATTATAAAACACTCACCTTGAGTTTCTGTTATCGCCGAAGCGTTCCGGTTTGGAACTAAAACCGTACAACGTCCGATTTTAGCCCAAATTTTGATAGTCTCCAAATCCATCCAAACCAGTTCCGTTGCAAAGCTCTCGTTATCACGACCGCGACGCAATAATCCGTGCCTCGTTTTGACCTCGTATGGACGAGTTATTAAATTTTTAGCTCATCGTTTAAAAATATAATTAAATTAGAACAATAATTAATTCTTTTCTTTTTGAAAAACCCATTATCCCTAGTTTCCAGACCCGCCCCAACTTCTTTTCTTCCCCAATTCTAATTGCCTGTGCACGAAATGATGGATACCAATGTCGCGTGCACGATCTCGAGTGACACGGAGCTAGGAGCCTTTAACCGATATTCCGACTTCACCAACAATTTTCTATCGACAATCTCGTCTCGCCCATACCCTTGTCGACAAACCCGAGAACTTGGATCAAAACACGACCATCAACTGCTCCCCATCTACCTACTACAGGTTGCGACTTCCCATGGTGGATCGCACTCCCCAAAAATCACGCCTCTGAAGCTCCTCGATACTCTAAACCCAAATCTAAACTCCGTTATGCAAATCGTTCAGCATAATTTCCTTACGAGCTAACCCTAGTTTCCTAAGCAAGCACGGCCAATCCAAAACCTCAATCGCATGTGAAAAGAAGGGTATTAGAGTGAAGCTTTGATTCAAACAATAATTTTAGAGTTTGTTTCAATTTTTTTCATGAAGTATTTCATTTGATTTTTATTTTTGAAATTAGAAAATGTACTGCAAGGAGAAGAAGGATACACAATTTAAAATAAGGAGGTATGCACGCGTAGGTCGGCTTATTCAGGAAGTAGAGTGGCTGAAAAGATAAAAAATACGGCCGTGTTTGACTTTAAACAATTTAAATATTATTTAATTACAAATATCTCATTTAAAGCAGCTTAAAATTTCGAACTCCTATCGAGGCATGCCGCCCGATGTTCATAATGTTGTATCCCTATCCCGAACGCAATAGAACAAGTTTTGAGTCCCAATTCGATCGTATGGAGAAGATAGCTTTTTGGACCCAATTATTATATTGAATTTTCGATATTAAATTCAACGCGTTTTTATCCCGTACGACTAAACAATAACTCTAAATGCTACGAAATTTGAAATCCGATAATAGTTCCCTGTTATGGATCCAATGAAACTAGTTTTGTCGAAATCCAAGACAGTGGCCAAAATGGCTATTTTTACTCGTCAATTAAAATATAAATTTCCAAATTTTAAATTAATCACTTAAATTCAATTTTTAAGTGTTGACAATCTTTATCCATCTAAATTAACTTTTGAAATCATTTTCATTCATATTTATTTCAGACTTCAGTTATTCAAATAATTTCCAATATTAAATTTAACAATTTAAATATCATATGAATCAATATAAATAAATCATTAAGTTCCAAATAAATTTTTAATTATCAACATCGTTTTATTTCTATCTAAATAATTCCCAATTATTATTTAACTTCAGTTATTGATTAGAAACCCAGTTATTATATAGAATTTCATTTCAATACTCGTTATCGCCAAATATTCGAAATTAGTTTATTTTAAAATTTTATTCAAGTTCATATCCAATAACTATTAATAAATCATTAAAATTTTTATTTTTAACCATTTTTAATCATTAATTATACCAAATTCCATAATTTAAAGTAGCTAAAAATACGAATCGTTACACAAAGCCAGTAGGTTTGAATGAGCCCGTACCATTTTATTAAAAATGAGTAAAGATTAGAAGCAAAGGATTGCAAATACAAAAAGAAAACTTGCAAAAGCCAAAAGCAGAAACCCTGCTTAATACAAGGCAGTATTAAATAGGTTTTAAAATTTGGCCATGCAAGTATTTTACAATATACTCATATAACTTATTATGGTTCCTAGATACTTCAACAAAATGCCACAAATTCTTTTCCTCCCAAACAATATAGATGAATTTCTTGAGCACTTTAAGTAGTAGGAAACCTTTAACAATTCTCTAACAAGTTGCCTTGAAAATATTGTACCACACAACTTGAGAATTTTGAAGAGGACTATGCAAACTAAGATAGCAAAGAAGTCTTTTTCATATATAGAAAGTATACTGGCAAGTGAAGAAAATACGAGAAGTATTTTCGGGGGTAGCGTTACACAAAATACAAAAATAAATGTTTATCACACCCCTAAAAAGCGAATTTTCTTGGGTATGGATGACATTTTAATAACCTTTCATAGGAGGTAATTCTCCTTAGGGATTGAGCTAGAGTTCCAAATTCTCGAGTACCAAGGAAAGGATATCCCAGGGGTGAAGCTAGAGGTGGCTTTGTACACATTAGCAATAGAGTGTTCCTTATCACACCACAAGGCATGCTCAAAAGTTGAAGGATATGCAGTGTTCTCAATCCCAACCCAGATAGATCTGACCAGAGGGGAACTAGAATAAGGTGAAAAAACATGATTACTGTGGAAATAGGAGGACACTTTTGCAGATGTAGGAATACCGGTAAGGTTCCTCAAGTTTGAATCCTACAAGATGGACATAATTTTGCCTTTAGCAGGCCAAAGGTCATGCTAAAAAGAGATATGGCTTTTATTTGTATGGGTGAACTGGAAAAGAGGGCGGAAAACAAATCTCAACTTAAGTAACCATCTATAAATCCAACTGCAATCAAGAGGGACAACCATGGTCCAAAAACAAGAGTTCCTTAGTAAATTGGTCTTAGTCCAATCAGCCTATAAGTTTGATTTAACATTAAGTAGTTTGTCAATTAAAGTTTAATATGTAGCCTTGTTCCAAATTTTAATGTTTATTATACCAAGACCCCCCCAATCATAAGGATGAATAATTTTCTTAGAAGAAATAGGGATTACCTTTGATGAATGAGGGTTACCATGCCATAAAAAATGGTTCAAAGCTACATTAATAATATAGATTAGTTTGAATGAGAGAATGAATATCCTGGCATAATATAAACACATTGAGGTTGCTATGGACTTGATCACAACCAGCTTACCAACAGTAGATAATTTTGAACTAGGCCAATAAGATAACCTATCAATAACCTTATCAAAAAGTACCAGGTATTGGCTAGTGGAGATTATGGAGGAAATGAGAGGAGCTCTAATGTCATTGTCATTAATAGGTAAGCCAGCAAGAGATGACAACCTCAAAAGATAATTGGTAACGAAATCAGAAATCCTAGCAAAGAGCAACTTGGACTTATTTTTATTTATAGCTAATCCAGTAAAATTGAAAAAATTATCCAAAGTAATTAGGACATTGCTCATTGATTTAGAATTTGGCTTGGTGAATAAAATGATATTATTAGTAAACATTAAACATGATATTCTAGGAGACTTGCACTTAAGGTGTAAGTCTATTTCTTTTTGAACCATAGCCTTATTGATCATGCATGTTAGGAGCTCCATTATGGAAATGAAGATGTATGGAGATATAAGATCTCCTTGTCTAATGCCTTGAATACCCATAAAATATCCAAATATACCACCATTTATAGATAAGGAATAGAT
Source organism: Allium fistulosum (assembly GCA_030737815.1). Classification (NCBI taxonomy): domain Eukaryota; kingdom Viridiplantae; phylum Streptophyta; class Magnoliopsida; order Asparagales; family Amaryllidaceae; genus Allium; species Allium fistulosum. The sequence continues at coordinate 137,289,028 of CM060902.1, read as the reverse complement.
GACTGTAGATATGGCAGTATAAATCCATCCTAAAAAAGGGAGAGGAAAATTCATAACATGAAGGATGTTAATTATGGAACTCCATTGGATTGTATCAAAGGCGTTTTGGTTGTCCAGCTTCATAAGGCATTTGGGGAGACATTTTTCTTGTTGTAACCTCTCATCAATTCTTGGTATAGAAGAATATTATCAATAATAGACCTAGATGGGGAGAAAAGCACTCTGGTTAGAAGAAATGATAGGGGCCAGGGCATGTTTCATTCTAGCAGCCATAATCTTAGAAATTTGTATATATCATTACAACATGTTATTGGCCTGAATTGACATACATTTGAAGGTGCTGGAACTTTAGGAACCATAACAAGCTCTGTGGCATTAATACCAGAAAGCATTATATTACTTTTGAAAAAATTCCTGACAGCTCTTATAACATCATTACCAATTATGTCCCAAGAACTTTAAAGAAGTGGGCATTGAACCCATCATGGCCAGGAGAACTAGAAGAGTTCATGGAAAAGATAATTTGTTTTATTTCATGGGGGTAACTTTAGCAATAAGGTTAATGCTGGAAGTATTAGATATTTTTGGAAGGACGTAGTGGCATAGAGAGGAAAAGGAAGGGATATGGGATGTCGGTTGGTTAAAATGCTTTGATCCAAAAAAGCATTTTGAATATCATTAGGAGTATTGCAAAAGTTGTTGTGGATGTCATTGATACTTGAAATGTTGCTTCTGACTCTGTTTAATTTTGAGAGATTTGTGAAAGGTAGAGTATTTTTATCTCCAAACATTTCCTATTGATCTTTAATTTTCTGTCCAGCCATCTTGCTTTTATTCTGTATGGCGTTTTGAAGAGATTTCCTAAGATTAAGTTCCACAAGAGCAATGTTTGCATTTGTTTGGTTAGCAGCAAGGTCAGATTGGGTAGCCTGTAGGTTATTCCTGATGATAGTTGATTGAGAAACACCATCCCTATAGTTACTGTAAGCCCAGGCCTTAAGAGCAAATTTCAAACTTTTAATTTTGTTTGCAAAATAAACATTGGATTTCCATAATGGTTAGTGTTCCAGCATGAATTAACTAAGTCTAAAAAATCCGAATGGTCGGTCCAGTTATTACAAAAATGAAATGGAGGATGAGCTTTTAATGGCAACAATACCCCAGTCAAGGATAATGGGAGAGTGATCAGAGTAGGAAGGAGGAGGAAAATGGGTAAGTAGGTTAGGCCAGGTTGAGAGAGATTGGTAATTAAAGTAACCTCTATCAAGTTTACAAAATGTTCTTATACCTGATTTACTAGAGTTATTCCATGTATAAAACCAGCTGGAAGAGTTAACAAAGAGAAGATTAGATGTGTGAATGCAATTGTTAAGGGGTCTGGTGTCATGGAAAGTAAGAGGGGAACCACCAGATTTTTCACAAGAGAACTGCATGCAGTTCCAATTCCAAAGCAAAGCCAAGGAGAGTTAGGAGATAGAGATGGAATAAGATCAAGCATGGGTTGCCTTTGGTCTTTGTTATTTTCAACTTAAATGCTAGTCAAGTGAAAAGATTGAGAAGAGGGAATGTGAGAGATTAGAATGTGAATGAACCGCTGATGCATAAGAAGAGGGGATATAGAGAATATTTTAGGGTTCCATAGGAGTAAAAGTCTACCATAGGGAGCTTGGGAGAGGTTATGAAGGACATACCATGATGGATTCATGAAGTTAACTAGATTGTAGGATAATTCATGATTAAGCTTTGCTTAAGTGATAACAAGAAGTTGTAACTTGTGAGACTGAATCAAGTTCTTGAGCTCAATATGTTTCTCAATCATATGAGCACCGCTAATATTCCAATACCCAATCTTGTTAATCATTAAATCAATTGGGATTTTGATGCAGATCTGGTCTGCACTCCAGAGGATGGAGATTTACATTTGTCATATTGTATAAGATTAATTTGGTCGGAGGTGTAAGTGATGTCTTTATCAAGATCATAATGGTTTAAGGATTGTGGTATTTTCTTTGGTCTTCCAGATCTCCTTTTATTATCAAGAGAAGAATCAAACTGGAGATTTGTGGATTGATTAGCATCGTGAGAAATGTCAATAGAAAGGATGTTGATTGGTGGCTTAATTGAGGAGCATGGACTTTGGAATTGAATTAAAGAGGAGGATGGAGGATTAATTTGCACATGGGATAAGAGAGTATCAGTGTGCATGTCTGAATGAATTTCCTTAGAAGATAAATGAATTGAGGTAGTCATGGGAGATTGAGCAGTTGAGATGGAAGCATTTTATGGTTGAAGGTTGATGAGGCAAAAGTGGATTATTGGATATTGACAAATCAGCATCACAAAATTTCATTTCTTCAATATCTGATAGGACATCAAAATGATTGTGGAGAGAGGCAGCAGTTGTACATGGTTGATTAGGGATGGTAGAAGTTGTTGAAATGTTAGTAGCAACTGAAACAAGAGTACTACCATATTTATTTCAGTAGCACAACTATTTACTTCCTGAAGGAAATCCATATCCAAACCAGAAGCATTTAACACTAATACATCATTCAGACCATCATCAACTAAATCATCATACTCTATTACTTTTTCCACCACATCATATACATCATTCACTAAACTAGTAGCAACATCCACATCCAAAACTATGTCTTAGAAGAATTAATTGTGCCATTACCTTCAATACTTGCCACTAAACCAGAAACAGGATCAGCAGAGGTATTAGACATTTTGATAGAGTCATTATTGACTTGTCTTATCCTTCTCCATTTCAATTTTTGCTTTTTAGGTTTCCTTTTAACCATCACAAACACATCTTTTCCTTATGCTACATCATCATTCCTTTTTGCTTCATCTCCTTTCCTTCCACTGACAACCAAAGTATCAGTATCTCCATTCTTTCCCACACCATCATCTGCTTTGTTTTTTCCATTATTATCATCGAGCATTATAGTACACTCATTAGTAGCATGACCACAGATTTTGCAGTGAGTACAAACTAATGAATACCAAGAATATTCAATTTCAACTTTGTCACAAACATCATTAACATCACCAATAAAGATATATTCAGGCAACTCTTTCTCAGGGGAAACTTCAATTAGACATTTGTCATATTCAAAACGTTTCATCTTCTCAGTATTTTCATCATAGTAGATTAATTTACCAACGTGGCATGCCAGACAGTTGATACCAATTAATGTCCATGCCATAAGTGGGATTTTGTACAAGTGAACCCAGATAGGAACATATTTGATTTTAGATTGAGCAGAGCCAAAGCTAGGGTTCTAAACTGAAACAATGAACATCTGTCCTCTGATGAAAGTAGGATCCATTTTCAGCACTTTCATCTTGTCTTCTATGCATGAAAACTTGAAATAAAAATCATACTATGCATGAAAGCTTTCATCTTGTCCTCTGATAAATATATACATTATTTAATTATATATATATGGTTTATATTTAATTCAAAATCATACTATGGTTAATATAGATCATATAATTATATATAGTACTTTATAGCAATTGTAATTTTCGACAGCAAGAAATTAATTTTTATAATTATTTATTAATATTTAATATTATTTAAATTAGTATATTACATAAATAAATCATGTAAAATCAAATATGTTATGAAATTATTTTATCATAAGATAAGCACTCGGCCAAAAAATTAAAAAATTATTGTTGCTATTTTTTAAAATTATTATTATAATCGGTTGAAAATCAATAAATTAATTAAAAATAGAATTCGATCGGAAAAAATTGTGGAAATTTTTTTCAAACTTCAAAATATCTTTTGTGATTTATTGGACATTTAAAAGTTTGTAAAAAGGTTTCGAAAATAATTTATTATTAATATTTTATGTAACTTCAAATGAATATTCAGTTAAAATATATTTTAAAAAAAATTGTGTTGCACGCACGATCTGGAATTTAAAAAATATTTTTCTATTTTATTAAATAATAAATATATATTTTATATATTACGAATATGCTTATATATACATATATGTATCTATGTACATACATACATATATACATGCATACATACATGCATACATACATACATACATACAGACACACACACACACAGATATATATATATGTACATATGTATGTATGTACATATGTGTGATATATATATATATATATCAAACCTAGCAAGGTTGAGTGGGCCCTTTCCAGTTTATTAATTAATAAAAAAGAAAGTGGGAAGAAACAGACTTAATTCCATGAAAATTACAATGGTAACAAAGAAAAGAAGAAATAAAAAATGTAATTAAAAAAAAACCAAAACAAACAAAAGGAGCATAACATTAATCCCACATCTCCTTAGGAAACGATTCACATTCCAACCCATTAGCACACATACTTCTCCCGATTTTGTTATTAATGGAATTATGTAATACTTGATCTGCAACACTTTTCCTTTCAAACATTCTCAATTTCTCTCCCTCCATACAGTTGCAACAAAAATTTTCAGGACAAGTAACAACATCATAGAATCAGAGTTTCTCCATCCGGTGGCTTTGAAAAGCTTGATCCACTCCTCCTTACTGTGTCTGATGGGATTATGAAACCTCCCTTTGCTCAACACCTTACTCTGTAATGTGAAAATTTCCTCACAGTTGAAGTAGAGATGCTTGGTTTCTTCTGCATGGATGTTGCAAAACAGACAAATGTTCAAAACATTCAAACCTTTTAGCTGTAGATTGGCACAAGTCATTAGACCATTCTTGAGGACCTTCCACAACATGAAATTTGTTTTTTCTACACTGTTCTATTCCAAACTTTGCTGCTCCACCAGAAGACAGGCTCTTCCGTAGGTGTAGATAATACATTATATATAGCTGAGATAAAGTAGGGCACATGCTTACTAGTCTAGGCATATTTACCCACCCCTTTGATCATTCTTGCAGATTGTAAAGGATTCCACAATGCCTGTATTCTGACATTGCTTAAGTATGGGAGTGAAATGTTACCATCATTAACATAATCACCAGCTCTTGCTTCTAAAGGGATGCCAGATTGCCTTATCTTTTCATTGGGTTAAAACAGTCTCTAGGGTTAAGCCTTTTCCTGCCCAAGCGACGTACTAGAATTTTTCAGAGCTACTGGGAGACAGATTAATCTGCACATGAGGTAACGGGCTATCTTTGATCTAAAGAATAGCTCTCCAAACCCAACCGCATAGAGGTGAAGCTTCCATTAACCAAAATTTCTTCCTACCAAGATGATGTCTCCTAGCCCACCTGACCTATATGTTTTGCTTGCTGTTCAAGAAGTTATCAGGGTGCTCAGAGAAAGTAGCCTTTTTCCAAATTCTCGTACTCTTAAAGCCCAAACCTCCATTATTTAATAGCAACTCCAATTTTTGAAGGCTAGAGGGGGCAAGCTTCTTAGTTTACACATTACCTGTCCACAAGAAATGGTTAATAGCTTTCCTGATTTGATGTATCATCTTGATAGGAAGGGTGAAAGTCCTGCACCAATAAACAGTCATGGCAAAGATGATGGATTTAATAATCACCAGTCTTCCAACTTGGCTCAGTTTCCTATTCACCCAGTTAGACATAGTGCCAGTGATTTTCTCAAAAAGAGGGAGTCAAAGAGTGTGTCCAATCTTCCTGGCAGAGAGAGGGATTCCTAAGTGGGAGATACCACTGGTCAAAGCTGGAAGGTAAGACATCTCTTGGAATGCATTAGGGTGCTCTTCTAGAAGACCATCAATTGTTCGGTAGGATTTTTCATAATTAATCCTTAGGCCAGTGAGGTTGTGAAATGCATCCAAGACATTAGAGATGCAAGTAAAAAAAGAATATATTTTATTATTATTATATGTATTTATTTATATACTTATATATATATATTAAAATAAAAATAAAATACTATTTTATTATTATAAACAGTACATATTTTTTTCTTGATTTTTAATTAAAAAAATTATTATTTATTTTAATATTTAAATAACTTATTTACATTTAAATAGATATATTATAATATTATGCATATATACATACGTATACATACATACATATATATTAATATTTTATTTACTAAATTTTATATACATATATACATACATACATATATATAATATTTATATATAAGTAATAGTTTATAAACATACATATATTTAGACAACATACATTTACATATCGGATGAGCTATCGTGTCCGTTGCAATGTAAATCCCAACATCTATACACGAACATGTTATACCTTACACAAATTGATATGTTACACATGCACACACACACATATGTGTGTGTATATGATATATATATATATAGTGATATATAAATTAAATAAAACTATATAATTTATAAATTTAAATAAAATAAAAGATTTTATTTAAATAATATTTAGAAATATTCTAAATGAATTAGACTTCATAGGCCCAATATAGATTCAATAAGGGAATGTTTCTTGCAATTCACCCATAAGTTCCACTACGGGCTGACCCAGTTCCAACAGTTGCAGCCATACTTCTAGGCTCATCCGATCAAAGTACCGACTGATCGGCCGTTCATACAAGTACTACATTGACCCGAGCTTTGGAGAGATCACTAAAGTGGAAGAAATGAGCAGCGAAAGCTCATACGTAAAGTGCCACGATTTATTACACAATAAGGAGTGCTTTATGGGAAAGGATTCTCGGTCCTTTGCTATGTTTTGTCACTAAAGATCAAGCTAATAAGATCCTTTCAGAGGTGCATGAAGGAAGCTGTAGTGATCACACCAAAGGCATATATTGGCAAAGAAAGTTCTTCTCTTTAGTTACGTTTAGCTAACAATCAATCGAGACACAACTGATTACACCAGATAATGTGATATAATCGACGTGTACCAATGTCGAAAGGCGGAACGAAGTATGTCATTGCAGCTGTGGACTACATCAGAAAGTGTGTTGAAGCAAAACCACCAGCCATGATCAGTGCGAAGAAAGTGATCAACTTTGTGGTAAGGAATATCTTATGTAGATTTGGAGTTCCACGAAAGATCACACTGATCGTGGAACTCAAATCAAGACTGTTGAGTTCAAAGACTTCTGTAGTCAATACCGAATTAAGGAGGGCTTTTTAAAACCCTCGAGCGAAGAGACATGTGGATGCGATTAACAAGATCATCAAATTTGTTTGTTTGTTTAAAATGTGACATAACACCCCAAGTCGAACACAAACGAGAATAGATCAAACAAAACGAGAAAGAACACAATGTTTTATAGTAATTCAGCCTCGAATCACTGCATATGTCCACTTAATCTTATTGCTATAGATTTGTCACAAATACAAGTGATTTACAAAGTCTCAAGTCTAGTAATCAGTGTAAATTTGGGTTTGACAACGGTTCGTGGAAAGTAGTTGAAGTATATTGAAGAGAATGATGAGCTAGAGCCAAAAGTCCTATGGTGTCAAAAGTCATTTTTCCATTGCCCTAACTTCCATATATATAGTTGAAATCTTCCTCTATAGCCACTAGATTATAGAAGGCTATGTAAGAGCTCAGATCCGCGAAGCCAGGGAGGAAGAAAGACTTAATTCCGTGCATAAAAATCATGTAGGTACCGACTATAATATGGTCGGTACCGAGCATATTTGCTCATCATCAAAATGCTTGCTTCCCATACTTGTCTATATATCAAGTTTCCAGACCAAGTGGTTCCCCTTGTTGAAATCATCTCGGTACTAACCATAATTTTTGTGCTCTAAAATATTCTAAACTTCTTGTGCTACTTCATTTCATTATCCCAAGCATCCCCTAAGTTCTTGATCCATTTTGTCTTCGTCTCGAAGTCTAGATTCACTTAAAAGTTGCTTGGTTCAAATGCTAGATAACACTTGTCTCCCAAATTATGCTTTCATGAAAACAAAGCTTATTTTGGATCAAGACAAGCGATGTAGTCTCTATTGCAAAAGAGTCACTAGTCAGCCAATCATCATTTTTGAAGTGTCGTATCTATTTCAAGAACATCCGTTCGCCACTTCAAACATTTGGCGTACCATTCTTTCCTACGGTAGAGTTTTAACTTTTTGGAAGTTACACCATATTTCGAATAGGTAGACTTTCCTTCTTCCTCTTTCTTTTTCTTCTTTTTTTTTGGGGGAATAAAATATGTTGGTACCAACCATAATCATGTCGATGTTGACATGATTTACAAACTGTTATAAATTCTAACACCTAGCCATTTTTCCTTTCACCTGAATTCATTTTCGTGCTTATTACTCTTCTCTGTGATTTTCACTTCCATCCATTGCTACTTCACATCATCCACCATTGGCATCGCCACCACCATCCTCAGCACCGCCGCCTTTGATCCTTCTGCCAACGAAGCCAAGTCGGCATCGAATTTTCCATACCGACCTATTTTTTCCAGATCTTGACTCAAGCATCTAAGTGGATCTCTCGTCCTAAGACTTTGGTGCCCCTATGTTGTTGCATCATCATCAGGTCGTGGTTGCCACCATCATGCCACGGTCGACGCAATGGCTTCCATTGACTATAATGACCACAAGTTGGAGTTCCATATTGTAAGGCCGAGGTAGAGCAAAGGTTTTAGGGAAAGCTTGATTTTCATGAGATTGGCACCAAGCAACCTCAAGTATTCACCTAAGTTTTTCAAACTCTTCACACTTGGTGTTGTCTCCGAGTTCTTTCTATGGCCGACCATGGTTTTACATATGTTAAATTTCCTCACAAACAATAGTGGTGCAATTATTCTCGTCGAACCTGGGTTGAATGTGGATTGATCGCTTGATTACGGTGAGATGGTACAGAGGAATGGTCGCATCGAATGCACTCCGACATCCAAATAGAGTATACATGCCAACACTTCAAGTTGAAAACCACGATCCTACATTTCTACAATGAAAACTCCATGTCGCTTCAGACAACGGTTTCATTATCGTACACTCTATGATAACAGGTAAAATCCAACACACAATTCCATCGTGCGATGAAGCTCATTTGCCAGCCCGAGCGGGCTATCTACACAAAGTGTTCGCATACACTGTGCTCTAGACACAGGACATACATCGCATAGACTGACGCTTTACGCTGCCGCGGTCAATGTGCAGAATCAGATTGGTCAATACACATCGACATCCATTGGATTCCGTATATTGACCACACGAGTTTTGATTAAAATATTTCATTAAAGTAAAACATACCCAACCTCATTCTCCATTAAGCTTTTCATTTCAAAATGATCTAATGATCTCATCGCCTTAAATTCAACACTGGTCTTTCTAGTCCTCCTAAGGCAAGAGTTCTACCGCCTAAGCTTTTATGTCCACTCCATCCGGATTAAGGCGTTTCATAACTCGGGAACTTCAACTCCAGGTTCTTCCTGCTGCACAACCTCACGGTCAAGCTCCCCAAATGGACGAACGACCTATTCTAATAGTCTTTGGATAATCTTCGTGGTCTGACACCATCGAAGCTGATTGTAAAGGAACTTCATTCAATATGCCTTAACATGGAACCCCAAAGCCGGGGTTCTTCTACAAATAATCGATCAACGGGCTCATCTCCTGCCTTTAGGCTACATAACGTGCAATAGATATATGTGCTTGTCTGGAACAATACCACCATTCAACGACTTTATCGAATTCTTTCTTAAAGAAATCGTGTTGGCTTCCACTCAAGTACATCCCAATGGCTATGCTTTGCTCAATTCTCTATACATCCTCTTCATGATGCAATTAAATCGTCCTCCAACATTCAGAGAACTCACCTACCTTTTGCGCTTCAAGTAGAGGAAAAATTCACCCTCCTTGCTAATATTTAAGGCATACAACCGTTGTAAAGTCATCGAAGTGCTTCATAACAAGCATGATTACTTTAAGAGCGAATATTTCTTCGTTCGTTATCCCTAAGGCTTCAACCGTTTCTGGTTGTCTGTTCATAAGTCCTCTTATCCGACATCTCTTTCTCACTTGGGTTTTCTTTATCCAAACATCTGACAACCTTCCTGTATCCTTCACAGATCTTCTCAAATGAAATGTCAATGATTCTCATGCTGACACCTTGGAGTTCTTAAAGGGGATTGAGTTTGGACATCGCACGTCTTACCTTATTACAAACGCTCGACTTTGCCAATATCACCTTCTATATAAAATGGCAGGAGCCTGCTCCTAATAGACTCACCACCAAAATGTCTCGAGACGGAGCTAGTCCCTCTGCCCCAGCTCGCGATTCCGACGAAGAAGATCGAGGGGATGAAGAGGGTCATGGAGGTGATGCAAGCATAGGTGAGGAGAAAAAGAAGAGAAGAGGACATTGTTGAGGAAAGAGATGAAGAGAACCAGGAAGTGGTTGATGAAGGAGGAGATGAAGAGGAAGATGACGACGATGAATATTATGGTATCGGTGTGGAAAAATCATATGAAGAGACAACTCCCGAGGGCACCAGAGTCACAACACCCACCCGTTTGAAACAATTAATCATCAAGTTTTTGCAACTTGCGCCCAATTCGAGCCTTGAACCAGTCGAAGAGGCAACTCCTTTGAGAACATCTTCGTTTCCCTTAGTGATCTTGGGAAATTATTTGCTTTTGGCTTTAGGGGAATATGCTTCAAAGATATCCTTAATACTAGCTCCCCTGAATTCAGCATCCCTATGTGGGATATTCTTGCCAAGGGTGATGAAACTCCATCTTTGGGACCACTCGAGCATGGTCCATAGATTACTTAGGGAATCACTAGCACTTCACACAATTCTAGGATCATGAGCACAAGCACTGAGTACTCATTCTTAATTCAGTGTCTTAGACCTGATATATCCTTTCTTCTTTTTAGGTATAATGGACACAAACCGTTTTGGTAATCTTCGTTTGGGCGTTGATCAATGTCGTTTCTCACCTCCGAAGGGTTACTATCGACGCCCTAGCACCCATCAAGAGATTGACTCTGAAATAAGGAGAAGGAAAGAAAAGGAGTGCCAAGATGAGAAGGATAGACATAGCCACTATGAAGAGCAAGAGCACCACGATGCTGATAGAAAACATCGTCGATCAGATGAACAAAAGGGTCCACGTGATCACTTCGGGTGCGACTCTAACCCAAAACAACAACGTTCTCACTCCCAACCTTCTCAGCAACAATCTCCACGATCTTAACCTCCTACCACTATTGTTTCTATCTCCCATAAATCCAAAGCAACTCCTAGTTATGCTGCTCTACCTCCAGCCCCTGTAGGCCAATCCTTAGCTATCACTACTGAAATGCAGGTGGCTATGCCTGACTATTGCTTAGAAGGGGTAATGTTCGATTATTATGTCAGGGACATCATTCCATAAGAAGTAAAAAAAGACATTGATAAAGTCAAGGAGATCGCGGATCAGCTATTGAATGGAAAAGGCTGGCGAAAGGCCTCTCTAGCGTTAACCGGGTCAACCAGCTGATTATCCACGCTTTTGACTTAGAAAGGGACAATCAAAACAAGATAGTGAGAGGCTATAAATAATAATTGACCAACGTTACAAAGAAAATGGAAGAAGTAGAGAAGTCAGCTAAGGACTCCAAATAAAGAATAGCTGAGCTATCAATGGTCCATACGCAAGCGATCACAGTCATGAACGACCTGTTGAGGAACGCCCATGCTTTAAATGCTAAGTATGAAGAACAACTCAAAGCCAAGGATGAACAACTTTCAACGCTTCAGGTTGAAGTAGACAGGTTTAAAGCTGACTTGAGAACCATGCCAGAATCTAATGTCCAAGTCCAAATTTGGCTCGTCGAAGATAGAGAAGAAATCATGGAGCTCAAACCGAATGCCGCTCAAACCAATGAAGAAATGGAAGCTACTCTCCTTTAATTCCTTGTCACTGCGATTGTAACGAAGTGTTGGAACTAGGTCAGCCCGCAGTGGAAATTATGTGAATTTCAAATCTTTTTACCTTGTTGGATCTAATGTATGTGTATGCATGTGTAACATAATAATCCATGCAAGGTATAACATGCCTATACATAAATATTGGGATTTACATCGCAATGGACATGTTAGCTCATCCTATGTTGTCCAAATATATGTATATATGTAAACTTGTTATTTATATAAATATTAAAAACCATGTAAATATATATGTATATATAAGTATAAATGTAAATATATATAATTTATATGTAAAAATAATAATGATTTATATCTATATAGTATTGCATTATATATATAGTTATATATGTGTATATGTATATACATAATATAATCTTTTTAAAATCATTTTACATATATACATATATATGTATGAACTACAGTAAAAAATTATTATTATCATATTTAAATAAATAAATATATATAAATAAGTATATTTATAATATCTAAATATGTGTATGTATATGTGTATATATAATATATTAATTATGTATTTAATATATATATATATATAAACCTTTCTAGATCGAATGCACAACACACACAAAATTTATTTATATTTTATTGCATTTTATGTATGTATATATATTAATTAATTATTGGAATTACAATAAAATAATAATAATAAAATATTTTTGTGTTATATTTACGAATTTTAAATTTTTAGAAAATAAAGTATGATATTTTAAAGTTACAAATTTTTTTCTAGAATTATCTCGGTCAAAATAATATTTTAAATTAATTAATTGATTTTGACCATTTATTAAAATTATTTTTAAAAAATAAAAATGAATTTTATATTCTGAATTTTTAGCCGAGAATTTATATAATGATAAAAACTTTATAAAATATAAAATTTAGTTTTTAAAACATATTTAATTTTATATGATTTATTTAATTAGTATATTGATTTAAATAATATTAGATAATAGTAAATAAATATTAAAAATTAATTTGCAACCACCAAAAAATATAATCTATGTGGATATGCATTTATAAAATGTAAGTTCAACATTAACATGATATGATGATATAATTAAATACAAGTCATATAATTAAAATTAGGTAGTATATTAGTACATATACATACATACATATATTTATAAAACGATAATAATTAAAATAAAATTTATTTGGCTATGCACTTCAGATTTATATATAAAAATGTGTTTTGTAATAAACTAAAACATACAACAACATTGATGATACATATAAGAATCTCTCCTAACTAGCAATATAATAATGATATTATATATATATATAAGTAATATAATATTACATAGAAATTATAAATCATGTAGTATAGTAAATACAGGCTTGATACCAATGCCTCAGAGCACATATTATAACGATGAATTCTCCCTCCTTGGAAATCTTCTTGATTTGGCTTAATCCTTGAAACGTAGACTTTAGCCATCCAATAGTTGTCACCTTTTGAATTGATTTGAAATGAATTTGTTGGAGCTCCTTGTTGATGTGGTTGGCTAGCAATGATGGGGATATGGCAGCAAAAAGGGTTCATTTTGCATTAGGTTTAGGGGTCCTTTTATAGTGGAATAAACAAAGAGAAACATGGATCACATCTCATACCATTTCTCATCAAATCTTAACTATCCATCTCCAAACCTGATGCAGCCCAGCCTGATGAACTCTTAGGTCGCGAGCGACCTAACTTGCTAAAGCTGTGGGATAAGTCGTTGGAATGACCTAACGAGCTAAATTAGTGGGATAAGTCGTTGTTACGACCTAACAGGCCAAAGCAATTCTCGTATCACTCGGGTTCCTTAGGTCGCTCAAAACAAGCTAACGACCTATAATAAGTCGCGAGCGACCTAACGACTTAGCTCACTCAATATGCCGCATTTTTCTTTAGGTCGCATACGACCTAACTTAAGTCGCTCAACTTTAAGTCGCTCGAAGATTTTCTGAAGCCGCTTCTCTAGGTCGCTCAAGATGGATCGCTGCCGTGTATTTTTAGGTCGCTCGCCCTTGTGTGATGTTGTACTTTGTTGTGTTGAATGTTTTAGGTCGTTAACGACCTATGTTAGGTCGTAGGTCGCAGGCCTATTTTAGGTCGGATGTTTTGTGATGTAAGCGTGTGTTGTAAACTTGTTTGTTTTAAGTCGCATTGTTTAGGTCGTCTATTTTTAGGTCGCAGGGTGTTAGGTCGTTCACGACCTATGTGTTGTCCAGATTTCAGTTGTGTGAGTTGTAAGCCTATAAATAGGTGGGTGGTATCATTTGTAACTTTTTAGTTGATTTTGAATAAAACTTGTTTGTGTGCTTTGTGCCACTTCTCAAATCGGTAGTTGAGTGTGATCTCCTATCTCCACTTTCGGTATTCGAGTGCGCTCGAATCAACGATTGTTGAAGCTGATTCGTGGAATCAAGTGCGCTTGATCAACATCGAAGAATCGTAGATCTTTAAACACGGTATCGTGCGCGATCAACGTGTTTGAGATAGCTAGAATCCGGTATCTTTGGATCAACGGATTTGGGCCATTTGGTATCTTCAATTCCCCAATTGCTACTTTCACCGATTTATCCATTTCAGTTATCCGCTGCTGCATCATTTGGTATCAGAGCTAGACTTAGCCAATCATAGCTAAGCCGAGTCTTGGAGCCAATTCTTATTCAAGAGTTCAAGCCGTGCATCACTTTGTTATTCAAGGCCGAGAGTTTGAAGTTGAAGGCCGTGCATCATTTGGTATCATTTTGAAAGTCCAAGCCGAGAATTGAAGTGTTTGTGAAGTTTCAAATCATGCCGCCAAGAAGAGCTAATCGCCCTCAAAATGTTGAAGCGTTGTATAGAAGAGAAGAAGCCGATGAGATGGAGCAAAGAATTAACGAAAACTTAAATGAGAAGCTTAATGAAGGGATTGGTCGATTAAAGAAGATGATGTTGGAGATGAATCAAAATCAGAGAAGGGTTTCACCTGAATCTAACCATGGGGGAAGTAGAGTTTCACCACATTCCAATCGAGAGAGAAATGTTGATAGTGATCATAGAAGTATGGATCGAGATTATGATAGAAATGTTGATGATCGAAATCGTGATAGAAATGTGAATGATCGTGATCGGAGGAATGTGGATCGAAGGGATGTTGGTGGAAGAAATGATGGTAGTAGAGATGTTGGTGGTCAGGATCGACATCGATATACATCAGATTTTGAATAGGAGTTTGATGGTGGTAGTGTTCATGGACGAGGACGAGGACAAGAAAGAAATCAGTCGGAGTATGATCACAAGTGGGAGTCTGGGATGAAAACTGAAATACCGGAATTCAAGGGAGGTATGCAAGCTGAGGAATTTCTTGATTGGTTAGCTTATGTTGAGGAAATTTTTGACTTCAAGGAGGTTCCGGAAGAACGTAAAGTGAAGTTGGTTGCTACTAGGTTGAGTGGAAGAGCTATGGCGTGGTGGCAGCAAACCAAACTTACTAGAGAGCGGATGGGAAAGTCGAAGATTATTGCTTGGGAGAAGATGAAGAAGTTGACGAAGGCTACTTTCTTACCCTACAATTACCAATCACTAATGTATCAGAGATTACAAAACCTGAGGCAAGGGACGAAGACTGTTACTGATTATGCAGATGAGTTCTACTAGTTGATTGCTCGAAATGACATTATGGAGACAGAAGAACAACTGACAACTAGGTTTGTTGGTGGACTTAGAACACAGATCCAGGATATGGTGAACATGTTCGACCCTAGATCTGTGGCAGAAGCACATCAAAAGGCGTTGGCTTGGGAGAAACAAGGTAGACGTGGGGGAGGTGTGTTTCCAAGTTTTACGAGGCAGAACAAAGGAGTGGGTAGTAGTTCTAATGTTCCTAAAGCATCGAGTAAGCCGGTTGTTCAAGAAGTAGCTAAACCAAAAATCAACACCAATTTCAAATGTTTTAATTGTCAAGAGTTTGGCCACAAGAGCAACGAATGTCCGAAACCGAAGAAGAGAACTATGATTGCTGAAGTGGAAGATGAGGATGCAGAAGCCGAAGGTTATAATTCACTACCTGATGAGGAGGAAGAAAATGTGTCGGGAGATGAAGGGTATTCATTGATGATGAGGAGAAATTGCTTAACACCAAAGCAGGAAGAGGAAACTAGCTAGTTGAGGAGTAACATCTTTCAGTCAACATGCACTATCTTGGGAAGGGTTTGCAAGTTTGTCATCGATGCGGGAAGTTGCGATAACATTATCTCTACAGAGGCTGTGAAGAAGTTGGCATTGAAGACTGAGAAGCATCCGAAACCTTACAAGTTAGCTTGGTTGAGGAAAGGTGGGGAGGTGAAAGTTGGACGAAGAGCTTGTGTTAGTTTTTCGATTGGGAAGAAATACAAAGATGAAATTTGGTGTGATGTTGTGGACATGGATGTATTCCATCTGTTGTTGGGGAGACCATGGCAGTATGACAGAGCGGTGCAACATGATGGTCGTACTAACAGTTATAGTTTCATGTTTGAAGGTACTAAAATCACCTTAATTCCTAAGAAGCGACAACAAGAAGAAAGCAAATTGGAGGAGATTGAAGAACTTAAAACTTTGCTATCTTTGAAGGAGTTTGTTAAGGAAGTCGAAGAGGAGCCCGAAGTATTTTTGTTGATTGGACGTGAGAGTAATGAAGTGGTTGAGATTCCTGAAGATGTGAAACCAGTGCTGGAAGAATTTGACGATGTATTTCCTGAGGAGCTACCAACGGAGTTACCGCCGTTGAGAGACATTCAACATCAAATTGATCTTGTTCCAGGAGCTGTGTTACCTCATAGACCACATTACAGAATGAGTCCAAAGGAACACGAGGAGTTGAGAAGGCAAGTGGAAGAGTTGCTTGAACAAGGGCGTGTACAGGAAAGTTTAAGTCCTTGTGCGGTGCCAGCTTTGTTAGTGCCGAAGAAGGATGGAATGTGGAGGATGTGCACTGATAGTCAAGCACTAAACAAGATTACAGTGAGATATAGATTTCCTATGCCTAGATTGGATGACTTGTTGGATCAACTTAGCGGGGCTACTATCTTCTCGAAAATTGATTTGAAGAGTGGTTATCATCAAATTCGAATTAGACCAGGGGACGAATGGAAGACAACATTCAAGACGAGAGAAGGGTTATACGAATGGTTGGTCATGCCGTTTGGTCTTTCGAATGCACCTAGTACATTTATGCGGGTGATGAATCAGATTTTTAGACCTTTTATTGGGAAGTTCGTGGTGGTGTATTTTGATGATATACTGATATATAGTAAAAGCACAGAAGAGCACTTGTATCATCTGAGAGAAGTGTTGATGATATTGCGACAGGAACAATTTTATGCTGCAATGAAGAAATGCGTGTTCAAGACGCATAGTGTTTTATTTTTGGGATATGTTATTTCGGATGGAGGTATACAAGTGGATCAGAATAAAGTTGAAGCAATCAGAAATTGGCCACAACCCAGGACGATAACAGAAGTTAGAAGTTTTCATGGTCTAGCATCATTCTACCGAAGATTTATTCCACACTTCAGTAGCGTGATGGCAACAGTTACTGATTGTATGAAGGGGAAGCAGTTTTCATGGTCAGAGGAAGCAGGATTTGCTTTTGAGAGAATCAAGGAACTTTTGACGACAGCACCAATTCTAGTATTACCAGATTTTCAGTTGTTGTTTGAGTTACATATTGATGCATCTAAAGTTGGGATCGGAGGGGTGTTAAGTCAGAAGGGACGTCCTATTGCATATTTCAGTGAGAAGCTATCGGGAGCCAAGATGAGATATAATACTTATGATGTGGAATTCTATGCTATTGTGCAAGCTATTAAACATTGGAGACACTATTTGTTCCATAAAGAATTTGTTCTGTATACTGATCATGAAGCACTGAAACATTTGCAGGGACAGGACAAAATTGCAGCCAGGCATGCTTCGTGGATCGCATACCTGCAACAATTTACATTTGTGGTGAAGCATAAGTCGGGGATTACAAACCGTGTGGCAGATGCATTGAGTCGAAGGAATCATTTGTTGACTACAATGAAGGTTGAAGTGACGGGGTTTGATGTGTTGCCAGAAATGTTTGTTGATGATCCTTATTTTGCAAAACTTGTTGATGAGGTCAATAAAGGGAAGACGGATGAGTACGTGTTGGTGGATGGTTTTCTTTTTAAGGGGAATCGATTGTGCATACCAGAGTGCAGCTTACGAATGAAGATTGTGAAGGAGTTGCATGAGGAAGGTCATGTGGGTAGAGATCGCACTTTGCAATTGATTTCTCAATCTTATTTTTGGCCTTCGTTGAAGCGGGAAGTTGAAAGGTTTGTGGAGAGATGTCATATTTGCCAAATTTCCAAAGGGACAGCGACGAATGCGGGATTGTATATGCCCTTACCCGTACCGACTAGACCATGGGTTGATATCAGTATGGATTTTGTTTTGGGGTTACCTAGAACTCAAAGGGGGAATGATTCAATATATGTTGTAGTGGATAGGTTTTCGAAGATGGCACATTTCATAGCTTGTAAGAAGACAGCTGATGCCGTCTGTGTTGCTCAGTTATTCTTTAAAGAGGTGTATCGATTGCATGGGCTACCTGAATCTATCGTTTCTGATCGGGATACTAGATTTCTAAGCCATTTTTGGTTAAGTTTGTGGAAGATGGTTGAAACGAAGCTGAGTTTTAGTAGCGCCTATCATCCGCAGACAGATGGGCAAACGGAAGTGGTGAACAGATCATTGGGAAATTTGTTGCGATGTCTTGTGCAGGATAATTCGAAGAGTTGGGATATGAAATTGTGTCAGGCGGAATTTGCACACAATCATGTCGTCAATCGAAGTACGGGATTCAGTCCGTTTCAAGTTGTATATTCAAGTTTGCCAAAGGGGCCGTTGGATTTGACAATAGTGCCACAACCAAAGGGGACAGTTAAGCAGGCTGTTGATTTTGTTGATGGATTGGCAGAATGCCATAAAATCGTTCAGAAACGATTAGAGAAAGCAAATGAAAAGTATAAACGATCCGCGGATTTGAAGTGACGAAGTGTTGAATTTAATGAAGGAGATTTAGTATATGCTGTACTAACGAAGGATCGTTTTCCAATGGGACCATACAATAAACTTAAAGCTCGAAAGATTGGTCATGTAACGATTGTGAAACGGATCAATGAAAACGCTTATAGGTTGAAGCTGCCGGAGGATGTGTGCACTTCTGACATGTTTAATGTTAAACATCTTGTACCGTATCATGGGGATGAGCTTGTTGTGGAAGAGGAGGGCGCAAATTCGAGGACGAATTTTTCTCAACCAGGGGAGGATGATGCAGCCCAGCCTGATGAACTCTTAGGTCGCGAGCGACCTAACTTGCTAAAGTTGTGGGATAAGTCGTTGGAATGACCTAACGAGCTAAATTAGTGGGATAAGTCGTTGTTACGACCTAACAGGCTAAAGCAATTCTCGTATCACTTGGGTTCCTTAGATCGCTCAAAACAAGCTAACGACCTATAATATGTCACGAGCGACCTAACGACTTAGCTCACTCAGTATGCCGCATTTTTCTTTAGGTCGCATACGACCTAACTTAAGTCGCTCAACTATTAGGTCGCTCAACTTTAAGTCGCTCGAAGATTTTCTGAAGCCGCTTCTCTAGGTCGCTCAAGATGGATCGCTGCCATGTATTTTTAGGTCGCTCGACCTTGTGTGATGTTGTACTTTGTTGTGTTGTAATGTTTTAGGTCATTAACGACCTATGTTAGGTCGTAGGTCGTAGGCCTATTTTAGGTCGGATGTTTTGTGATGTAAGCGTGTGTTGTAAACTTGTTTGTTTTAAATCGCATTGTTTAGGTCGTATGTTTTTAGGTCGCAGGGTGTTAGGTCGTTCACGACCTATGTGTTGTCCAGATTTCAGTTGTGTGAGTTGTAAGCCTATAAATAGGCGGGTGGTATCATTTGTAACTTTTTAGTTGATTTTGAATAAAACTTGTTTGTGTGCTTTGTGCCACTTCTCAAATCGGTAGTTGAGTGTGATCTCCTATCTCCACTTTCGGTATTCGAGTGCGCTCGAATCAACGATTGTTGAAGCCGATTCGCGGAATCAAGTGCGCTTGATCAACATCGAAGAATCGTAGATCTTTAAACACGGTATCGTGCGCGATCAACGTGTTTGAGATAGCTAGAATCCGGTATCTTTGGATCAACGGATTTGGGCCATTTGGTATCTTCAATTTCCCGATTGCTACTTTCACCGATTTATCCGCTGCTGCATCAGAACCCCTCTAGCCTTTTTAGCCGCCTCCTACAAGCCCTATTGCTATTGAAATAACATCTTAACATCATGGGCTAACAACCCATTTAAACCAAACTAAATATTATTAATTAAATGTAATTTAGTTGCTTGTCGATATCGCATATCGATCGATATATTTATAACTATTATAAATATGTACAATAATAATTATTCCTCAAATCATATTCAAAATTTATATAATTAATATTTCATAAATATTAATTAATTTATAATAATTATAAACTAATTAAATCATTTGGTCTAAAGAGAATTTATCATTTCGGTTGTATGACTCATCAACTGTAAATCAGTCAACGATTAATCTCGAACTATTCGAATGTTAATGTTCACACGTCACTTAGCAGGTGTGTGACATTTTAGCCAAATTTATCACTTGCTTAGTTTTGGTAAAATCCAATTTTATATTATTAAGCGTACCTAGTTGTGACATTTATTTACACTGATTCTCTTCGCCAAAACTTTATCACTTTAGGCTTATGAAATTTGGTAATGGTCAAAATTAGAGTATCATCAATATTTAACTCTATAGTCCAATTATAAAGTCCATGGTTCAATAATAACAATTATTATTAACCAAACTGCTATGGCCAGAGACTTTGAGCTGACTTGAATTGACCGTGATACTAACCTTATTGTTGACGTCAAAACTGGCCGCAAACACCCAAACAATATGAAAGCACCACAAATCCAGTAACCAAGTCCAAATAGAGTGAAGTAGAGAATAAAATTTGAAGAACATAAAATTAAAATAGTAAGAAATAAACACAAGCGCTTTTAAGTGGTTCGACTGACTTTGGTCCATGTCCACTTCAAAGATAGTCCTTTTAAATATATTGTTGATTACAGTTATAATGATTTGAATCCAAGAAATAAAAATGGCAGTGCTGCCAAGAGAGAAGAAGATCCCCAAATGAGTGCTATGCCCACTGTATTTATAGGGAAAGATGGACAAATATCCAGCTAAAAATCCGCACGTAGAACTTCCAGACCAAGCCGCCCCGCTCCCCGAAAATGGGCCGCATTAGGCCCCCTTTAGGGGATCGGTGCAGATCCCCTAATATAAGGGACTAGGGCCCGACGATCGGTCATGGGGTAATGGGAGTCCCCTATGACATCCACTTCCTATTTTCTGAGTTGTTTGCGTAGTTTCCTAAGTGTTTTCTAGAGTGACCGATCGATCTTTGATGAGTTGATCTGCGGAGTTGAGTGTCCATATCCACAGTGATCCGATCCAATTCCCTATCTAAGGTAAGTGCTAATCATACTTAACCAATTCTGAGATGTCGTTCGTCTAAATCCGCTTGACTATCATCTATAATCTTGCTTATAACTGATCTCTTATCCTGATAATCATCTCTTCGGGCTTCCTGCCTTGATGATCACGAAATCTGTTTTGCCAAATTCATGAAATCATGGCCTTGCTAAAAGGCGAATAACATTTGCCCCCAAAACATGCCTTGTGATAGGAAGGTGTGTTTTGAATTGCTCTAAGTCCGAAGTCTGAAATCCATCGACAATCAAATATTCCAATCTTGAACTCATTCCTTTGCCCAAACCGAACCACCGTAAGCAATCCCATGTTCGCACAGGAGTTGGTATTTGCATGCTGAATCCTCACTCTCTGGATTGTTAATGAAATATGCGATTGTTCCGAGTCGATAGCCAATTCCAAAACCATTTCAAATCCTTAGCCGAATCCATATCCATCCAAAGCCACTAACCAAATCCATGATCTCATCGAATCGTTTGCCAAATCCATAACCAAATCCAGATCCTCAATCTCTCCGAATCGTTAGCCAATCCTTGATCTTACTGGATCGTTATCCAAATCCTTGACCTCTTTGGGTCAATATCAAAACCCATAACCGTTTGAAATCCTGTAAGTCAATAAGCCAGTATGCAGTCTCTCCAGATTGTTATCCAAGTTCATGGTCTTTCTGGATCGATCGACGGTCTCTCCCGACCCTTGATAATCCCGATACACTTACTCTTCGACGAGGGGACTTAACAACGAGTGAGTCGATCTCGTCGCTCTTCGGCGAAGCGACTCACTCCCTGCACTCCGGCCCTTTTGAGGGCATATAGCAATGTCTTGATCCTCCTGGACTGATCATAGCCTCTCCGAGCTCTTGTTGGTCCCTGTTCTGTCACCCTCTGGTAAAGGGAGAACAACGACAAGTAAGCCGATTCTGTCGCTCTCCGATGAAGTGGCATCATTTCCTGCACTTCGGTTCAGTGTCCCTGAACATAACGTGATGCCCTGGCCTTCCTAGGCCGATCATGGTCTCTCCAGAACCTTGTTAGACCCCATCTAGTTACCCTTCGGCGAAAGGGGGAACATCGATAAGTGAGTCAATCCTGTCGCTCTTCGAAGAAGCAACTCACTTCTTGCACTCCGGTCCTCGACTCTTGGCTCATGGACATAACGCGATAAATTCCGTACTGACTTCCTTTCTCCAGCCTCGAATCTCCAGTCGAGGGCTTAATCCATGACTTACAATTCCAATTAGTAAATTTAAGTTCTTACAACCAGAAAATAAGAAAAACCAAATATTGCCTCTCCGGGCAAGATGGTTTATCATCATCTCAGAGCATGCCTAGGGACCGACCTCGATTCTGTACATGTTTAAGTGACCTAGCCATTTTTTTATGGAGTATTATTTATTTAGTTCATGCCATCTTGATTAAGGGATGACGATCTATGACCTCGATCCAAGGCCATTTCCATTTGATGCGGACGGTGACCACTCTTGTTCCACCACCACTGCCCGAGTTTTTACATATTGTGGTAGCCTGCCATCCCTGATGCGTTCCTCAATCATATCTCATAAGTGCCTGCATTCATCCATGGTATGCCCATCCAGTTTTTGGAATAGGCAATACTTTCTAGACCTACGTTCCCACTCCATAGGATCCCTCCTTTGCGGTTTCCGATAGGGGAGTTGCCCCTTTGTGTCAAGATAAATCCATTCCAAATTTTCTGTCAAATCCGAGTAAGTGGAGAACTTTGGATCCCATTCCTTTGCCTTTTTGATTCATCATAACCATCATCCATTTTTTTTCCCATATCCTTCTTGGAACCTTCTCTAGATGGTCCTTCACCTCGCACAACATTTACTTCCTGTTTGTCGATTCATGCGTCCTGCCGTAGGAACCTTTCAGCTTCATGGCAAAATTCCCCAAGATCTGTTGGTGGATCCCACTTTAATGAAATCTTAAAATCAATGTCATCGACAATCCCGAATACCGCCACCATTAAGACCATCGATGGATCCAGCCGATCCATCAAAGCAACTGCCGCATTAAACCGGGTTAAGAAATTCTCAGGGACTCTATTGTCCTTCACTTTAGTGGTGCCAACGTTATTACACTCTTGGGTCTCGAAATGCAGACCCTAAACTGCCTCATGAACCGATCTACCAACTCATTCCATGTTCTGATTGAACCATTCTCCAACTACCTAAACCAAAGCGCAGTTTACTCCCTCAAATAAAGTGGAAAATACCATGCTATGCCTTCCTCCGATGCCCCCAGCACTTCCATATACTGGATATACCTCATCAAGTTTACTGTAGGGTCCAATCGTCTATCGTACACATCAAGTGTTGGTAATTTGAACTCCGGTGCTTTTCTAGCTTGCTTGATATTCGGAGTGAACGGATTCCGATTGACATCTTCTAGACTCCTGTTGGGAAATCCACCTCTCAATATCCATCGTATCAGCTCAGCAACCTTTTCATTCTCATCGATTTGTGGCCTCCAATCCATATTACCAGCCTGCCCCCAACTCTGTGAGAGTATTACGAAACATACTCCTCCAGACGGCATCTGTATTCTGATCTGCATCAAACTGCACATCATCGGTCACTGGCCTACCGACATCCGATCCAGCCTGACCATGGTGTGTGCCCCCTAAGCCTAGGGATCGGTGCCGATCCCTCCGGCTTGCCTGAGGTTCACCCTCGGCTGCTACATTCCATTCTTTTGCATGTTTGCTCCATTTCCATGCTCTTGATTCTGATTTTCTATGACTCCTACTACTCCAACTTCTTGATCTAGATTGCCAATAGCTCATGCTCCAACCTGTCCGATTTGTTTGAGGAAATTCTACATAATCTCCTCTTGTCTCTTCATCATCCGTTATTGCATCGCCTCCATCATAGTCTCCATATCGTTCCTAATGATGTAGACGGAGGGTTGATTAGTTCTAGCTCCTATGGATGCCTCCTAACACACTCCATGGTGACTCCTATCTACTAATAGTCTCCTTGCTGATTGCCTAACCATTGCTTCCCAGATCCAAGTATCCAAGCTTTCAAATCCAAGATCATAGGTTCCAAATCCGCAGGTGCAGGTCTTTTAAGTGAAAGCACCAAAATGTTGACGTAAAAAATGATCGCCAGCACCCAAACAATGTGAAAGCACCACAAATCCAATAACCAATTCCAAACAGAGTGAAGTAGAGAATAAAATATGAAGAACAAAAAATTAAAACAGAAAAGAACACAAAAGGTTTTATAGTGGTTTGGCTGACTCTGGCCAACGTCCACTCCAAATATTTTCCTTTTATTTATACTGCTGATTATAGTTAGAATGATTGGCAGAGTGTAGCCAAGAGAGGAGAAGATCCCCAAATGAGAGCCATGCCCGTTGTATTTATAGGGGAAGACATGCAAATATCCAGCTGAAAAATCCACACGCAGAACCTCCAGACCAAGCCGACCCCGCTCCTCGAAAATGGGCCACATTGGGACCACTTTAGGAGATCGGTGCCGATCCCTATAGGGGGATCAGTACTGAACCCCTAATGTGGGGGAGTGGGGTCTGAGGATTGGTCATGGGGTCATAGGACTCCCCTATGACATTCACTTTTTGTTCCTTGAGTTGTTTGCATAGTTCTCTAAGTGTTTTCTAGAGTGACCGATCGATCTTTGATGAGCTGATCTGCTGAGTTGAGTGTCCATATCCATAGTGATTAGATCCGATCCCTTGTCTAGGGAAAGTGCCGATCCATACTTAACCAATTCTGAGATGCCATTCATTTGAATTCGCTTGACTATCATCCATTACCTTGCTTAAAACTGATCTCTGATCTTGATAATAATCTCTTTGGGCTTCCCGTCTTGATGATCACGAACTCCATTTTCTAAATCTATGGTATCACGGCCTTGCCAAAAGGTAGGATAACACCTATATAACTGAGGAGACGAATCCTCTCTTGAATAGTGCTTCACTTCCACTACATCCACTCGACCCAACTATAGTCACTCGATGGACGTCGTTCCATGATTTGACTATAATCAAAGTGGAGCTTTTATATTGAAGATCGACAGTATTCTCATGTCGTGAGAACTGTATAAATCAGTCACATCGATATTTTCCATTTAACCTTAGTTATATTAACCAACAGAAAACTATCGAGTGAGTCGTTCCATATTTATCTAATAATTATCAGTACATAACCACTTAGTGCCCTCAACAGTCATGAGGAGTACATTGCCAAACATTTGGAGAGCATTACGTACTCAGTCTCGATGCATCTTGACTTGGAACATTTAAGGTATATGTATATTTATTGTGATTAATTACTCAAGGTTACAACACTTTGTAACTACTATTACAAAACATACCATTTATGGATTTTATATTAAATATACTTTTAATTAAATTGATAATTAATATAATAAATTATATCAAGTATATTATAGAAAGAAAATACCTTTTATTTCGAACAAAATTGGTCAAAGAGTTAGATATATGTAACAAATTACATAATTTCCCATAAGGCATACCCTAACTCTATCGATCTCCCACTTGCACTTGGGGTCAATTATGGAATCGTATTCTAACATCTCCAATCGATTTTCTCAAAACCCATTTGGTCAATTCCTCAATGAAAGAGTATGCTATTATGTTTCAATTATCTACTATGTCAATCAACTCTTTCTGATGCCGATAAACTATCTTTATCGTGTGGAACAGTTCGGAGGATGTCTCTTGACTTCCGGTGAGCTCTAAGTTCTGTTATGAATCATATCATGACATTGTTATCATATAACAATGTTACGAGATTTTCAACATTTGGAATTACCCCCAGCTCAATAATAAATTTGTGCATTTATATTTATATAGCATTTTTTATTGCGGCGCTATTAAAGTCGATGCATTTAGCCCTTTTTCATTGAATCAGCCACAGTCTTTCATTTGGAACATTTCCAACTTAAAGATTCTTAACTTGAATTTATTATTGACATATTATACTCAATATCACTTATGAAAGTTTGAGTCCGAACACTCCTTCATAAGAGTTTGTTGTTTTTGTAAACAATTCTATAGTATTTTGTAAATACACAAGAACACTCAAAACTACTATTCAGTGATATCAATTTGGACTTGATCTTTGCTTCATATATCGAATACATAAACAAATCATGATATCGTAGACAACATAACATGTTTGATAATTTCTATTGACAAGGTATAAGGAATCCATTTTACATGTTCCGTATTAAATGTTTTAATAAGGTGTCCTTGCATATCGTTTTGAGACATTCCTACTATCTTTCATACTTACTATAAGAGACATCATTTACAAATCCAACGTTGAGTATTAAAACAACTAAAACTGATTTTAACACAAGTACATTGTTAAAAATCAGTAGTGCGTTGTTTACTTATAATTTAGAAATATCTATTTACTTTTTAACTTTCTTTCTTGTGAGCACAAGCTTCCTCTGCACTTTGATTAACAATCAAACTATTTGATGTTTTTATCAAAACGTTTGTTCAATTTTGATTCTCGTGGAACAATACTTTCGTATCTATTATTGGATCATATCCAAAAACTCATAAACTCAATATCACTTCCACTGACTTCGAGACACTTTGGTTATTATGTGTAAACAGTTTATTTTAAATCATTATTTAGAATTTTCTGTTTCAACGCATACATTCCAAAACATAAAGTCATACTACGCGATAATTTTGTGAGTAAAATCTGAACCTACTTGAGCACACGAATGGTGAATCTATTACGTTAATTTCAATAATTGATATTTACGGTATTATTCTTATCAATATGGTTCACTATATTCCAACTGCATTTGTCTTTCTCTTAAAGGCACATTGCGGCCAAAAAGATCATATCCTTTTGGATACAGCTACCAAAATCATATGTTGATAATGTACTTGGAATCTATTTCAGATTTGCACATCGTATCATATCATAGAGTCAATATTCTTAATGGTATAATTAAACAATCGAGGAATATTTATTCTTGATGTTGACAAGAAATTCACAGTTTCTCTTTAATGTACAAGAATATTCATTAGACATTCTAATGTATTTGTGTTCATTTAGGTTCGGTCATTTTCATTTCATCCTTTGTAACCAGTTTTATCATTGGATCGTATCCATATCGATATTTATACCAATAATTTCTTAAAGAAATTCCTTCTCTATGAAATTGGTATTTCTTGAAACATCAATCGTTTCTTAGTGCAATAGAACATGTAGTCATAAACATTTTACAATTGCCTTATATAAAACTGATTTTGTATTAGTTTGTAATATATTTATGTTCGCAGCATAAATTAGTCATTCAATGGCTATTGTACCCTAACTTCTTTTGAGCGATTCATATAAGATCCCTCACGAACAATTATTACGTGCAGGCTTTCAACGTGCACAACCTGCCAACTTCTTGGCCTAGGATATATTGGGTTTCTTATAAACCCTTAGCTTGTATGATTTTGTAAACTGTTATTTAGATGAAATAATATTAACCTTGTGTACTACTCTTAACTAGATGACCTTATAGAAGGAAATTAACTCAGTTTTACTCACAAGTAATTGTACTTTGTCTAATAAAGTTTGATTACTTCTTATCGATACACAAGTATGTATCATACGGAGAAGGTATTGCTGAGAATGAATCTTTATTCACTTTAGGTACGTTTGGAACTCTTTCCAGTATACTTACTCACACGAACAAATCAAATCAATTCTTCTGCATGCTATATTATTTACTTCCATTTTATATTCTATGAGCTTATTGTAGACTTATATATGTGTATCAAATGCACACGTTCATGTTTGTGATAACTCATCGGTGGATATGACGAAGTATATGGAACTGTTTTGGTGTTAATAGACTTACGATTGCATACATCTATATGTATAAATTCTGAGAGTTCATTAACTCATATTACGCTCCCATTAAATGGGTGCATAGCTCTTATTTGTCTGAGATATAATTAACCAGTATCATATGATTATAATCATCATATAATAAAGATTATTTCTCAAAACTACGTTTAGTGTATAATTCCAAAATAATTGTAAATAATTTTAGATACTTCAATATTTTCATCTGCATCACTTTTGTTGTGAAAACAAATACCAAAATAAAGTTTTATTTCATAACGTATATTCATGATATTCGCACTGAAAAATAACCATGTCCAATTTTTTAGTCGACACTGAAAAATAGTCATCATTTCATAAATAATGTTTGGTATGTTTTACGAAAAAATTTCATAACTTAATACAATCAATAAGTGCTATAATGGCAGGCTCCCACTATTTCCACCACTACTGTAATAGGGTACTAAATTCAGAGGTCCATTATTCAATTAATATAAATTATTTATTTTAGATACTACAACTAGTTTACTGCGAAGGGTTCTTTGATCAAATATCATGAAATCAAAGAAATAAATCTTATAGAAAACAATTTTCTATATGAAAATACATTTCAGAATAGAAATCATATTTCTTATTCCAATATTAAGTATTAATTATTATTTTACAATTCTTATTTTTGGTGTTTTTTATGAAGCAGAAGTGACCATTCACTCTCTTCATCCCAACTGTACCTTAAATCACATCTGCTCGTGTATAATCATTATTCTTTCTAAATAGTCGAACAATTCAAAAAAATATCCTTACTACAACATCATAACGAACTCTTTGCAAAAGCACATTTAATCATCATTAACATTTAAGGACATTAAATATGTTGCACCTTGTGTAAACTTGTCAAATTGACGTCTTAGTGATCGAATCCTCAGATCTATCTTGTAGTTTTGGTCTAGTGTTATATTTAACACAATATGATCTTTATTGTAATTAAATAGTTTGAATACTCGATCTCATAGTACAGTTTCTTGGCTTATTTCGAATGAACTATATTCATCAAAGTACCGTACATTACGAATTAGGACTGTTCATCATATAACATTGATATGTGTTAGTATATGGATCAGATATCCATAGTCGTATCGCATTTGAGTTCGGAACTCATAGAATGTTATTTATGGTCTTGACCAAATAAACGCGTAAACGACCAAATTACGAATGTATTAAGTAGTTGTATAATTCGTACTTGCATGGGTATAGAAAACATTAACATTCAAGAAATATTAAATAGTAAGTCTATATATATATATTATATTTATATTTTTCAATCTTCAATTCAGTCCATTTGTATATCTTATAAATATTTTATCAGTTGTATTAAATGCACAAATTTATCAATATAGATTATTATAATATTATATACCATATGTTCTTAAAATATTTGAAAGGTTGAATGTTATTATTTCATTTTTCTAATAAGGATCTCATTAGTCTTTTATGTTTCACCAAACCCTAAGTGAAAACATAGAAGTCGTTCGACTTCACTAGTGGATGTTAGGACTCGTCCGTCTTAGAATTCTGACCTTGTGTCTGCTCAACAAGTCATAGTGTGACGACCCGAGATTTTGGCAATAATTATTATAATAAGCATCTAATCTGATTAATTAAAATACAACTTAGCATTTTAAAAACAAATAAGACTTTTGCCAATTTACCATTTATTTAAATATATACGTGTGTATTTGTGAAGAAAACTATGATTTGAAAATTCAAAACAAAGTCTCTAAAAAATATTTAAAATAAAATCTATCTTATTCACACTGAATATAAGTATATATATATATATATACACAAGGATATATAAGTATTGATAACTTAAACTCAAAATATATGTGTATAAGGATAGAAAAATATATATAAGTGGTTATTGTGTGTAAGCAACATAAGTAAAAAAACCTATAACAATAACTATAATAACTTTATAATATGCACATAGGGTATAAAGCAAAACCAGGCAAAGAAAAGTATGCGTGTGAAGTTTAGATATGCATAAGTATGGATAAGTATGTAAACATGGAAGGAGACACTTGCATTTAATGCTATCAATTCAAGCAAAAAAAAAATCATTTCGCAACCTTTATACATCACTTCCTTTTTATATTTGGTCATAGAAAAAGAAAAAAAATGTGTGTGCCAGCAAATACATATCCTGTAAAACCTTTTCTATATATATCTCATCTTGTTCCATTTTCGTTCATCAAGAGTTAGCATATCAGAAAATAAGAAAGCATTTCATCTTACAACTGAAGCTGAATTAACAACTCAAATTTACAACTCAACTAAGAAAAACAAGAGGATCAAAGAAGATCAAGCTAACAGCTTTTCAAAATAGAAGTGTGTTCTCTGTTCAAACTTTTTACTTGTGAGTATTCCAACCTGGTTTCCTCTGTTTATTTTTGAAATGCCTATGAGTAAACATCACTCCCTATCATACTTTATCTGCTTTGTTTTGATGCATGTGATAAAACTGTGAATTAATGTTGTGAAATTTTGTTTGTGTAATGGTAAATGTGCTTGCATGAATATCAGTTCATATATGATATGTATGCATGTCTGTAGCCTCCTCTGTTCTTGTTTCTCAGATACAAAACTAATTCAAAAACCAAAATCACTTCCTCCAATATCTTTTAAGTTAAGATGTTTAAGGAAAATATGTTTGAAAAATCAAGATCTTAGTTTTGGAAATATTTTTAAGTAGAATTTGAAAGCAGTTTTAACTGGAAGAAGAATTTACAGTGAAAACTCAAGAATGTCAAGATTTCAACTTCCATAATTTATTGTTTCATTTATATAACCTGATACGCTTTTGTAAACCATGAATTTTGAAAGTAAAATCATGATTTTTAAAGTTTTAAATCGAGAGAACTTGGGAGTTGAACAGAAATTGAAATCGTGGCAATTTCGGGTGATCGTGAAGGCGTATGGTCTTGTGTTTGATGTCGAAGGTAGCTGGGGGGATGCAGATCGTCGGAAAAATAGTGGGTAATTTTATAATGTGCCGTGGTGCCCGGTCGTCGATGGTATAGGGTTTAATGGCTTAGTTTGGTCGACGATGATTTTTGAGTTCGTGCAATGTCGTGGGGTGATCAGAATCGATCGCGAGGAGATGGGTCGATGCGTTGCGATATGGCGAAGCTTTGGACTTGGTGGCTCGTGATCTGATGATCGGAGGTGGCATGGCAAGTGAGTTTTGTCGTCAGTGTTGGGTTCAGGAAGATCCTTGGTAGCTCATTATCGATTCCAAGGCGAATTGGTGAAGTCTGGGTGGTAGGGATGATCGACGAGGTTGTTGTCGATGTGTGGGTGGTCGTGGCTCTGGTCGGAGGTGACCAGAATTGGTGGACACGTGCACGGTGTCAAGAATGGTGTCAGTAGCTTGGGATTGAGGAAGAAGGATTGTTCTCGGGTATTGGCTCCAGTAAATATAAGCTTTGGCTCGAGTTTTGTGATCGAGTTGTTCGCGTAGTTGTTGATAACAGATTTTAAAATTTAAAACAAAATATAACAGGTTTTGAAAGAAAGAAAATGGCTAGGGTGGATGCTCGAGAAAGAAAAAGGATGTGGGTTTCTCGCGTGTGTACTCGGGAAATTTATAATTTGGCCCGGGTTTTTATTAAAGATGAATTAACCAGATTTTTAAAGATAAAAAAAATTAATTAAAAGCATTAACAAGTTTTTAAGTTATTAAAGTAATTAAGTTTCAAGGAAAACATTACCAAGTTTTCAAAGTAAAGTATCAACAAGTTTAAAACAAGTTCTTCAAAGTTTTCAAATGTTTTGAAATTACTTGTTCAAAAGGTAATTATATAATATGTTAATTTCTAAATGTTTTTCAAAGGTGATTTAATGATGTAATTAAATAAGGATTAATTACTAAAGGATGGTTAATTAATTTGGGTAATTAATTTAAAGGATTGATTTATTAATGTGATTAATATAAAGATAATTAATTAAGGTGATTAATAAATTAAGGTGATTGATTAAAGGATGATTAATAAATTAAAGGTTAATTAAGTAATTAGGGATAATTAATTATTGATTAAGGTTAATTAATTAATAATTAATGGATAATTAATCAGTAATTAAAGGTTAATTAATTTGTAAAAGCAATTAAAGAATGATTAATTAATTCAAATGGTTTGTAATTAATTAATGATTGTTTTAGCAGGGTTAGGTGATTAATTCTTAAGTGATTAATTTAATTTGAGTTAATTAAATTAATTATAGTATGAATTAATAAGGCTTGCTTATGGATGATTGAATGCCTTGAATTATGTGATATCTCCGATATGTGATATGTGCTGCTTTGTAATTTGAGATGAATTGTTGGGTATAAATTGTATTGTTTAAACTTAAACTTTTGGTTTAATAAATAACATTGGATTCGAAGAGACCAGGGTCGGGTATCAGTAAATACCCGAAACCACTTCGATTTGAAATCTATAATTCTTTATAGATTTGATTTGTAAATCAAATTGGTTGGAATGGAATAAATTAAGTAAACTAGATCTTTGAAACTAAGTAACGGTACTAGATATTATTTTGAGAAATAAATTGTTTGACTATAATAAGATAAGAACTCGTAGTGAGGTACGAGTTACCCTGGTTTCAAAGAAGCTTTATAACTTAGTATTTCAAGATATATGGGTTTACTCATGCTGGTTTCCAGCCTTACTCGGGTGTTACTTTATTGTAATGCTCGGGTCAGACCGAGTATTGCAGATTTTCAGGTAAGGACGTTCTGGAGCTCATGAGATGAGCTGGGTGGCAGGAACGTATGGAGTGTTTCCGTTGTGATATATTTCTGTTTATCTGAGATATGTTAATTTGTATATGTCCAGTGATTGTGTATGTGTGGACTCTGATGTATTAAAATATAATTGACAGATACAGTATTCTTTGTAAACTGGTATTATTTGATATTATATTTTGATCTGCTGCGAATGTGAGAATCTGTGTTGTGTTTCTGTTTCTTCTTCTTCTATCTTTTTCTTCTATCTCTTTCTTCTTTTTCTAACTATCTGGATTTTTTCGGGATCGAAAATTTCGGGTTGTTACATTTGGTATCAGAGCAAAGGTGAAGCGAAAACCTTGGCTCTGGTGGGTTTACTCATCAGGGATAGGGTTAGTATTACCCTAGGATGAGTTGAGTGTGTATATATATATGAGAGCGTACTTGTTATTTTCTTATATAAAGATTTTAAAAACGGTTTTAAAACTGGATGATTTTATAAAAGCTTATATCATATTTATAAAGGAATAATTGGTTATTAAATAAGAAATTAAGTAACATTTATATACATATCCAAATAAGGATTGGATAAAATGAACTATACAAATAAGATGAATTAAATTGGTTTCAAACCAGAAAATAAATGGTTATTAAGTTTAAATAGGATGATTGTTTTCCAATAAACACATAAATGTTTTAAGGAAGTAACCATTAGATGTGAATAACTCGTAAATTAGAAGGAATGTAAGTGGAGAAGTTTGAATTCTAAGTCTAGAAACATTTGAAATCATTTTTAAAAGTGTTAAAAGAAACGATATTATTCAAAATATTTTTGAAAGTAATCTTATTTTAAAATAAGAAGTTGTTTGAAAACTTTGTTTGGAATTAAAAGGTGGTTTAAACTTAAGGTATAATTAGGTAAGTAAATTTATATATAATGGTTGAATTCTTCTAATTAAGTCTAATTTATAGGTTAGGAAGTCCCTCTAGAATTCAGTCTTTGAGAAATGGCTAAGAGTGAAGAATGGAAGGCAAGGCGTAGGGAACGAAGAGCAGCTGCACGTAAGGAACGGGAAATAGCAATTCAGGAATATGAAAATCGGATTAAGGAAAGAAATGGACCAGGACCTTATGATAATGTCACCTGCTATAGATGCTTCGATAAGGGTCATTACGCAGCTAAGTGTGGTAAAACTAGGAAGGAATTAAAGGGTACATTCCAACGATTTTGCGCCGAGATATTATCCAAGAGTATTACTGAGTAGTGCAGTTAGATAATACAGAGAATGAGGCTATACGGGGTACACGCATAAATATTCACTTAGGCTAACATTGGTATGTATTTGAACATCTAATATAACTCACCAACAAAAATACACAGTATCAGCACAAAGCAATAAACACATGTGCATCCAGGATAGAACAATACAAAATATACAGTAAATATCAAAGATAGCAGAGTCAATCGCAACGATAATATATATTATACAATATACAATATATGTCCAACACATCACAATAATATACACATAAGAGACCGAACAATATAGGATCATCATCAATAATAATGAATATCTAGTCTCCTTTATGCCTAGAAAATACAAGCTAATCTCATCCTCCCTGAACCTGAAACGTCTCGCACTAACCCGAGTATTATATAAATAATAAACAGATCAGACTATATATATATTCAAGGTTAATAAACATATAGATCACAACATATGTTGGGTGTAATAATTATAATAATGCCATTTCAACGATCCCAGGCATCATAAACATAGAATACCACAAAACCCAGCATAAAGGTGTCATCATTCATATAAAATCACATCAAATATAATCTAGTCAAAACAATATCAAATGGGTGAATCATCCATGTTTGAACCAAAAATGGCACAAACACTCAGAAGTTAAAGTAGAGAATAAAATGTGAAGACTAAAATGAAAAATGAATAAGAAAGGACACACAACAATTTATAGTGTTCAAAAAATCAAGGCCTACGTCAACTTTATAATTTTATTACTTATATTCTGACTTGGAGGCAGAAGTTCTTATGGGTCGGTAAAACTTCAACGCTTGGTTACAAGAACTAAAGATAAAGAAGAATAAAAGCAAAAAGATCTTGAGAAATGAGACCTACCCTCATATCTATAGAGGTAGGGAGACTAATATCTCGTACAAAATATCTCCAGACTGTTATCCATTAATTTAGACTAATTCTCCACAAAATATGGGTGCCACATCATCAGGTTGGATGGGTCGGTACAATTCCAAGGTTAGGGGTTGGTACCGACCCCTAATATTTCCAAATTGGCTGCCTTCAACTGTTCATGGTGGATCGTTTTATAGTTTTGTGATTCCATAGTTGTTTGCACCAATATTACCTCGTTTCTTTGTCAAAATGATGGGGTTGTGGAAGAACATAATTGCAGCTTCAAGTGTTTGTTGAGATTGATTGAGAATTGCATTGGATCAACAAAACGACATTATAAATAGGCTTTTGGCATCAAGTAGAGACCGACGTGAGGGATTATGGACCTGAATAGTTGGATGAATGCTGACTCGTTATCTAGCTCACAGAGATGGCTTTCTTTAAATGAGGGGAAGGCTTTATATTGAGGGCCGAACGAGAGCCTTTCGCTTTTTCCGGGGGTGCGGGTTCTGGTCACCGCTGCCTCCTGATGCCAATAGCTATCTCGGGGAGTTGAGTTGGGGGCTTAGGCTTTCTCTTCAAGTTGCTTCTAGTTTTGATCTAAGGTTGGTTCTAAGGCTGGTTTGGAACCCTTCCCTTGAATAGGAGCTTCCTCTTAAGTAGCCGCTGGTATCGAAGTTGAAATTGCAAGATCTATTGTAGATGCAAGAGCTTGTCTCATCCGCTACAATACCTCTGATGATTGATGCTGGGTATTTTTCAATTTACTTTATTACATTCTATTATATAGGCTCACTCTAGTTCATTATTCTCGTGATTCTGTATGCTAGCTGGTAGAGATGGAGTCGAATCAATCGATGCGGAGGTCTAGTCGATGGAATAAATGGCTTTAGAGGTTCCATTGAGAATCCATATCCCCATCCTCAAAAACAGAATATAGGGCTTAAAAGTGCCTTAGGTAGCTGCTATCTATCTGGTCTTTTCAAAGAGGTTAGGTGGTTGAGTCGAAGCGGAGAAGGAGACTAAGTCTTCGGTCGTGCCGGGATTGATTTCCTACTTCCAGTCGAATGAGGGTCACATAGCCATCAACCCTATTGGAAGTGCTTTCTAGATCCAATCTCCTGGTTTTTCGTTCGCTATTAGAATGTCTTGACCAGTAGAGGGTGATTCTATGGTTGTCTTTTGTTCTTGTATTGGACTTATGACTCTGTTCGTGCTTGGTTTCTGGACTCTTGGGCTTTCTCTCTGACTTCCTACCTTGATAACTCCAAGTTTGATTCGTCCGATGTGTTCGAACATTGCTTGGCCAAAAGGTTGGATAACACATGCTCCCTAAAGTATATCTCATTTCAAACGTGATGTGCTTTGAATCGACAAAAATCAGGATTATGGTAAAGGACTTCAGTCTGTGTTTTGAATGGTCGTTATCTTTCATGCAGATCATTTTTGTAAAAAGTTATGTCCATAGTCATTCGTCATGATGCGTTAGAATCTTCCGAGATTATAAATCTGGAACGTGTCCTCATAACCTGTCATTCTAAGTTTGATGATTTTAGACTGATTCTTCCATGGATTATTCAGGTAATATTGATTCCCGTTGACTCTAGTCGTTTGGTTGGATATGCATACACACACACTTTCACATGCACATTCTCGAGCAAGTTGTGGGCATACACCTACATATCCATATGTATACATACACACACACACACTAGATATATACTTATTATTATTATTATTATTATTTTAAATTCTAGGACTTGGTACCGACCCATAATCTAGGGGTCAGTACCGACTTGAGACTTGGGATATTTTCCAATTTGTGGAGCTAAGACTTCAAATCTAGGGTATAAAACCCATTCTTATTCCATTTTCCCGCTCACTTGCTCATTTTCTTTCACCAATCCAAGAACTCACGTGCTGCCATTAAAGATCTTGAATTCGAATTGAATCTCCCCTTGCCTCCGACAATTAACAGCTGTCATCTCCACCTCCACAACCTTAAACATTGTCGTTAAAGCCTTGTCCTCCCATGACTGTTCTCGCCTCTAGGTCGAGACTCGATCCAAACCCTAAATCCCCAATCGCCTTTGACCCTTATATTCCTTGGTAGGTGTTTGGATGAGGACATGGATGGGGCACCATGGATGGCCGTGAACGTGGATAAAACTGCCATGATTGGTCGAGATTTTGGAGTCAGTGAAGACAAAGGAAGAGGGATGGAATTTCCTTCAAGTGTCGGAGTTATACAACTCCCACACTTAAAGTAAATTTCTAAATATTTGGTTCTCATGAAAATCCTTCCTTGTGAACTAGTGATGTAACACCCCGATATTTTACGGGAAATTTAATTAAAAAGAAATTAATAGCGCATTTGGCGTAGTGGTAAAGGTGCATGTTGACTTCCTTAGTGACCAGGGATCAAGTCCCGTTGTCGCCCAAAATCTGGAGCGATGTTTTTTTAGCTGGTTCATTTCCAGCGATTTTCCTACGTATTTCAGCATTGTTTCTGACATGTGGCGGCTTCCCATTCACTCCAATGATGTAATAGGATGAGATGGCTAAATTTTATTGGTTAAATGATGTGTATGGGCTAGAATGGATAACCATTAAGTGTATGAAAGAACCAAATTTATTCTAAAATAATCTACTGGATTATATTCACTCAAACAATCTATAAATAAACCATCTAACCTAAACCTAATCTCTTATTCAACCGTCGCCATAATTCTATAGTAAAACTAGTGTGTATTATTCTTCCTCCTTTTCTCTACTAAATAAACAAATCTCTACCAAATTAAATTATCTATATATATTAAAGAAATTTGGGGAATTTAGAAGAATCAAAGGGAGAAAGATTAAAGCAAAGCTTTTTCTAATTTATACAAGCTCAAGTGCCAAGTGAGTGGGAATTAATATGAAATAGAAAAATAAAGTAGTTCAATTTCAGTTCTTTTCTGGCACGAGAACAGATGTAAATTATTACAACTTCTTCTTCTTCTTCCACTTCTCAAATCAATTCATGTTTGGTTTAAAATATGGGACATATAAATTGTCTATTCACGTTTTATGCAATAAATAAGATTGAAATTTATGTAAATTATTGTATCTTCTTCTTCTTCTTCCACTTCTCAATTCTAATTCATGTTTGGATTGAAATTTGGAACAAACAGATTGTTATTCATGTTTTATGTCGTAAATGAGATTGGTTTAATTAAATTGAATTAGAATTGTTATTCAATTTCTAATGGTAGAACATGTTAGTTGAATAAATTCAGAATATGTTACTTGAATAAAATTATGGTTTTGATTGATATAATTACATAATTTTGAATATGGTTTTGGAACAAAATTGGGAAGTCTAATTGGCATAATTGTTTGTTTCATGTGTGGCCTAAAAATGTAAAAGTGGAATTTTGTGTAAATAAATGGTTTTTGGCTATTGGATAAAATTTTTGTACAGATTAAATCTCTAAAAGAAGAACGTAAATTAGGGTGGAAAAAAATGTAAATTAAATGGACCCTAAAGGCTAGTGTAAATCTGTAACAAAATGGTATAAAAATTACCGACAAACCATACTGACTGAATGGACGTGAAATTGAAATACCATTTATGTAAGAAATAGGGAAATTGTGAAATAACCAAATCGGATGTAAAAATGGCCTAAAGTAGATTAAAGGAAATAAACGGTATGTAAAGTGTAACGGTAAAATTAATTAATCTGGAAGTGATTTGGTAGACATACCTTGTAAAGGTCTAGATAGGTGTTTCATGCAGTTAAGACCAAAATATAGTTTTGGCTGTATGTACTAGGAGCGGGCAAGTAGGTTTGCAAGGATGTTTGTTACCTTTCATAGGTTGCTAGTACGTAGGATAGATAGCACCTGCAATCGTAGGCTTCTTCAAGCAGATCAACGGGGTCGGAACATGACAAGTGTGCTCCGACGTAGGCTTCTTTAGGCAGATCGTTGGAGGATTTTGCACAGCCGACCCAACTGCGGGCGCTCTTTCAAAGGACCGACACTTTGGATAGGGTCAAGTCCATGTTGGTGACCGAGGAGACAGGAGGATAGGAGTCCAGTTTGGTGGAGCTTGAGCGCAAATTCGGGGTCCTACGAGGACGTAAGAGGCATTTAGTCAAAGTGCACGGGTGAAGAGCATGACTTTCACGCTGTAACACATGGATAAGTAAGGATAGTAGGTCCGACAGGCCAATTGGCGTTTAGATTACTGGATGGTTGACTTCCCTAGAGTGACCATGGACTTTGGCTTCTTAGGAACTGTATCTAAGAAGGATTCACTGCATTATATTATTCACCCTCTGCGATATCCTAGGAAGACCTGGAATTAAACTATTTTATTCTTTCCGCTTCATTTTATTTCTCATTCACCAGACTTTATGTTTGACCCATTCCTATTTTTCCTATTTTCCCCAAAATCACAGGAGCACAGGTCTAGGTTGCAGTTCTTTGCAGCTTGGAGGGTCATTGGAGTCGTTGCTATCTTCTGCTTTTGTTTCTTTTGTTTCATGTACTTCGTTTCTCTTTTTCGTACTTTACTCTATATATGGGGACCTATATTGTGAACTTTGTTATGTTTTATGTTTTAATGGAAACTACTTGGTACTTTTGGTTTTAGAAATAAATTTGGGATAATGTTGTTTTTAATGAAGTTGTTTTGCTATTAATTTATACTTCGTGAAAGTTTTCTTCGGCTGTAATATTTTAATCATTTTATGCTGTTGTCTTAGTCTCTGTGCTATGTTATGGTTTTTTATTTCATCCGACCACCCGTGCTTCTAGCCATGTCCGATTTTCGGGATGACTAGAGGTGCGAGGTGTCACAGTTAGTATCAGAGCTAAGGTTTCGGTAATCCTAATAAATATTTTAAAAATACAAAGGTTTTCGAATAATTTTTAAAGGATATTCCAAATAATACTTTTAAAAGTATATGTATATTTTGGAAAGAAAAGAAATTTTAAAAATGGGTCCCTCATATCTCCTCCTCCCTATCTATTGAACTATTTATGGAGTACTAATCCCATCTTTTTAATATCCACAGATAGAGATGTCTGAACCGCAAGATATCCCT
Source organism: Allium fistulosum (assembly GCA_030737815.1). NCBI lineage: Eukaryota > Viridiplantae > Streptophyta > Magnoliopsida > Asparagales > Amaryllidaceae > Allium > Allium fistulosum. The sequence continues at coordinate 137,248,694 of CM060902.1, read as the reverse complement.
AAAGTTCCAGGCCTTAATATGCCTACTTGGTTCAGACGTTATTTGCAGGCTACTGCACGAGCAAAGCCACCGACTAGGGATGCTGCTTCGGTGGAAGGGGCTCCAGCCCGTCCGTCAGGCATTCCCTATTTTCCCAAGTTATGCATGGACTACACCAGCTTAGGAGACAAGCCGTTTCTTGGCACCGAGTCATATACTGAGGCGAGAGCTTGGATCCGTAGTTGTGAGCATTTATTTGGACTTATGGGATTGGAGGACTTGGCTCGGAGGTAGTTGGCTTCATGGCAGTTGCAAGGAGAGGCTATTTGTTGGTGGGAGATTGTGGAGGCTGAGGTTGATAATTTGACTTGGGCGGATTTTCGTACTAGGTTCGAGAGGAAATTCTTATCGCAGGCTGAAGAGGGAGTGCAGCTAGAGAAATTCATACAGCTCAAGCAATGTGATATGATAGTTAAGGAATATGTTAATCAATTCAATGAGCTTGCCAGATTTGGACTCGACCTAATCAATACTCCTCACAAGAAGGCACCGAAGTTCGCTAAGGGTTTGAGTCAGCCACTGCAGAGTGTGGAAGTGAGCCATATTATGATGGGAGCCACTTTTGAGGTATTGGTAGAGATGGCTTTACTTGCTGATACTGAGAAGAAATGAGATGTGGCGCAGAAGAGTGATGGGAAGAAGCAGTGGAAAGGAAAGAGGAGAGGAGGAGGAGGGTCAGGTGAAAAAAGGAAAGTTCCAAGGAAGGACTGGAAGTGCAATACTTGTGGGAAACCAGGTCATCTTGCTAAGGATTGTAGAGGGGCAGGAGAGCGACCAAAACTGAGGTGCTACCTCTGCGATCAAGTGGGGCATATGAAAAAGGACTATCCGTCGAAGCCCAAGGATAGTTTACAGACACCTTCACAGCCTTCTCAAGCTTATGCTTTAGAGGCAGCTCTTGCCTCTAGTACTCGTCCGGTTGTGGACAAGGGAAAGAAAGTGATCATCGAAGGTGTGTTATCTATCTCTGATTTTCCTGTTTGTATCCTATTTGATTCTAGATCTTCGCACTCTTTTATATCTAGTACTATGGTAGGGAGTCTTGGTCTTGATGCTTGCTTAGTTACCGACCCGGTAGTAGTTTCAAATCCCATAGGAGGATCAGCCTATTTGTCCATGTTATGCCGGGATTTGAAATTGTTTATTTTAGGGGTTGGGTTTGATTGTAGTGCCTTTGTATTAGGCTTTTCCAGGTCCGGGTTGATTCCTGGTATGGATTGGCTATCCATGTATGGTGCTGTTCTTGATTGCGATAAGTGGGTAGTGAGGTTAGGCACTTGTAGTGGACGTACCTTGGAGGTATCTTATGATCCTAGAGGATCGGTCATGTTGAGCTACCTTTATTCTCTTGACTTATCGTCAGATAGTTTGAGTTTGGTACCCATTGTTAGAGACTTTCCAGTTGTGTTCGAGGAGGTTGCTGGCCTTCCACCTCGAAGAGAGATCGAGTTCAAGATTTATCTTTTCGAAAATGCCAAACCGGTTGCTTTATCGGTAAGGCATATGGCTCCTAAGGAACGTCGTGAGGTTAGCAAGCAGATTAGTGAGCTTTTGGAGAAGGGCTTCTTTCGTAAGAGCATTTCTGAGTGGGGCGCACCCGTCGTCTTTGCCACTAAGGCAGATGGATCTCTCATACTTTGTGTGGATTATAGGGAGCTTAATAAGCTGACGAAGAAGAATCGTTATCTTCTTCCCCGTATAGACGATCTCTTCGACCATCTAGTATGAGCCATGGTATTTTCGCAGCTCGATTTGGCCATGGGATTTCATCAGTTATGTATGGCGGAGGATAGCATCAAGAAGACTGCATTTAGGACTCGAGATTAGTTATTTGAGTGTTTAGTCATGCCATTGGTCTAACCAATGCTCTGGCATATTTTGTGGACCTGATGAGTCGAGTATTTCACGAATCGTTGAACAAGTTTGTGGTGGTGTTCGTCGACGACATTTTGGTTTATTCGCGAAGTAAGGAGGAGCATACTATTCACTTGGAAGAAGTGCTTAGGACCCTGCAAGCACATAAATTGAAGGCGAAGTTCTCCAAGTTCCACTTTTGGAGGGATGAGGTTCGCTTTTGGGACACATCATTTCAAAGGATGGACTTGCAGTAGATTCGGCGAAAGTGGCAGCAGTACAGGATTGGCAGACCCCTAAGAATCCACAGACATAAGGAGTTTCCTTGGTCTTGCGGGCTACTATAGGAAGTTCATTAAGGAATTCGCTAAGATATAAGCTCCACTTACCCGCCTTACCAAGAAGAACTCAGCTTTTGTTTGGGATGCCAAGTGTGAGGATGCCTTTGGTCGATTGAAGGAAGCTTTGACTACCGCGCCCGTATTGGTATTACCGGATGGAATCAAGCATTTTCCAGTTTATACGGATGCTTGTGGTATGGGGCTAGGGGTGGTACTGATGCAAGAGGGTAGGGTCGTGTGCTATGCGAGTAGACAGTTGAAAACGCATGAGAAGAACTACTCGACGCATGATCTTAAGTAGTAGTTTTTGCTCTTAAGTCTTGAAGGCACTATCTCTTAGGAGAAAGATTTGAGCTTTTCATGGACCATAAGTCTTTGAAGTATCTATTCTCTCAGAAAGACTTGAATTTGAGACGGCAAATATGGATGGAGTTTTTAGAATCTTATGACTTTGAGATTTCCTATACCCCTGGCAAGAGGAATGCAGTGGCAAATGCGTTGAGTAGACGCAAAGTGGTTTTAAGTCCTCTATTTTTGGAATGGAATCATTTGGAGTACATTGCTACCTTTGATTTTAGACCTCCATTGGATTTAGCTCCGGGATTGTTAGCAGCCCTCGATGTCCAGCCTACTTTGATGGAGCAGATTGGAGCAAGGCAAGGTGAGGACGAAGAGTTAAAGGACATTTTAGATAAGCTTGGTAGAGGAGAGTTATCACCACATCTTAGGCGCTATACCATGGACACTAAGGGATGGTTTAGAAGGGATGGTAGACTTTGTGTTCCCCGTAGTGAGGATTTAGTAGATGCGGTGTTGGCCGAGTCACATCATTCTAGGATGATAGTGCACCCCGGTGGTAATAAGATGTACCAGGATATGAAGAGGGTATTCTATTGGCCTGGAATGAAGAAGAGGGTGGCAGAGTATGTATCGAAGTGCATCACTTGCCAAAGGGTAAAGGCGGAACAGAAGAAGCCCGGAGGACTGTTGCAGCCATTGGATATTCCATTATGGAAATGGGAGAGCATCTCCATGGACTTTGTGGATGAATTACCAAGGTCACAGAGAGGGAACACGAGCATTTGGGTCATTGTGGATAGACTGACGAAGAGCGCTCATTTTATACCCATTAAGAGTAATAGGATGGCAGCTTCTTTGGAGACTCTTTATGTAAGGGAGATAGTTAGGCTTCATGGAGTTCCCGCCAGCATTGTGAGCGACAGAGATCCATTATTCACCAGCGAGTTTTGGAGGAGTCTTTAGCAAGCCTTGGTAACAGAATTGAATCTGAGCATGGCATATTACCCTCACACATATGGACGGGTTGAGAGGGTAAATATGGTTTTGGAAGATTTGCTCCGAACGTGCATCATTGACTTCAGAGGCTCTTGGGAAGACCACCTACCTTCGGTGGAGTTCACGTATAATAATATTTATCAAGCAAGCATTGGGATGGCACCGTTCGAGGCCCTCTATGGAAGACCATGTAGATCACCAGCCTGTTGGTGGGATACCACTGATAGGATCTTACTTAGACCCGACTTGGTGAGGGAAACTTCCGAGATGGTGGATTTTATTTGTAAGAGGTTGAAGACTGCACAAGATAGACAAAAGTTATATGCCAACAGAAGACGTTCAGATTTGGAGTTTAAGGTTGGAGATATGGTTTTTGTCAAGGTTTCTCCTCTGAGAAACGTTATGAGTTTTGGCTCAGTGGGTAAGTTGGCACCGAGATTTGTAGGACCCTTCCCTATTACCGCACGGATTGGAAAAGTGGCATACAGATTTGATCTTCCAGATAAGTTGGCAGGAGTTCACGATGTTTTTCATGTTTCGCATCTGAGGAAGTGTCTACATGATTCCGCGGTAGTAGTAGAACCCGATCAGCTAAGAGAAGTGGAGGTAGAGCGCGAATCACTGTGCGTCGTACACCCACCCATATATTGGAACACGACGTCAAGAGAATACGAAACAAATAAGTTCGTCTAGTGAAGGTTCAGTGGGGAGATGACCCCAAGGAGTGTACATGGGAACCTGAGGAGAGAATTCGAACTTCTTATCCTTTTCTATTTGAAGGTACACTTCAAATATCCTATCTTTGATCTTTCCTTAGTTAGGGTCTTTTCGATAATCTTTAGGTGAAACCTATAGATGATAGCTTGGTTGTAAACATGCCATTAGGGCATGTTATGTTTGATGGATGAAAATGATTGCAAGTGGATGCCAATGTTTGCAAATGAATGCATTGCATGCACTACATAGATATTTATTAGGATAATCGGCCAACTATGTACACACACCTGCATATTTGTGCCTGTTACCTATTGCATTTGCACATGGTTGTGTGTGTGTGTATATATATATATATATGTGTGTGTGTGTGTGTGTAAATGGATGTTGCATATGGATGGTGCATTTGGGTGAATGATTAAAACATACATATAGAATTATCCATTATACTACGGTAACTGCATACATTTGGTTGCATGGCATAAGCATACTTGCATTACAGGAAGTCAACTGAATCAGTAGACCAACTACCTTTTCGCATTAGGTAAGTCCATATGCATTTCACTTTGCATAAATCATAAATTGCATTAGTTAAAAATAAGGACAATGGTAGAAATGGATGATGGTTGAGTAAATGGATGTAGTTCTTGGATGTTGGTTGTTAATTATGTTCTTCCATCTTTGGAGATTTCGGGGATGAAATCCTTTAAGGGAGGAGAATGTAACACCTCGATATTTTACGGGAAATATAATTAAAAAGAAATTAAAAGTGCATTTGGCGCAGTGGTAAAGACGCATGTTGACTTCCTTAGCGACCAGGGATCAAGTCCCGTTGTCGCCCAAAATCTAAAGCGATGTTTTTTTAGTTGGTTCGTTTCCAGCGATTTTCCTACGTATTTCAGCATTGTTTCTGACATGTGGCGGCTTCCCATTCGCTCCAGTGACGTAATATGATGAGATGGCTGAATTTTATTGGTTGAATGATGTGTATGTGTTAGAATGGATAATCATTAAGTGTATGAAAGAACCAGATTTAATCTAAAATAATCCAATGGATTATATTCACTCAAACAATCTATAAATAAACCATCTAACCTAAACCTAATCTCTTATTCAGTCGTCGCCATAATTCTACAATAAAATTAGTGTGTATTATTCTTCCTCCTTTTCTCTACTAAATAAACAAATCTCTACCAAATTAAATTATCTATATATATTCAAGCAATTTGGGGAATTTAGAAGAATCAAAGGGAGAAAGATTAAAGCAAAGCTTTTTCTAATTTATACAAGCTCAAGTGCCAAGCGAGTGGGAATTAATATGAAATAGAAAAATAATGTAGTTCAATTTCAGTTCTTTTCTGGCACGTTAATATGAATTAATTTCTGTTATTAATTGAGAATAGATGTAAATTATTACAACTTCTTCTTCTTCCACTTCTCAAATCAATTCATGTTTAGTTTAAAATATGGGACATTTAAATTGTCTATTCACGTTTTATGAAATAAATAAGATTGAAATTTATATAAATTATTGTATCTTCTTCTTCTTCCACTTCTCAATTCTAATTCATGTTTGGATTGAAATTTGGAACAAACAGATTGTTATTCGCGTTTCATGGCATAATAAGATTGGTTTAATTAAATTGAATTTGAATTGTTATTCAATTTCTTATGGTAGAACAGGTTAGTTGAATAAATTCAGAATATGTTACTTGAATAAAATTGTGGTTTTGATTGATATAATTACATAATTTTGAATATGGTTTTGGAAAAAAATTGGGAAGTCTAATTGGCATAATTGTTTGTTTCATGTGTGGCCTAAAAATGTAAAAGTGGAATTTTGTGTAATTATTTGTGGTTATTGGATAAAATTTTTGTATAGATTAAATCTCTAAAAGGAGAACGTAAATTAGGGTGGAAAAAAATGTAAATTAAATGGACCTTAAAGGCTAGTGTAAATCTGTAACAAAATGGTATAAAAATTACAGACAAACCATACGGACTGAACGGACGTGAAATTGAAATACCATTTATGTAAGAAAAAGGGAAATTGTGAAATAACCAAATTGGATGTAAAAATGGACTGAAGTAGATTAATGGAAATAAACAATATGTAAACTGTAATGGTAAAATTAATTAATCTAGAAGCGATTTGGTAGGCAGACCTTGTAAAGGTCTGGATAAGTGTTTCATGTAGTTAAGACCAAAATATAGTTTTGGCTATACATACTAGGAGCGGGCAAGTAGGTTCGCAAAGATGTTTTTTGCCATTCATAGGTTGCTAGTACGTAGGATATATAGCACCTGCAATCATAGGCTTCTTCAGGCAGATCGACGAGGACGAAATAGGACAAGTGTGCTCCGACATAGGCCTCTTTAGGCAGATCGTTGGAGGATTTTGCACAGCCGACCCAGCTGCGGGCGCTCTTTCAGAGGACCGCCACTTTGGATAGGGGCAAGTCCACGTTGGTGACCGAGGATACAGGAGGATGGGAGTCCAGTTTGGCGGAACCTGAGCGTAACTTCGGAGTCCTGCGAGGTTGTTTGAGTTGGCGCCGGTCAGACGTAAGAGGCATTTAGTCACAGTGCACGGGTGAAGAGCATGACTTTCACACTGTAGCACATGGATAGGTAAGGAAAGCAGGTCCGATAGGCCGATTGACGTTTAGTATTACTGCATGGTTGACTTCCCTAGAGTGACCATGGACTTTGGCTTCTTAGGAACTGTATCTAAGAAGGATTCGCTGCATTATATTATTCACCTTCTGTGATATCCGGGGAAAACCTGGAATTAAACTATTTTATTCTTTCTTCTTCATTTTATTTCTCATTCACCAGACTTTATGTCTGACCCATTACTATTTTTCCTATTTTCCCCAAATCACAGGAGGACAGGTCTAGTTTGCAATTCTTTGCAGCTTGGAGGGTCATTGGAGCAGTTGTTATTCTCAGCTTTTGTTTCTTTTGTTTCATGAACTTCGTTTCTCTTTTCCATACTTTACTCTATATATAGGGACCTATATTATGAACTTTGTTATGTTTTATTTTTTGGTGGAGACTACTTGGTACTTTTGGTTTTAGAAATAAATTTGGGATAATATTGTTTTTAATGAAGCTGTTTTGCTATTAATTTATAATTAGTAAAAGTTTTCTTCCGCTGTAATATTTTAATCATTTTATGTTGTTGCCTTAGTCTCTATGCTATGTTATGGATTTTTATTTCACCCGACCACCCGCGCTTCTAGCCATGTCCGATTTTTGGGGTTCCTAGAGGTGCGGGGTGTCACAAGTGACCTCTTCTTGATCTTGAACCCTCTGCAAAGCAGGGCCAATGATGTGAAACTTGTCAGTATGGTCAGTGACGATGGTCATGTCGAGTGATGTCCAGAATTTAAAAATGAACCGTTAAATAATATTGGAAACTTGAACTACATGACACTGCACTAGAATCCTCTTTAGCATGGGAGGTACAACTTGCAATTAATCTTCTAATGTTGATTATCTGTCTTGGCTTTTATAAAAATGGATCAGAGGAGTTCCAAACGTCTTTCTGCTCAAGCCACAGGTACATCCACTTCGAGATATGTCGAGTCCGACGCTGAATCAAGTTCAACTACGACTCTGTATGCCCAACAAACTCCTATAGAGCATGCACAACAAACTCCAGTTTAGCAGGAACAACAACATGAGATTCCACAGGTTGAACAAAAAAATCTAGAAAATCCTCTAGTCGAACAACAAATTATAGAAAATCCACTAGAGCCGGTTGATAGGCAAGAAATAAATCAAGCATCCGACACCCTTTAAGATGCCATAACATTAGAAGATTCCATTAATTATGTTGCCTCCAAAATTGACGAAGGATCTCTTTGCAGGATATCTGATAAGCACGGGATTCCGTTTGAAGATGTTCTAGCTCCTTCCCATCATCAAAGACCACACAAACCTCCGGATGGGTATACTGCCTGTAATAGATACATGTGTTTAGCGGGCTGCGTCCCACCGTTTAATCGGTTTGTACGACGATTTCTTAACTTCATGCGATTGGCTTCGATGTAGCTGCATCCGAATAGCTACGCTTTTCTCCTCGGCACATATATGGTTTTCTCCGAGCATTTGAACCGAGTACTCAACGACGAGAAAATTTTGTATATATAGCTTCAAGAGCTGAAAGGAAAGCCTATCTCTGATTTACTTATAACCAATCAAGGGTTGTAGAGTAGTCTTTGGCACGTGGAATAATTTGAACTACTTTAAGAGCGAGTGGTTTTACGTTCGCTGTCCATCCGGGTTTGCTCGAAGATGGGTATCTGGACGTAAGCTCCATTTCATTTATATTGTACGAATCTGCCTTATAGTCCGCAGACTTAACTCATAGCCTTATTTTACTATCCATATGTTCCTATGAGACCTAGTAGCTTGGCAATTTCAGATGTAGTTAACACTCTTATGGTAGTCCGACAGAGGATAGAGATATCAGAACTTTTCTGTCAGATGAAAATCTTCTTACTCACGGCTTATTAGAAGAGGGTCATAGTATTGGTATCGTTCGGATGGCAACTAGTGATGACGATGATGGTGATAACAACCCATCCAGAGGAGGAGGCGAGATTGATCCAGATTTTCCCCCAGTCCCAAGTCCTGGGCCTTGAGTTGAAAAAAATATCGAACAAGGACAAAAGCACGTTGAAGAAGGCGAAATCATTGGGGGAGAGTAGGGAGGTTGGCCAAGGTAACGTTGATGTGGGCCACAAGTCTCAAACTGAGCAACCAAGAGACGATCAACAACCTGCTCCAAAGAAGAGGTTAATTGTAAAAATTTCCAAGGCATAGACTTCTACTCGGCCTCCACTAGTCACGACCGTAGAAGACTTCATCTCTTTCTTCCGTGGACACTTTAACGACCCGTAAATTTTAACAGTTTAAATAACGTAATTAACAGATTTTTTTAAAATAAAACAATTAAATTTTGAAATGAAAATTTGATATTTGAAATATGTTTATTTAAACATAGCAAATGGAAGATTTTCATTGGTAAATATAAAAGTTAGTTCTGTTGTGTAATTTTCAATTTCAATTTAAAACCTGTTAATTTGATGGAAATAAATTATATTGTCAAAACCTGAATATTTTTTATGTAATAAAAACGTAAATCATCTTCTGAGTGAGATGTTATATTTCATTTCGCCAAATTTGGACTGCTCTAGCCCCGTTTATCTTAGTTTCGGTGGTTTAGCAGCAGTTTGGCAGCGAATATCGACTTTTGATAGGATAGTCGTATCGCTGATATCTGTGTACCATTCTATTCGTCTCGTCGTCCTAATCTCCGCAGTACATTTATTTGTGCATTTCGGTGTGTGGTACGCGGCGAATTCTACAAAACGATTTGCCGTATCGGTTCCGTATTTGGGCCTTTTGAGTTTCTATGACTTTTCATTGTCCACCGTATAGAAACCAATGGCCACTAACCTTTGTAATTCCAAGAACTTATTATGTGACCTTTTTCTTTTCCCACCGTTTTAAATTTATATTCTGTTCATCATTTCAATTTCAGTTTCCATTTCTTCATCATTTTGCTTTTGTTCGATCTGTTACTTCAAAAGAAAAAATATGTAAAATATACTATCAGCTTGCATGCATTTGCTTTGAACTTCTCACCGTGCTCCACTTCTCTACATCATCTTTCACCTGTACGCCAACTCTTGCAATCCCTCTTCCATTTACCTGTAGCCACCTTCCCTTCCACGAAAAGAAAAATAAAATAAAACAAAATGAAACGCACAGCCATCATCACCTCAAGGCCTCACACGTTGAGCCCATCATTCCCATGCTCGCCGCACCCAGCTTTCCCCTCCGCCGTCCTCCTCCGACCCACCACATGACCACCTCATCTCCACACACCCAATCACGTACAGCCCGTGCACCTTCCCGAAGCCATGCAGCCATTGCCGAGCACTCCATCCCCTCAATCCGCTCCACCACCCTACCACCTAAGCACTGCTGCAACCGCCTTCAACCAGAGATCTGCCGCACTTCAACACACAGCACCACCCTACCATGCAACACGTGCTCCGCACCGTGCGAACCTGTCAGCCGCTTCCCTTCAAGCTCAGACCCAAATCCGATAACCGTGTTTGTTCCTTGAACCCTCTCTCCCTCCGCAAGCCTACAATGCCTATACAACTCCAAACCCCCTATCCTTCAACCTATAGTAGCCCAACCGAGCTTTTTCCTGTCTCCTACACGTGAGCTTGTCCACCTCTTTTATTATATAGGTGTTATATGATATGTATAAAACATTTATGTAATATGTTTAGATATATAAGTTTCAATTTATAATATGAAAATGACTTTCTTCTACCTTATATATATATATTTGATATCATTTGTGAGGAAGGTAATATATATACACAATATGATTATATTTTAAAATATATATTTTGTAATGATTTTTAAACATATATTAATATTATATTTAAATATTGATTTTTAAATATAATATAAAGATTTTTATTTCTTTATATATGTGTATATTTATATATAAATATTATGTTTTGTAATATGTCGAGATGTGTATATTTATATAATATGTTATATTTACATTAATATTAATATTTTGGAAAGTGTATATATATATATATGTTGATTTATGATGTTTAAAAATGCATTTGAAGAAATTTTGAAAGGAAATATATGGATTTTATAAATATTGATTTTTGAAATGTAAGTATAAAGATTTTATTTGGATATTGGTTTTAAAATATATGTATATATAGATTTTAATATGTACTTTAAATAAAATATTATTTTAAAAAGAGAGGAAAAATATTATATATATATATGATTTCCATTGAATCCAATTCATCGTGCCCTGCTTTTGGTTTCGCTGCTGTCCAGAATCAATCGCAGCAGTTAGTTGCTTTGATTTGTCGCTTATCTGTGTGCTTCTCCTGTTTTCTCTAGCTTCGAAAGGTGAGTAATCACTCACGATTAACATTCTTATATTTAGTAAATTTAATTCACATGAAATGATGATTGAAATATATTGTTAAATTTGAATTGGTAAGTTATTTAATTGTTAAATATGATATGCCATTATCTGCAATTGTTTACTTATGACATATGACACCATAACCAGTTGTATATATTATATTTAAATTTGTTACTGATGATATGCCTGTTGTTGATATGTTATGTCATTTAATGCTAATATTTATTGATTCTCACTTTGCAAGTTCCCTATAGTTTAGAAATTTCCTATGGGTTGAAATGATACATACCCGAACGATCTAATAGATTAGGAGAAATCGTTATGGGTTGAAATGATAAACCCAAGCGATTTTCATCGATTGTGAGATTTTGGGATTGCGGGTTGAAATGATATATACCCGTGAGAATTTAAATTGCGGATTAAAATGATAAATATCCGTATCACTCGACCATAGGATAGAAAATTATATACGGACACCATTGGTCTATTTTGAAAAATGATTTCCAAGGTTTTGAAAGGAAATATATGGGTTTTAATAAATATTGATTTTAAAATATAATATAAAGATTTTATTTAAATATATGAGTAAAATTTAGATTTTTAAAATTATATATTTGTAAATTTTAAATTTAGAAGTTAGTTTTGAAAATATAAATTTTAAGATTTTACTTACAATTTTATTATTTTTAAATATATAAAATAATATTTAATATAAAATAAATTTAATAATAAGATTTAATTTAATATATATATATATTATGTTTAAGTATTTATTTAAAATTATATTTTAAAGATAGATTTTGTAATAAATTTAATAAATTAAGGTTAGGAAGATAAATTGAAATTGATTTGAAATTGTATTTGTTTAAGAATTATATTTAAATAAAATTAATTTTGACAGAAAGCACATGTCGGCTAGAAAGCAAGCGCGCCAGTATATTAATCCTTCGCCCAACTTAGCTGGTGCCGTGATGTTGAAACGAAGCACGTCTCATGAATAGCTTATCTTGACGAATGCGGAAGTTCAGTTGCTACTTCTTCCTCACGTCCAACATCTATCTGTTCTCCCCTGAGTCTCCTTCTTTCGGGCGCCTTGTTAGTTGTCGCCTTAATCGATCCCCTACTTGATCGGGGGTATTCTCCATAATCAGTACATTTTAAGGATTGGCGACTTACCCATTCAGTGACTTTGGCACTGGACGTTCCCAAAATGGGTACTATCGGGTCGGGTGAATTAGAGAATAGACAGACGCTTGTTGGCATTCCAGCTTTCCTTCTCTTTTCAGGGCCTATCCGAAAGAGAATCAAATACCTCTTGGTCGTGAATAGGACGAACCACCTCCATGGATATCTTTGCTTTGGAACAAAACAATTAGAATTAGGCTCGGTCAACCGGAATATGTATTATCCATATGGGAGATCTTCCAATTGAGAAGATCCATCGACCTGAGACGAAGAGAAAGGTCTATCTATTTTCTTTAGTTATTCAGTTAAACCAATGATTCGTTATTGGAGCAGATAGCAACAATCATTTCATCGGACATGCGTATTTTTCCTTTTCCGACGGATTTCCATGGTTTCATTAATGGAAATTCTATCAAACTATTCCTTCCATTTTTTGGGTTATTTTGCAAGTTTACTAAAAAATTCTTTGGCTATAAGGAATAAAATGTTAAAGAATTCGTATTTAATAGATACCATTACTAAGAAATTTGATACCATAATCCCAGTTATTCTTCTTATTGGATCCTTATCTAAAGCTAAAATTTGTACCGTATCGGGCCATCCTATTAGTAAGCCAATCTGGGCCGATTTATCAGATTCTGATATTCTCGATAGATTTGGTCGAATATGTAGAAATCTTTCTCATTATTATTGTGGATCCTAAAAAAACAGGGTTTGTATCGAATAAAGTATATACTTCGGCTTTCGTGTGCTAGAACTTTGGCTCGTAAACATAAAAGTACAGTACGTATTTTTTTACGTAGATTAGGTTCGGGGTTATTAGAAGAATTATTTACGGAAGAAGAACAAATTCTTTCTTTGATCTTCCCAAAACAAATTCCCTTTACTTTACATCGATCACAGAGAGAACGTATTTGGTATTTGGATATTATCCATATTAATGATTTAGTGAGTCACTCATGATTGGTCCTGATACCCTTTAATTTGAACTAATTATTCTTTTAATGAATTTCTTTTAGTTTTAAAAGAAATTCATTAATTTCTGAAATGCCTATGTAGTCCCCTTAATATTCAAAATTGTTATACTTTCTTCTTGATATGTATGTTTTTTATCTGTATACATAGGGAATCCAATATAAAGGCTTAGTAAATCAAATATTAGATAATAAATGGATTGGTTTAAAAATAAATGAGTTGTTAGTCGTAGAATATTATTCTCGTCAGACTTGAACCTAACGAACATAACAAGAAAAGGGGTTTAGACAATTCTGTCA